>CM024693.1:18604851-19204851 GCA_014182845.1 Corymbia calophylla
CATGTTTTTCTGTTTCGTTTTTCGTTTAGATACATTACACGTTCTACTCACTACTTCCAAATTTGGCAACACTTACAAATCGACCTTCAAAAAACAGGTAGAATTGACTGCTGAGTGGATTGATTTCATTTTCTACACTAAAAATTAAAAAACGGAAGTAAATGCAAACCTTTTTCTGGTTAATCTTATATGCACCTCTATTAACTACATTAATCTTTCGTTTGAAGCCCTAAATTCACATCGCCCGATCTTCATCTCGAACATTACAAATGGATATAGTCAAAAGTTAGTTACTGATAGAGAAATAATTAATATTAATTTACAAGACTTAATGCACATAAGCTCTTGTCGCCATGTATTACCAAATGCACAAAGCCCTATTTTTGTTGGATTTGCATCACAAAAAGGCATGACTCATGGTCACCGTTAAGGGTAAATATGGAAGTTTTCGCAACAGATTATATAGCCTCATTCCCTCAATTTCCCTCTTTAACACTCTTCGTATGCATGGAGCTATTCTTTGCGGACATCTTCTCTACAATCTGAGAGTAGTCTGCTTACTAAATTAGTGAACTTTATAGGGTTGATGATGCACAAACAAGAAGAGGAATTCTTAGTCGGTCCCACAAATGGTATTTACAACAGTTGTCGTGTGGCTCATCATATTGTTTGATGTATTTCCTTATGTTGTTAAGTCTACTTTTTTTAGCGGTCGAGTGGTATCCAAACTAATTTTTGTGCACTTAAGATTTTAAGTCTAGAACTAGAGAAATCACACACATAAAAATATAGAATTACTTGGGTTTATTATACTGTGTAAACTCATGCTTAACATAGCATAATTCACTTCTTTACATCAGACAATGTGCCATCCTTTCGGATATACCTAATTTGTTTGAATAGTGCAACTGTTTTTCTGTTTTCCCTCTTTTATTGTGCTAAACTTAACAATTGATAAGCTTTCTGGCTTCCCCCCATGCTCTTTCTTTGATTGTGGAACCTACGATATCATCTAGCTCTATCATGTGTATTCATCATATATCTTACTGAAATGCTGCAAAACACAGAAAGAGAATGTTGGTCATTACCTGTTATCAAGGCCATGCTGGAGAATTCCCTATAAACACGAGTTCTTTAATAATGCAGTATCAAAAGTTGTTGATCAAAGTTGACGCAAATTCCTTTCAGTCGTGCCTGGAAAAATCTGAGCTCCCCCTGATCTATTCAGAACTAGCAAACCATGAGAATTCCTTGTGTGGGCTCATCTTTAACACTGCTTACGCGATAGAAGCCTTGAACATAAAATAGTATCCATTGAGTCACGTGTTTCTTTTCATAAAGAAACGATTTGACGGAAAGTAACAATACTTGATGGCTACTTTGAGCTACAGTGTGGATCCAAAGCTTGTTAAATTATTACGATCTGGTTTTATTTAATCTAACTTAAGGTCGTTGGCGAGTATATATGAATGACTTATATGATTGGGTTTCATTTGATATAGATTGAAACTCTCTCTCTCTCTCTCTCTCTCTCTCTCAATATATGCACTGAAAAATCAATGGGGATGCAGATGTACAGAAGTTCAAAGGATGATAGCAAAGTGGCTAATGCAGCCTTTTGGCCATGGGAGGGCTCAGCCTTTTGGCCATGGGAGGGCTCTCATGTCCATAAAGCAAATCATCAAGAAAATGACAAGCCTCAAATCATTTGCACTAACAGGTCAGCCTTTTTTCTTTGTTTTGATTAGTATTATCATTTCCGCTTAGCTCCTCAATTATGTCTCCATTCTTCCAAATCAAATACTAAGTTGCATGATGCATGTGTCCATTGAGTGGAATTAGCTCCATGTGCTGAGTCTTGGGCATGGATCACAAAGAATCTTCAGCCTTTTCTAAAGATGGTTCTTCCCTCTTAGAGAGCGACGCATCTCACTTCATGAGCGGGACAACCCTGCCTTTCTTTTGCAAAATTAATCTCTATTCCATACATTGACGTACTTATATAAGGAAAGATATATGTCACTCGATCACATAAACTTACAGAATGTATAATGTGGATATAAGAAAAGCTATATTGTAAGTAGTAATTCTATGTAGGTTTGTGAAGCACACTTTCACCCGCAAGACCTACATATCTTTCTACGTTTTACTAATTCGATTAGGAGCATAAAATTGTGCGATTATGAAATTGCATGAATTAACGATATAATCCCAATAGTTGATTATCATTATCTCACTGTATATGGCAAAACCTACATGCGCTCGCTAAGAAGGTTTGGGTACATCGATTCACTTTTACAATAAATAAATGAGGACACAAAAGTAAGAGTCTGTAACGTGAACTGCCTAGAACTAGAAATAACCCAAAACCGACCAGATTGAATCAGCTGGTTATGGGCAATTCTCACAGGTGTCGATTTGATTTCCGATTCCTATTCTTGGAATTGGTGGCCGATTGGTCCAGTTCCCTGTTTAAAGGTGGGGACTGGACAGATCGACTACATATATATTATTCATTTGATTTATTAAAAAACTTAATCTTTCCCTTGGTCCCTCAATCCCCCAATTGTCCCTCAATTTGGGATGAGGATGAGAAATTGAGAGTAGTGCCCTTTGGCAGAAGACTACTTGCTCCATGAGTCTTCATGAGGAGATATCGCTAATCTTACTTTCTATTTGTTGTGCCTGTCTCAAATATAATGACATGGAAAATATGGTAAATTATATTGTGAGATTGGAGTTTGGTTGACCATATTATAGTCTCTTTTTTGTTAGAAAGAACTAGGACTATGTGTGTTACATGTTAATCTCAATCATGGATAGGTAAAAAATATAAATAAGTGACTGGTCCGATCCCCAGTTCGTGGACTAGCCGGTCCAATCCTTGGTCCTAGAAATTGAGAACCTATCCTTTTGGTCAGGTTTTGGGTTTCTTGGCTGGACCAGATTGAATCCGGAACCGATCACTCCTACACGAAAGCAATAGAAATTACTCAATTAATATGAAAATTGGATTAGTGTGTACGTATACATTGAAGGAGAAAATCACCCTAATATCATCAAAGATTTCGTCATTATTGAAATGATTGTGCTAAATAGTACTTTCTAATATCGCCATACCAGAAAATTAGTTATTCCAATGCAAGCTGTGAAACTTCTACGCCCAAAGGAAATATTGAGAAAATATAGGATTAAGATGTGAGTGGATGGTTTTGGAAAAGTGGATGGTCTTATTTTCAAGAATGAATACGGTGACATGAAATGCATATATCAGTGGGGATCAAGTTTTGATTATTTTGATACATTTGAAGTTATATAAACCACCGTTTACTCTAAAAGCTTAATCCACTATGGTGCGGTGTGGAATATATTTTATATCTTAACCGATACTTCAATAGCATCCATCTAACTCATGATGAGATCAAATGTCTGATATCACTTGCTGCTGAGAATACCAAGTTTGTATTTGACTCATTAATAACTTAGCTCGAGCAAGGCCATGCGAAATATTGTCTCAGCGTTTACTCTACTCTCTGCAGGGTGGTGGATAGAGAATGCTATGGATGGCCTTTGCAGACAAAGAGAGTCGACGATAATGTATACGAGGTGGTAATATATATATATATATATATGCACGCGCGCGCGCGCGCGTTCTATCCCCTTTCGTTATTATTCAGAAGGCTAATCTTTCTCTGTTTTTGGTTGTGCAGGAGGCACAGACGTCAAGAGAAGAAGGTGATGGTGAGCTAAGCGAGAATTGCGAGCTCTCGCTATCGTTCAATTCCTCGGTCACAACGCAATGTGCAGCGGCAGAAGATAAAGAGCCATCATGGCCGTTGGTGGTCGACGATCCCATCTCGCAGTTCGGTTCCAACGCCGGCGATCATCCTCCCGAAACCGGTCGCTTGAACTTGGACTTAAATATCTGAACAATTAAGGTTTCGCCCCCTACTTTACCAGCCTCAGCTAGTGTTAGAAAGATATAGGCATTATATTGAGACCTTATCTCTCATATTAATAATCCTTCAGGGGCAATCGGCCTTTATACCGAGAGTGGTGGATTGATTAATTAGCTAATGTTTAATCTGTTCCAGTATTTTGTTCCGTATGTATGCCAGTGCCCACGATTACATATATTTATTGATGAACCAAATAAGTCTTATTTGCTCCATCTCGTCATCAATCACTCGTTTCATTATGTCTTGATAACATGGTCCAATCTCGTCTTCGGACGGGTCAAAATAAAGCAGGATGGTACTGTATTCAATCAAGCCATTGGGATTGAACTTGAGAGTTCAGGAATACAGGCCTGAATGGTTCATTCCTGAAAACTATAAATGGACATCATATCTGGAGAGTGGCTATTGAAAAAGCCAGCCCAATTACTCCCAAAATAGCAATCTCAAAACAGATGAGCCTGGATTGGGACTGAACCCGAATTCAGGAATTACATATTAAGGCAGGCGGTCTCTTAAACCTTGACCAAAGCGATGTCTACACAATCTGATCAAAACGCACCGTTGCAGCACCACAATTTCCACAGGGTGGACCGTATTTGGGTAACCACACATAAGGTAAAGGCAGAAGACTCGCCAGTAATTGCATTGATCTCCAGCAACTTCATCTCCATTCAGATCCAAATAAAAAAGCACTTTACACTATATACATCTAATTTAAGAGTGGAGCTCAGGATGCAACCATATAATAAAAGTTCTGACACCGGAGATGCTGTTTCAAGCAAGTCCATTGCCAGAATTTTTCCATCTAAACCTAAAGGGGTCCTGAACCTTTTTATCTTTCCCTCACTTTTTTATCCAAGGGAAAGTCAAACATGAGTTGATCAACTATATTTCTCTAAGGGCTAGACCAGCAGAAGACCTCATACACCTTTTACTGCCTCTTTGTTACAGTCTTCTTCAATCCCTTGATGATCTTTCCAAACCACAATAAGTTCATCACAGTTAGTGCTGATGGTACACCAAACACCAAGATTTTCCCAAACGCATGCAGCTGGTTGACCTGTGCAGAGACGGATAATCTAGACTGATAAAATGGTTTGAGAATTTTAACAGGTATATATATCACACATGGCAGCCCACAACCAAGACCACCACTATAAATATAAGATACAGAGTTTTTGAAAAAGGAAAAAAAAGGAAATTAAAGCATTTTATCTGGCAAGACATTAATTTACAAATATAAAGTTCTTCTAACCCATAATTTTTCCACAGAGAACACCAACCTTAGAAATTATTTCTAATGAAACCTAACAGATAAAGATAATGAGAGGTTATTACCTGGTCTAAGTGCAAATAGACATGGTAAAACATGTAGATAAACAGGAGAATTCTGGCGACCTGCACAGATGTAATAAGAGTGTTACACAAGGTCAAACAATTACAAGATGCATAAAAGTTACCGTAGCTAACAAAATCACTTTAACAACTCAACAGACAGAGATAGCATTAAGTTACCAGCCAAGATAAGAATATGACAACACCATTGATGAGATATGCTTTGGACTTCTTCATTCCAACTGTGTCAAGGTACCTGAATCAAAAAAGTTAAAATGATAATATAAATGAGAAAAGGCTACAAGCATTTATCAAATTCTGATTGTTCCAAATACCATCTCAAATTGATTCCAGGGGTTGTCGTCTCAGAGATAAGAACCATGAAGGTGTAGATTTGTCCCTCACTGGTTAACATAGCATATGCCAATGATGCTATTGATAGGAGATGATGAATTACCTGTCACACACAGTGCCAATTTTTACATTAAGAGCAATAAATAGTCAAAACCCAAGAATTTCTTCATATGAGAAGGTTGTAGGTGGAAACTATGACCAAAAGTTATCACACTCTCAACACAAATCTGCATCCACCCAGAAGCAGAACATGGTTGACACCAACTTGGGAGTTTCACAATGAAAAATGTAGAACACCGAAAACACTCAGAAGTCTTATATGACTTCCACCAAAATTTTAAAGATAGCGTACTCACATACTCCATGCCACCTAGTGACGGATAAAACCAGAATATCATCCCAAGGTCGGTGAGAAAGTATCCAACAGAAACCTGCAAGTAAATCAATAGTAAAGCCACACAGCAACAATTCAGATCACTGAATTAAAAGGCATTGCAGTAAATCAAGCAGGAATGGATAAATTTCAAAATGGCTATGTATTTAGTTTTCATTGCTGTATTGACAATACAATGGAACTGCAGAGCATTAACTCCAAAGCACATGCCAGTTGCAAAGCGAACCTTAAATCAGCCATTTGAGCATAATTACCTCTTCCCTATGGATAAATCCTATTGTATTAATGTTTTCCACAGTGTAGCAAAACAACATAGAGATGTAACTGTGCTAAAGAGATAAGCCTATGGCATACAATGCCCATAAAAATGGGGAAAGAAAAAAAATAAAGTAATCAACTTAAAAGGCTACTGACAGGCTTCCCTTTCTACAGCGTAAAATAGTAAGGTATAGTTTAGGCACAGCAATTTTTATGGACAAACCAAAAGCAAACCATACAGTAAGGGACTCTCCACAAGCAAAGCAAAACCACGGAAGAAAAATACTAAGATATTTAATGTAGGATCAAAGATTGGCTGCACTCAACTTAAGTTCAATTATTTCTTCACAAGCTTTTAGTTACTGTAAATTCTAAAGCTCTGAATTTCATCCAAAGGTTTTTCACTTTGTATAAAAGAAGACTTAAACCAGTTACATAGTCTCCAGAATTTAAGCACTGCCTCTTATTCTACATCACGAGTGCCCTAAGCTCTCAAAACCTGGGAAACTAACAAAAGAATAGAGCACACTTTTAAGCATCTAAGAGTCTGTAACTTGATTTCAGCAAAAAAAGAGTCTGTAACTTGATGTTGATACCCTAAAACTTTGAAGGTATAGGCTACCAGTAAGCATCCAAAATATGTCGTCCTTTACACTTGCAACACAGAGAAATACTCCCCAATCCTCTTGCATCAGCTTATGACGTGATGCACTGAGTTTTTTTTCCACTGCTAGGCAAGGGGTAAAAAGAATTGTGACGGAAAAAAAGGGAGTGGAACCCGAGACTTTCCTTGATTCTTTATAAGGGTAGACTATCACTAGATCAAACATATGTTTCCTCTGTCAATACCAGTACCAAAGAGGAGACTACAAAATCACTTACATATATTTAAGCTATGCAAGAAAAGTTGGAGCCAACAATTAACTCAAACAACAAAAAAGTTTGAAGAGGTAAAACACTGAAGGCGTCCTCACCCCTAGTATGGAGGTGGACAGTGAAGAACTTCGAAATGTAATGAGGTCATTAAGTTGGTAATCAGCAAATATATCTGACCAAAACACCAAATACAGCGATAGAACAGTGATGAAAATCGCATGAACAGTTGATATGGCCCTGCACAAATTATACGTGTGAGAAACTCCATGTTATAAAATACAAAGAAAAGGTCGACAGAAGGCAATTATCTAATTACCGATTATTCCACTCAACGCGCTTCATGTAAGAAAGGCTTGGATAGCTCTTAAAATTCAGCGCACTAATCAACTGCGTGAGGTCATAGACCTGATGTAAACAATCAAAACGTAACCATATTAAAAAAAAGAAAAAAGAAAAAAAGATGGATAATCAAAAAGAGATTTGCCGACTTTGACAATTTTCTTTGCTTTAGGGCAAAAAAAACTAGCACAATAATAATTATAGTGTAGGAAGCAACATGATGGGACTAGTACTTCACGTGCCCCACATGGCAATACTAGTAAAGGAAATTGTGAACCTACCATTTTGCAAGCAAAAATCCCACCAACAACAGATGTGTAAGGAACGAAAGGATTAGCAAGCATATACTCCTTCAGCAGATATTCAGCCTGATTTTGGTAATAACTAACTGCCATTGCTCTGCTTTTCTGTCCAGAAACACGTCAAATTCTTCGCCGACCAGACTATCACTGCTGTTTAATTCTTCTAGCCTCTTCTCTAAAAATTCAAAGAAAAGAAGTGGATGAGTTACAAAGAAGAAACAGCAATCAGACGTCACTTAGATAAGTTTAACTGAAATAATACAAATTCTAACTCCAGCACCACTTAATCTACCAATTGCCAGACGATTATTGAAATGGAAGCTCATGTCCAGAGGACATCAATGAACATCACAAAATTCACACATAAGTACTTTCCACAATGAACAAGAAGCTGATTAAAGGTCGGGACCAATAAGGTCGACTAAGAAGAAAAATATAAAATCAACGAGTTCTTCATAACATATTTCAGGCATCATATGCTGGCCTTGTTTCCATCTAGAGTATCTTCATTCCTTGGAAAAGCAACGGCAATTTAAAGACACAGAATTATTGACAACTGAAATTAGGATTCCACCACCAATGTTAGAACGTTTTTATATATTCACCTTTGGATGATAGTCATATGTACTTGGAGATAATGATGTAGCAAAATTCTTCCATATTTCAATCATCCAATGATGAATGTATAACTTAGCATTTACACTGGCGATGGACCTGATAAAATACATGAACTTATCGATAGAATGCTTCCACACATTGCAAAAGAAGCTGAGAAAGTGCTACCACCAGAGATTTGCAAAAATTATGGACAAACCAGATTGGTTGAGCTTCTTTTCAATTATAGTTCCCAGGTATTTGTAATGCTGGTAAATTCTTGAAACTCAGGGAAATAATAAGAAAATTATATACTAAAGCCCATCTCTAGGGCATTAAGAATACTTCCCAATTGACTAATGACAAACCACAAAAAGAAAGGGAAAACATGGTGACAATCGACAAGGTTGCATCCTGTCAGAAGATGAGAAAAATCAACCACAGAGGCATAATGCTTGAAGTGACCAGTCTGAACTACTCATCGATTGCAGCCGGGAAAAAGAAAAACAGTTGTCATCTCAGTCTGCAGTAAGATGCTTCTAAAACTAATAAACGGATGCATCCTTGTTCCGGAGATAGTATTCAATTACAGAAAGAGAAGCAAACTCGGACCAACACTTGTCTCTTTAAACACTCCTCTGCACCCCCGGCAAAAATAAAAAAATCCAGCTTTGAAAGCACAAAACTAAAACGAAAAGTGAACAAAGTTGAGAACTCGCATGGTTCAATACTCTGAAAACAAGCAACAGCAAGCACACCACATTGCTCCATCAAAAGCCGATAATCCACACCGCGCACCCCGGAACCTTGCATGAATGTCTACTGTCAAGACAATCAGGCTCATCACAGAGCAAATCCAATGTCCCCACGACGACTCCTTACAGAGCGAATAACACGGCGGGCAGCACTCGCAGCACGCAAGACGCCCGTCCGAACGCCAAAAAAAAAAAACCGCAACTCACGCCACAGATCAAACAACCCAAAACGCACGCACACAAAACCTTCTTCGGGTGGCTTCCAGCCGGTTCCAGAACGCGAAAAAATCCGAAACGACGAACGAACGAGCAAGAGCCCGCCCGCAAACACGCAAGGGAGACACGAGTGGTCCCGGAGATCATCAACGGACGAAACAAACCTCGGACCTCAAAATAAATGAAAAGCCGACGACGACGCGGCCGCAACGCGCGAACACACGCCGGCGGAGGAGGAGAAGGTGCTCCGGCGATCGAGGCCTTACCGGCGATCGGAGGAGCTCGACGGCGGAGGGCGGAGGGGCGATCGCGGGGGCGAAGAAGATTCTCGAGGCGATGGAGACAGCGAAGTTTCGCGGGGCAGTGTGCACGCAACCCGCCACGAGCCGATACTTCTCTCTTTCTCCTCTATTTCCCGTTCCTTTACCAGAAGAAGCAAAGCGTCCCTTCTGACAATCGATAAAGGGAAATCGAACCGAATTTTTAAAAGCACGGAAATAGGAATAAAAGAATAAAATCCCAAAAACCCGCCCCGAATTATTTTAATCAAAAATCGCAGAGGCTGACGTGGCGGTCAAACTCGTCACGTCAATGTCAGCGTGGCCAATCAGAGACCGACATGGACGGAGACCGGGACCCACCGACCATCCCATACCCCATCCCCGATCCCCTACTCTCTCCGCCCGCGGGTGTACGGCCGCTTCTTCTGATTTCCCGAATTGATTACTAATGAATGGGCTGGGTCGTATTGATTTGGCCTGACGTCATAAATGCACCCGGATATCATATATCTATGGACACAAATATGAAAGTTCATTTAATGTGAGATATCATCCATCAATTTTTAAAATTTTATGAATCATATTACGTATTGAATCAAAATTTAGAAACGATATGTATTATTTTCGTTAAAACTAATAATACATGGATATGTTCTTTTCATCACATGAGAAAATGATAAACTAATTTGTGGGCCCAATTACTTATTATTATTATTATTATTTGAATTATGTTCTCGAATAATATTTGGTAAGCGAACATAAATTCTTCTTGAATCTTGGGTAAAGTGCAAAGAGAGCTCCTGAAGCGATGCATGAATCTGATTTCTAGTTAACTAATATTTCAAGGGCTTCATCCTCGGCTTTCTGAAACTATCTTCATTGTTAAGCATACGTCTGGCTATCGGAAAAATGGGAAAGCCATAGATACGATGATCAGGACATCAAGAGACAAGGACAAGGCCATTGTAGCCATGCAAATGAGGGCCGATTACGCATTAAGTTATGTTTTGTGAACGCGACATTAGAATCGATTGGTCAAACAATGTTCGAATGATGGAGATTGCTTGTTAAAGACAGTTAGAGGAACATAGTTTTGTTGTATTTTTGTGTGTGTATAATCTAAGATAATACAGCCTGGACTAAACGTAATGAATGTCCCCTTGATCTAACAAAGATTTAACTTGCCTTAGAAAGGAAATATTCTTCTCGTTGTCTCAAACCAATTTGTAGGAATTGACAGTTGGAATCGATTTACGTGAACAAAAAATTTGATCGATGCTGGTCCTTATTATAAGTAGTAAAATATTGCAAAAACTATAAACAAAATTGTAGTCTATTACTTCCAACCACCGGCTTGTCTCTTTAGCTTCAAGTCTTTGACTTTCAAAATTACAAGAAAAAAAAGTGGATTAGAAATCCTAAAACTTATTACGAAAGTGCGATTGAATCATAAAACTTTTAAAAGGTGTAACTAAATCATAAACTTATCACGAAAGTATACTTGAATCATAAGACTTTAAAAAAATGCAATCAAGTCCTAAAACTTACTACGAAAGTGTAATCAAATCCTAAAATTTTGAAAAAGTATTTTCAGCAAAAAGATTTAATTAGATCAATTTGATAAGTTTTAAGATTTGATTGCACTTTTTGAAAGTTTTATGACTTAATTAAACTTTTTAAAATTTTTAGAATTCAATCACTTTTTTAACAAGTTTTAGAATTCCTAATGCACTTATCTCAAAAAAAAAATTATAGAATGAGCTTATTAAGTTATACAATAATACAGCTCGTGTCATATGATCATGACATGTAAAAACTTGCCATGCTTCGATTCATTCAAATGTCTTGACTAAACATTGCCTTTTTTTTTTTTATAAAATGATGATGTCAAAGAGCATTCTCGAGACATCCGTTAACAAAACCCAGTAGACAGATTCACCGGCACCAAATCTGTGAAAATGCAGCCCCCCTCCCCCAAAAAAAAAAGCAGCATAGACAAGAAATGTGACATCACTACGTCGGTCAACACCATTGATTACTGCCGTAAATCTACCATGAAGAACTGGTAAATCATTTCGCCTGAGCAGGACCTCTTTTGTAGCAAATAGAAGTTGTTCACCTATTTCAAGATGGTCTTACTAGCTCTAATCATCGTAGTCACTTGATATATTGGTAAGCAAACTGTCCTCATTAGGTGGATTTGGTGGGCTAAGCAGAAATGAAGAGGACTTCCCTGTTTCTGTATGCGAAAAAGTCGAGATAATTCAATGCATTTTGACGATCTCCTGCGAGATATGTAGCCAACTCATGCTGTCGGCATGGGCGGGCGTAGCAGCAATTATGTCGGTAGAAAGCTTTACAAGCCACTGATCGGATGAGACTTACATGATCAATGACTCCATAAACCCGGTCCATGTGAGCCAGGTCCAGTCAAGTCTCATCCGCTCGTTCGGTTGGCAGATGCTGCTGAAATGAAGGGATCCGTTCAATGCGAAATCCCAAAGCACAGACAACACACTGCTTGAAAAAGGAGTTGGTGGGAATTAACATGCAACAGTTTTCTTTGTCAGGAAAATACCAGCATCGTTTATGGAATCACCAGGTTCATGATCAAAGCTCCATATGATTCATCTACACCTCGGCATGAAAGTATTTATTAGTACAGAACATCCGACAAACTCTTATTACAAGTAACAACACATCTGAAATGCCAATCCATGGAGGACATGGACTACATATTTATGTGATGCAGTTTGGTTCATATGAGGACAATGGCTAGAATCACTATTTCTCTTCTCCGGTCACTGGTATATCCTACATAATTTACAGGGCAAGTACCGTAATGCGTGGTATGTTCAGAGTTAACGCATTACCACACAGGCAAAGACTTCCGCTCTTCCAAAAGAATGCTCTCTCTCCACTCAGATTCTTGCAAATTCTGAAGATGTACCGGCGAGAGAAATTCACTTTTTCTTGATCCTTTGTCTCGGAGAACATGAGGATGATGAGCCGGGAAACCGACCTGATTTCTTGTTCTCGGCCATGTCCTTGCTAATGGCCTTATGGAACTCTTCCTTCAGTTCCATGAAACGCATCTTTTTACTACTTTTCTCTTCAGCTGTGCCCTGATCAAGGAAGAAATCGTCGGGTTCCTCGTCCAGAAGTTTGTCGAGAACTTTTGAGCAATGAGGGAAATAGCGGCGGCCCATTTCCACTGCAATCACAGTAATTTCAATGAGCTGTAGATGTTAGAATGACTAACGACCTTATTTAGTTATAGGAATCAGCAGACTAGAATTTCCAGATTGTCCCAAGGCTTCTAGTCCAGTCCACACCTACATCATCCCACTGAATACAGACATAATCCTTCAAGGTTTAGATTTCTCAGGTAAAAGCCTGGTGCAGAAGCTTTTAGTGCTTTTTACGGTGCTTTAATTGCGAAGCAAAACAGATGCCTATCAGCATTAGTGACAGCTTAAAAACTAGAAGCCACGAGCTAGAGAAATGCTTTGGGCTGGTTATGTTCATAAGGCCTAGATATACACATCTGTGTGAGCATGTACACTGAATTCCCAGTCATTTGCAAACATCATCCAGGGATTAGTAAGAAATTAGTTCATAAAAAATACACTTGAACACAGACATCTTGAGTATCCGTACAATGTAAGAATTTTTAATTGTCAGCAATGGTGGCTTTTTAGTTTAATACCTGTTTATGTAATGGTAGTTGTGAAATAACATCTCAACCTTGGGACTGGTGAGTGAGACTTTATGTTGAGACGAAAAGTACAGCACTGTTTGCTAGACGAAAATCAAGCAGTTTTGCATCAATACATGTTAAATTGGCAAATTGGCAAATAGCCCTTAGCTTCAATAGAACAATGATAATCCGAGAAACAAGATTGGCTGACATTGGAAGGGCTATTGTCTAGGATCTTCAATCGAAAGCATTCTCATTGGGATTACACCGCTCATAGAGGCAGGGAAAATGGGGAGGGCCATAATTCCAATAGAGAGGACAACGAAAAAAGTTTGGTACCCCAGTAATTGCATTGAATTTGGGAAGCTATTTCCCCAATTATCAGCAACAGTTTCATTAGCCCACTAACACAACTCAAAAGTTGCTCTAGATGATGTCATTCTAGAAACAAAGATAGTTGACATTTCTTTGGCTCTATATTACTCAACAAATTCATGCATTTGTATGAACTTAGAATGTAAAGGTTCAAAAATCAATAAACCAGTTGGTACCTGTTTTACGCAGTGCTTGAAGCTTCAATTGAAGTCCGTTAGCATGGAAAGCAGGGGCTTCATTCAAATCAACCTCCTTGAAATCCCTATTCAAGCTTTTCGATGCTAAACCTTTATACAATGAGGTCCACTCCGCATCTGCAATCTCCATAGCTATCTTGGCTTCAACAGGAAAAAACATCCCTGCAAATCTTACTGACACAATGAAAGCAAGCAGTGATCAACACCGGGCAGATAGAACTTCCAGTATTCTCTCAGATAACCAAATCCATATTTGCAAAACGATGATGTGGGTGCCAGGGCAACGAATTTCACAATCCAGAAGACTCTAGTGTAAGTTCCAAAGTGTCGATGGAGTTAGTGTTGGCCACACATGCAATCTCAAAGAGATTTATTGTTTGAGTTATCTTGGAAGATAAGAGTAGCTTTTCTCTGACGAATTTGTGAAGGAATTACCCAGCTGCTACTGATAGAAAACAGGAAAACACTTGGGATCACAACAAGTGATTGGCATAGTGAAGCGCATAATTCCCACGATAAGATGCTCCCATTAAGTTGATGGCAACGACATTGAACACGAGTTTGGATACACACCTTATTCTTTCATGAAGTTATGGGCGCATTTTATGCACCAAATATTTACCCGCATTAGGTGAGGTTCCTCAACATTCAAGAAGGAAAGCAAACCGTGCCAAAGAAATAAAGACCAACTCAAGAAAAAAAAAATAGTAAACGATTCTGCACTCAGGTTTACCTCTGCCAACAAGGTACTCGAGCCTGATAATGTCATCAGGAGTTGCATCTGGTGCTATTGACATGTACCCAGCCACTGAAATATCTTGCATCACCCTTTCAAGGACATCAATGCATATCCGGTCTGTGTTAGATTCCTGCCCCTGTTTTGTCTCCTGGTTATAATCCTTGGGCCTTGTCGATCTCCGACAAATTGTAACAGCTGTTTGACCATCTGACGTGTTTTCCATTGCACAGGCACCCTTATTCAGCAGAGCCATTAAAATAGACGGTGCCTTTCGCCTTGCAGCCACATGAAGTACTGTGTATCCTCGAGAATCCTTGAGGTTAAGATTAGCCAATCCTAGTCCAAGCACCTCCTTGAAAACCTTGGGATGACAGTAAGCAGCGGCATAGTGAAGAGCATAAGCATCATCTAGATTGACAGTCGATTCATTTAGGAGACGCCTGACCAATTCGACGTCATCATTGTCCAAAGCTCTGTGGATCTGCTTGATACTCTTTTCCAAGGGATCCACTTCGGTTACCATTGGTTCAGCAGCCTCGCTAAATCCATTACGTTGCACCTTTATTTTAGCATAAATCTCGTGAGGAAGCTCCTTTTCTAACACAATACTCTCCATATCAGATCTTGCAACTCTTTCGATGCAGTGTGGGAGAAGCTCATTCAACTGGAAGTTGAAAGCAACCAAAAGTATGGGGATGACATCTTCAACCGCGGCTTTCTCGACAAAGTGCAAAAGACGACGCTGCAAGAATATGGGTCAACCAAGCTTGATTAGATCTATTAACAAACTACTGGCAAACATATTTTCGAAAACGAAAATATTCTTTGAATTCTGAATCAGTATTCAGCATTTGCCCTTACTTTCCTATTCTAGCCTGCCACCGGAAACCAGAGATTAACATTTAGTTTTCAGCGCAGCTTTTGTGAATAAAATTCACATTTGCAGAACGTTCCTTATGTCAGTTTCCCATCTAATTTGTCCTGACGTACATCCAGCAATCTAGCCACATACCCAAGATCATCTTATTAATTTGCAATTCGCCCCCACATAAATTACCAGAAGATCTCAACATGAAATTCACTTTTGTATAGAAGCTACTGAAGAGCAGCCTCTGTACAGATTGGTAAGATATATTTGCAACAGTATTTAATCCAGGCAGCAAAAGGAAAAAAAATCATTCCAGATGCATGAAATACCTGAATAAGCATCACTAACTCTTTTATCTGAAAAGTGGCTGAGGCATACATCAACTCGACAGCATAATTAACAGCAGGGCGGCACACTTCATGCTCGCAACTATCGTCCACGCATGTCGACACCTCCATTGGAAATAGCTTGAGCTTTCCCGTGTATATGTAACTCAACACGAAATTAAACGCCTCATATCCAACATGACCATTGCTTACCAATTTCGACATGAGATACCTCGGTTTTCCTTCCCTTCCGTTGTCACCGTTTCCCTTCTTGAAATGCTCGTGAAGAAACTGACTCCGAGCTGCCAACAAGCACCTGTGGACTCCCACAGAGATGCCCTCAACCACTATTTCCGCATCACTGAAATCATAAACGGCATCAACCAGTAGCTTGTGGAGACTATCGCTGAGCTTGCGCAAACTGAGGAGATCAGGGTCATTCCCTGACTCAAGATTCATGGCGGGAACCGCCGCGTCGTGATCGGCAGACCCGTTCGAAAGATAAGACGACGGCGAAGACAGTTCACACCCATTCTCCATTTCTGTCAAAAGACAAGTCGTCAGTAATCACTGCCTCCCAACAGTCTCAACACTACAAGCGAGCCTAGCTATCTTTAGCCCCAAACGCCAAAAGGGTATCCTTATAAGTACCTCCCGGAGACACTAAACAAACCAAAACGGCAACTTTATTCGCCCGAATTCTCCGGCGATCGCAGACATCAAAAGAATCGGCGACGGACCCTTTTGCCCCGGTGAACCTCTCCAACGACTCGAAAATGATTGATTATTCGCTCATCAGAGGAAAAGCGAGAAGAAGAAGAAGCAACAACAAGAACACAAGAGCTCGAATCACACCTACTGAAGCGGACTCCCTCGACACTCCGCGCCGCCACGAAACCTCCACGAACCCCTCGCGCTTCGGAACGGAAAGGAGCGTAGATGCCAGATGATTGGACGCGAGCTCAGGCGGAGAGTGTGAATGCGGAAAAAAGGCAGGAGGTTGTGATTCCGAAATCAAGAAAGTCAAAAGAAGAAGAGGAGGGGAAGAAGGAAAGAAAGCGATCGTCTCGTTCTCATCTCCTTCGCAGCTCCGGTCCAACGCGACTGACCAAGGAAGGAAAAACCGACTTCGCCATTGTTAGGCGCGTAAGCAAAAGAATGACGACCAATCAGAGCACCACCTCGGCCCCACGCCTCTGCCCCCTGCTTCGATTTCTTTTTTGCAAAACGAATCTAGGGGACACGAAAAGGTTTTGCATTTCATGTGAGAAACAAAAACATATATCCGGATAACGACGAAAACGGCGCTCAACTTCAGCTTAACGCGTGTGATCTAATTTTTAAATTTTAACTTAATATGTAATATTATTTATAAATTTTTAATTTGTTTGATATTCGATCTAATTTCTAAATTATGTAAAGAGTTCAATGATGTTTTCCCATTGATTTAACTAGAGATGAACATATCGGATTGATTGAATCGAGAACCACTCGGACTGGCCAATTGTGAGCGATTCCCAGAAACATCGATTTGGGTCCTTGGAACTGGTGATTTGAGGTTCGGTTCCCATTTTCGAGGGGTACCAGACCAAACTGGACCTACAATATTCTTTTTTAATTTCTTTAAAATAACAAGAAACCCTAAATGTGTAACAAATTGAATACTTTCTAGGGGGGTTGGGGGAAGATCCATTATGTGCCTTTTTGGAAGAAAGATTTATCTTCATAATTCTAAGATTTGGAGGTAAAATTGTCAGTGACAAATCCCATTGATTGGATTAAGAACTGATCATTTCTCGATTCAATTTATAATGGATTAAATTAAATATATATTAAAAGTTTAAAATATTATATATAGAATTAAACTTAGAGGTCGTATTGAATAAATAAAAATTTCAAGGGATCCATCGCGCATGAGATTAAAGTATGAAGATCATTTACGCTATTTTCTAAAAAAATCCTGCTACAAAACTTACGATGCGATGATGGAAAATTTAGAAAACGAGACTTGGCAAAACTTGGAAAAAGCAAATTCACATGAGATTTGTACGGATACGCTGGGATGGTCTCAGTCTTCTAACATAACTGAAGTCGTTCCATCAGAGTTGCAACAGAAAAAAGAAAAATGGTGCAGCGAATCGACCGACTCGCATTTACACTGATTTCGGCCTGTTCAGACAATTCATTGCCCCCCAGCTGTCTGTACAAACGACCCCGCCCACCCCCTGGATGATCACGGCCGTTGAACTCTCGTCCGGATCCGACGGACGCAACGCGATTCGTCTCGTCGTTCCATGTACTCCCCCGACGCGCGCTTCACTCTCCACGCGCGGCGCCGTGGCCCCACCGGCCCTCGCGAACGGCGGCGACGAACTCCGTCGCCGTCGCCGTCGCCGCCGCCGCCCCGCCATCCCCTCCCCTCGTCGTGTCCACCACCAGCCGCGGGACGCCGCCGAGGTCGTACTCCGTGCACCCGCCGTACGCCTCCAGGAGCCGCTCCAGGTCCCGCCACGTGGTCGGCTTGTGCCAGCTCCCCGCGTCGCGTCGCGCCTCCAGCCGCCGCCGCCACTCCGCCTCGTTGCCCGGCCTGCACTCGACGACCGCGACCCGGGCCCCGTGGGACGACGCCAGCCGGACCAGGCGGTCCAGGCGGGCCCGGCGGGAGAGGGGCGAGTCGACGACGACGGAGAGGCCGTTGGCGAGCTGGGTGGCGGCGACGGTGAACACCACGTCGTAGGCGAGGTCGTTGAGGAGCCCGTCCTCCGGGGGCTGGTGACGCTGTTGGAGAGCGAGAGTGCAGTCGCGGACGTCGTCCTTGTCGAGGAGGGGGATCTTGAGGGCGGAGGACAAGGCGCGAGCGAGGGTCGACTTGCCGGTGCCTGGGTGGCCCTTCATGGCTACGATAATCGGCGTGTTGGGTCTGCGATTTTCTTGTTCCTCCGCCATCTTTCCGCCGATTTCGATGGTGGGAATTTTGCGAAGTTCAGTAAAGTGATGATCTTGACGATGGAATTTGGATAAGGATGATGATGCGGGGTTCCCAGGTCAGAGTCATGAGTGAGGTGGCTCGTTAACGACAAAGTCAAAAAACAGAGCATGAAATATTCCGCAGAAGATCTAGTTATTTGCATTTTCCAAGGAAAAAAGAATACTCATATCGCTTACAAGAAGACGAAGACGCCTCTCTCTCTCTCTCTCTCTCGGGTTTCGAGAGCAGAGGGTCCATGACTTTCCATGTCTTCCAGGACACTACAGACGATAAGGATGGTAATAAGGGAATACCGACATTGCATCTTGTTTTTGGGGGTGGCTTAAGGTTATTTCGGGCCAGATTTACACAGAAACAGATGAACACCTATACAAGAAAGACGCCGGCTCTTGTTTATTGGGCTCTTTCACCCGTGCTCGTGCCTTGGATGCAACGGGTCGGATCTAGTGTCCTTTGGAAGGCAAGGGAACGAACCGGCGGTACTCCGCGAGTGCCCAGATGGGGAAGATGTTCCGGTAGGCCGAGTAGTGCAACATGCAGTTCCTCATGAAGACGCCCATCAGCTCCTGTCAATGCAAATAGAAGCATGTCAGCAGTTGAACCTAGAGAAAGCAGCACCAAGATATGGAAGCCACTGATCTTTCTCCATTTAAAGTTTCTCCGTTTGTACCTCTTGAGGGAAATCGCCATCATCTAGTTGAGCGTTGATCAGGATCTTTGCGCCCCTGTGAATAGGTGTGGGATCTCTCTCGGCCTAACCAAATCATCGACGCAAATGTCAATTTTCTTCTGGAGAGCTGCAAAGAGTTTGTAACAATTTCAAAAGCGAATGATCAACTGACCTGCCCAGCATGGATCAAACCCATTATGGCCAGTGACGTATGTATCAAGTTCGTGTGACCAAGAGGCTTGTAAGACTGTCACAAAGAACACAAACGATCCAGTTAGTCGAAGAGAAGTAATGGAACGAACTGTCCGAACACCTGGAAGAAGAGACACACGGAGACAGAGAACCATTACTAATGTAAAGAGGAAACTGAATGAAAACAACCTTGGTGGGGCATGAAAGGTAGCTCTCTCCCCAACCGCCGTCTTCGTTCTGAGTGGTGAGCAGAAACTCAACTGCTCTGCGCACAGCTTCACAGTTTTCGTAAGTCTTGCCAACAGATTCCAGGGCGACTAGGGCAAACCAAGTTCCATAGATGAAGCAAATGCCCCAATTGCCATACCTGCATAGGGGTTTGATTCAGTCAATCTCCGCTGGACCACTGCTAACCTTAACTTTGGTAAAAATTTCACGCATCTAATGATCCAGAAGATAAAACATACCATGAGCCATCAGGCTTTTGAATGTCTAGAATGAACTGAGTAGCATTCACAATGAACTTGTCGATCTCCTTCTTCCTGTGCCCAGGGTATAACTTCCTAAACAGAAGTAGTGCCTGGATTGAAGATGAAGTACACTCCACGTACCTGTATCCAATTTTAATTAATCATCAGAGGAAGTTTCAAAGCTGAAGATGATCCACAAAATAAAGACGTCTGTAACTTTACTTACTCATACTCAATGACGAGGTCCTCAAGAAACTCTACTGGGTTAAGCAACTGAAGAAGAAACAAGTAGAAAGGTTTATTACCATCTGATGGCTAGGGGAACTCCTGCAAAATTCGACATGAGAATTTAAGAAAGTTGAGACGATACCTCTAGCCATGATCCAGCTCCTGATGGCTCCCAGGCTGACAAACCACCATTCTTGCTCTGTACAATTTATTGATGCTTATTAGCGATGCTCACTATTTCCATTGTCCTCAGACAGAGGACCATGGAGGATTAAGCAGAATTTTTCTAATTTCACACATGCTCCTCCCCCTACTTAAACATAGACCAGTTGTAAATTGTAATGTAACTCATCTATTACCTGTAAAGAGAGGATAACATTGACAGCATCATATAGCTTGTCAGCTTCCATCTTTTCTCCCACAATTTCTGGCGGCATCATAGCAAAAACTAGGCAACACTGGAATGAAAGAGAACTTAATTAGGAATAGCCAATTGGATGAATTCTGGTACTCAACCTGAACACTGGGATAAAAAATGTTCACCTTCAAACTTTCTGCTGTGCAATCCGAAACTTGCCATCCATGATCTTTGTCTGAGAAAGCCCATGCTCCTTTAGAAATGTGACGGTACATTTTCTTTAAGTCGCCAGAGGGGTTTCGGTCGATCTTTTCAAATTACAGACAAACAGTCTCGGTTAAATTTATGAGGAACAAGAGAAGGTGAGTAAACTCCTCAACTGGATCGAAGAAATAGCTCAAGGACTAACACACACCTGAGATTCCTTCAGAAATTCATGTCCTTTCTTAAGGACAGGGGCAATATCATCAATGAGATCACTAGCAAGCAACGCTTGAAGGCTGAGACCACAATCCCACACTTGACTTCCAAAGCTCTGCAACAATTGGAAAGTGTTAAATTCTCAACAATTTGAGTAGCTTTCGTTTATGTTAAGAAGCCAAAAGGCTAAAGATTTGCTTTTTAGGACTCAGTTTTCGGTAGCTATAAAGACGAACCTGCATCTTAATTCCATCTTCTCCAACCCAGACATAATCTGGGACTCTGGACAGATGCTTCTTAAAAGCTTCCCCATTCGGATCCTCGACCCAACAAGCAAGCATCATCAACGGCTGTTCAGTTCAATTGGACAGCAGAGTATTAGAAACACCATACATGTTGTTGCGCTTAAAGTTATCAGAACCATTCAACTCTTTCATTCTTCGTACTGGCATTACCTTTTCCACACAACCGATGGTAATGTATCTGCTGTTCTCATCCTCATAATGAATGTGCTCCATCGTTTTCTTAATGGCAATGTCCCTGATCTTCTTGAATGGCCACCGGTTGAGAAGAGGCTCAGTGCCAAAGTAGAGAGTGTCCCACATGAGGGTTTGCAATCTCGTGTGAGGATAGTGTGCATCTTCCTGAAACAACCGCCAGAATCCTTTTAGAACCCGCGCAATCACATCACATATCATCATCTAACAAAAAAGTGATCTGTCCAACTTACCGCTGCACACAAGTGGCGTATTTTCCACCACGAGATTTGATCATAAGGCTCATTGTAGATTTCTTCTCTGATTTGCTTTATGAGAGGGGTGATCGGACCAACAAACTTTTTCCCGTAGAGATATGACATGGGCATGTAAGTCAGACGGCAGTAGCAGAACATTTGTGCTGCAATAGAAGTTATGACGCAAACAAAAGTCAGAAAAAACAAGCTTTGACAGAGATTACGGACGAGCCAATTCGGCATCAAACAGAGGAAACAGAATCCTCTGGTCAGAGGCAGAGTATAAGAAAGCTCATCCGGCATTAAGCCAATCAAATTGCTTACCTGGACTCATAAATGAAGGGAAATCCCAGAACTCTGGGGGCATTGGGTGGCATCCAGTCCATTCATACAAACCAGTAATCTACAAGAAAGATAACCAAGTCCAACCATCAAAATAAAGAACAATGCGATCATGCATTTCACTCAAACGGAACAAATTCGCTGAAGATCTAATCATGATCAGGCGTTTAAAAGTACCGCGAGCCAAGTTTTTCCCCAGGAGGCGGTTTTGGTGGCGCTGCCGTGGTCGAGGATCCACTTCCTCCCTCTCTCACAAGCGTTGTCGAGGCCTCCGTCGGGCCCTTCACCGAGCAGACGCATGCAGACATAGTTGAGGACCGTCCCGATCATCGTGCTGTGGCCTTCAATGTGCAGTCCCCAGCCACCATCTTCGTTCTGCAACACGCGCACACAATCATTTTCAGCAAAATTCAGCTTAACGTAACACAGTTACAACCCACAAGGTGGTTCGGTTTGGATCGGTCTTAGGATGTTCGACGTTACCTGATGGTAGTAAATGTAGCGGAGGATCTCCCTGCGATGCTCGGCATGGAAAACGGTGTTCAGATATCCAGTCACGTACAGACTCATGACCTGCAAATGCAAACCGCAGCTCCGGTCATCACAATGCACAACCAAAACACACAAAAAATAAAAAGGAAGAGAAACTACGACGTCACGACACGAATCGTTCGGTCGGAGACATCAATCAAGTCTGATAGATAATCACCAGGGGAGGGAAGTAGAAGGCGATGGGGCCGGCGTTCTCGGCGGGCCAGTGGCCATGGCTGGACTGCAGAGCAGACCAGAAGCTGACGGACCGCTGCACGGCGGCGGTCGTCTTCTCGTAGGAGATCTCCTCGCCATCCTCGATCTTCACCGGCGGGATCGTCTGCTTGAAGTTCTTCTCCCTCAGGAACTGCAAACGGCAACAGAACCAAAAAAAGGTCAAAAGTCAACGGCCGCCCAATAGACAGGAGCGCGAGCTCGATCTAGTTTCGCAGGTACCAAATGTTGACCGTCTGATGTCCTAAATTTCAACCCGTTCCCACTCGAAAATCAAGGGCCAGATGAAAATCCAAGTGCGCGACGCCGTACGTAACGTAGGCCTCTGATCTCTGCACGTTCTTCCTTCGTCCAATTCTTCGAACCATGGTCGGAACGAGCGCACAAGTAAAGAACTGTCGGTTGGTGAACGGAGAGAGGGAGGGGGATGGGGGCCGCGAGCGTCCGGACGGCTCGGCTTTTCTTTTCTTGCGGGCAAAAGGATGGAGGGGGTTGCAGAAAGTCAAAAAAGGTAATTGTGGTCGGACAAGACGAGAGATTCTTGGATTGGTTCGACCGATGCTGCTTCGTGGGAAATCACCCGAAAAGATGACGATGATCTTTTCCCCTACCTCCTTCGTTTTCTTAAGAATCGTGGCGAAAACGACATGGACGCCGGGGATCCGTTCCATCGAGCGAAGGAAATGGAAGAGGGGGATCGAGAATTCCACGTGCAGACTGCAGACTGGTGAGGAGCAGCGGCGAGCACGTTCCTTCCTGCCATGTCATCGAAGTTCTCGGGTCTGCGGACGCAGCAGACGACCCAAACAAGAGAAACTAGAGCGGTGCAATGTTGACTTCAAAGGAGATGAACGAGGGCACTTGTCGGATCTACGGGGCGCCTCATCTTGACTTATCGCGCTAGATTTCTCATCACAAGTTTCGAAAACACATGACGCGACACGAATCAAATGAATATCATATTCCCGGAGATCAAGGGACCTGGTCATCACAGCTTGGCAAGCAATATCATGTATTCTTCTTCTTCTTCTTCTTCCTTTTCTCCAGTTGTTTATTGATCTGAGGAACCTATCAGACAATCCTTCTTAGGACCATCCAGGGTTTCCGCGGGTCAACATCAAATGGTCGTGTTTCTTTTTTCTAAATTGACGTGCGGAGAAAAACTGGCGAATGATGAAGCCCTATGGAAATTCCGCTCGCCCAGCCATCGCTGGCGACTCGATCCAAAATTACCACAGGTCGTTCATGCACTTCGCTAGAAATCCAAGCCCTAAGGGACAAATTGACCAACATAGAAACCAAGGACCAATGACAATGAAGGCGATGTCTCGTCGGCCATTCCCAATAGCGGTATAAGCAAAAGATGCGTGCCACACGTTTATGTCACGTTTATAACGATGTTCAGGGCGGGGGTGGGGGAGGGGGGTGTTCATATTAACGACGCGACAAGTTTGGCTTGGATTGGGCTCGGGTACAGAAAAATTAAGGGGAACTTACTTGATTGGTGAGTTCATGGGCACAAATATAATGTGTTGAAAGAAAACGAAAGGACGTGATTTCTCTTGTCTAAGGTTTCTGGACATTTTTTTCAATAAAGTTTGGTTATGGTTTAGTTCCTCACCGCCTATACAGCTCATACGTGGAGCCCTCGAAATTGATGAGCTCAACATTATTGTAGCGAAGATAGATGAAGAACTAGAGAAGTGGTACGTGACTCTTGAGCATAAAAGGGACGAGACATGTGGCTATGTGTTGCAATCTACAACCGCGCATCCTCCTAAGTCGTGTCGGTCCGATCAGGCTCTCGATCTCGTTCGGATCGAGTGGATCGACATGAAGAAAGTTGTGAAGACATGGTTGAGGCGATGTAAGGATATGCAAGAGGGTAGCTATCTAAGGTCTTGATCGTGTTTAAGTCCTCGGGGCTGGCGGCCGCTCGTCCAATCGAGGTGGCGTTGTGGCGTGCTCATGCACAGTGCGATGCTGACATGAAAACAAGAAAAGAGAGAGCGAAAGAGAGGAACTCCGAGGAAAGGCAAACCTCAAAACGAACGATCTCCTTCGTCGGAGGTCGCTACTGCTTTGTTACGTTCACCGCTAGGGAAGAAGGTAGAATCTCCAATGATTTGGCGTGGCCTCGTACTAATGAATATCAAGAGAAAGGGTACGCATAAATTGATGTGAATCATGCGAAACTCTTTTCGATGCGATTGCCGTCATCGTCGACGAAACGAAGAAGGCATGTGCACCGAGTGCACACAAGCACGGCTCGAAGAGAGAGAGAGAGAGAGAGAGAGAGAGAGAGTATATATGTGTACCTGGAAGCGCCAGAGGAGGTCGGAGCTGGGGCGGACCTTGAAGCGGTTGTTGTAGAAGTTCTGGCGGGCGGCCTCGACCTCGGCCCTCTCCTCGGGGGTGCCGGCCTCAGGGTCGAACTCCCATGTCTGCCTCCCCACGAAGTTGTTCAGGCTGAACAGGTAGGGATCGTTCGCTCCCTCTCCAAGCTTGAGCTTCCACATCCTTGGCTTTTCTCTCTTGCGTCCTCAGTACAGAACTCTTATCGCCTACGCACGACACTCAAAACAAATCAAAACCCGCCAACGTTCTCTAACAGCTCAAGCAAGAGCTAGCTTCTTCGTGCACTCTTCTGTCCAAGATCGAGAGAGAGAGAGAGAGAGAGAGAGGAGCGAACGTACGAGTGAATAAGGACTAGGGTTCCGACAGATCGAGCTGGAACTCGCCTTCAGAACACCAGCAAGAAAACGAAGGAGGAAAGCGTCAGCGAGAGAGAGAGAGAGAGAGAGAGAGAGAGTTTGATGAGCTAGTGAAGATGGGAACACTCTTTTATATAAGCGCGAAGGCACCGCCGGGTCGAGCACGATAGAGGGAGGGCTGGCTGGTTGGCTGGCCGGCTTGGCTCGGCTCGGATTGAATCCTTTGGACGGACCGAAAACGGAGTTATTACAAGACACGACATGGAATCAACACTAAAAATTGGCGCCATTGTCACTTCGGACAACTTTTTCGAGTCCAGTACTGACTAAATTAAAACAAAACAAAAAAAAAAAAAGTATGGGTAGCCACAGTTGAACGGGGTGCGATTTCAAAAGTAGGAAAAAAGGGGTCGTTGGTGGCAACTAATAATTAAAAAGAAAGAGAGAGAAAGGAAGGAAGGAATATAATGCAGAGAGAGGGGGAGAGACGCACAGCTTCTTGATCATCCATGATGCATGGAAAAGAAAAAGAGAGGATATTGACGGGGAATAAAGGCAATCTCAACTGTTTCCTCCCTTAAATCTTTCGTCGTGTTGTAGCATTAATATTGACACACAATACAATAAGTCGGACACATTATTTCTCAAAAAATAAAAAATTTTGACACATTATATATTAAATGTGTGTACACATATATGTGTGTGAAAAAATTTCAATCAAATTGATTTTATTCAAATTCACAAATAAATAAATAAATAATAATAAAGAGTTTAGAATAAACTTACACTAAAAATATTAATCCATTATTTGTCACTATCATTCATTATTTCAATTTGGCAAATTCAATTCCATTCCAATAATCAATAAAATTTAGAGAAAAAAATAAGCAATCCACATTCAGGACTCGTGTGTAAGAGCATATCGGAAGAAAAGAGAAAAAATTAAACTTGGGAGGTAATTTATGTGTTATGGAAAGTGAAAGTCGAAGATAATAGAATACTGAATTTTTCTTCTTTCCTTCTTCATTATTTTTATTATTTGTATTTTTTATATATTTATATTTGATCCATCATTTATTGAAAAATTTTAAAATTGACCTTATGCATATCGGAATCACATGTCAGAAATTTAGACTTGTGTGTCAAAAAGCATTAGGAGAGTTGACCAAATGATATGTTGATCGAGTGTCAAAGAGTATCAGAGTGTTTGACACAACACGAAAATTTCGGAAAATGTCGGTACTTCCTAGCTTCTAACATTATCCGGGTGAGGATTTATACTTACTAGGATCTATTGAAAATCATGCATTCCCTTGTATCATTTTTCTGAATCGGCTTGCTGAGTGCTTGTTAGTACATCCAAATCAAAAGTTTTAAATCGATAGCTAAAAAGAGACTGTGATTTCCATAAACAAACGATAAGTCAGATTAAGAACGGCACATGCTATTTAATGACAAGATCTCCCCGCATGCGAAATGAACCGGGGCCTACTTCTGAGACTATTAGAAATTCCAACGTAAAAATTTGCACTAGCCTATGAGAAAGCATTTAAAAAGCGTTGGCACTCTCTTTTTTCCTGACTTTTCTCGGCGGTCTCCAGCGCAATGAGAGTCAAGGTATCAGCACACCCGCTTGGAAGCAAACCTGTAGGTAGTGGACTCTACTTTTGGGAATGATTGGAGACAGAAGAGGGTATCTATGTAATTGCATACGGGACAAATATCGTTATCTGATATTTAATGTACATCGATCGTCTCCTTCTTTGTTTTCTTCTCCTTTGCTTTTAAGCCCTTGGAATCATCAACTGTACCCCCGGTACGCACCAATCATCTTCTGCATCTTCGTCCTCATAAGGAAAGATCGTAGCTGGGATGGTGCAGCATCTCGGAGTAAGTCCAGGTTATCGGTTCGGTCGGAGTGCCGTGTGCAACACCGCAATTCTGGGTCGTTTATTGAACTGAACATTTTCAATGTGCAAATATCTTTACGTGTTGATTTTGTCATGCGAACATTATATAGGATATAAATAGCATGACTATTTTCGAAGGTAATTTCTTTAAGTTAGGGTTTCTTGAATCTCATTTTGTGGAGGGGGCGCTAAGGAGCCTCAAACACATATTAGTAGCTCGGTTTTGTCAATAGTTTAAGTCAATAAAGACGAGATCTCAATATGATAAAACCAAAATCCATGCAACCTTGATGCTTTAGAAATAAAGGATTACTCGAGGTTTGTCCATGCATGCATCAAAACTGAGGTATTTATCATTTAGCTATTCGACAAATGCCTTGGTGGCACTCGTTGATGGTCTTTTTATTTTCTAAATTAACTATGTATTGGATGACATAGTTGCATCAGATATTTTGCAAGAATGGATAGAAAATGTGCATTTCATCTATAAACAAATTCTATATGCATCTCTGCAGCAGAGGAATCAAGGCCCTGTCTCCCAAAACAAAAATAAATAATTAAGGAAGAAAAGAAAAAAAGGTGTTCAAGATCAAGGGCTGACAATGGAGATGAATCTCAGGCTCTTGATTAGAATGCAACATGTTTTTCTGAAGTTTCTTCATTTGATGATATTCATAAATTAGGCGTGACAAAATGCACGAGAAAAAAGACCAAAGGGGAAGGTTGGGACAAGAAAGTAATGGCTGCCCTAGTTTTCTTTTTCCCTTAACTAAATTCAGTGATCAAAAATTAGGACCACGAAGCTTTCCACGTCTAAAGAAGGAGAAAATACATGGCCATCATATGATTAAAGTCGTTTCTCGTTCTAAATGGGACATGAATCATTTTCATGAATAATGTAAAGCATATAAGACATTGATTCACAAAATCATACGAAATATTCATAATGGTTATCGAATACGATTCATCTGTTCAAATTCTTCCCTGTAGTTGTTATCCTAATACTTTAAGAACTACTTTTCACGTATGAAGGCATTATTTAATATTATCACATTTTCCGGTTCAAATATGCTCTTTAAATCAGTCTAGCTTGATGAAGAAAACCTGTACTTGCTGCAAGCAATGTGGAGCCAGTCGTCACTTCCTACTCGGGACCTACCACACAACCGATGTTTTCAGAGAGAGAGAAGAAGAAGAAGTATACTCAACCATCAAATAAAAGGGTAAAGTGGAGAAATTCTGCATTTACTTTTGGGCCGAAATTTCTGATTCGAGTACCATTTTTATTAATTATTATAAATCAATACAGGTGGTTGCGTTGATGTGTAAGACTCAAAAGATTGGAGTAGTGAATAATTTCACGAAATGAGCATATATATAAAAAATGGACTTACTTTTGTGCAATAGCTCCTTACATGGAAATCTCATAAAGCGAACTTTTTTGGCTTACCTACTTTCCTAACTTGTTCGGCAAATTCAATATTTTCTTTCTCAAAAAGCACGTTGATTTTTAATAATAGTTTGACATGCTAGAGATTGGGTTAATGGTTAAGGAGCAAAATTCATCGTATGTGCTAATTAAATGCATGATATAAATTCAATCGTCTCGCTGAGCACCGACAATCCCCCTGTTCGGACTCCTCGCTCTATCTTCGATTCGTGTCTCAAGAAACCCATAAAGCTCATGAGGTACCACCCAAACCTCAATCTATCACGGAGTTCGATCCACGTCGGATGAACCGAGCAACATAATATTAAGACATGAATCTATAACTCCTGCTAGATGCGTTTGGATCGAATTTTTTTTCGTCTTCTTGTCTTTTTTCTCTAGCCAGATATGTCCTCGCGTTTCGTCGCGATCAAAAAGAGGGAGCTCCCGCCTGTTGACCGCGCCCTGAATTCTTGACGAGCCACATCCTTTGACCGCGCTTGTCTTTATCTTCCCTGCCATGCACTAGCCACCGTAGTAGGGGTAGGGGGACGGCCATAGAATTAGCTTTTCGATCCGCTTTTTATTGTTTTTTAGTCGCCGGATAAGCCAGCAGAGTGCGCTAAGGTCGTCGATGTTGCGTTCGCTTTTGACTCGAGAGCAGGTATCGTGGAGCGAGCGATGCCACCGAGTACCTCAGACTTGACCTCGCAACATCGGACGATCCATCCTCTCCTTCTGGCACGCGCGCGCGGTTGACTTGACCGGCCCACCACCGCCCGCCGACCCACCACCCCCTTCGGTGGTGGCGAGTCGTTCCGCAACCTAAAAGAGCGGTCGGAGGACTACTGCAGCAGTGGAACCTACCCATCACCGCGTTGAATTTTTCTTGGTTTCTTTGTCTGTTCCTCGTTATCTTCATGTGGGGGGCACCCCACCACCCACCATGCCCTCGGGGTCAAGATTGGACGGCGCTCGCCTCCTGCTACGTCGTGTTTTTTAAATGCTGGGGCTCGTCGAGTAGTGCGTGGACTTGCAGCACTCGACTCCTCGCGATGAGATCACAAAACCCTAATGAAGTTCCGCTTGAAGAATCTCTTTTAATGCTTCGTTTTCGAACGTAGATGATGTCATCGGTGAAACCCTAGGGCGAAAGAGTGACTAAATGAAGTGGCAGAAGATTTTAAGATTCTGTCGCTGGTGGAAGAAACCCTACACCGGCGTTTCATCATGCTTCTTGGGCAGCGCGCGGGAGCAAAAGTACTGCTGAAATTCTTTGTTATTCTTTCTCCATGGATAGAGATTATATTTGGAATCAAATCAAGTACGCCAAAAAGGGGTTTAACCTTATGAGAAGAAACAGACTGTTTGATGCAAAAGAATTAGGAATCTCTCTCAATGCATTCGGACGGATCCTTGGCCGAGTGAGTGGCGTGGGGCAAGCCACGATGGACTTGGCCGCGATGGGCGGGAAAAGGGCGTGCGTCTCTCCCTGGGATGACGTGACGGGATGACGTGACGGTGTATTCGGGTATTGTAGGGTTGATCGGTCCAGGGTAAATAGAGTCCAAACCTAACCCTTATACCCAATCATATTATAATCGGTTCCTCTTTTTGGAATCCTGTACATTATCCTGTTTGTACTAGACCCTATTTTGGATCCAACCATATTTTTCCAATCTGAAAACAGGGTCTACCCTCTTTTCATTGAAATCTATTTTGCAATCGCCTAATATGACTTTGAATTTTACATTAATTTGTTATAAAACAACGACATAATTCTTTTAATTTGTATTGAAACATAAAGCACATGCAATCAATAAGTACATAAAGTTTTTGAATAAACGAAAAACTAAAAATCCACAAGGCTAATTATCATAAACAAACGTCATAAGACAAAGCAAAAATCCTATCATTGCATAAACATTAGCAATAAACCGGTTTTTTTAATAGGGTAAAAACTTGTTCGAAAACCAATCCGGCTCCGGGTGGGTCTTCGCTTGGAATTGGTTTCAACCAATTCCCAAAAACTAGAACTGGTTCCCGAATCGGTTCAATCAAACTGGTTCCCAAATCAATTTTTCGGGTAATACGATTTGATTTCCGAGTAAATCCGATTCAGTTGCACACCCCTAGGATATAGTATCTGGCCGAATATAATACTCGGGATCCCTTAACATGACATGGACAATTAATGGGAGAACCTTAATTGAGTTCGCATTTATAAATGGGGTCGTGCACACTTTTGACAAAAAAGCAAATGACTATTTTCGCCCTTGTTGATTTTTTTCTATAGATGGGCCTTTCCGGCAACATCTTATCTTTGGAAAGAGGAGGGGCCACATTGAAATCTCCTCCCCCTTAATCATGCTCGGTTGGCGAGAAGAAAGCACGCCACCGAGACCATTTATTAGCCGGATTCGACAGTGTCAAGTCATGGTCAAATTGAATGCGCTAAGACCCAATTTTTATTGCTTAGTCACAAAAATCTGGTGGCGGTTGTGGTACGATTATATATAATACAGATGTCATTAGTGTTTTTTTTTTTTCCTAAAGATTTGCTTATGCCAAAGACTTGTAAACACACAGTTAATTCGTTGGCTGTTCTTCGTTACTAACGTGAAGTGCGGACATGACTAAATCCTTCATCAAATTACAAACTGTTTCGAGGGTTTTGCTCAATTGGGAGCCTCTGTAATTCATTCCAAGAGGTTTTTTTTTTTTTTTTTCTGGCTAGGATTCTTTGATATGAACAAAGAATGTGGAATTAATCGTTTGCAACAATATCACAGAAGACCAAGCGAAAGGATTTAGCTCCAATAGGCTACTTTCACTTCGGGATTAACTACAATTAGAAGTTTTTTTTTTCTCTTCTTTTTCATCTTCTTTTGTTGTTGGTCGCTGTCAAAAAAAGAAAGAAGAAGAAATTTCATATGTCATAAATTATGTATATTTGAAGTAGGTACGAGGACGGTGAGCCAATTGAACATTGCTGTACTTATGCATAAAGTCTAGTTACCAGGAGTACAAGGTAGATGAGTCAATTATTAGACTTTGTGCAAAGCATACATCTACCTTGCAAGAAGGATTTCACCTCCACTTTTTCACCCCAGTGCGGCAGGCTACTATATCTGCCTACCTAACAGTAATCACAATCGAAGATTTGACTTTGTGTCTACTTTCACCATCAAAAGCTCCCCTAATTCCAACTAGATCTTTTTCTTCTCATGTGAATGGGAATACGAGATATAACATTGCGGGATTTTCCACCCCAAGGCGGATCTCCCATATGTTCCTTCTCCTTTGAGCCTTTTAAAAACTTGCTTAGATTCATCATATGTCATAAATTATGTACGTTTTAAATAGGTATAAGGACAGTGAACCAATTGAATATTGCAGTAACTATGCTCAGCATTAAAAATTATTGTGATAAAATCGTCATGTCATGTCAGTTCATGCCATAATGTATGGATTTTTTATCCTATTCAGATAAATTTCAATGAGCACCATCGGCGTCGGAAAACAAATGGTAAGAAAATATATTTATGTAATTTTTTGGTAACTTGTAGACGCATTCATGAAGTCACCAAATTTTGTTACAGTTTGCAAACTAGTAATTCTTATGCTAACTTACCACTTTTTGTTTGCATAGCTAACCAATGCTTCACATGTGCAAAGAAATTATTGACCTAAATTCGATTTATTTGCCAATTTTTTTCCATTAAATTAACCATTGATTTTACATTACCAATTTTCGTTAAGGTTACTTACCGATGCTTAACTTTTCTTTTAATTTTCTAACTTTTCTATTGAATTATTAATTTTTATTGGCCTTGGTTGCTAAACCTTTGTATTTGCTCGTTCTTTTAGAGGTTACCAACCTAAATTAACACGATCTACCAACTTTTCTTGTCATTTACAGCCTTTTATTTGCATTTCTTAATAATGTGTTACTTTTACCAAGTTTTTAAAGAAATTGTCAATATTAATTAGAATGACCTACCAACTCTTTTCATTTTGAGTTATCAACCAATTTTGGGTTACTTAACTGTTATTCTAGTTACATACCAAGTTTATCATTCATTTATTACCACAACTTTTCTATATTTTACCAACTATTTACCTTTCTTAATTCCACGTTATCAACTTTAATTTCATTAATTTATCAATCAATTAGTCATCAGTTACACTCTCATTTGAATTACTTTCCAACTTTTATTTACGTTTTTTAGTTTATTAACTTTTCTATTGAGTTACTTAATCAAGAATAAAGAGGAAGTGACTAGATAGAAATAGCGATTCACATAATGTTTGGTAAACATATGGTGTTGGTACGAAAGTTAAGTAAAAGTTGATAAACGTAGAAGATTCTCTTGTCAAAAATAAGAGAAGTTATTATTTTTAAAAAAAACAAATAAGAGGTGGCAATAAAAAATTATTGGTTATTTAATCATAGAAAAGAGTTAGTAAGTAAGGCGAATGAGAATATCCACTCAATAAAAAATTAGAAGTCTAAAAAAACCAAATAAACATGGATCAACGACTTTGTTAACCAAAAACTTGTTGCTAATTTAATTAGAAAAAACATTGGTAAAATGACAAAGGAAAGCTGAGGGTCTCATATAATAGACGGTAACCCTAAACTTAAGATATGACTCGATGGTAAAAAAGAAGAAGGAAGAACCAAGTATTTTTGACCAGACATCTTATATCCCTTATTTTGATGGTGTGTCGTGTGAATGAAAGTGATATCTTACTCAATATCTGATTATATTAAGTGGAAATTTCAGCAAGGTTTTACCTAGTCAGAGGCCCTCACTCAAAGTCATACTTGAATCCAGGAAGGACATAGGGAGATGATGCTTGAGTTTTGTCGGCGTCGGACGTCAAAAAAGGAGAGCGCCTCAAAATTTTCAGGACTTGGCGGCTGGCGAGGCCAACCACCTTGTCTTCTCCATGATAGATTCCATCTTTTGCTTTCAAAAGCTGAAAATGTTTCGTTATCGCAATGATTATTCTTTATTGACCGGGAATTCGATGAACTGGCTACCTAAAAGTTCGAATAACCTTCTCATTAAAATTCTATTTAGCGAAGCAGTGACATTTTCGAACGTGCCTGCTCGCCATCAGAGATGAAGGATCTTTTCTTTTGGAGAGGAGGGGGAGAAGAGAAGAGGTCGAATTGATGAAAACGAGACAGGATTTAGTTAAGGAGGATAGGGATTGATATCAACTCGATACAAAATGAAAGAATCCTTTTTTTTTTTTTGGCAATGAATCGGGCGGATTGTCCTTACAATAAAGACGAAATGCTGTGATATGCCGTGCCGTGCCGTGCCGTGCTATGCCATGCCGTGCCATGCCATGCCGTGATAAGCGAAGCACGCAACCATGTGGTTCGGTTTTGGGGTTTCATGACCTATCAAATTCATGATAACGAGTGGATTCTAGCACGAGATATTGCATGAGCAACTGGCTATCTCTCGGACGGTCAAATGCATGACGTGCACAGATTAGATGCTTTGCTTTACTGAAAACGCGGTTTAGTCTGTCCAATTTGGGTAAGCATTAGCACGGTCGCATGTGGGGACTAAGATAAAATAATGTCGCAATCGCACAACAAATCTGATGTTCGCGTTTCAAATCACGCATTGCCAATTTACCCTTTTTGGCCTGGATTAGGCATGTTCATTCAAGAAATGAGAACATGCAAATCTGTCATGGAAGTAGGTAAGCGGGTGGTAGGTGGTTAAAACGTAACGTAGTTTAAGAAATTTAGGCTGGCGTTGACATGGAAGGAGGGCGGAGAGCATTTACTTATCATCTCTAGTTTGATTGATGCTGTCCACCGCATTTGTAATAAATCATTGGGTTAATACCGCGAAAAACCTCGAACTGGAACATCTGCAATAAATTTACTTCAAAATTAATTTTTTTATCGTTAATAATTTCAAATTAGTACACTTATGACAAATTTATTTCGAACTAATTTTTTTCCACTAAAAACCCCAAATCAGAATATTTATGACAAATTTGTTTTTGTTAGTTTCTATTAAATTGAACTAATACCACAAAAAATCATAAACCGATTGAAAACCCCAAATTTATATACCTATTAATTGTAACGTGTCATTCAACTCACAAATTTAACAATAAAGTTTAACAAAAACTATTGAAACGTAAATTTGTTACATGTATACCGATTTAGAGTCTTTAGTGATTAAAAAATTTGTTTATGATAAATTTGTTACAGGTATACCAATTTAAAGTTTTTCATGATAATAAACCTAAATTTTCTCATTCCATGTGCATCACAGTAAATGCCAAATACAATAAGATTAATACCATTAAAAACCCAAACAAAACCCTCCTTAACATATTTATCCGAAACTCATAGCAAAAAAAATCTCATAATGGAAGCGCATAAACTTTTTTATCACAAAAAACCTAAACTGGTAACATTAACCCAAATTTACCTTCCATAAGCTTTTTGTCTAATATTCTATTAAGATGCATAAGTGTCAACATACATGACGTATGAATATAGGATAATCTGATGTGGAAAATCCACGTGTATTGATGCGTAGACATCTTGTATATTTGGGACAAGAGCACTAGATTGGGATTTTCTATAAGGTCGTGGGTATCAATTGAAAATCCCTTGTGAGAAGAAAACTAGTTTTGGGTAAACGTGTCGTGGGGTACTAATTTTTGTTTTTCAATGGTATTGACCTAACAAATATCATCAATCTCATTGTGCACCCATCATTTAGAAGTTTGGTTCAAGCATCTAGGTAGAAATAGCACTCAAAAAGGGTCCTATCAAAATCAAGAAGCAATCCATATCGAAATAAATATCTTGTCTATTTGGGACAAGAGCACTAGATTGGGATTTTCTATAAGGTCGTGGGTATCAATTGAAAATCCCTTGTGAGAAGAAAACTAGTTTTGGGTATACATGTCGTGGGGTACTAATTTTTGTTTTTCAATGGTATTGACCTAACAAATATCATCAATCTCATTGTGCACCCATCATTTAGAAGTTTGGTTCAAGCATCTAGGTAGAAATAGCACTCGAAAAGGGTCCTATCAAAATCAAGAAGCAATCCATATAGGAATAAATATCTTGTATATTTGGGACAAGAGCACTGGATTGGGATTTTCTATAAGGTCGTGGATATCAATTGAAGATCCTTTGTGAGAAGAAAACTAGTTTTGGGTAAACGTGTCGTGGGGTACTAATTTTTGTTTTTCAATGGTATTGACCTAACAAATATCATCAATCTCATTGTGCACCCATCATTTAGAAGTTTGGTTCAAGCATCTAGGTAGAAATAGCACTCGAAAAGGGTCCTATCAAAATCAAGAAGCAATCCATATCGGAATAAATATCTTGTATATTTGGGACAAGAGCACTGGATTGGGATTTTCTATAAGGTCGTGGGTATCAATTGAAAATCCTTTGTGAGAAGAAAACTAGTTTTGGGTAAACGTGTTGTGGGGTACTAATTTTTGTTTTTCAATGGTATTGACCTAACAAATATCATCAATCTCATTGTGCACCCATCATTTAGAAGTTTGGTTCAAGCATCTAGGTAGAAATAGCACTCAAAAAGGGTCCTATCAAAATCAGGAAGCAATCCATAACGGAATAAACTGAGCTTTTAGGAAAAGCCTAGCTAGTGGAGGGTGTACACATTTACCAAATCTTAACAAATAGATTAGTCGCAAACCGAAATGAAAATGTTAACTACCTGAATATACCTGAAAATGGTACAGGAAAGTAGCCTAGCTGCTAATGGGTCAATTCCAATTTGATGTGAAAGCATCTAATCGCTTTCACTTGCTAATTGTAACAAGGCTGGACGCGCATGAAGATCTCAAGGTACATATACAATTTCTGTAGATGTCACACGACATGCTTTGTGCATATAGATCTAGAGCTCTACCATATGTTCAAACTCCATTTCTTAAACAAGATCGGCCATGGATATCCATTTCTTCATTTTTATCGATACATATGGTTGTTCGGACATCTCCACCATCGACGGAGGAGTACGTGAAAGCCCTTTTTTTATTATTATTCGTAATGGTTGAATGTGACTTCAAGTTGCACCGATCTCCATTAGTTGATATCATATCTTTCTTGTAGTTCCCTAAACATTTTTATTCCGTCGTACATCTACAGCAGCAAGGACCACGAGTTCCTTAACCCATGTTTCTCACGATCATTGCGCACAATCTTGGCGCGCCAGTTCCTTTAATTAGTGCAGGCATATGTACATCATCTCAGATTTTGCACCATCATCGAAGTCGTAAGTCTTTACCTACCCCAACTAAATTTTACGGCTAATTTAGTCCGTCTGATCTTTTTTCTCCCTACGTGTTCAGCTGTCGTGCCGTGGAACCTGGCCCATATTAAAGATCTAATTTCATGTATGTACACAGATACATATGTTATATTTTAATTGGGTCAATTAAGAATGGTTGGACTTTGGTGATTTAAGAAGACAGCCGAGCAGTCCAGGTGAGGAAAAAAATGGAGACGACTGTTGGAATATCAGTGCTGAGTCATAGCAGTACAAGTTTGAACTTTGAAGTTTTGCCTCGGTGGTCGATGTCCAGGGAGCTTTCTGATTGGGATTCGGATCTTCAATCAATACAAGTTGCATGTTCAAGTCACCGGTTGAAAACCCTAAAAACAAACGCAAATTGACGTTCAACATCACTTGCACATGAGAATAGGAAAACCTAAGCGGCTGTCCAAAGTTGACTTTAGTCACAATGATTACAAAAATGATTGATCATATCGAGTTGGGAATAATCAAGGTTGGAGTCGATGGTGATTTGATTACGATACGAAGAAAGAGGCCAAAGATAGCCGTGGAGATTGTTTTTGAATTGCACAATGAATGGTTCACTTGCTGTCTTTTCTTAATTAAAAAAGTGATCATCATTTAAGGTTTAACAATATAAAATATATATAAATTTCATAAGTAAGCGATATGAGATGCTTTAATAATATATTAATCTTTTTTTTTCCATCTCCTTTTCGTTGGCTAGGCATATCGAGATTCAATGAGATCGGAGGGAATTCGATCGATTAAACTTGTGCAGGCAAAAATGAACGTTGTCCGTCCATCTTTGCTTTTGCTTTTCAGGAAGACTTTTAATAATGATTAGAATTTTGAACGTGGAAAGTAGGATTTTGCAAGGGTTTTTGGAGTTGGTACCAATAACAGACTATTAAAGAAGAGATTATTTGCCCGATAAAACTGACTAAGGACCTGATCACTGTTGCAAGTTTACAAAGAAAATAAAAGAAGAAAAAGACAAAAAGTCAATCCACATGCTTTTTACTTGGCTTAACCCCATGAATTTAAAATGTCTTAATCATATACTTCCAAGTTTCCAAGTTCCTTTTTCATATAAATCAATCAAATGGGTGTTCCTAAAAACCTAGCACGCTTGTTGATGATTTTAATATAGAGATGGACCAAAACCCTAAGACAAATCGTTAATGTTCTGAGCACGCCGCTATAGTAAAATTGGCATACACGCTGCTTTAGGAAGCAGTGCAGCATAAATCGAAACGAGCGGCATCAGTGGCTTTGCATATGCAAATCTAGACTTGATCATTCGTTCTTTATTCGATTTTATTGTGAAACTCTTTAAGTCAAATTTCTAATTTAACTCTCAAAGCTCTTCATTGCCGTCCTAAACTTTCGAGGGCAGTGCAGATACAAGCCAGGCTTTTCTACAATGTCATACATCCAAGATAAATTTCATCGGTTGGCTTTGGTACCAATAAATTTTATATGTAACCTGATGTTTATGTCACGAACTCATTAAATAACAATTGAGACGGTATACTAAAAAGTTGATATAATGATTTTTAACATAATATAGACCCGCAAATATCTTGAACCTGGAGGGAGAGAGATTGAACTTTTGCGAGGTCAAACCGATTAATTAATTCGCGCATTGAACTTGGAAATCTAATGAGGACTTCGATTGTGTTCACACCTCACGATCAATTTGTGGATCGAGATTGCGTCGAGTTTCTGACTCTTGAAGTTCCCTCTCCCTCTCGAAATTTTCTCTCCTTCCGAAGACATCTAATGATTGTCGTTTTAAAAGTTTTATCTCTAATTGCTTCAACATAAAAATAACGAAAAAGAGGAGTAAAAACATTAAGAGTGCCTACTTTGATGTCAATTTTTTTTTTTATTTAAGTGCTACTTCCGATTTTCTTGCTAAAAAGGCTTACGTAACCATTGATCATCTGACGTGGCTGTCAATAAACAATATATTTTTATTTTTTATTTATTTTTTGAAAAAAGATTCTTTTTTTCTTTAGGGCCAACAAGGGTCATCGGTGACCCTCGCCTAAATTGGGCGAGGCTGTTAGAGCCACTCCGGCCATTGGTGAGGGCCATCACAGCCTTGCTCACGGCTGGCGAGGTCATGACAACTTTGCCAAGCCTTTACAACCAAATCTAGGCAAGGGCCGCCTCGCCCTCATCATAGGCACCTCGAGCAAGGCCATTGGGGCCTCACCGATTGTGGGCAAGATCGCAATAGCCCTTGCCAACTTTGGGTGGTTGCAAGCAAGGGCCCTCACCCACTCTAAGTGGCGTCACCCATGGTCGCCCAAAGCTGATAAGGGCCATTGGGGCCTTGCTAATGGCTAGCGAGGCTTCAATGGCCTTGCCCAAGGCCTTCGCAAAAGGCAACCTTTGCTCAATCTAGGTGAGGGTTCCATGGCTAGCGAGGATTGCCGGTGATCCTCATTGGCCCTAAAAAAAAATATATATTTTTAAAATATTAAAATATTGTCCATCAATAGCCATGTTGGATGACCAACAGCGACATTAGCTCTTCCGACAGGCAAATTAGAAGTGGCACTGAAGTGATCAATTTTTCAAAATTATGACACTCAAGTAAGTAAAAGAAAAGTTTTGGCATTTTAGTGAGTGCCGTATGAAAGTTTTGATGTTCTTAATATTCTTTTCTCAAACAAAGAAAAAAGGAAGAAGGTATTTCTAAGGAGAAAAGTATGAAGCTTCCTTTACAATATCGCATTGTCTTGATCAATTAGAGGAAAATGACATAAATAATTCATAAATTTTGGCTTAATATGCAATGTGGACTTGAACTTTTAACTCATTCAATATGATCCGTGAACTTTAACTTAATATTCAGTATTGTCTCTAATCTTAAATTTATTTGCACAAAGTGAGTGGATTGAACATGCAAATCTAAGGACTATCATCATGTTCACACCTCATGATTAATTTGTGGATCGAGATCATATCAAACCCAACACATCTAATAATAGTTGCTTTTCAAGTTTTATCCCAAATTTCTCTTTTTCCAGCATGACAATCAAGTGGGTCGGGCTAACTTTCGCGTACTTTGATTAGTCCACCTCCCTAGACAATCTTAAGAATGCGCTCTCCCTCGTTGCCCAGTGGATTCATGGTTTCGCCCTTCAATTGCTCTCAACAAGGCTTGACAAAAGATTATGATGAGAACAAGCTCCCTCACCATCTAAACCCAACCCATGGAGTTCTAACCAAATTAATTTAGATAATTTTTTAAAAATTAGGTCTCTTACATAGAAGACAAACTTCCACCATTAGTTGGTAAAAGAAGTTCAACAGACCCAGAAAAAAGAGATGTACAAAATGAGCTGCAGAACCACCCTCGCGTACTAATTGCTTTAAAGATATTGCATTGTCTTGATCAATTATCGACGTAGCTGCTTAATGAGCGGCAAAAGTCATCAAAAAGCGGGAAACTTAGAGCTTGATGCCATTGGAAAGTTCTTCGCCATCACCCGATAAGACATTGATGTGGTGCATCAACCGATCAAATTGCTCATGTTAGTTCCATATACCCAGGTGCACACTAAAGAACGAGAATGACCAGAACAATGAAAGACACGGTTTATCGTACCGATTGGCAGCGTTTGCTGAACCCCGACCGTCTTCAATCTACTAGCTTCTTCAAAAGAAAACGGTTTATCATACCTCCTGATCAAGGTTGTAAAGCTGTGGTACTTGAAAACAGTATTCAGCATCAAATTATGTTCCTTACCGTAACAACATAACGGAGAGCCACCACCATACCAAGACCCAGACGATTGGTTGACCTCAAGAAACGAGTACTGGAACGTGAGCTGTGACCCCTCTCCATCGTCCCGGACCACACAAGCAGTCTTCTCATAGCGATTTCAAGACATGAGATTGACCCTTTTCGAGAGGCTCATGAAAACGTTAAAAACTGTCTGTGAGTAATTCAAAATCATCTCATTCCCCTTGTGCAAGGAAAAGCTAGATCTCAGCACACAACTATCCATCCAGATCAAAGGAAGAAGGCAGAAATGCGAGAGAGAATCGTATTTCCGATATGATTAGAAGAAAAACTATAATTCTAGTGTAACCAACAGTGACGGACTTCATTCATCATTGACCAAAAAGAGGGGAAAAAAGAGTAGACTCGGTTCATCTATAAATAAAATCCAAGCAAAAGAAAATAATAGCATACAGTAGAAGCAAGGAACAGCAGAAGGCCCACAGAGAAGGCATGTGCAAGAAGCCGCATGCTGAAGAGAGGTCCCAACTCATAGTCAAAATGCAAAATTCATCACTGATGCAACCCTTCCCAGCCTTTAATTTGTCATTGGACTCTGAAATGAGGATTGAAGCGACTTGCATCTTTCAGGTCCAATCATCTTAGTTTCAGCTGAGGTACAGAACACTGCATTGACACAAGTCAGGATCTTCTGCTGTGTTAGCATGTAAATAAAAGCCCCAAGTATGACCTATCCAAGCTTTTCATGGATTGGAAGCATTGCTAATTCAGTGGCCTTCATCGATTCGTCGAGTTCCACTCATTTTGAAATACAACCAGGACCAGTTTCATGTGCTATCAATTACTTTGCTCCAGGCACTTCTGTCCAACTGTTGATCATCACCTTAACCAGAGCCATTACCACGCTGCCTCTTAATAGAATCTCCCCTTGGACCATAAGGTCCATAAGTATTTGAGCCATAACCAACTAAAGTAGAGACTTTAGCTGGAGGTTTTCCTGAAGCTGAAGGCTGTTGGCCATTTTGACTCAACAAGCCATTCTGCTTCTTCTTTGATGCAGATGCCCCAGCTTTCGGACCTCTTGAACAATGGCCAACCGAAGTAGAAACTTCAGATGGAGGTTTCTCATGCCCGCTTGTAGAAGCTGAAGACAATGGTCGTTGGATATTTTGAATTGACAAGCCATTAGTATTCTGCTTTTTCCAGGATGCAGAAAACCCAGCTTTCGGACCTCTTGGACCATGGCGCACTACAGTAGAAACTTCAGATAGAGATTTTCCATGTGCACTCGTGGTAGCTGAAGAAAATGGCTGCTGAATATTTTGATTTGGCAAGTCATTGTATGTCTGCTTTTCCCTGGATGCAGTATTCTGCTTTTTCCTGGATGCAGCGAACCCAGGTTTCTGACTTCTTGGACCATAGCCAACTGAAGTAGAAACTTCAGGTGGAGGTTTTGCTTGCACACTCATAGAAGCTGGAGGAAATGGCCGCTGAACATTTTGAATTGACAAGTCATTATAGTTCTGCTTTTCCGTGGACAGAGATAACCCAGCTTCCCAGTATCCATATGTTGAGTTATGATGTCTGTCAGGCCTCATCAGGAATCTAAGGAATTCACCGGGCTTCCTCCTCTCCAGCCCAAGTTCATCACTCTCATCTACATTCACCATGGACATCGATGAGTCAGCCTGTCCTGAGGGTGACAAGATCCCTGATAAACCATCATAAGATAGGATGCACACTGTTGCATATACATAAGCCCCAAGGACCGGAGGAAGAACCTCACGTGGATGAATGACCTATAAAACAATGTTGAAATTGATCAAAATCATGAAACCAAAGTGACCCAATGAAACAATCCAAGTTTAAGAATATAAACATTTGGAAGAGAATCCCTCACCTTGAATAGGATTGCTGCAGATAGTTGCTCTCTCAAGCAGTATATCCGCGCAATATCAAGTGCAGTGGAACTAAAGGGAAGCCATCGATCAACAACCACCGTTACCGGTGCATCAGGGCTGGACATGGTCTGTTCTCCATCTCCTCCTTGTGACTTGTCATTATTTTTAGTTGGGTTCTCATCGCTGTCTTCATCATAGTCACTTTCACTATCATCACCATCGTCATCGTCATCGTCAGAGTTACCAGGAGCCACAGCAATCTCAGTACCTAGCAACAAAACTGGAAGTGGCCCCACCACGGTGCAGTTTCGTATAAGAGTACCCCCATCCCCACGTGTTACCTCATCATACATGAATAAGGGCTGATCATCAGTTTTCAAGAATGATAATTTGTAGTTAATTGAATGAGGATGTAAACGAGCTCTATCACCATTAGCAGTCTCCACAAAACGTTTTCCACTTCTATGACGTGGTACTAATCTCCCAACCATTGGATATAAACCAGCAACCAGAACAGCATGAATGATACCTGGATCATGCGCATTCAAGCTACAACTAGAAACATCCTCAGGAATGAACCCATTACGTGTCAGTTCCATTTGGAGCTGTTTCCGCATGCCTGACAACATTCTCATAGTGCTAGAGGATACAAAGAACTGAGAACAAAAGCGTGTTTCTTGACCCTTTTCCTTAGCTTTCTTCCAGCACTCAAATGCTGCTACAACTGCTAGTTGATCACTCTGCCCAGAGTACAGTGAAGCCAGCTCAGCCTTAGCCGCTGCTGACTTTTTCTTTTCATTCGGTAACATTGGTAGGGTGAATGGATCCCTGTAGTCCGAAGCACATGCAAGAGTCAATGCTGGGTCAAGGCAGTTCATCAATATGGCAAAGAGAAGCATCTTGCTTGTCAGTGGATGAACAGGCAGAGAACCAAGCTTCTCCCCAAGGTCCGTCAATTTTTCATCAAGAGACAAAGCACCAATATCCTTGAGTACAGTGACTGCATTCCGTATGGTTTCAGAAACAGGAGGATCCAAAGTCTTCTGCAAAAAGTCCTCCAGGTTGCCATTTGGATTAAGCAACTTCACCTGCCAAAAGATACTAACCAAATAAATACAGCACTCTCTTAGGCTCGACACGGTTTGCTATCACTACCCACTCAATACTATTAAAGCAAGGAGAAACATTATGAGCAAGTTTTGACGCCTTAAGCTTCTTGCTCTGACATTTAGGCTGGAAGTGTGATTCCCTTTGACGTTTATTCAATACTAAATATGACAGTTAGAAGTTATGACTTCCAAAATTACCATCTCACATCTTTTATTAATCGATCTTTTCTCACATATATTTCCGCTCAAAATTCAAAAAACACAAGAAAAAGCAAAAGTAGAGGGAGTAACTTCATGTTTTTGTCTTCTACATCAAAGTTTCACAGGTTTCTTTTTCAAATAGCATGGCCGATTAAAAGCTAGAAGTGAGAGGCCCCATAGACATGCTTTCCCTTATCTAAAAGCATATAGCAGTTGCACAAAAATGATCACCTGGAGACAAAGTTCCTCAATTGGCATTCTTCTGATCTCAGGTACTTGGAAATCAGGCAAAGAAGCTGCTCGTAGTTTCGAATAAAGATGATAGCATATACCAGGTAGACAACGGCCTGCCCGACCCTCACGTTGCTTTGCGCTGGCTTTTGAAATCCATGAAGACTGAAGAGTTGACACGTTGTTGTAAGGATCATAGCTTTTCTCTTTCATTCGACCACTATCAATAACATAAACAACATCATCTATGGTGATAGCAGTCTCAGCAATATTAGTTGACAAGATGATTTTGCGGCAACCAACGGGTGGGCGTTTGAAAACCTTTTTCTGTTCCATAGATGGGACCATGGAGTGAAGAGGTAAAATGACAAACTTAGACGTATCTTTGAAGAAGGGGGACATAAGTAATCTACTCTTGGCTCTATTGATATCATCCCATCCTGGAAGAAAAACAAGAATTGCTCCATCTTTTGAATCAGTACATATTTTCTTCAACAACTGCTCTATTAGAACTACATCAATTAGTTCAGGATTAACTGTCGAAAGATATTTATCAAGCAACAGTTGTTCATCCACCGAATTTGAAGAGGTACTCTCCATTTGCTTTCTAATCAATTGAGCGGCTTCTTGTTGGTTTTCACGTTCAGCCCAATCCAGTGCAGTTGCACCATCCTCCGCTTTTAAGTGGCAGTCTGCACCAAAAGAGAGCAGCATGCAAACATCACCTGCCCTTCCCTTACCAGCAAACACCATTAGAGGTGTCATCCCAGTTAAGGAATGCTGGTAATTATAAATTTGTGGAGTTCCTTCCGAAGAAACCAAATCAACTAGTGGGTCAAAGTCATCCCTGGACCATGCCAAATTAATAGCATCATCTAAAGCAACCTTATCTTCCTCTGTCAGCATTTGGTTTTCATCAGTGATGCTGGATGTAGTCGAATCCAGGTGATTGTCTTGTACTGATTTAAGCATTGTCAGCACATCCTCCAAGTAAAAACTCCTAACCTGAAAAGCAAAGTGGAGAATACCCAGATTCAATCTTGCAGGATAAACTAAACCCAAAATGAGAAAATTGTAAGAAAATTATTGTAGCCATTACAGGATAAGTGAAACCCGGAACACGAATAACTGGGCAGCCACCAAAATAGTTGGAGAATCGTTCAGCATCAAGAGTGGCACTCATTAGTATCTGTAAATATATAATTGAGGAAATTTAGTGAATGATATGGAAGAAAAAGAAGAAAAGAAACAAGAGGCAAATGTTCTACATTCAGAGTATTATTAACACTTAACCGTGGAGAAAAATAAGAAAGTACATGCAGAATTATCATCCCATTATACAACAGGACAGTAGATTGTCTGTAATTAAATTGTCTAAATTCCATTTTCATATCTTTAACACAGAGAATGAGGGAGAAAGGCACTAACCAGGCGCAGGTGTGGGTACGATGGAAGCATGTCTCTGCAAAAAATATACAAGTATTATAACTGCCACTGTATTCACATCATCACACTAGCTAGACTAACAAAAGCGGTATGTTAACATTAATTGCATCAACAGAGATAGAATCCTCCCAATTTTTTTGCTGCCAACTCATGCAGCAGTCTTAGTCCTAATAAACTAATAAATGGAATTATTGAACCCTCCCCAAGTTGTGCCACATGCACACACCAAAGTGTCCAACATCGATCTCCAGCCTCCAGCAATGCCATCAGACCTTCAGACCACCAGTCGAAACGAAATCATCAACCTTCCACACAATTCAGATCATTGCTAGCATAGTAGGAGAAGGTTTGCTGAATAGGTCCACACAACACATCTTACTGATTTTTTTCTCTAAATGAAGTGCACACTATTTATGACATATATTGTACTGGTGCACGCAGACATGAAAATTGCTATTGAACTGAAGTGGTGACTGCGAGAGACTCCATGTTCATCAAAATTACCTTAGAATTGCCAATATAAAATCCGAGAAGCGATCCCTTTCATGAATTTCATCCTACCAAGTGAAAAGGAAACATTACCAGTCTACCAGGCAAAATGGTTTTTGTTCACCATCAAAACAAGTAAATGCTGTGATTGAGATAGTAATAGAAATCGTAGAAAGCAAAGATATAAATGGCTGTATAAAACTGGCAAATGTCAAGTTCCAACAGCACGATCTTTTTAAAACCCCTTCAACCAATACTCTCGGTCAAAGACAACTTGCCCATATAATGTGGAGCGATCAACGGACAGCAGAGTCATCTTCAAGACTAGCAAGAATTAAACCCATTCTCATGATAGAAATTAAACAAATCTGACACAATATTTATAAATCCCACTGATGCCTCACAAAGACTACTTGCCTAGAGGGGGTACCATGGGGGCATGGAATTGGATGGGTTGGCTTGTCACCCTGGTTGAGAACAGGATGCATGCTATAGCAATTGCTGCAGTATAAATACTGTAGCTACTAACAACATAGTTTCCAAACAGCTTGACTTTCATCCTTAGAAAGAAAGGTGCAAATCTTATTTTACTGGTTTGCAATACTTTAGAATTCAAGTCATAGCATACAATTTCAGATACTTATCAGGCTTGTGGTGCAACTGTCACCATAGTTACTTCTACACCAAGCTAGCACCATTTCATTGCAGATTTATGTCCCCTTAACTTGGAACCTAGGTGATCAGGAACACTGAAATACCAAAAGTCTAGGCAAAGATCCTAGATTCTGGTTCCCTCAGAAACCCCATAAATGATGCTAAGAAAGTGACTTAAAATGCCACTAGAACGATCTTGAGTCGGAACGGTCTGCTTTCTCTCATATGCTACAGCAATCAACTTGTCAGCCATAAACTGTTTCAAGTATGACTAACGCATAACAGACCCAACTAAGAGATGCTGCTAAAATCAATATTCAATCAGTACCAAAGCATTATGTACAGTATCCTAGACCAAGGATAACTGCCCAAGACTCTGCATTTGCAACACTGTTATCTCTTCAGGGTGATAAAAATTTGACTGTTGTCAATTAATCCAACCAGGAAAAGTCATCCTTAATACAAGGCTCTACTCATAAACAAAAATAGAGAGAGGTTCATGACACAGTACCACAATTATGTGAGTTATGTCGGATAAACAATGCTTCAAGTGCCTATTGGAGGCTTCACCATTTGATTTACCAGCTCCTCTCGAAACTAAAACCCTCAGTAAGACTCCATTGGTGCAAAAAACGATTGACGAGTGCTTCCCTCCCTTACTTTCCAGCCGTATCTGACATTTTGGGAGCATATAATTAATTACCAGCTACCCACATATTCAAAAAAATTAAACGGATATAAAATCAGTGTCATAACGAGAGGAACTAGTGTTCCTTATTAATCCAATGATAGGTCCATTAAGATCTGTAACAAGTAAAAAGCATTGGAATATCCAGTGAAACATGTTAAAATTTGAGAATAGAGACACAAGCTACAGGAATGCTACAGATATTTCCAGCTAATTTGCAACTTCATAAGCATTGTACATTAAGCAGTGCCAAGGGTTTCTTAAGGATTCAATGCCAGCTGCTCAATACAACAGTTATGTAGGAATTGAGGGTAACCTAACACAAGTCTCAGAGATAGACTCGGTCCATCTCTAGATTAGGAGAGACCAAGTTTTGCAGGCAAACAAATGAATCTTGTCACAATTACTCTTCAGTTGACAATTCAATTGCTGCAGGTTAATGAGTTGACAACAAATATGCTCAGCCAATTGAAGATTTTACTACATCCTAGACTACCCTAACCACACAATATAACAGTAACAAGAAAGGCGTAATACCTAGACAGGTCATATCCAAGTATCTATGCTTCACAAAAAAACAATATCTTCATAAAGTCCGTTAGGTAATTGAAGTTTGAACATAGATGCACTACACTCTACTAGCTTGATGAGATATGACTGATTACCTTGTATCCGATATCATCTCCAACATTTTCTCCTCTTTCAGAGGATATTCTCTCAGCAACTACACAGAAATAGAAGACGATCAGATTTTTTACATAAGAGTCAGAGAAAGTGAGTTTTAATCAGCCAGATTAGCACACCTGATGTTGCAGAGATTCGCCGAGGTTGGGTACAAACAATTTTACACGCCTCACCCTTAGCCCACATCGAGTCCAGAAGAAACTGAGGGACCTGAAGATTACATGCTACATTTAGTCCTCAGAATGTATCGGAAATAGGCGTCTTCCTTTGGCAAGGATCTGCTTCTTAAATTGTATAAAGAACTTGAAAATTAATGTATAAATAAAAGCATCCACTTGGACCACAATAATTCAAGAAACCATCTCCAGATGTCAAAACTTACAATCGAAAAGTAGTGTATCGAAACATGTAAACCCCGATACTTTCACCATTGTAATCACCCAACCAAAACATGTAAGCCCAGATACTTTCACAGTGTAATCATAATCACCCAACCAAATCATGTAAACAAATGCAATATACAGTTGTTCAATGTCATCCTATAAAAAAGTCAAACCACATGGCCTCCATGTCGGACGCCAGCGACAATTGCCCTTAATATCATTTAATCAACCTCAACTTAAGGCCACATAAAGTCAGCTCTGAGATGAACAGTTGAGATCACCAATTCAGGATTGTCGTTTGCTTGAACAAATGATCAAAACATGTAATACTTGTGCCACAGCAAAATTGTGAAAGAAAAACACCCAACAGTTATGTCATTCCAAGCAAATTCATCTTTCTAAAAGCACAGCCACTAGAGAAAAATAGATTCAAAATGAATAAACTTGAAGAAAAACACTAGGGCTTGCCTATTGCCCACCATCTCTCATGAGAATGTGACTACCCCCTCTTGATTCGGAAGGTAGGAGCACAGTGGTAGGTAATAGCCTTTGAGCTGTTTGGGGCATTTAACCAGAACTTCAAGCTTTGCAAATGATATTATTGTACCCATTATTGTACCCCAAAAAGAGGTGTCGAGAATTTGAAACTTTACAAACTAAAACCGACTGTACAGTTTGCTAGGAACTAATGAAATTCAATCTTCAAATGAACTTCAACTAAACCATAATTTCCAAAAACTACATGAAAATGGTAGTATTATGCCTTCCAATTCTTAAAGTATTCAGGAATGTGACAGAGGGATAGGGCTTCAATGGGAAAAGCAACAGCCACAGGATAGCAAGCATGCCTCCGCAGAATATTTCAGATTAAACACAATTTGTGTACCATAAAGAAAACAAAGCAAAGAGTTGGTAACCTGACCTGTGTGGTCTTTCCGCATCCAGTCTCACCAGATATAAGAACTACCTGCTTTCGATACAGAACAAGCAATGAGTCCAACGATGAATTCAAGATTCTAGTCAAGTGTATGTCCAGAAAAGTCCTTGAATGACAACATCTGAAATCAGCATACTAAAAACAAATGCATATGTTCAATAAGAATAGCCTATAAGATATTAAGCATAAGGTAAAAAATAACCTGATGACACTCAACAGTTGACGTGATGACATCCCTAAAGGATGCAATGGGAAGCTTAGATCTCTCTTCAGTAATCTGCACGTGTAAAATCAGACAAGTTTCGATATTACCATGTATCTCTTATAAACCATAGTCCCACCAATTGAAAACATGAGTAAAGACATTCCGTAATCAAGAAAAGAAATCTACGAATTGATGTGAGCAAGATAATAGATCTGGAACCTGCTTCAAGTTTGCAGCCTTCTCTAATCTAGCAGAAAGTGATTCCACCTTCTTTGTAATATCTGCCTTATCCATGGGAGGCCTGCAAAATATGTCATCTCTCTGTCTTTCTTTTCTTCGTTCGCTTTTTTCCATATTTTTTACAGCAATTTGCTCACTAGTCACTCCCTCACCCGGTGGGTATCTTATGAACAGATCATTCAAAATCTCCTTAGCCTCCTGAGACAATGTCAAATAAGACATACTCCCATTCTCTTCTGAGTTTTCCCCCTTCCCTTTAGACTTGTAAACAGAAACATGCCTTTGATTGCCACGCCTGAACCATGACCATCCAAGAAAAGGAATTCCAAAAGCAAATTATCAATATCAGTGCCCATTTTTTCCCCCGCAATGACTTACCCAAGCATAAATCACACAAGAATGTTCATAGTGACACAAAAAGTTTACATCCTAATACTCACCCAGAGCTTTTAGATGTCATTCCCATCTTCCTGCAGACTTCATGCACTACAGCTCGTTCATGATTTGACAGGTTCTCATCAAATGTTAACACTGCATGAAATGTTCACAAAATGACAAAGGACTTTTTCTTTTCCTTCTTATGGCACATTCATCCAAACGAACAAACCACATAAATAAAACGAAGAAACCCAAGAAGCAAGAATAGCCCTAAACCAGAACATCCTAGTGAATTCAACCCAAACTAAGTTTCCAAAGCTTGTTATTCATCCTGATAACCATAATTAGATGAAAGTTTCTGATTCAAGATGTGTAAATTAGCACATAAACGAAAGTACTTACAAGAAGAAAGTGAATAGTCATATATAAGTTAAAGAAGAAAACTGAGATAACAATTCAGTCAATACTTCACTAACCTATCAAACGGTGGAATAAACAGTATGTAGCTACTCCATGCACACATTTATATCTCTACAGCACAACAATCAACTCTAAAAATCCCCAAAAAAGAACCCACCAAATGTTCGCATGTTTTGGTGCAACTGGTCAGGTATGAAGAGGGGAGAAACTACTTGGGCTTTTTCGGTTTATTTCTAACTTTCAGGAGCAATTCTTAGCGACAGAGAACAGTTTTGGACACTTATTAACCCATAGATCAGTTAATCATTGTAAGAGCACTGTTTTTCTAATGGGATACCACCTCTTTTGAGGCAACTATGGCGTGGGAGGAATATGAGACATTCGGAAAATGCTCTCACATGCTTTCACAAGAAATTAACTCCAATATCATATGAATCGCCAATTGCACATACATATGCATCACTCCAAATAATAAACAGCCATCTAAGTACACTATCCCACGTTACAATAATGGTTGAAAAGCTAAAACATTAGGAAGTGATGCAAATTCAGGGGTCCAATGCAGTAGAAATCCTAAAGAAAGACTGCAAAATCAAAAAAAAAAAATTTCCGCACACGAACCGCTCAACGACATTGAGCCTAGACATTCTGCCACATCACTCCGAAATCTCAGTCCAAAGTCTCCGCTCAAGCAAAATCCTCGTACACACGCAAAAAATCGAATTGAAAACCCCAAAAGCTCGTCATGCTCAAAGGGCATTCAGCAGCAGCCCGGCTCAAAACGCCAATTACAGACTACAGCAAACATCGACTCCGAACGAGCTCTCTCACGTTTTAGCCACTCCCCGGAAAGAAGGAAAGAACAAAAGAAAAACACGACGCAAATTGTATAAGCAAACGCGACGCCGACGTTGAAACACGGGCTTCTCGAGCCGACCAAGGAGCGACTGGAAAAAACGAAGAAGAAAGCCAACCTTGCTTCTTGGACGCGCGAAACTGCTCGAGCCTCTCGGCTATCCGAATCCGCGTCAGCTCAGCCACCTTTCGATTGGGTTTGTTCTTCCCCTGCTGCTGCTGCTGCTGCTGCTGCTGCTCTCCTTTTCTCTGTCTCTTCTTCCCCATCTCCGCCCTGCCGCGTCTGCTTCCCCGCTGCCGGGAATGCGAATCCGCCGCTCGACGCGGGAGCCTCTGAGCGCGAAGTAGGAGGTCGAACGGAACCGGCGGGGGTTAGGTAGCTCCCGTCGCCGGCGAGCCTCTGCGACGGAATCCGGCGGCGTTTCGGCGTTTCGGCGTTTCGGCGTTTCGGGAGGTTGCGGGGGAGGCGACAGAGCATATGCCTTTTCTTTTGTGCCTTCGCCGCTTCGCGATCGCGGGTTCTGCTCGCGTGAACCAAAGGGCCACGGCAGCGTTTGTTTTTAAACGCCAATTGTTTTTTCTTTCCTCTTTTCCTTTCACCGCCTAATCAAAGATAATAACACAAATAGTCCCTACACTTTGACTTAATATATAATATGATCCATGAAATTTTCATACATATTCAATTTAATCCCTAAATCATATTGATTCAAGTTATGATTGACAAATTAAATTGAACATATAGCAAAAGAATAGGGATTACATTGTACACATTGAATTACACTTCATATATCACATTGAATAAATTATAAAAAATCAGTGATCATATTATAATTCAGAGACCATTTTATGTTCACATGTAAATAAATTCCGTTACAATATTAACTCCGGGCGCACCTATTACTCATCTACCAATGAATATGTATGTCTTTTCTCTTGATATAGATGATGGATCCGGAATATTTAATGTAGGATAATGAGTCGATGTATTTGTCGGAAACAATTGCGTGCGGTGAGAGTTTCCTTTTGTGGAGTTCCCGGGGTCTAGATTTTCCTTATACCTAAGTAATGGTGATCAACACGAAATGAGTCTGACTTTCCCACTACATCCTCGTTTGAAAATTTTATTTTTTTTTTGTCGAAAATACGTAGACTTCGTTACATCTAATAAACTCGGAGGGGGGTATTGGACCCAGTTGTCCGATAGAATTTGGTTTCGTTGGCCTTTTGCGACCCAATCGGCTACTCAATTTGCATCTCTCTTACAGTGTAATATATTGATGGGCCCAATTTGGTGCAAGAGACGGTGGGCTTCGCTGATGATTCCACGCTCGGCCCAGCTCATTTGACTTGCAGGTGAGTCCGGCCTATTGCGCTGATCTGCAGAGAAGTCTTCCCAACTTGTCCGATCTGCAGGAGCACTTATCACTCGAACCAGTTCTAGTTGGTCTGATTCAATCTCCCAGCCACACGTTCGGATGGTCTGAACCAGTTTGAAAAGAATTGAGAGTACATATAATTGTATGCCCACCGATCAGATCCGGCGGATCGCTTCGTTCAGGCATCTGTCCATTGAAAATATATTGACAATGGCAAACCTCCAATTCGGACAAGTTGAGCTAGACTTCCTCAAATAGAATCATCCGCTATGGCCATCCAATGTGATATTAGTAGCCAGAACAGGTCAAAACATGCCTAGTCTTGGGACGAAAGTGGCGTAGCAAATGAGATGTCGGGACAGTGATGTGTGCTTATTGCCGTATCTCCCAAATTTTCCAAATTGGAAAGCCAAATCGATTGAATGTCATGTCATTGGAAAAATCTTTCAAAGACGTAACATATAGCTAATCACCAACCCGGCAAGTGAACTTCAAAAGGCCGTATCTTTCGAACGATACTGTGGGATTGTGTAGGCATCGAGTTGTGCCGGTTAGCGATGAAGGTGAAATATCTGCTTGTGCCATGGATGTCGCCTGGAAACTGGTCAAGGCATTGATGGAGAAGATTGAACGACAGCTCAATTAGGAACTTGTGCTTTCGAAAGCTCGAGTAGTATGACAAAGAAGTATTGCAATTGAAGTAATTTTCCGACGACTGAAAGACGCTCTCCGACAACCCTTAATTATACTAATTAAGTTTTAAACAATTTTCGTACTTTACCAATTAAGTTCCATTCAATCAATTTTAACTAGAAATTGATAACGTGATGTCATCTATATTGCGTGAAAATTTCTAATATAATTGTTTTTTCTTTTCTTTATTTTTCCTTTTTGGTCTTCCAAGCCGTGTGAGGGCTTCATGACCCTCCATAGTGGTCAACGGGGGTCAATCAACCTGCGCCTATGATCGGTAACGATTGGCTAGCAACCATTGGTAGGGTTGGAAGAAAATTAATATAAAATAAATTAGAAATTTTCAGTATTATAAATGGTGTACATATTATCGATTTCTAGTTAAAATTGATCGAATAGACTCAATTGGTAGAATACGAAAAAAATTTAAAATTTAATTGGCATAATAAAAAAGTCAAGAATTAAATTGACCAATGCACAACGGATACAAAACTTTTTGGGCACGTTTTTCCCAAGGGATTGTCCTAGAATCAAGTTATGCGTGATTGCCGCCACATGCCTTCTTGGTCCTTGTCCGGAAGGATCGTTTCCTTCTTCTCCCATTCGTCTTTTATTTTTGAATTTTTAGTATTATCCTTTTGATATTTATTTTATTTCTAAAAGTCCTAGACTTTTAAAAAAAAATGAAACCCGGTAAATTTTTTCATCCGCCGAGTTGGACTGCGCAAAGACCATTATTTTCCCTTTCCACGTCATCCAAGTACTACCGCCTAACTTTGAGGCCCAAATATTTGACCCCAAAATGAAGACCTTAAGGCCCAAGCTATTGACTCTTTCTCGCCGGAAAGAATGCTAGAGGATCAATTAAAGATGATCTTCTCAAGGTAAAATTCATTGAATATAAGTAAGTCTTTAGACTATCACGTCTAAGTCTCTTTCGAATCTTAGCATCCCTGAACATAAAACAACGAGAGGGTAGAGCTGGTGGCGGAGCTCGATTAAGATATTGTAATAATTGGAGATTAAGACATGTGGGTACTAATACGTTAAAATAAAGAATGCAATCATATCAACCCCCCATCAGTATATCCATTAGATAGGCATAGGGGGCGGCTCTTAGTTGGTGTTGTAAGGCATTTGCTTCTTGGTGAGAAACCCTCAAACCCCCAATGATCCAAGGAGTACCCTTGATTTTAGGGTTTCTGGATCCATAACCAGATGTAAAATATGACTTGGCCAAGAAAATTTTAATATGAGAAGAGTAAACTTGTCACAAATACACTTTTCTCGGAATACATAAATACATAAAAATATAATCTCAGCAATATTAGTTTGGCAATTAACATCAAATAAATAACTCCGATACTAACATGAAATGGGTCATGGACCTATATTTTAACTCATATTTAATGGCTTGAGTGAGATATGAGTTACTTAAAATTTTGAATATCGGTAAAAATAGTTCTAATGATCCTAAGATCGACTAAGGATGGATTCTGGTGGGTCCGGAAAGAATCCATTTCCAACTTATTTAGTTAAAAAGTAATGCCAAGAGCATTTTGCTCACGCGCTCTCTAATATAATAAAAAGAAAACTAGTTGTATCATATTCCTCAATAACACGTAACCACAAAACAAACATACATATTGGGATACCAAACATAAATTACTATGCTTTTTTAATAATTATTTTTCTAGAATAAATGTTGGAACACACAATTGTACGAAAAAAAAAAAAGATAAAAAGGAAGAAAATGACTTGTTGATATGAAAAACTTTATGTCCATAAAGCAAAAGTGATAATGGCCTTGATCTTTTAACTTTCACACCAACAAGGAGATAAAAAGATCATTATTCTTTATTTTTGGGCCCACTGTCCTTCTTCGTCTTTTCTTCTTTTTTCTTTTTTTATGTTTTTTTCATCTCCAATTTTTGGGGTCGAGGTGGAAGAGAAAAAAACACATTGATAATGAAAAAGAAGACTTCCGTTTGACCCGCAAAAATATTTGGTGATTACAAAGTGATGGCAACGTTGCAGATTTAGGAATTTCCACATTTGTAATATTGCTGTTATTATTTTTTTGTTTTGTTTGTCTATTTGTTAGACTTTTGAGATTTTTTTGGGCAAAAAACACCCTTGAATTTTTCTTAACTTTATTTTTTCATATTTAGTTTTCAATATAGTAATTTGTCGCCCGACACCAAGGTAGTGGCAATAGAATGGTGCGATGTCGGTATTTAGGAGGCAGTGAATTGCTTCACATGAACGAGGGCATTTATTTGTCATTGAACAAGATCTGCCATTCTTTGCCTTAGTGCCACTGTCACGATCCATGATATGACCCAATCAGGAAACCTATCTAGCAGGTGTTCTTATTTGTTAGCATTGCGTTACAAAGTCGATCAGTCTTCAAAGGCAACGATATAAAGAAAAGAACTGGCAAGAACTGGCAATAACTGGAGTCCATATTGGATTGGATATAAATGATAAAATTGTATGGTGTAATATTAAAAAAAAGGGTCAATACCTATTAAATGAATCGGGTTGAAAATAGGTCATGCAATTTCCCTGACATCCATCCTAGAACCTTGAGCTCCTTCATCGACTTTGAAGTCACCTAGTCATCAAAGGCGACAATCTAAACAGAGGAAATGCTAATAACTAGGGTCCGGATTGGATGAAATGTGGGTGATAAAATCACACGATATAAATAACAGTTAATACTGATTAAAGTGATCAGGTTGGAAATAGGTCGAGCAATTTTTCGACTCGACCCAGCTTCGGCCCTCAGCTTATCCGTTCGACAAGCCTAATCAATACATTGAACCAACACTATTGGGTCAAAACTGATTCGAAATTCAACAAATCGATACCATAACATTTCAAACTCGATCGAAATTCAAATCAAGTATACGGTAAAGACACGAAAGTCTGACTCAAGGGAATAATATATAGAAAACCATATGACTGCGTTTCGAATTCTTGTTTCTCTAATTGACACGCCGAACTCATTCCAATCACTTAAAGAACGGTAGAAAATTCATCCATCCTCCAAACCAGCATCGGGTCGAGCTCGGCCCACAATCTCGACCCGGAACCCCGAGAAAAGCCCGACCCCGCCGCCATCCTCAGGCACCCGGATCTCCCGTCGCGGGCCGAGCCAAACACAAAACCCACGCGAGCAGGCCCAGCCCGACGGCGAAACGGAGCAACCCCCGCCCCCACGGAACATCGCAGTGCCGCGCTCTCTCCCTCGTCATCTATCATCAAGGAGAAGACACTGGGAGTAACCGAGGGGCAGAGACAATGGCACCATATAAATAGACGCTAACACTGGGGTCGGTTTCCTCCACGCAAAGACACCGCTTCCTCTAGAAAAACTCTGTGTTCATCATCCCCTCTTTACCTTTTTATCGAAGGTATCCCCACATCGCCATCATCGAAGCTTTCCTTTTCCCCTCTTCCCCCGCCCTCGCCCCTCCCCCTAAGTTGCCGTATGAGCACAGGAAGGATCGTATCTTTTGACCCTTTTGCGTGGTTTTTCTTTGCTTCTCGACTTGTCGTGCCCAATTCGTGTGTTTAATCTGTGTAAATTTCGCATCTTTGATTAATGTTCGTCCTCTTCGCTTAGTTTTATCTGCTCTTTTTCTTTTTTTTTTTTTTTTTGTTTATCTGGGTATGCGAAAGTCGCCCAACCCATTTAATTAAATCCGGTGCTTGCGTGCCCACGCTTCTCTTCCGTGGTGCCGACAAGTAGCTTGATTGAAAAATGGGGACTCTCCCTTGTTTGCAGACCCTGCGCATCTCCACCACTATTGACGGTTTCGCTTGTTAATCTGCATCTGCCCCCGTTTTTCTGGGTTCCGGGTTCTTTCCCCTGATCTGAATCGGGTTTTCATCACGTAGTCGCTTCTTGGGTATTCAAGATTTCTGCCATCTGCTTCTTGATTTCTCCGATGTTGTGTTCTTTTATCTTTTCTGCGTTCTTGGGTCGATTGCTTTTTTATCTGCGGTGACGGTGGTTTTCTTGTCCTAGTTGCATGTTATTCTCAGTGACTCCTGGGTTTAGTCGGGCTGGGTATGGTTTGTCGTCATGGTTGTGGCACGGCATCAAGTCGAGTTTGGCGATTTGTTCAATCCGGTGGCTGGTGTGGCCAGATTCTTCATTTGTTCCTAGCTGTTTTTTGATGCTTGGGTCGAGTAATAAAGTGAATAAAAGGCCGGAAATCTGCGCGGCAAGGTTTTTCATTCTCAATTCCGCCGATTTCTCGCCCCATATCTGGACGGCATCCATCGATGTCGGGTTCATTGTACTAAATTGTAGCTTGATGACTTGATGTTTCTAGGAGGATCTAAGCCATCCGAGGGGCAGATGACTTCGATTCAAGTGAATGGGAAAGAATGCACTAGCACACTGCTATTTGACTTGAGATTTATTTCGCAATCAAACACTCAACATTTAGGAAGAGCAAAACCGCCTTACTAGTCTGAGGGGATGGTTGAGGTTCACATTGTCATATTTGTTATAGCACTGGCAGTTCCTCTGTGGCTGTTATCAGTAGGCAAAGTTGCCTTATGCTTTTGACGTGCTGAATTTGTTGAAATTCTCGAGAACTTCTCTAATTGAAAGTTTTATGTTCCTGAACATGCCTGTTCCCAATAAATGTGGTTTTTTTGAAGTTTGAAGTTCCAAATGGCATTAAATTTGTTCACAAGTCCAACCTTAAAATCTAGCACAACTGCGAAATGCAAACTGAGAAAGTTTGACAAGCATAGTTTCATTATATACCCATGATTCCTTCTCGTATGGAAATTTTCCTTTTGTAGGATCTTTTCACAGTAGATGGTTCCATTTTGTAAAGGTTTCTTAGAGTAAGGATATTGTCGACTCATGTTTATGGGTGGCGGTGGAATTGGTAATGGGTATGAGTCAGAAGGAAAGAAGTTCAACCATTTAAATTGAGAATAACTATTCTTAACCAATGGAACTGAAGTGCATAACAATTCTTAACCAACGGAACTGAAGTGGATAGGTTGGATTCTTCCTTGACTATCTCTTTGGTTGAAAAATTAAGTGGGTAGGTTGGATTCTTCCTTGACGATCTCTTTGGTTGAAAAATAGCATTCTTCTGGAGGAATTTGAAATCAACGTCTTAGCATTTCCAGTATTTTGTGTTTTGTATGTCTACACTGCTTTTCATTATCTATGGTTTGTTTTTGCTGAGCTTTTGTGGTAATGCAACTTCGACGCGAACTGGCTATTCGTGCGTGTTGTGTGTTGTACGGTGCAGTAGTCTCTTATTTCACTTCAGGAATGTTCTGTGAGGTCCTTTAAATCCCTCAGACTTGGGAATGCTGATTTACATTTTCTTTTTTTAGGCCAGAGGATTTTTCAATACTCATGAAAGCAAAATGGAGCATTTCATCTGACCTTGGCTCGACTCTTCTTGTTGTTTAGGGCTGTATTATCAAATGACTATGGTGGATATAGTAGGTGAAGAGTTTATAACCCACAAACCCTGCCCGTCCTACAGCAGCCAGCATTCTCCTTATTCTATCTCCTTGAGTCCATGATAATGTCGAGTTAATATCTATGCATTCTAGTATTTATTTGACACAAATATATTCTTTTTCCCAATAAAACCTGGCTTGTTCCTAGGTTCCAAGCTCAAACCACTCAACAAAAGATGTCTTCTCTCGCTGTTATTAGTGTTATAGTATGTTTACCTATAGTATCGAAGTCTTGATGTTCTCTCTTTAAGCGTCTGTGGGTAGACTGGTGAACCTGGTTCTTATCTGGCTTAAATAAAAATTAACATCTGTTTCGAGCTCAATCTGAAGATCAGTCCGGTGGCTGCCAATAATGTCATAGTTGGTATTTGCAATTCACTGCCAATCAAATGTTTCTAGTGCCAAGCTTATGAAGCTTTTCATACTTCTTCAGAAAGTTTAGAACTTTTACTTTGGCAAAGGAACGATTCTTTTTGGTGCAGATGATTAATTATAACTTGGATAATGCATCACAAATCTTTAAGAAGTGAATATGATGTCATCCAGTCAAGGGAAGTGCTCAAGGTGACTTTTTGATGGATTCTATCTTCAGATCTATCCCTAATACAGTGAAGAGCCTGGGAAGAATTTTGTAGTATACTTGAAAAGGAACTTGGGGAAGATGCTGTATGCATTAATAAAGATAATTGGCTGATGTGATTTTATTTGAATTCCAATTTCTTTGCTGTGCCAATCATTTATTTGTTTAGCTTTGCATTGTTATAGTGAAGACATATCTGGAAAGGTTCTTATTTCTCCTATGGATGCCAAATATTAGATTATTCAATGCTTTCTTTTGCTTTTTTGTGCAGAGCATAGTCAAAAGCAACTTGTCCATTATTTTGGATCATAAACTTCTCCTAAGATCTGGCCTTTTACGAGCTCAATAATATATGGGCTGAGGTGCACTTTTCATGGGAGGTGTTGAGGATGAGAGTGAACCAGCCTCAAAACGCATGAAGTTATCATCCAGAGTTTTGAGAGGTCTTGCAAACGGTTCATCTCGTACAGAGCCTGTTGCTGGCTCTTCACTAGATTTAATGGCTCGGCCCCTACCAATTGAAGGGGACAAAGAAGTTATTGGTTCGAAGGGTGTGATCAAAAGAGTTGAATTTGTACGAATTATAGCGAAGGCATTATATTCCCTTGGTTATGAGAAGAGTGGTGCTCGCTTGGAGGAAGAGTCTGGGATAGCGTTGCATTCCTCTGTGGTAAACATGTTCATGCAACAGATACTTGATGGGCTCTGGGATGAAAGTGTGGTGACTTTACATAAAATTGGTCTCTCAGATGAGAATTTGGTAAAGTCTGCCTCTTTCTTGATATTGGAGCAGAAATTTTTAGAACTTCTGGATCAGGAAAAAGTCATGGTTGCTCTGAAGACATTAAGGACAGAGATCACACCTCTTTGCATAAAATATAGCAGGGTACGTGAGCTCTCGTCATGCATGGTCTCTCCATCATCGTGTGGGCTTCTTAATCAGAATAAAGGAAATAGTGCAAGAGCAAGGTCCCGTTCAGTGCTTCTGGAGGAATTGCAAAAATTACTTCCTCCAACGGTTATGATTCCTGAAAGAAGGTTGGAACATCTGGTGGAGCAGGCCCTTGTCCTGCAAAGAGATGCATGTATGTTTCATAACTCTATAGATAAGGAAATGTCACTGTACAGTGATCATCAATGCGGTAAAGATCAAATCCCCTGTCGGACTTTGCAGGTTAGTGCATCAAAACCTTTTATGTAATGGTTGTATTTTAATTTATTTGACTTCTTGATGAGAACTTGAAGCAGTGTTTGTTTCCTATTATTTGTCAGGAATTTGTGGTTAGAGCTTACTATATATAACCATCTTTTCTTGGAACAGATTTTACAATCACATAACGATGAAGTTTGGCTTGTGCAATTTTCACATAATGGGAAATATTTAGCTTCTGCATCCAATGATCGATCAGCAATCATTTGGGAGGTAATGTTGCTTGCTTTGAGGTTTTTATCTATTTTTGGTTATTTATTTATTTTTTATTTATTTTTTTTTTTTTTTTGGGGGGGAATGCTTACTTTTAAGTATAATTACTGTGCTTGAAGTCAAATTTCTATCCACCCACCTTTACCTAATTTGGTTCATAATGCAATCTGATAATTAATTGGATTGGACTTAGTTTTGTCTAGTTGCTTTTTGTGATTTGTAGCCACATTCGGTTACATTCTCAATGTAGAAGTTTCATCTACTGATGTGAAGATATCATTTTAGGTAATCTTTTTACCATGTTGAACTTTCTGATCTTTCTTGTTTCTTGTTCTGATGATTTAAAAAAAAAAACTCCCCCTGTATTGGAAAAGAATATGGGTCTCATCTCATGAGACAGGAATTTGGAATGATATCTTTAAAAAATGACTATCATGAAAATTTGAATTAATTATGATTATGAAAATTTGAGCATGTTTATTCTCTGAAGAGCAAGCATGACTGAGGATATCTGTTTTCTTTTGGTTAGTGACTGAAATTGTGTTTTTTGCTAAATTTCAGTCTCCTTTGTGATTGTGAATGGTGTTCTAATTGTAGGTTGATGAGAATGGCGGCGTCTCATTGAAGCATAAATTGACTGGCCACCAGAAGTCAGTTTCTTCTGTCTGTTGGAGTCCAGATGACCGACAGCTTCTCACTTGTGGAGTTGGGGAGTCAGTGAGACGCTGGGATGTCTCTTCTGGTGAATGCCTCCATGTTTACGAGAAAGCTGGCCATGGCCTTGTTTCATGTGCGTGGTTTCCAGATGGAAGATGGATATGTTATGGTGTTAGTGATCGGAGCATATGCATGTGTGACTTGGAGGGGAAAGAGATTGAATGCTGGAAAGGGCAGAGAACTCTTAGTATTTCTGATTTGGAAATTACAAGCGATGGAAAGCAGATCATAAGCATATGTAGAGAAACTGCAATACTTTTACTTGACCGGGAAGCGAAATTTGAAAGAATGATAGAAGAACATCAAACAATAACTTCTTTCTCATTGTCAAAGGATAATAGATACTTGCTTGTTAATCTCTTGAACCAAGAGATCCACCTTTGGGATATACAAGGGGATCTCAGCCTGGTTGCAAAGTACAAAGGTCTTAAGCGCAGTCGGTTTGTAATCAGGTCTTGTTTTGGTGGACTCAATCAGGCCTTTGTTGCCAGTGGTAGTGAAGACTCACAGGTGTGTATTTTCTATTTGATCTTTAGTTATAAAGATACAAGGCATATGCTTGGTCTTGGTAGCATAGAAGCACATATGCATGTCTCTTGGTTATGTGAAACTACATATACATGGAGCTCAATAGGGGACTCTTTAATATTGGAGCATGTTGGTCTAACTCAATCTATAATTCCACTTTAGGGTTTTGGAAATAACACAGTAGATGGGTGCATTACCTGTCAGTTTTTCTTTCGCAAAAGTGGTTAAGTTTTTAACAACAAGGTCTTGTACGTCTCCGTTTGGTTTGGCTTTGGGCAAATTTCTTTGGTAAAATGCAAATATTTTTGGGCTAAAGGGGTTTTCCGAAATGTAAATAGCATTTGGTAAGTTGTAATTTTAAAGTGCATTGCAAAACAATTTTTGCTTAAATGCCGTTTAGTAAAAATTACATTTTGCAAACGAGTTTTGCTAAATTTTTTATAAAAAGAAATTTTAAATAATTTTTTTTTAATCTAGCAACTTGGCCGTTAGACAACCTCGTTTGAGGTTACGCAACCTCAGGCAGGGGTCTCTTGGGTTACTTGGGTCACTGCAACCTCAGGCGGCAGTTGTCGGGATTGGGCAACCCCTCAGGCAGTGATTGCCAGCGCGAGTGACCCATTGGCTGGTGGTTGTTGGCCTCCCTTTGCTTCTCCAGAGAAGAAGATGAACAGTAACGTGAACAACGAACGGACTTGCATTCCGAAGATGCAACTTCCAAAAAGATCTCCGGACCTGCTTTGGGCTAAAGACTCTTAGAGTCTTTCGGAGATGCAATTGCATATTACTAAAGTCCTCCAAAAAATTGAACCAAATGAGTTTGTATTTGGCCAATGTCCCTTAGAACTCTAAAGCCTCTTCCCAAAGCTGAACCAAACAAGGCCTACATTTGCATAAATTAAGCAATGATTGCATGTCGTTGGAAATCCTACTTAAGAGGCTCTTGTGCTTACTGTTCACTTCAATGGATGAAGAGTCTCGTGGGTCTTTCCTCCCTCTCTCTCTCTCTCTGGGACATTATTGGCTTGATCATTGACTCATGTTGTTCAAGTTTGAAAGAGATTCAGTCCTGAGTCCTGACTTGACAATTAGCTTCCTGTGGTGGCACTAAGTTGCGCTGCTTATATCTTTTGTTAATTATGCCTTATTTTAGTTCCTGAAATTTGGCTAGTTACACGGTTTAGGCCACTTCCAATGTTCAATAATTGCTGTCCATTGTCAGTGGCTAGGTTGTGAGTCAAATCTTTTCCCTTCAGAATGCTCATGATGTTTTTCTCTAATGATATGTACTGTTTGCAAGTGCATGCAACAGCGAGAGAGGGTTTGGTAGGAAGTTTTAGAAACTTTTTATGTGAAAGTTTGATAGTGATACTTTATTGTGGGTTTGATTCTTTTCCACCAGTTTGGTACAACAGAGGAGAATTTGGAGGCTGAAGAAATTAATTTTGTGTGTTGAAGGTGTTTTCGAATCCTTATCTGTGGTACTCTCTAGTAATGATGAACTTTCCTGTTATTATGTGTTTAGGTTTACATTTGGCACAAAGGCTCGGGGGAGCAGATCGAACCATTGCCAGGTCACTCGGGAGCTGTGAATTGTGTGAGCTGGAACCCAACAAACCACCATATGTTGGCGTCGGCCAGTGACGACCGTACCATCCGTATATGGGGCTTGAAAGAGCTAAGCACAAGGCACAAGGGTGCACTCTCCAACGGTGTCCACTACTGTAATGGCAACGGCAATGGCAACAGCTGAAGAGGAAGAACAAAAGATGCATGGCTTGTCAGCTGGGTGGCTCGCTCATCAGCCAGCTGGCGGGCGCTGGTGCCGTTTTCTTAGCCATTGCTTTGGTGTAAATATTCTTATGTTCATCTAAAAGCAGACACATTCATGTCGGACCAAGCATGTGAATCTTCAGCAAACATCCTGGTAATAAATTTCTACTATTTCATAACTTGTGGCCATTTGGTGAATGGAGCATCGATCTCTTAGGCTGTGCTCTGATCGTACACTTTATAATCCATTTGTTGATTATGTTTTCATATCAGATTAACATGTTCTACTTGCTCGGGCAGATATTGAACTGGTATTTGTCTGTAGGCTTACCATTATCTGGTTATTGCAAATTCCAAATGTAAAATTCTGCATCTTTTCTTTTACTTCAATTATTTTACGGGCTAAGGAGTGCGTTGGCCGGTTTATATTGTAAGTTTCATACTTTCGGTAGCCGACATTGAAAGTAAGATACAAGAAGTACGAAAACGGCCATTCACTTCGACCGGGAACTGCTTTATCATTCTTCCATCTCATTGAGAGATTGTGTTCCTCTTAGGCCTGTCTTCTTGCTGTGGTTTAGATCATTGTTTCAGGATTTCGGCTGTTTTTTTTGGTCTGTGGATCACTTTTCTTGTAGTGTGTTAGGTTAGTAAACCAGAGCAAAGTACAGGAAAAAGGTTATGATAGGTGTGCTGAAATAACCAAAATAGAAAGGGTTAATATCACGAAAATTCCAAACTGGTATGTTTGTGATAAATTTACTTCAAATTAATCTTTTGATTATGAAAAATTTTAAATTGATTTTTTGATTATTAAAAATTTCGAATTGATATATTTGCGATAAATTTACTTTTTATTAATTTTTGTTAAATTGGATTAATATAATAGAAAAACATAAACTGATAAACCTTAAAATTAGTATAGTTATGAGCTATCATATGTTATCTAATTCAGAAAGTAACATGGGGTAAATTTGTCACATGTGTATCGATTTAGAGTGTTTGATGGTCAAAAAATTAGTTTGAAGTAAATTTATTATAAGTGTATCGGTGTGGGTTTTTTGATAAATAAAAAGCTGAAATTGAGAAAATAGGGAAGCAACGTTAGATGTCAAACAAAAAAGAAAGAAAAGAAAACAATTTTTTTATTTGATGTTCAGACCACTTTTACAACGTCGCTCCAACGTTCATAAGACTTCGGCCGTTGTTGGATCATAAGTCGAATATTCGGGCGGCAGTTCAAGTCGCAATAACAATAGGAGTGGACCTCATCTACGTGCTCCAAAGATGACTGGCAACTATAAGGACAGTCAACTAAATTATCAATTCCTATTTGAACCATTTATCGATATCGATTAGGTCGTTTTTGAATCATCAACTTTTTTTAATAAGAGATAAGTGTATTACAAGTTTTAAAACTTGTTATGAAAAAGAAAAATTTTGAGAAAGTACAATTAAGCCTTCAAACTTATCAAATTAGTGTAATTAAGTCTTTTCGTAAACTATATCTAAATTGGTTAATAGAAAATACTGATGTGATTTTCTTTTTTTACTTTGTTGTGGTGCTGATGTAGCCCAAACATAGAGTATAAGTTTAAAACGAGGTTGTTTTGATCTAAATTTGATTTTTAAATCTAAATATTATTCAAATTAGATAACAAAAATTTAAATAAATTGAAAAAAGGAAGGAAGGCAAAATTATGCAAGGGCCTGCGGTAACCTCACTAGTGGCGGCCCTTGGCCATTTTTGGGTGAAGGGCTAGTCAACTAGGGTTGCTAGCCATTGGCTGGGGCCAAGCAACCTGGCTGGGGCCAAGCAACCCTAGTTGTCTCTTGCCCTACCATCATCGGCCCTTTTCGGTTATAAATGCTATTGGGTCCTTACCTAGTTTTGCGCTTTTTTTAATTAACTTTATTTGATCTAATTTAAATAAAGTATAGATTAAAAACTTAGATTTAGACCATAATGACGTCATTTTAGTATTATCCTTCTTATTCTAGCCACGTCAACGCACCTTAGGAGAGACAAAATAAACAAAAAACCATATTAGCATTTTTTTTCTTAGCCAAGTTGGATGGAATTACCACTAGGTGGGAAGGGTGAGGTAGGGAATCAAATTCCCATACTTTCAAGATGGTTAGGTTGGAGACGATTTAGTTTTAAGTGTGTGTTTTGATTTCCATGCCCTATAATAAAACAAAACAAAAGTTTAAAAGTAAGAGTTAGAAGTAGGACCAACAAAAAAAAAGTTGGATGAAGTTAATGGGAAGACTTAATTGCACTAACTAATTCGACAAGTTCAAGACTTGATTGTATGTTTTAAAAATTTTAGGACTTAATTAGTACTTTCGTTGTAAGTTTTAGGACTTTCAATACACTCATCTCTTCTAATAACTTGCCAATGTGTATTGAAGTAAATTGTTTCTCATATCAAATTACCTAACAATTTTTTCCTAATGGAATCATTAGCTAATTATAGGGGGCTAACTATTTGAGCCGTTTATCACTTTTGCCATGACCCCTTGTATGAAGATACCAATTACCTACCAATTTTTTCTATAATAAAATTATCAACTATAGATTACCAATTTTTCTTTTTTTTTTAAGCGGCTTCATTTTACTAACTCTAATAAGTTTTCCCCCTCGACACGATTTCAAGTACTGGCCCCTTAGGGAGGGTCCATCATATTCAAGACAAGAATGGATAAGTCCATGAGTCGATCCGATTGATCAACACCGTCTCGATAGTTCTTCAACCGTCTTCTTGAGGTCATCCACGACACGAGTTTTCGAAACAGCTTCTTGATCAATGGAAGTTTTCGGGTTCGGCTGTCCTCGTTCCAAACATAATATGGGAAAAATGCAAAGAAGCTTGTTCATGAGGATGCTACCCTCATGTCACGAATGTTTCTTGAAGTGGAATATGAAAAAGCTTGTCCAAGAAGATTATATGCCTTGAAAATGTTTGATATCAACAAGGTTTTCTTGATTCAACTTCCTCAATATGATTACTAATCTCTGGATACTCCATAACCAAAAACAAGATGTGGGCAAATCCAAGATGAGGATTCATTCACTGGGAGATTGATTTACAAGCTAAAATGCCCTTCGTCGCGACGATGTTTAGGCCACGCTGAACGAGCTCGCAGTGTTCTCGACGAACTTCCTGGCTCCCTTGAACCATCTCTTGTCGCCCGCTTGAGCCTTGCAGATGTATAGCTTACCGTCCTTGACGGTGGCGGTAATCAGCTGGTGCTTCCCTCCCTCATCCCCGTCGGCGGTCCTCGTCAACACTGAGATGAAGTAGTATTTCTTCCCGCCAACCTCAGGGGTCGACGACTCCAAGATGTTGGCTGTCGCTACGGCATCGCTCTCAAAGCCGCCCTGCGCACCAAATTTTTTTAGGTTCGCATCGAGAAAAGAGATGTAATTCGAGACGACCCGTTTAAGTCGAGGCAGCGGTCACGCAAAGAGTGCAGCAAAATAGCAGAGGGACAGATGAGAATCGACACCACGACCTTTAACGGTGAGTGCGCACGGGATTCTTACTTAAGTCACTCGAATTTTCCCGATGTCTCGACTAACGGTGAAAAATCCACTCCTTAAATCATCTCATATGGAGCTTCGAATTCCAGAAAACTTGCAATTCGGATGATACATAGGACTCGTTTCTAAGGTTTGGATAGCAATTGAAATGGTAATGTAGGATTGAAGATTACCTCAGAGTCAGTCTTGCCAAAGTAAGCCTGCTTGCCCAGCAAATAGTTGACCTGCAAAGACATGAGAGTCGTTCGTTATCAGCTCATCGCGTGCTCGACTAAAACATTTCGCGTAACTCTCGACATGGAAAAGTTCGGGGCTTTACTTCGGCAAGGAAGTTTTCAGGAGCGCCATAGTCGGTGATGGATTTCTTGTCGGTGGGGGTGACCATGACGGAGACATTGCTGGTGACGTCGAAGTTGTCCTCATACCTGAGGACCTGGCCGGGGTACTCCACCTCCTTGCTCGGGCTCCACTTGGAAGGGATCGACAGCTTGAACCCATTGCCGTTATACGGCATGAAGTCCGTGTTGGTCTTCGGCTTCCCGAACACATTGGCTGCAACAGTTTCACATCCAGAGTTTTGAATCAGGCTCTCATGAACGCCAATGTGCAGCAACTCCAAACTCAGAAACGATACCGGTTCGTTAACACCGCAGGCAAGTGCTAAGACACAAAACATCATTATCGTCTCTCTCCGACAGTCTATGTACTCGACTTCGAATGGCATCCGAGCTTCGAGGGCTCTCGAGTTGAGTTTCTTTTCGACGCATTACCATACAACTTTCAGCTTTCATCATCTTGATCAGTGCCTATTTCTAATAGCTCGACGATGGAGAAAACGATCAAGAACTTCAGTTCGAGACTAAACTATCGGAAATAGTTCTAGCATCAAGCCTGTACATAGATCATATCTCGAACGACAAGCAGCTACTCTCAAATATATAAGCTCGCGAAGAACGGATGCACCGGGCAATGACGATCTAGCAGACAATGAAAAAAGAAGCAAGGAAAGACCGCAACGTACCAGCTTCACCGTAGGCGGCATCGGCGGGGGACACCTTGGACCCGACGGCCGCGGCGCCGATGAGCACTGTTAGGGCCAGGCGGCGCGACACTTCGGCGGCGCTGCTGCTCTCTTCCTCGCCGGCGGCCTGCTTCTGGGTCCGGCAGGCCACCTGGGCGGGCTTGAAACTCGGGGAGAAGCGTTGGGACGGGCTCCTGGCCGGAGTGGTGAGTGCATTGTGGTGGAAGAAGCAGGTGGTCGACGCCATCTCTCTCTCTCTCTCTCTCTCGCTGCTGCTGATGCTTTGGGATTCTTTGTAATGGAGTGCGATCGATCGATTATGAAAGACGGTACAGAAGGAAAGCGGAGAGGGGGAATATGTGAAGGGAATTGGCCGAGTTCGGATTTTGGATGATGAGCGGATTTCATTTTTGATGTCGGATAAGGCTGTGGTGGTTCTCGTTGGTTCCACGTGGAACTTCCGGGCTCCGCCCACCGCCACGTCAGCTGTGTGGAGACATGGGCTTCTTTGGTCAAATGAGGCTATAACAATAAACAAAAGACGGGTCGAAAGCACGTAGACGAACACCCCCCCTCGTGTGGGAGGCCCAAATTGGTGAAATTGGGCTCGTTTTCGTTTGGCCCACTTACTTTTAGACGAAACCCCCCCCCCCTCTTCTTTCTTTTCTTTTGGCGAACAATTTTTTGTGAAATTTGTCTCGATGTGAAATTCGATATCTCGATCAAATTCCGTGCACTTGACTTCTTCCATCTCTTCAATCCGGTAGAGGGTAGACGATCCATGGCGATACTTAAGAAGATTATTTATCTTGACTCGATCTTGATAGGGCTAAATTATGTAAGGAATGATGACGTAAATGGTCTATAAACTTTTGACTCAATGTACAATGTAATTCCTTAATTTACCCAAATGCCCATGTGATCCTTGAACTTCTAATTTGTTCAATATGATCATCGAAATTTTTCTACACATGTTCAATTTAATTCTGAATCATACGAAAATGTTCAATATTATCTTTCATTAATTTAAATTCAATGATAGTATTAAATATTTTTGTATAGCCCAGGAATCGCATGTCATTATATATTAAGCTAAAATTCAAAAATTATATTAAACAAATTAAAAGTTCAGATATCACAGTACACATTGAATCAAAATCCACGAACCTATAAATGTCTTGCTTTTCAGGACTAGAATGTCATCTTGAACTTGGATACGGCATAATTTCCTTTTGGTTGGAGTGACGTGACATCCAACATGTTGCCAAACGTGGCCAATCCTTTACTCGATCTAGCTAAGCATAACTTGACGTCCAGGGATGATCCTTGTTTAGAGGTCAAATCTCTATGGGGAAATGGAACTTTAGAAGCCACTCCAGCCAAGGATGACCAGAATGCATTTTTTTTATTTTAAATTTTACTTGAAGCTTCAGAAGATGGTTGCATTAGACGTTACTTGTGGTCACGTCCGTTCTCGTGCAATTGCCAATTGGGCCTTGTTCGCTCAACCAATCCCTCGAACAGCACGGGTGTCTTCGACCTCGATTGATTTCAAAGCTGAACAGATCCTTCAAGAATGGTAGGTGCTGCCGTGCAAGGGCAAGATGAGGTGAAGAACAGACAAGCCCTTCTTCCCCCTCCCCCCACCTCTTTACACTTTCACGTGCCTCCACTAGGATTACGACATAATAAACAAAGACTCTCCCCTGTTATGGTAAAGCGAAAACATGCCTTTCCCCAAGAAAATTATTCCTGACATAATGCCGTTCCGTACTACAATTATGAAACGGGGTCAGAAAGTGCTCGCTGGGCATCTTTTGACAAATTAGGCCATATCACTTTTTCGTCGGACCAATCGACATGACGCGAATTGATTGATTCTCAATTCGAGCCTGGTGTTATTGGAATTTAAGGGCACGTCCTGCTTAACATGGCCCGACCCTATATGTTCGCAATTACTACTCATTCCAAATCCGATGAAGAGTCGATTAATTTGACTATACTATGTATTAACCAACCATGCTATCATGAGTAACGTCAATAGGCCACACCATTAGCATAGCATATGCGGCAAGATTGTGGGCTATCAGGACCGGATCTCTAATTAGCTTGCCATTACTATAAGTCACTATAATATACAAGAAAATCCTATTGACTTAATGAGAAATAAGTAAATACATGATTTGTAAATACTCATGTTGCCAACGCAGCCGATGCCGCTGGTATCATTGATTTATATAGCTAGCTTGTGAAAATATTTACTGAGTGATGAGACTTGTGTATAGGCAATGAAAAAAAGCCACTTCCGAAAAAAACGATCGGGCAATGTGGTTGATACTGTGTCGTGGAATGTGGACTCGACTATAGGGGTGAGTGCATCGGACTACCCAAATCGGGAACCGCCCAGACCAGACAATTTGGTCTGATTCTCGAGTGTGTTGGTTCAATTCCCGATTCTATAAAAATGAAGCCGATAATTTTCAGTCTGGTTCCTGGTTCCGGGAGGGAATTGGAACGACGGACGAGACCGACTATTTTTTATTCAAAAATGAAAATTTAAATTTATAAAAAATGCAATAAATCCTAAAATAATAGTAATTCTAATATTTTTTAAATTTATATTTTTTTTAAATGATCGGTTATTGAATCGGACCAGTCAATTTGATTCGATTCCCAGTCAAAAAATGAGAACCGGTTCTCTCAGTCCAGTTCTCAATTCCACCTTGGAATTGGAATGGACCGGGAATCGTCACCCCTAATTGACTATGAGGCTTCTCCCGCATGGAGTGAACTAAGCGGTGATGTATTTATTTGGATGCTGGGATGTATCAAATATTGTGGGGCACTTAGGGTTGTGGGTTCGACAGTAACGTGAATACGATAGTTTAGTCTACTAGTTAATTTTTTTTTGGGGTAATTCAATAAGTTTTATAGCCTCCAAAGAGGCTACTAGTTTAGACTCCCTTAATTTGTTGAAATAAACGTATTTTTTCTTTTATATCAAATTACCATATGTTTAAACAGCTTGTCTTGGACGCAAAGCGAAGCGTCTTAATTAACAATGTAGAAAACTCTTCTTTTACCCTCCAAGCGTCCAAAATAATGGCAAAAAGAATGTTTTCAAGCTTTTAAAAGATTACGGATAAAATTTTCAAAAATGCACATTCCAAAATAAATCAGAGGTATTCAATATTAGGGGTAAGCACATCAGACCACCTGAATTGGGAATTGCCCGAACTGGATCGGGCTCCTTGAGGTGTCGGTCGGTTCCCGGTTCCATAAAAATGAAATTGGTGATTTTAGATCCAATTCTTGGTTCCTAGAACCGACCAAATCGACTATTTTTTATTTAAAAATATATTTTTAAAATTCTTAAAAATACAATAAACTTTAAAATAATAATAATACTTATCTTTTTTAAAAAAAATTATTTTTTTAATTGGTCGGTTCTATTGGACCAGACGGAACTAGATCGGAGCGATCAATTCGGTCCGGTCTTTGATTCCAAAAAATTAGAACCCATTCTCTCGATCCGATTCTTAGTTTCATCTTGGAATTGGATCGAATTGGGAACTGATCACTCCTATTCAATATGAAAGCTCCGGAGAAAAAAAAAAGGAAGGGAAAAGGAAAATCAGAATTCGGAAACGGTGTTTTAATTTTCCCCGGGAGAGAAAAAAACCTTGGCAAATAAATAAAATTCAAGAGTCAACTCGAGTCAAGCGGTTTCCACGGGCAAAATATATTTCTATATTTTTGAGAGAAAAACTCAAAGAAAAGAAAAGAAGGGGGCCTCCAATAATGACGAAACAGGCCACGACAGTCCGCCAGTCTTATCAGAATCTTAAAGCTTGCCGTTGCTCCTCCGCCCCCTTCGATGCTCCCCAGCTCCTCCTCTCTCAGTCTCAGCTACTGATCTTCAACCTCCGCAGCAGCACCACGAAGGCGAAGAAGCCGAAGAAGAAGAAGAAGAAGAAGAAGAAGAAGCCGAGGCCGAGCAGCGCTCTTTCCCATACGGTTCGTGACCTCTCCGCCTCTTCGATTTTGCACTCCGCGCTGCTTTTTGGTCCTGCGATTCTCGATTCGTCCGCCGGTTGGTGTCGCGTTGATCGCCGCTGATTCTCTTCGCTTGCTAAGCGAAATTTCGTAGGGCTTATCTACGTGATCAGGATCTTCGTTGTTCGGCATCTCTTGTAGCGGTCGTACATCTCTTTTTTTCCCCCTGATCTGAGCTAGTAGCCGTACGACTTCCTAGCCTGTGTGTTTTGCTCCGGCGACGTTTTTTTTTTTTTTTTCCCTGCGTTGGAGTGAATGTGTGCTGTCGCTAGCTCAGTGATCGCGATGGTTCCGTTGTGCGCGTGCGCGGCGAAATGCTGTTCTACGGGATTAACCGTAGAGACGCGACGATTTTCCCGCGAAATGCTGCTCGTTGTACTGAGACACCGATCGGTGACGGCAATCCATGTTTTGTCCCCCCATTTGTAAGGGCCTCGGAGCGGTACTCGACTGAGACGAGAGTGTAGTGTGTGTCAATGGCTTGTGTAGAAGTTTGCTGTTCAGACCTAGGACGCGGCAATGGTACCTTCCGTGAGCACTTTGTCGAGAATATGTCGATTCTTGTTTTGATGGTTGGCTTCTACGGTTTGTTGATGCCAATATCTGCTGCGCATGATGGCGGAATTTAATTAAAAGCTATCAGTCTGGGACCGTCTAAGCTGCTCTGGTGTAGCTCATGGCCTTGATCATGATTTTTTCAAATTATACGATTTAAGTTTGAAAGTTCAATTTCTGTGGAATTCCAGAAATTGAAAAATGATGCAGCAGCACCACGGTGCTTTAGCATTGATAAGGTGTAACTGCTGGTCAAGAATTTCAGTTGTTGAATCTATTTTTTTTCTTTTTTGATGTTGGACTGGTTTATAATGTGAACAGGGTTGCCCCTGCATATAGAATTAAGCTTCAGGAATAAGTTTACAAAGATGTTCGCATGATATTTGCTTCCGGCTGTCTCATAAGGATTAAGACTTATGCATTCATTTGCGAGACCTAAATGTCTGAAAGGTTTGCTTCGTTGAATCCCAGGAACGATGCCTGAGAAAATAACAGGTGAGAATCTCATCAACGAGATTGTGGAATCGATCTCTGAAAATGTTCCTAAGCAGAAGTCTGTTTCATTCCTTGAGGGGGACAAGTCCGATGCAGTTGCTTCTCAATTTAAAAGGCTCTTTGGACGCCAGAAGCCGCTTCACCATCTCTTTGGGGGTGGAAAATGTATGATATCCTGATTAGTTTTTTTTTCAATTTGGTGAAGTTGTGATGCTTTTTTAACATATTCCTGACCAAATTATGCAGCTGCTGATGTGTTACTGTGGAGGAACAAAAAGATCTCAGCAGGTGTCTTAGTCGGTGCGACTACTATATGGGTGCTTTTTGAGTGGCTTGGGTACCACTTTCTGACGCTTGTATCTTTTGCTCTGATCCTTGGCATGCTAGTTCAGTTTCTGTGGTCGAATGTTTCTGGCTTATTCAGCAGGTTAACAGATTCCTGCATGTGTTCTTCCCTTTTTCTTGATTCAATAGATAATTTTCAATATGGCTAGGTTCTAAATTATTTTCTTCTTTTCTAGCAGGTCAGCATCCAGACCCCCTCGTCTTTTGGTGCCTCGTGATCTGTTTGTTAACATTGGGAAGTCTGTAGGAGTTGAGGTTAACCAAGCTTTGGAATACCTCCAGGATGTTGCTCTGGGAGGAAATTTGAAACAATTCCTCATTGTGAGTTCAGTGTTTCCTTTTTCTTTTTGGTTGTTGTCATTGTATTTGTACGGTATGATGTCCTTGATAGTAGTCCTTTTTTTCTTTTATTGTTGCGAGCAGCAGGGCAGTTGGTTGTCAAACATCTCATGTTTGTATTTATCATTTTTGGAGCTTGAAGCTGATGGCCAAAGGAATATCATCATGATTATTTCCGTGGCTGATATTTGATTGACTTTGTTTAAGATATTGAATTGGACCACACTATATCAACTTTCTAAATTTGGTGTACTCCTATACGAGTTTTTATGTATCATTCTGGCAGAGAATCTCTTGATGGTGGGTGATGTCTCTGCTGGATAATTTCGGTAGTAGGACAATATCTTGTTAGTTTTGGATTGAGGGTGTTTGTCATCATATATGTCAAATCACCACTGATTGCACAATGACTACATGGAAATTCTTAGGTCACTGACTGTGGATGATTAGACCATCATACGCCATGAGTGCAAAAATCATATTATGGTATGAGAGAACTTTCTCTAATGTGCATTTGATACCATTGCATTAACAATTAGCATAGCTTAACTGCCCACCCATAACAGCCTTTGCCACATTTAAAATCTCCTCTTCTTGGATGTGAGTTTTTGATTTCCTTGTTTGTTGTGTGATGTCTTATGAGCCTAATTTGGTCATCAGCATGTTGTTGTTGCCATTTCAAATGTTTTCTGACATTTAAATTCTGCTGATAGCACACTGATGGTTTTTAATTCAACAGTTAGACCATAGTTAAGCAATACGAGATATTTCATGCTCAGCTTCTAATGCTTTTTCTGATGTAAGAAACTCATTATATTTGTAAGTTGCAACAAGCTTAGCAGTCAGCTTGTCTTGGCAATGTTTGCTCTACTAATGAGATGCTTTTCAGGTCATGGGGAGCCTATGGGCAGCAGCTATAATAGGGAGCTGGTGCAATTTTATAACTGTGTTGTACATTGGTGAGAAGATATTTACATGAGAATATATTCCTCCATAGCTGGTATTATTTTAGCTAGTAGTTTGGAGTCCGATAGCATGGTGCCTGTGTCTATCTTGTGATGGCTGCCTTAATTTCATGTGAAATCAGCATCACCGACCCTGACGATGAGCTAAATCTTGGAACACTCACAATGTGTTTCATGTTAAGGATCAGAGACAATGAATGATCAACACTTCCATGGTTCCTTCCATCATAAAATCCTGGAAATTTTCTACTTCCTGTAGGAATGCACCAGCCCTGCTGTTATACATTATTTTCTAGAAAGCATATTGATGGTGAGGGTTTATGTAGTTTTCTGGAACTTGAAAGAATTGATAAAAGATAGGATAATCTCAAGGGTAAAAGCAATCACCATCAAGACCTTCACTTTAGCACGGTATTCTGCTGCAATAGACCGTAATTAGTAGAAGAGAGCTGTTTTCTTCTCCCATGGCCATAGACTGAGTTTTTAGTGCATAAGCTAATTCATTGCAGTAGAACACTCACTTTTACAGGATCATTTCACTTGTATCTTTTCATGGTTCATACTTCTTTTCAGTGATTACATGGCTAAAAAGTTCCTTCTTGCTGAAGGATTCGTTGCTGCTCACACATTACCTGTTCTGTACGAGCGATATGAAAATCAAGTTGACAGCTTTGGCGACCAGGTCCTGGACCAGCTTCAGCATCATTATCGTAAAGTGGATACTGTTTTTCTCAGCAGGATCCCCAAAGGGAAGCTCAGGGTCAAGAAGTTCGAATAGATTACCCCAAGAAAGTGCATGAGATTGATTGATACATCTCCTTATCATCTCTCATGCCTGCCATTGATGGGCCTTGAGCAGATATAGTTATATGAATAGTCTTGACATGATCATATTGAGTCTGCACAAAGTCGTTCTTGTGCCTTGAACTATGTCTTATTCTAATGAGTATTCCCCATTCCAATATGCAGTAACTGACAATGAAATGATAGAACTAGAATGCGAATGGTAGCCATTTTATTCTTGAGAATAATTTCTGCTCAGAATTTTTTTTTTTTATTCTGTTCATGGGAACAATTTATGAATATTTGAAGGTGTTTAGTTGTCCAAAATTTTTATTCCCGGAATAGAAATACGTTTCGTAGGATCCTTAAAATCTATAGTCCAAACCATTTTCTAATGATTTTATTATTTTTTTCTTTTCTTTTTCCCTTTCTTTCCCTTTTTAACCTTTTCAGCTTGCTCCCCTCCTCCAGACTTAGGCCGGCGACACTAAGCCTTGCCGTGAGCTGGGTAAGGCTGACTTTGGCCAAGCTAGGTTGGCGTCACCTAGCCAAGGTGGGGCCGACCTGGGGGTGACTTGACGAGGCTTGTGAGGCTTCTCCCAAGCCTCGCCATGGCTGAGCAAGGGCTCGACCTTGTCGGGCCACCGCCAAATCGGCCTTGCCTTGGTTGTGTGACGCCGACCTGGCGATGGCTCAATGAGGCGCCGCCTCATTGATGGCTGGACGAGCTCAATCTTGCTAGATATGAACGAGGTCCTCACCTAGCCACGACGAGCCTCGTCATGGCTTGGCGTTGCTGGGGCCAATGACCGGCCAAAAGGAACAAGAAGAAAAGGAATGAGAAGAAAAGGAAAGAGAAAAAAAAAAGAATTGAGTTTTGATTATGAAATTGTTCTTGGGAATAAAGAAGTAATTTTTTTTTTTTTTGATTTTGTTCCAAATCTATTTTCGGAAATAAATTATTTGTGGTGGCAAAAGATTTATCAAATGAATTTTTATTCCAAAATCTATTATCAGAAATAAAAGAATAAAATCGAAGTTACCATGCATTCCCACCTTAAAGAAAAAGGTTCAAAGGCTAGCATTTATTGATTCACCGGCTGCTGTTTTCTTTCCGCTGATTCTTTTCCTCTAGTTAGTTGCTCGTGGTAAGAGTGGAAATTCATTGTCGAGATTTCAAAGGCAATTTGATCGAGACTCCATTTCTTCTGGAGAAGTGCTAGTGCTGCTTCCTGAAAAATTTTTTGCCTGTCCTAATTTGAGTAATCGTGGATGATAACATAGAGGAGGCCTTCCAGAGTACTCCATGAATACCTGTCATTGACATCAAAACTTTTGCGCCCCAGAGTCTTCATTTGCATTCATGAAACCGGAACCTGGCCACTATGATATTCTTTCAGAATGTGGACGTCTCATTCACCGTAGGTCCTCGAGATCAGTGGACGTCTCATTCTGAACAAGACCAGATTGCTTTCTTGGCCAAACATGGACTTCAATCGAGTGATCCGAATTCTCCGTCAGTTTTTCATAGGCAATGTTGCTCTAATAAACGAAATGATCTTGACAATCATTTCCAAAAGATGCTAAAGCTATTCTGTGTCATAGAAGCAGACCCGAGTCTCAAACCGGTGTTACCATCATCCATTCCGAAGCTGATTGCTAAGCATGGAAAGAAGATCCTTTTAGAACAATTGTCTGGCAAGCAATTATATAGCCATAGAAGAAGTATGCTTTCGAAAGAAAGTAAATGAGGAATACTTGCATCATAATAGGGAATTAGCCAAAGCCTGCCAAAAGCCCCGCCTGCAAATTAAATGCCCCCAGGACGCTTCTTCTTGAACGTGCTCCAGCAAGAAGAAGAGGCATTTTAGGAAAGTATCAATTCAATTCCTCCCTTCTATGGAAAGGGAAATGGGGAGATTCCTTTGCAAAAGGAGATCCTCAGGAAAGAAGAAAAAGGCTGGATGTTTTATCTGTGGACGCAAAAGGTCATTTTGCCAGAAGAATGTCGTCAGACCAAAAAGAAAGGCGTGACGAGAAGAGCCTTTCTGATAGAATCATCTGTGCCATTTAAACAATCGCGGAAACCAGCGATACTGACAGATCTCGTTCGCCAAGTCCAGATGGTGGTTTGTACTTCTCTTCTAACAAGACTCATAACCCTATATATTTTAAAACGTCTGGAAAACTTCCCGTCCTCCTGAACCATAGTCCACCCTTCTAAATATGATAAGCCCATCTCAGTAGTTGCTCTCATAGATACAGGACCTGATCCTAAAATCCCGCAACAAGAATTCACGAAGCCTTATACTAGGGATTTTACCTCAGCCTCTGGTAAAACATGTGCCAATAAAGTAAAGAGCAAACCCATCAAGATTCAATTCTTTCTATTACTACCAAAATCATTGGTTCACCATTTTTGGATGAAGATATCATAATTGGTTGGGATATTCTCAAGAAACTTCCCAAGCTCGGAATTCCATCCAATGGTCTCTGATGCAAGGAGAATCAAAGGGTTTGTTGATTCTAGGAGATTTTATCTCATCCAACCTGGTAATATCGACCCAATCGTCCAAGCTCTCATAAGCTCATGTCATGAGTCTCATCCTGAATTTCTCCCAAAATGCTCTTATCCTCCATGGAAAAATGAAGGCTTCTTCATTCACTCGCCTTTTAAGGAGAATGAAGATATCAGTCCCACAAAGGCAAGCCATTTTGGCATGAACCTGAGCATGCATAACTTACTTTAAAGGAATGCGAATAGTTAATCCTATAAGGACTAATTATGGAATAAAGAAATTAAGATTCCGTCTTATTAGCCATCACTTCCTTGTAGAAATCTGACATGTCTTCTTCCCTCAAATGTGGAAGTTCAAGCAAAAAGCAGCCCCATATTCTGCAGCTTATATATTGAGCAAAATGGTTTTCAAAGTACTCCTTCAATACTAAGCACGTCAAAGGAGAGAAATGTTCTTGCAGATCTTCTTTTAGGCCCAAAGAACCTCCTCCATTATATATGCATGTCTCTAGAACACCATTTGATAGATACACTACTAGAGAGATACGCCCTAAAATGCTAGTGCCAACCCCCAGAAATTCTCAAACTTCTTGTTGCAGGAAGATTCTATGAAGGAACTAAGGAAATGATGTGGGAATATCATATCAAAATTTTTAGACAAAATTGATGATTAAATTGAAAGACATAGCTGTGTGCATCAAGAACACCCATTCATTCAGGTGATTCACATTTTCCAATGACATGGAATTTCCTGAAGAGCTCAAGTGATTTTATGGGCATTTTCTTCTCAAGCATACTATAGTCAATGAGTTTCCCATTGCAAGAGTGCTAAGGATTATAGAAGGAATCCTCTGTCAACCGACAAACCATCCTTTCAAGCACTTCGGAGAATTACTTTATTGGTTTCATCCGTATCTACCCGAGTGATGCTGGAGTCTCAAAGCTTAAATGTGCATATCCTACTGCAAGGGTTTACAGGAGGACATTTGGATGTAGCATTGTAGACCTTTCATGTGAATAATATAAGGAAATCCCATGAGTTCTCTTGAGAAGTAAAAAATCATAAAGTTTCAGTCTTTCTGGCTCTATGCTTATCAAGAAATCCGGTCGGATTACTCCAAGGATTATGAATCGACTAGAGAAGCCGTCTAGTAAGCTTAGCAGATTTCATAGTGACCCAGACAAACCCTACGCAATCTTTTCAAGATATAGATGTCCCTTTTTCTCAAGACTTTGGGGATTATGAATATTCTGGTCCTAATCATAGATTGCTAAATCTTGACAACTGGCCACAACGATCCTCGTACAGAAATCTTTTGCTAGTACCGGTAAATCCAGCACCTGTTCTCAGATAGACAGGTGGCACCCACATCAGAGGCCGACTCCTAAGTCAGGCACAGCTAGAAGTCTATCTCCAATCATGGCACACTAGTCCAAGACATGGTAATGATTCCAGCTCATTCCCAATCCGCAAACCCTCCATGTAGCAGCACAAACTAAGTGAGATCAGCTCAGGCAACTGCCAAATCTCCAACCTAATATTGTCGGCGAGTAACCAATTTCATAGCCCAGAATCAAGCAATTTCGTGAAGATCAAGCTCATGAATCTGACACTGGAAATAAGCATAGAAGCTAGAGAGACAATCACCAACATGACATGTTCCCGAGTCACATGATCAAGATGTTGCGTCCTCTCTTTATGAGTAATAATTATCACTTTGAAAGCGTTGGGTAAGTCATATTTTATTTTAATTATCATTGTTTTTATCTCCTGATATGAATTGAAACCTAAAAGGAATGAAGGAGAAAATTTGCTCCTCCCTCCATGTGATCATTACTGAATTTATATAAAATCAAACACAACTAAGTGAATGTTATTCGCTTAAATAAAAATCCTAAGAAAAAACGCTAATTTATCTGTAATTATAGAGCTGTCATGACTTACATAAAATGTTTTTTGAGTAGTAATTATATTATCGGTTTATGTTATTTCTGAAGTGTCAGAAATCGGAATGAGTCATCGATATTACAGATGGAAAACACTATCTCTTTGACCATTTGACTATGCCACGTGTCAAATAGTATCCCAGACACCACACCCTCTCTTCTCTCTCCCGTGGGAGACCTCTATGACCCAAAGCTAGAAACCTCCTTGAGACCGTACTGGTTCCATGCTGTCAATGCATCTGCACGTGAAAACGTAGCGAAGGAGTGTGCATGGAATGGTGCCTCCATGTGTGGAATGTGCACGACAGGCACCTTCCATGAGCTCAGCTCATGCGTGCGTTCTCCACCTGCCTTTTGGGGCAAAGTGTGTGGAAAGTTGCTTGACCATGTCACCTTTCACACCCTTTCACCCACATATTCGTATTCTAAATTCTCACCATATTTCCAATATTAGTATTTTTCTACTTAAAAGTGAAAAGAGAGTGGCGGAGAGAGAAAAAGAGAGGGAGAGAGGGGAAAGGACTGCAATATGAGAATTGACCCATTTGTGTGTCTGTGAGATTTTTCAAATACACTGACAGTGCCACTGCGTATTTCATATTGAGCTATATAAATACAGGGCTTCGTGGCCTCATTTTTTTATCACTGCACATTGCTTGGTTTAGACTTGTTTGAGGAAAGTGTTCTCACACGACACAGCATTCATTTCCATAATGGTGGTTGTCAGCGGCAAACAGCCTGGTTTGCCCTGCAATATGTTGGTTATCAGCCACTTCCCGGCTTCGGTTACCATGTCCCATGTCATTCACTTCAGAGAAAATGACGGGGATGGGGATGACGACGACGACGACGATGATGGTGGGGTTGCACCAGCAGCTTAGATATTGCACCGTTGCTCGGAGAATTGTTGCTGCAAGTACTAGGGTTTACATTCATCAAGAGAGAAGAATCAGATTTACCCATAATATGTGTGCTAGGGAAATTGCTGATTGAGGCCTCCTTGGTGTGATGCTCACCAGCAGCTGCTTGGCAACATAAAGCTGAGACAACAGAAGGATACAATTTTAGTCATGTAAGGCTTATCGTTACTGTTGAGTTCATCTATAGTAATCCTAATTGACTAGTTGGTAGTTACCAGTGTTGTTGTCCCTGTTAGTCATGTGATACCAATAAAACCTATATTATTTAGCAGGGCTGGCTGATTTGGGAGTTAGGGTTCCCCCCCCCCCCCCTCTCTCTCTCTCTAATATGTTGAGGTATTTGAACGGAATTGGAATTCACAATTTCACTCTTGTCTGCGACTGGATGCTTTTCAGATGAAGTTTGCATCTGAATTATTCTATCACATGCAGGTTGAAAGAAAGGGAAATATAAGATTTGGCATGAACTGCAAGTCATGTTGTTGTACCTGTTAGTCATGCGATGCCAATAAAACTTACATAATTTAGCAGGCCTAGCTGATTTCGGAGTTAGGGTTACCCCTCCCTCCCTCATATCTTGACGAATTTAAAGGGAATTGGAGTTCATAATTTCACTCTCATCTGCAACTGGAGTTGATGAAGTTTGCATTCCATCACATGCAGGTTGAAAAAAAGGGAAATATAAGATTTATTTTGCAAGCTCCTGATTTAATTCGCAGGAACTGATTCACTTGAGGCTGTCCAATAACAATAGTGGATGCTAAAAATTGTAGCCTCGATTGGAATTCATTTGTAGTTATTATTCCTATAGAAGGATAAATGTGTACATCGGTTGAAAGCTAATCAATAGATACAGGAAAAATCTCCATCTCATTGCATACATATCAAATGGATTGGTAAAATATACAGCAACCGATGCTTCACGAATTCATGCATACTCCTAGAATCAATGCTTCTGATGAATGCTTTTCCCCACTGCAAAAGGAAGAAAAAAGTAGTTCTGATCAATTTGTTAACGCTAGCACACATCCGAAGGCACTAAGGAACTAAGTGGCTAGTGTAAGCAAAATAAAGAAGTTATCAACATTTAATCTTTGAAGTTAATAAAAAGTATTTATCTGGAAGCCCAGAGAACTTCTAGTTGATTCTTTTGATGTGCAGTCATCGATGCCCCGGTTAATTAAACACTGCAATTATTATTTACTTGTGTACAGAAGAACTCATTAACCCTAAAAGGAGTTTGAAGGCATCTACTTTTTGATGTTTTTGGGTGTGAAGAGCTCTTTGGCTTGAGACTTAGAGAGTGACAGAGAAAGAGGATGGCAATATTTCTGTTGATTAATCACCACCTCTATAAAACTGTTTTCCACAAACAACATGCTAAATACACAATGTGTGTATGAGCGCATTTGATTTTTGCTACACAACACTATCCTAATTATGTAAAACGCAAATGAGACTTGACGAGATGCAAAGAACATTGCCATCTATCAAAATGCGTGTACGAAATGATTGACATGCTTCGGTTTCTTCCTTGTGAAACTTGAGTGGTTTTCAGCACCATTCTGTTATGGAAACATATCTTTCTCATGACTTCAGCCCTAGCCGAATGTTAATTCTCTCCATGAGATGATTTGGCATGAACTGCCATTCATGTTGATGGCACTGCTAATAAAAAAGGGTGGCCGCGGGGAAACTACTGGATAGTTGATAGTCATTGGCATGGCAGGTCGACAGATTTTGTATGAATAATTACGCTGACCGGACCGACAGAATGTCACCGAGTGAGAGCTAGCTTGTAATCTTATATAAAACTGTCAATGCTATAGTTAAAGAGAAAAGCCTAACTTTTGGACAGCTTGTCATTCTGTGAAGCTCGTCCTTGCATTCATACTGATATGTTACCCTCGAGAAGTACTAGGGTTCAGACACAATGTGTACGCTTGGCCGAGGCTACAGATTCTTGCAAAAGAGCGACAGGAAACGAATTCCATTGTTACAACCATTGAAAGTGTCCCGAGTTTTATCTAGTCCTTTTGCTGGTTCGTGAATCGTGACCCAACTCGGAATGGAGAGGGCAGAGACACCTAAAACAGATCACGATCCGGCAAACTCTATCAGGTGCACGTTGTCATGGAATTGCCAACCCAGGTGAGCATTCAATCATCTGAATTCTCCTGAAAAAGGGTTGTACTGGTTTAATTGACCCTCATTCATCAGAACTGAGAGCTGCAGTTTGGCCTCTCTCTGTAAATTGAGTGGACGCGTCATTCATCGCACTCTATATTAAAAAAATTTACTATTTAAACATAAATTAATATGTAGTAATTATTTTAAATGACAAAGTAGATCTTGACAAAGCTTAACAAGCCCAAGTTACCACAAAAGAAAAGTGTCCACATTAAAATCCATTCAACCGTTTAAAAATGACTAAATATTGAAAATTGAGGATTTTTTTTTATATCTTCGACTTTTTTCGACCATAACCTCTAGCTTTCTTTCACATTGAAGTTGGATTTTTATACTCATGCTTCATTTCTTATGAAGATATTTCAAGTTACTTCGTGATTTATTTGCATATAATTTAGGTCAAGGTCGAGATACTTACTCGTGATGGTTGAGTTCTAAGGATATTCTCATAACTCTTTTGGACTGTTTTGATTTCGAGACTAAGTTGTGCATGTTGTGACTTAATTAACTTGGTCACAATAATGTTCGACACGAATGTTCAAAGGTCACTGTCCAAAATCGATGTTCATCTCAGCACTTTCTAGGATCTAAGTTGATTTTGGGTCTTTACAACTCAGTTTCGTGCATTTTCTTACTAGATGCCACATTTATTGGAGCATCTAAGCATTTTATTTTGAATTTTTATCAACACTATAGGTAAAATAAAATTCACTAAAACTTGGTACAAAATGTTCGTAGAACGTTATAATCTACTCCATTTATAAAAATAAAAACAAAACACTCTTGTACTTTGGGCTTTTTTTTTTTTACCCCAAAGGACATTTCTAATGGAAAACTCTTTTTGTTTATCCGTCTTTACTTGGAGTTTGGCTTCACAATTTCACTTTGTCTATTTCTCCATCTCTACATTGCTCAAATAAGTAGAATGGAAAAAAAGCATCTCGTTTTTTCATAAAGGAAAATAAGACGATGAAAATATAATCTAGCCTAAGAACTTAAAACACTTTCTGAAAAATAAAAAAACTCAAACACAAAAATACTGCAGAAGCTTTCAAGACCATAATTGAACAATAAAAAACAAGTTTTAATTTTGAGAGATAAATAAATTTATTAGCATAAACTTACAGAACATAAATCTCTTTAGATTCATGATTCTCTCAATGAAATTCTTTTTGGCGTTGGCATTAGATTGGAAGATGTTGCGGTGATGTCCGAGCATATAGAATGTTGCGTAAGAGTACGTGAAAAGGATTAGTCTTTTGTTTAAAAATACAAAAAAGTTAAAGATGATTTTAAATGTTAATATTGAAAAAAAGAAAAACCCATAAAAAAATCTCAAATTACACTCATCATGATACATTTACTTTAAACTTTTTTCGTGATACAAAATCTCAAATTTATACTTGTATGAGATGTTTATTTAATTTTTTTTTTGTGATACAAAATCATAAAATTTTATCCATGTGAGACATATTCACCTTTCTTTAATTTTATCAATGGGGATTGTCAAAAGTTGTACGACTACCTACTGGGATGATGGAAGGCAAAAGATACTAACATGGCATCCATATAACAAAAATATGCCAACTCATTGTGAGTTACTCTTTTCTCTTTTTTGTTTTTTTGTTTTTTTTCCTTCCTCCTTTGTCTTCTTCCTTGGTTTGCACCTAGCCGGTGTATCCACCACCACCATGCTCATCGTCGCCATTGCCAATGAGTTTGCCATGTGGAAACGGAAAATGATTTGGACTTGAATAAGTCTTTAAATTATATCGTCCGAACTTTAGGACATAAAACATTGGGATATTCCAACCTTGTTGGAGAAGAGAAATATATAACTTGAAATAGGAGTACGAGGCGAACGAGCACCGACATGTAAAAATAAGGAACATAATCCAGATTGGATGCCCTTACTAAAAGGATTAACGCCAGCGGCCTTTGTAGGTAGAAATGCCTTTGGAAGAAGGTAGCCAGTGAAGATGACTTCAACTTCGCTTCACTGTCCCATTGCTAATGAGTTTGCCACGTGGAAAAGGAAAAAGGATGAAGGATAAAGGGAAAAAGGAGAAGAGAAAAGCGTACAATTAGTTTGCATATTTTTGCCATGTAAGCGCCACGTTAGCCTTCATTAATGGTGCTTGTTGACGGAATATTGATGGAAAGTAAATATTATACAGATACAAGTTTAGGATTTCTCGTATCTCATAAAAAAAGTTTAGAGTATATGTGTCACATGGGTATAAGTTTGAAATTTTTAGTATTACGAGAAAAATTGGGATAAATATATCATAATGGGTATAGTTTGGAGTTTTTAGTAAGTTTCCCCTATTCAAAATTCTAATGGTATTGAATGCTTTGAAAAAAATAAAAAATAAAAAGCTTCTTATATGGAAAAATGAAAAAAAGAAGAAGAGGCAAATATCAATGTACTTATAACCTATATTTGAGATTAAATATATAACATCGCATCAGATGGAAGGCACATAACGTTGTTTTTAAGGACAAGCTGGATTAACATTGCATTTAAGAATCCATAATAACATCCTTACCCATTTTCTTAATAATTCACATTAGTGTTTTATGCTTTGTCTCACCAAAAGTCTATATTCTAACTTAGATATGATAAATATTGAAGTTATAGTGTATTGAAAATAGATAGATCGACGTCAAGATCAATCATAATATTTTCGCGAGTATTAGTATGCTATTTTCATCGTAGTTCTTAACCAACGATAATAAATAGTAAAAAGAGTTCACCTACTCTCTCAATAGACATGCCTGTACAACTTTTGGAACCATAAAGTAATTTGACAAATTTTGGGGGTCAAGTTCACGTAACCTCTTAATAAGCACTTTTCTAGGGGAAAATTGACCAAACATTTATAAATTTATTCTACAGCGATCGATTTGATCATAAACCTTTTAGTCACCAACTGTCTAGTGAGGTCTTTTTATTGGAAAGGTAAATGAGGCTTATAAAAATTTGAACTCGGGACCTTTCACTCTGATACAATGTAATATTTTATAGGACCACCGTCAACTATTTTAAAAACTTAAGCTATTAGACAAAGACGTGATTTATTATTTAAGTATTTTAACAAATGTAGTCTTTCTTACCAATTTTTTTTTCTCTCAACTCGGACCGAACTCACTTTGCTACGATTGCAAACAGTTAGGTAAATAAACCAATTGTCCATAAATCTAAATCTTCACTCAACTCTGTCTTTCGATTTGGAGTTCATCGTTTGAGTTCCCAAATCCCTGTTTCGCAATTGCGAAATTTATCCGATGCTTCATCGGAGGATGATTCTTCAATTTCGCCATTTCACGTGTTCGTCGAAGAAATCTCCTTCACGGATCATCTATGTTGCCGGAAATAACCAAGGAAGTTGCCCTCGCTGGCCACCCCTAGCCCAGGCGAACTTTTATGAGAGTGAACAACATCGATGACTCAAATTGAGAGATCAGAGCTAAAACAGAACACAATCGGGGAAAAGGAAATCAAGAGTTACAATTGAGTGTCGAGTTATCAAAGAAAGCTTTGCGGTGAAGGCAAATCTTGTGATTGTTTATCCAGAGGTTGAAGATGAAAAGTAGACCTGTTAAACGGGTGGATTGGGTTGGGTCATAAATGGTCCGACCTAAATTGACCCATTAACCCGTTTATGACCCATTTAAGCATAGTATAAAATTTTTGACCCATACCCAACCCATACCCGACCCGACCCATATAAGGGCACTATGAACCGATTTCAAAAAGTTTGAGTTGCAAACTTGCGACAAGTATGCTATCCCACACACGGCCCTCTCGGCCTTAATAGGGACTGCCTGTTAGTCACCAAGTTCTTTCTCAGACTCTGAACTCAGATCATAGTAATCTCTAGAATATCGGAAATTCTGATGCACAGGATCCTCTAAGGGCAAGTGCAGAGCATACTCCAGGATTTTTCTCAATCATAGTGTTTGTTCGAACCATCGTTCGGACTAGAAGAGAATGGGAGTGTTTAGAAGATCATGTTGGAAGTAGAGTACACAACACACTTCTTATTTCACTCTCTCTCGGTTTTTACAATGAGCTCTCCTTGCTCTTATATAGGCAAAGGAGGATGCGACAAGAGCAAGAGCAGCGGGCCATGCTCTAGCATAATTATGAGAGCAAATTAGCCACTTATAGGCTATACATAGGGGGAGTCCTAAAGAAATCCCGTGACCAGGCTATAAACAGTGGTTTTTCGCCTGGTGCTACAAAGTGAAAACGCATCGAGTGAACAAAAAAAAACAGACTAGGTGAACAAAAAAGTGTACGATCGGTGTACAAGTGTTTTCGGGACGGTTTTTATCTCTCTCTACCGTCTCTAGCATTATAGCTATAGTCCGAATCATCGAGCTATGTTGAGCTAGGTCCGCAAAGAGCGCGTCTTCATCGATATCTGATGGACTGGAGCTTCCGTCTTTTGCTCTTTTGAAGGCGCGGATGAGATTCTCGATTTCTTCTGCCGACAAGTCTGGTGGACGAGATGAGCTAGCACCGAAAGAGCCGGAAAATGGGGCGTAATTTTGGGTGTCACCCCAAGGGTCTTGTGAAAGGGCCCCCCAAGGGTTTGTGGAAAACATTTCTCTTTTCTTGACATCTAACTAAACGTAGGAAAATTTATTCTTATAATCTTTTTTAAAGATTTTAAATTTATTCAAGTTCATTAACAACACATGTATTTTAGTCTTTTTAATTTTTAAAAATAACCTTTGATTATATATAGACCACATGAATAAAAAATCTGGGTGTAGTCCATCTCGGGTTAATCCTCCATGTTCTCGGAAGATTCGAAGATGATATTCCCACATGAGTTCTCGAAGTCTTTCTTTTAAATCGGGAGGATATTTTAGACTTGGCCAACCACGTTGCATGTCTCACCCTTTGGTCTTGATAAGAAGTTGTTCTTCTTTCCCGGAATGTGCTTGACCTCAAAGGAGTATTTGGAAAACCATTCAAATTTACCCATCGGAGTAACGGGGATGTAATGAATCTCTCGAAAAAATGGTGTTTTTTCTATCTAAAAACGAAAAAATTTAAAATCTTTTTTAAAAGAAAAATTTAGAAAATTTCAAAGAAATCGTAAAAAGAAAAGGTCGATTTTGCTGTATCGAACGATTGATGTTCATGTCATTGATTTCTGGTTAAATTTGGTCGAAAATATTACATTAACGAATTGTTAAAAGATTTATAATTAAATTTTTTAAATTAAAAAAATTTAGGATAGAATTGACTGTCGTATAAAAGTTTATGACTTTTTAAAGAATCATCCCCTTTCTTATATGGTAAGGCCAAATGGTTTTAGTATATGACTGGCTTTGAATTAATAATTCTATCAACCAATGTTACTATGACTTACTGAGCAATTAAAGAAAAATAGACTCCATTAATTGTGCTTGCTAAACACCCAAAGTGACAAAAAAGAAGAAGAAGAAGTTTTCCACTCTCCATGCATTGTCTTTCTCTTGATACGTATAATTAAAATATTAAAAATTGCAATTGACTTCGTTGAAGGGTATATTTTACTAATAATTATTTGGAACATGCTGGTTGATAAACCTCACAAGAACAAAAATCACTGTAATTTTTTGGTCATTCGGATTTTTCTCATCACATCAATAATTCGTACATTTTTAATTCGATAACTTTATAAATAAGTAAAGAAATGCTTGTGTTGCATAGCCGTGAAACGATGGAAGTCATCATATCGTTGACAGCACAAAATTGATGAAACCACCAAAAGGGACAGTTGGTAACAATACATAAAACTAAACTATCACTTTCGTTTACTTTCAGCATAGCAACTGCCCGATTAATATAAATTAGTAAAACAAACAAATCCAATTCACATCATTAATATCGCGAAATATATATATATTTAAAAAATAGGGAGAATTTTGGAGGAAAAAATAAAAAAGAAATGGACTTGCCCGGTCAAAATTCCATCACCCTTACAACACCCCGCGTCGGCTCCAGAAGATTTGACTTGACGCGTGAAATCCCCGAAACGCCGCCGCCGGCCCTCCGATCATCACCAGCCCTGAACCGGCCATCTCCGATCGGGATCCGGCAGCCACGACGAGCGCTTCTTGGGCGCCTTCGCCTTCGTCGCCCCGCCCTCCTCCGCCTCTGGCCGCCGCTGCCGCCCCTCGTGGCCGGAGGCCCTCCCTCCGAAGCCTAAGACCCTGGTGAGGAACGACGCCACCCTGCCCCCCGTCCTCCTGCGGTCGCCACCCCGGCCGAGCCCGAAGCCGCGGCCGGGGTCGGTGCTGAGCCTCATGGACTCCGAGAGGCGCTCGTAGCCGGCGATCCTGGCGCATTCGGCGGAGACGGACTCCGACAGGAGGCGGGAGCCGCTGGATCTGCCCGGCCTCGAGAAGGACCGTCCTCCAGGAAGCCTGAAGCTGCCGCCGAGCTCCATCATCATCAGATCTTTAGAGAGAGAAAGAGAAAAAGGAAAACTGGGTTCGAGGCGGGTTGCAGGAATTTCTCTCTCTCTCTCTCTCTCGAGGCGTGGCTTCCGTTCACGCGAGGTTATGATGTGGGGAAGTAACGAAGGTGATTAGTTTTAAGGATTAATATGGATGGAGCTGCAGTACGACATTGACGAAAGTAGACATGGAACTCCGAGAGAACTAGAGAGACGTGCCGAGGTTGTTCGGTACAGCTTTCCTCGCGCGAGTTTTCCCGTCTTGTCCACGGGTCGAGGTCCCGAGCTAATACTACTCTTCCAGACCGTCGGGACTTTGGGATTGAATCGATTTTGAATGTGACAATGGAATTGACTAGCGTGAAGTATTAGGGATGTCGAAATTCATTTAACGAAAAGTACGGGTCACTAGGTCATCCGAGCTCTAGGTAAGATACCAAGCAAGAGAGAGGGGGTGGTCATAAAGACGTGATTGGGTAGTCGGAGGTGGCAGGACCACCGTCGATAACAATAGGTGGTGAGATTAGGATTTGTGATGATACGATTTTGACAAGTAAATTGGGGTCGGGGGCTGAAGTTTGAATAGATGGTAATCCACCTTGGGAAGGTTTTCTCATCGAATGCAAAGTTACATTTCTAGAAATAGAGGTCATGAAGTGGCATCGACCGTAAAAAGTGGCAGTGATAGCATTTAATGCTTCTTTCTTTTTTACAAAATCTTGTGACTCGTGCTTGGGTCTTTACTCAACAGCGGAACACCTTAAAACCTATTAAATTATACAAATATTAGCATGCAGATTGATTTTTCTTAATAGTCGACACTTGGACTACAAAACTAGTTAGGGAGGTTTTGCTCAAAATAGCTAAAAACAAAAAGCGAAACGAAAAATTTAAAACTAACCTTACTTAGTTTGCATAGTAAGTGATATGGCTTCCCTAATTTCCTAGTCAAAAACTTCCCACGTTGCCAAAAGAAATATTATAAGAAGAAATTAATTATTGGCGCAATTATTTGCTCCAATCATGGGGACCTCGTCAGGGGTAATTAGGTCAGTATACCCCAAATGATGCTCCCAGAATTTTATATTATATGATTTATATCTGAGTGCTTGCTTCCACGAACTGTCCAAGCCATTTCCTAAGTTGACGCAATAATATATATATAAATCACGAGCCCCTAGTGCCCTATTTTTTAAATTATTAATTGGCAATATTTATTTTTCTAGCAAGACCAAAATCAAGATGGTTGGATTCACTTATGATTTCCTGACACTGCGATGCAACAATTCCGTAATCTTGTGAATTTTCTTTAATTAAGGAAACTTATGTTATATTTTCCTTTTTCTTTCATAAAAAATAAATAATTTGAAGAATAAATAAAAATCGCTTATATTACTTAAAAATATTAATCAATAAAAATAAAAATATTTTTAGATGATGAAAATATTTTTGATTTATTTATTTTCTTAAATAATATGAACGATTGTTTTTAACAACAAATTTTTCTAAACATTTATTTTTTCCCGAAATAGACGAAATCTAAATTTAGATCAATTGCAAATCACGATTTTTGTCAAAAATGAGTCTAAGGAATCTTAGTGTGTCTATAATAGACTATTATCCATAACATCCAATCGATTTCTTTTTCTTGACTTTGTTAAATTTGCAAATGCTATGATATTTTTAAGAGATAGTTATACAAATGGTTCATAAATTTTGATTGAATGTGCAACATTATCCTCTTGAATTTTTAACAAATATTCAATATAGTTCATAGATTATATGAAATATCCAAAATTATCATTTCGTCAATTCACGTATAATATTGAACATTTTCATATAACGCAAAGGATAAAATTAAACATATACAAAAAATTCAAAAATAACATTAATCAAATTAAAAATTTAAGAATGATAGTGCACATCAAATCAATGTTCAATTACCATTTGTGCCATTTTTCCATTTTTTGATTTTGTTAACAAAACATTCGATGTTATCTAGACTAAGAGAAATGAATAAGACTATTTTTTAAGCATCACCTAGTGGTTATACGGATGGAAAGACTAGCGATCGCAATAAAAGATCAAAATTTAAGAAGGGGCGATCCATACTTCTCAAAATTTGCAATCTATGGTGTTGAAGTTCTAAGCTTTCAAAGTCCCGGGCCAATAGTGCGATAACGCAAAAGTTCGTGAGGGATCTTAAGCGATCATCCTAAGTAATTTTGAAAAGCCGACGAATCTTAACCGTCGAGAAGATAATCTCGTATTTATAAATGAAGCAAAGATGGAAGAGTGATTATGACGTGGAGGACGGGATGTGCGAAGAAAGCGAATCCTACGTGGACCGCGGGAAGACCACGTTTTCTTGCTCTTCCACTTCTTCCCGTTCATCTTCCCTCTCTCTTCTTCACACACTTTGTCTGAACTCTGCTCTGTTTCCTCTCTCTCTCTCTCTCTGTGTCTTTGCATTCTCCGCATCTTTTTGTCGGGGGCAGACTTCGGCTGTCGAAATCCCGAGAACCCATTGGTTTTCTCGCCTCTGCTCGCGCCCGGAAGAGGAAAAGGAGCAGCCTTTTTGCTTCGGCCGAGCTCGGTCGTGGAGGTCGATTGAAGGGGGTGGGGGTGGAGAAGCCATGGCTATGCACCTGAGCAGCGCCGCGCCGGCGTGCTTCGCCGTCGCCGACCCCCGTGCCAGGAGTCGCAAGGTGCGGGCCATCGCGTCGGGGGATTCCGCCACCTTGAAAGTGGAGGAGGAGAAGGTGAAGTTGGGTGGCTCTGATTTGAAGGTGACGAGGCTTGGGATCGGGGCCTGGTCTTGGGGCGACACCAGCTATTGGAACAACTTCGAATGGGACGGTAATTGAGCTCGCCGTACATGGCCATGATGATTTTTTTTCCTCCTTGAATGTTGATGAACTCCTTCATTGATAATCGGTGCTTAATTATGTCGAGCAATTCCATTTTTGCTCGCGATACATTACAAGCCAAGTGCTCAAAATTTTATTCAATTTGTTTAGACATTAGTGGACCGCTCTTTTTTTTCTCTTTCTTTTCATTTTCAAGAATTCTTTTAAAGCCTCTCGGTATGATGTTGTTATTAAGTTGTGAGTAATATGAAGCAGCAGTATCATCCTTAGTTTATACGATAATGCTGATGTCCTGGGTTGCTGTTGAAATGCTACTCGAGCAAGGCTTTGCCTGTTAAGTGAAAGAAGTGAGTGTTGTGAATGTTTATTGAAGCTGTTGGGTCTCATAGTGGTATCTCCATTGCAATTCATTTGGTTGGGAAGCTCCACACAATTGTTTAATCCGGTGATGTGAATTATTTGCTGCTTCAGTTCTGGCTTTTATTCTAACATGAAGATTTTACGGTCTGTCGTCCCAATTACCAGTGTGTTGTAAAGTGTCGATGCTTGTTTTGAACAAGGCCATTCCGTTGCTCTATCCTTGAATCATCTATCTCCAAGCACACTTACCATGTAATTAATTGCACCACTAACTATGTAAATTGTGAGTGAGGATCCCTGAACTGTGCGTGTGCCTGAGGTACATGGTCCAAGGACCCTATCCGCAAACTTCTAGCTTTACTTATAATGATTGGGCTTTATGATTTTTTGGAACTCCAGAGATGCCTAAATGTCAGCTACCCTATATTGGGCTTTCTATTTCTGCATCTTTTGTTGAAATACAATCTGAAACCAAAAGCCATGATACTGTGCCTTAAACTTTGCCTCAAACCTCTCTGATTCCTTTTTGGAGGATCATCTTTTGGTACCGTTTGGTTCTGCTTTGCCTAGTCTCTCTTGAACGATGAAACTGAAAGTGAACAAAAAATAAAGTGGTCATTACTAACCTTTTTCTTGCAAATGTAAGTTTGTAGTAAGTTAGTGGCTCCTCATTTAAAGGAAGTCCTCAGCTTCACTGAGAGCACTTACTGAGTTACCTATTCCGCTTCTTCTCAATCATGTCGTAGTTTAATTCTCATTTTCAGATTATCCCTTGAGATAATTCATGTAGAAACCTTGTCTTGTGATTTGATGGCAGATAGGAAGATGAAGGCTGCAAAGGGCGCTTTTGAAAGCAGTATTGATAGTGGAATAACCCTGTTTGATACTGCTGAGGTTTATGGGTCGAGGGTGAGAAGTAAAATCCAGACTGCTCTGTTTGTTCGATAAATTTATGGAAATTCTGTAATCCAAGAGAAAGTACATCACTGTAGTCTTGTTTTTGCAGATGTCATTTGGTGCTATAAACTCAGAAACTCTACTGGGCAGGTATTACTATAGTCTGGGTCGTGTAGATTTTCATCTAGTCATTCTGACATGAATTGTAATTGTTTTTGGTTGAATTCTTGAAGATTCATCAAGGAAAGGAAAGAAAAGGATCCAGAAACTGAGGTTGCTGTTGCAACGAAGTTTGCAGCTTTGCCGTGGAGACTGGGCCGTCAGAGTGTCATTACTGCCCTCAAAGATTCTCTTTGTCGCCTAGGACTTGATTCAGTGGACCTATACCAATTGCACTGGTCTGTGCCTTTGGGCCTTGTATAATATTTGCCTAGTTTCACCCTGCTATAGATATCAAGAAAAGTGACTAATGAAAGAAATCTGCTGTTTCTCAGGCCTGGAGTATGGGGAAATGAAGGTTTTCTATGATATCACATTTTGTTCCATTAGGCACTCTCATCGGGCACTCTCTGAGATAGCTAAGACAAGTTTGCTCAAAAATTATTGTCAGGGTACATTGATGGTCTTGGAGATGCAGTTGAGCAAGGTCTTGTGAAAGCAGTGGGAGTTTCCAACTATGGTGGTATGTTCCTTGTTTCCAGAGCATGCTTATAGACACTGTTTCATGGCAACTTGCTACCCTCTTTTTTCCCATTTTTAGAGAGATAAGGTATCTTATTATGAGGTTAAAATCCTCTGTATACTATTACTTCATACATAAGCCTATTTTGATATGTTCACTGATGTCCAGAAAGGAGGCTTCGTGAAGCCTATGAGAAGCTTAAGCAGAGAGGGATACCACTAGCTTCAAACCAAGTAAACTACAGCCTCATATACAGAAAACCTGAGGAGAATGGCGTAAAGGCCACCTGTGATGAACTTGGGATCACTTTGATTGCGTATTCACCAATAGCTCAAGGTAAGTGCCAATCGCTTTTGTCGACTGGAGAAAGTCGATGAAGCTATTGTTGAGGATGGCAGTAGTGTAAGGATCTGTTCCTCATCGGGATTTAATAGTTTGGAATTTTAGGCCAGTCATCATAACATCTTAATAACTTATTATTATCTGGATAATGATACACAATGAGTAAATGGAGACCACTAAACTAGCATTCTGCACTTTATTAGGTTCTTTGCTTGTGCATGAACTTGAAAAGAAAGAGTGAATCAGCCCACCTTGAATATGTTATTGGTAAAGCAAACAATGTTTTATTACTTTGAAAAAAGATTTATGGTCTTTAGTGACAATGAGTAGTGCTTAGAAGTGAGCTAATTTATAATGCTTTCATTATGTAAACTGCTTGGCCTAATTAGTGTGAGACAAGTTGGGAATTAATAAGACTGAGAATGTTGATTTGTATTTCAACTCTCCATTCATTATTGTCAAACACATAATTAGGGGTGTACTGTAGTTTGTTGATTATTCATCTTTAGTTTCCCCTCAAACAGGCTCTGAAGTTTGACACGGTGGTTCAACTTATGCAGGTGCACTTACTGGAAAATATACCCCAAAAAATCCACCAAGTGGCCCCCGTGGTCAGATCTACACCCCTGATTTTCTCACTAGGGTAAACCATCCACTGTATAAGAAATACTTTCATCCCTCAATCCTTGAGATTCATTCTTGAAGATTTTTTTCTCAATGCTTGCAGCTACAACCTTTGCTGAACAGAATAAATGAAATAGGAGACAGCTACAAGAAAACTCCAACGCAGGTGACTATACTCCTTTCTTTTAAAAAGGCATCACAGATTAAGCAATCACCATGGTCAGAGTGCAGAAAATGAGCCGCAGACAAAGAAGTCTGCATTTATTTGCAGTGCATCAGCATCTTATGTTATTCTTGTACTCAAATTGCACCAAGATACTCATCAAACAATACATGGTACAGTGCATCATGCCACATCTATGGCCACTTCATGTTCTCGTTTGGCATTCCATGCATGTGTCCCAAATGAGCTCCTCATGGAAAAGACTAGTTAAACATGCCTTCTGTCTTGGTAGGTTGTCCTGAATTGGCTCATAGCACAGGGTAACGTAGTCCCCATTCCTGGAGCCAAAAATGCTGAGCAGGCAAGTGAATTCGGGGGTGCACTTGGGTGGAGACTCACCAGTGAAGAGGTCGATGAGTTGCGGTCACTGGCCTCAGACATAAGCCCTGTTGTAGGCTTCCCGGTTGAGAACTTGTGAAGCCAGTGTCATTTACTGTACGTCCCCACCATTATATAACTACAGATTTCTCATAACCAATTGATATCAAAATGCCGGTATAGTCATTTAGTGCAAGTTCCCAGCAATCAAAAGAGGCATTGTGATCCTGAGGAAGCAAAGAGGCAGTCTCTTTCATCCCATCCTTTGACATAGGAAGTCATTGGAAAATTCTCTGTTCACAGACATTCCTATGTAAAATCCCTTGAAAGGGCATCGATATGGCATTGCTATCTTACTGAAAACCTACTGCTTTCGCTGAACTATAGTGGCTGTCAAATCATTTATTTTGTAAGAAGAGATAAAATTTACGATTCCCATGTTAGTGTCGCCTGGAGAGCACAACAATGGCTATGAATGGTCAGCCTTTTGCAGAACCTTGCGTTTCATACCACGATGGGAGATTATTTGAAAGAAAATATTCTCTGGCTAGGAATGAGAAAACGACTATGAAGTAGTCTTGACTCAATTGTCATATCAAATATGTTCTCATTAGAAACTTATTATTGCACATGCGATGTGGAATGATCAGTGAGACATCTTGTATTGTTCCTGTCACGGTTGATATTGAAGTCTATGGATCCCTAAACGAGTACATAGGACTTTTGAATCACCTGTGTGTGAACAGACAAAAGAACTTCTGTCTTGTACTGTCTTGAGGATCATATTTCATCCTTTTAAGGGTGGATCTCGATTAAGGTGATCTGAGAGGAATTAAGCATCTTAATGGCCTTACCCGCGTTCTCCATTTCCCAAAATCGTCTACTATCATCGCTCATTACCAAATAACTCTGCATAATTTGCAAGTTTGTCAACTTGTTGCGTGATATGATCACTAAGCAATTAAGTGAATCACTAGATTCATTTGTTCATGTGGATCAAGTCGGTTCAGCTTTTAAATTGTTGGGTCCAGCTTTCTAGGGACACAAAGTCAAATTCCTTGACAATGAACCGTGACAAGCAAAGCAGAGACAGACCCACTTAGTTCTGGCAATCTTATGGGGCCATCCTCTGTGCCTTCCTTATCCACATTAATCAGATGCGTCTGGATCTGAGCATCTCTTCTTTTTTAATCCCTTTTGTTTCCCTTCGCTCTCATATGCTTTTTGCTTCTTCTTCCACCTTCTGGGCCAAATGAGAGCTTAGAGCTTCTCTGAGAAAGGTCTTTAGCATAATATAAAAGGCAATGCTCCAATCGAAGATGCCTAGATAGTGATTCCTAGAGATTTGCTCGACATCGACTCGGATTCCATTGCAGGAACCGAGGAGTAACTCTCGAGACTAGGTTATGACGAAGTAATTTCTCTGGGATCTCCCAGTTTATGGCATCGATGCCCTGTCTTTAACTGGAAACCGTATATGAGGGGAGCGGACTTAGGCATGGTGTTGGCCTGGTGATATGACGCAACACCGATGGCAGAATGAAATATCATAGTAAGGCCGCGAAATGAGTGGACACAATGATCTTGCCTGATTGATTGTTCTTCTGGTGCAAGAAGATCGGGGTATTTAATGACCTCGGACCCCCAACAACTCTTTCTCAAGAAAAACAAAATTTTTATAGCTCAGAAATGCATCCCCCATCTAAAAGCGCGGCGGTATCTTTGGGCAAAGCAGTGCGATCCCCTCCTTTCATGTGAAAAATGGACCAAGGTGGTCCAAATCATTTGTTTTTCATGTGTTTTTTTTGCCCCTTCAAGTTCTAGAGATGATCAAGTTCATGAATCTCTCTTTCTTGACGCTGTCCCCTTCCCTGGTTCATGGACCACACCCCGAAATATTTCGCTCCAAGACTCCATAATTCATGTTGTTTTGCTGCATTATTATACGTGAAATGATAGAATCTCTTTGATCTTGCAGGGACCAGAAAGTTAAGGAAATACCCGGTAGCTTGGATGCTGAGTAGACCGTAGATGGCCCAGCAGAGATAATTAAGATTCCAATGTAGCAAATTTGACTATAACTTAGCACAACGAATGCATCCGGATTAAGACACTCTCACGTAATATCCGGCGGATTTCGTGTCGTGACAAATCATTAATGAACCATAATCTCGCTCTCTGTGTAAAAATTTGTACGCATGTCAAGCCTATTTAAGAATCTTGATGATCGAAGTCTTCTCAACTTCTGTTCACTTTCACAGCGTTTTCCTCTTCATTTTCAGTCGCCGATCCCTTTCTTTCCGTAGAGGAATATCAAGGCCCGAGCTTTATACCAAGTTGCTTCGATGCTACACAACTAATTTGCTGTGGCCCAGAAAGAGAATGAAATCCTCATCATCCTTTTTCCCTCCTACTTGTTCCCCCATTTGTTGTTTGCTCGGCCACCCTTATCGTCTTCCTGATAAGAACAGACGAGCGTGGCCACCCAATGTCTCCTTACGTGTGAACACACCATGAAACATGGCTCTGAAAACCTTAAAATAAGCTACTATAAAAGCAGAAAAAAAGAATCCATCTTTATATGCATAGTTCATGCATGTGAGCACCAGAAATTCATTTTCTTAAATCTGCAATTACCACCACCATTTGTCCAACATGTGGCATATCCAGATAAACAGCCTCCCTAGGGGCCACGTTTTTCTGTATTACCATGAATGAGTTGTCCCAAGATTCCAAGAAATCTTTCTAGCAAAATTCACCCAAAAAAAAAAAGGCTTTTCAGAAATCTTCTGACAATTCTTTCCCTTATCAAGACCAATAAAATGTGGCAACTGCACACGTGGCACCACCCTTGTGCATCTTCAGATTGCACCTCCCATGGCTGAGAAGTTGTAGATTTCCCAAGCCAAATCAGCCTCCCACCCCAGAAAAAAAAAACCAAAAGAAGAAAAAGAAGAAATACTAATCCACTGTGGTCCCTTGTGCACAGTTTTTCCTCTCTCTCTTTTCGGTTGTTTTTTTGGTATTTGTGGGGGCTGACTAAATTATACACCGCGTGAGAGGTCATTGGGCGTTACAGTACCCAATTTATTGCATAATCCTGACCCTTCTTCCCTCACGACTCTCTGTATGCTGTCCTTTTCTTTCTAACTGGAGTTAAAAGGCTCTGGTCTTCAATCTTCCCTCATTTTTCTCATTACTTAATCATTTCACAACTGCTGTTCTGTGTCTCTCTGAGAGAGAGAGAGAGAGAGAGAGTATTGGAACTTGCAAGTCTCTTAGATTGTTCTTTCTCTTTACCCTGTTGAGAACAAGTCAAAGATTGGCTCTGGTCAGGTTCGTTTTATTTCATCTCACAGTTTTCCATTTCGGGTATTTGACAAAACTCCTCCTTTCTGAAGTCTAGTCTGTTCCCTCGAACATCTCTCTTCTTTTATCTGGTCTGAAGCTTTCAACTGGTTCATGGGTGTCTCACGTCTTGTTGGTTTTGGACAGCATGGATCATTTCATTTCCAAATATTTAATTAATTTCTTAATTGTAGCACAGTGCGTTCGGTAGCTTCAGCTCCTGTGTTTCATGGCTCTTTCTTTCTCTCGCTAGAAATTTTGTTTCTTTAATTGTTCTTTTCTCTGTTCAAAGATATGGGTCGATTGTGGGTTTGTGATTATTCTTGTCTTTCGTTGTCAAATTAACAATTAATTAAAAGGGACTGTTGCTGAATTAACAATAATATATTTGCCTCAAACTTCAGTTAAGTGGGTTGCCGATTAAGTTATTGTTCCCTTTGTGCTTTTCTCATGCGTTGATTGTTGTACTTCCAAAAATGGTGGCGATCTTTTTTTGCTGTTTCGGTTTCATGTCCCAGTCAACCATTTAAGAATCAGTTAATTAAATTAATCAAGGTCCCTTAACGGCATATTCTATAAATTAACTGCTTTGCCCAGTTTTGGTTAAAGCTCCTTTTTTGTGTTTCTTTGCAGAAACTTTGTGTGTCTGGTGTCCAGCCATGAATCCTTGCCTTCCTGATTGGAACTTTGAGTATGATCTCCCTCTAACCAATCAGAAGAAAAACATCGGGTACTCTCTCTCTCTCTCTCTCTCTCTCTCAAAGGACACTATATTTTTCAGTTTGGATTGGTTCATTTTCATCCTTCTGTTGATGAATTGGTCAGGTCTGACCAGGAGCTGGTGGAGCTACTATGGCAGAATGGCCAGGTTGTTATGCACAGTCAAAACCATCGAAAGCCAAGCTCAAACCAGCATGAGAGCAGTCAATTGCAGAAACATGATCAGCAGAAACATGATCAGCCGATTATGAGAGGCGGTGGGTCTTATGGGAATTCTAGCAATTTGATTCAAGATGACGAGACGGTCTCATGGATCCATTATCCAGTTGACGATACTTTCGAAAAGGAATTCTGTTCGAACTTCTTCGATGAATTACCGGTGCCTCATCCGATGGAGATCAATAAGGCAGTCAGGCAAGTCGAAGCAGAGAAGATCGTGAAATCAGGCAGTTTGGATGATGCGCTAAATACAAGTAACCAGCAATCCACCATTAAGCGTGCACTTGTTCCTGAAATTTCCGGGAACCAAATGCCGCCTCCACGAGTTCAGTTCACCAAATCCGCTCAACAAAACAATGTCTCTGGAAACTTGGGAAAGGTTGTGAACTTTTCTCAATTTGCAGCCCTTGTCAAGGGTGATCCGAGACCTTCTAGTCTTCACTTCGGAGGCGATGCTCGAGAGTGTTCAGTTATGACGGTTGGGTCTAGCCACTGTGGAAGCAACCAAATTGTAAATGACCCAGATTTTAGTAGGGCATCGAGCAATGTGGCCGGCACAGCCGGCTTTTCTGCCGGGACTTTTAAGGAAGATGTCCATAAAAAGGTAGTTTCTCAGGGTGAGGGGAGGAAAACAGAGACGCTTGAACCAACTGTTACTTCATCTTCTGGTGGATCAGATAGTAGTTTTGGTGGAACCCTCAAGGAATCTGCTGGTGCAAGTAGCCACAAGAGGAAGGGCAGAGATAATGAGGAATCTGAGTGCCAAAGCGAAGTAACGATCCCTCTTTCTTCTTTATTGATCAAATTTCATTTTGTTGAACCTAACATCAGATTTATTCAGGCTGCTGAACCGGAAGCTGCTAGTGGAAAGAAGCCAGCAACAAGGTCTGGATCAACCCGCAGGAGCCGTGCTGCTGAAGTGCATAACCTCTCTGAAAGGGTGTGGACGCAATTGCATGAACATTATTTGCCTGTTAAACCAAATTACTCTGCAATTTTATTGGACATAACTGTTGGGCCGTTGATGCAGAGGAGGAGGGATAGGATCAATAAGAAGATGAAGGCATTGCAAGAGCTTATACCTCACTGTAACAAGGTCTTCCTTTGTTTCTATTCACACAATTTGATGATTTCTTGATTCTCTCAGAATCTGTAAACCATTGCTTCTATTGGATTTTAAATTCCATTTTCTTTGTTGTTCTTTCAATTAGTACTGGGACTGATAGTGTTATGCATGCCAAAATTAGACACAATTTCCATGAGTAATCAGCTAAGTGACGATAAATCAGCCCCACAAACCATTTCTAGATACAAAAATGGCTCATTCTGTATTTTATAGGAGAAGGTAGCAGCAAAGTGTTCTTGAGATGCTTATAAGTGAGTTGATTTGTTTTGGCAGACGGACAAAGCATCAATGCTTGATGAAGCTATTGAATACTTAAAGTCTCTTCAGCTGCAGCTACAGGTATGTGGTCCTTTCTCAAGCCATGGAACAGAAAACATTCAGATAGCAGTCCAGCTCAATATGAGGGTGGTCATATGTCTTCCCTGTCATTGTCGAGTGAAATCTTCTTCCTTTTATGGCAGCTTTTAGAAAAAGCGCTTGCTGTTTGGAGAATTAAGTATTTGGCCTCATATTCGTTGTGCTTGAAGTTAAACTTCGACCATAAAACCTGGGAAATAGAAGCACCTAATCATTTCATGGATATCTAAAAACCCTTGGGTCCTCGGTGTTTTAGGTAATGTGGATGGGAGGTGGGATGGCTCCAATGATGTTTCCTGGAGTACAGCATTATATGTCCTCGATGGGTATGACGATGTGCCCGCCGCATTTGCCCACTTTATCCAACAATATGCATTTGCCTCAAGTCCCGGTAGTTGATCAATCAATCCCAATGGCTCCAAACCCAAATCAGTCAGTAATGTGCCATACTCCAGTCCTGAATCCCATGAATTTTCAGAATCAGATGCAAAGTCCCTCATTTCCCGAGCAATTCGCGCGTTACATGGGCATCCACCACATGCAAGCCGCATCACAGGTTTGAAAGTCCTTATGCAATCAAAAATTGTTGTGGCACTTTGAGACTGACTATGGTCCCTTGATCATGTATCGAACTTTTCTTGCAGCCCATGAATATGTTCAAGTTCAGCCCTCAGACGGTACAGCAGATTCAAACAAATTCACTGCCCGGAAGTGTCAGTGGGCAATATGGTGGAGGAGCTGCAAATGACACTTTAAGTGGCAAGATGGGTTAGTCACTTTGTCGTTTGTCCTTCCAGAAATGTAATGAACTAGGAAATCCCTAGGTTTTTTCTTCGTAACAGTTTAGGAGTTGGGACATGATGTGTACTTTAAGGTCGTGAAAATCCTATAAGAAATGCCGCAAAAGATGCATGGGTAGATCTAATCATGTCCTGTTAAAGTAATGGCAGGTTAACAAGTTGCCATGCTCTTTGGAAGCTTGCATTCCCACTAATATCAGATCGTAAGAGGTCATACTCTTCAGTGGGAAGACATTGAATGGCTGCTTGATCCGTATCCTGGCTAATTGTTGATTTATGTACTCATCTCATTGATGAGTTTACTACAATATACTATGAGGGTTAGTGAGTATGGATGAAGCTGGCTCCGTTGCTGCCGTTGAATCTGCCACAATTGGCCTGATAAGAAGACCACCCTCTTGGTCCTTGAGATTTTTTGGTCGCAATTTGCAAGAGTTACATGGTCAATTTACTATTCTTACCATGTACAATTGTACAGTAAATTTCTGCACAGTGCATATAGGAAGTGGAAGAACTGGAGCTAACACCATTAGAAGCGCAGAATTGATGGTATTGGTGGAGGTGAGATTTGTAATGGGAAAGGGTTGACAGTGGGAGTACAATTATACATATTTTGTTTCTTTGGACTTCCTGTTCCTTTAGTCCTATTAAAAAAATTCTTCAATTATGTCTCAGGAAATGGTCCCTTTTTTTTATTGACTATTTGCTCTACAAAATATGCTGATGAACTTAATATATACATTTCAGTTTATTTGTTGGCATCTAATCGAAGTTGGTAGTCATCGTGTCTGAAATTCACCTTCCAATGGACCTCTCTTGAACAGACAATTCAAACTTCTCCATTTGATCTCCCACCTTTGAAATAAGCTTGCGTAATTTTCAATGTTTTTCAGGATGACAGTTATTTCCTTTAAGAAGAGAAATTGAAGAAAAATTGAAATTCTGGGTTGATGTTCATAATCTACAACAGAATCAATTCAAATGCTGAGTGTTGATGACCTATCTTCAAGTACCTTCCCCGAAAATTCTGGCCAAGATTGAGTTGATCTTTCTCCATCAATTGAGCTCCTCTATGCAGATAGAAACTGCTTTACTACATCCTGAAGCTCTTGCACTCTACAATCCTATGTTAATGGCTGCTTATTCCTACTTCCAATAGCAGAAACATGTCGAGTCGACCGAATTCTAGTCCCTTCTACATGAAGTTAAAGGACCCGTGATTCGGTCTATAAGTGCCTTGCACCCCTCGCATCCTAGGTTGTCAATGCCTACGCAAGAGCGAGCTTTGTTGCTCCTTATCTTCTGCTCTATATTCTATCAAACACTGAGTGAAAGCAACTTCCTCTCTTCCAACCACTTTCCAGCACTAAAGCAAAGACAAGATGCTCATTGATACTGTTCATGGTGTCACTGGTGCACAATTGCACGGAAATGGCGGTGGTTCTCTCAAGTTTAATCAAATTCTTCAGTCGGGATTGGTGGGAAAGTGCTGATGAGTAGTACTTCACTAGGGTGTGCTAATGCTCATTCTGTGTAAGCTATGCTAGTTTTGCACATGTCAGCTAATGAATCATTCCATAAACAAGAGCGAAGGAGCACTTGTGCTATTCAATGACGTTTACATAAAAAACACGAGGCGTTAAACACGCGAATGTCAAAACTTATAAATGTTAATCCATCTCAACCTACAAAGGAGGCCACTAAGGATGAGCTAATAGACTTTGGCACAAATTGCGGGATCGAGGAGATGTCCTACGAGTCTCGTTGTCGCTTTGTGGAAGTCATTTTCAGCATTTATTCACCGATCAGGTACTGCTGACTGGACCCTAAGACAGCATGAACATCATTGCCCTACACACATCTGCGAAGGGATCTTGATGCCATACGAGGAAGGTCATCATTCCAGTCACTTAGGAGGCAAAACCTATTTCTTCAATGCCAATCCTATGATCGGAGCAAACGTGTCCGTTACATCACCGACGTGACGAAACAAGCCAAATCATTTTTTGAAAAGAGCGGCGACGTCCTATTGCAGGGAGATGGAGCCTTGTTTCATGAAATTTGGAAAAATATAGGACGCGGCTGCTGTGCCACACAGACGACATACTCCAAGCCAAGACATCCGCTGAGTGGTCACAGAAAGATTTTTGCTTTGGCTACTTTTCTTGTACAAGTGGAGCGGTGCGAAAATGCCTTCATCTTCGTCATCGCCATCATCTCGACTGTGATATTCTCAGTGAGCATCATAGCGCTATCGCCCACTTTGATGTGTCTATTCTCTCTCTCTCTCTCTCTCTCTCTGTTGCGAAAGATCCCGGCTCTATCTTCTCCTCACCAAGTTGCATGTTGGAGAGAGAGAGATAGAGTTTCTGGAGCAAAACTAGGTGAGACTATATCAGCATTATGATGCAAAAGTTGGCTATTATCAGGAAAGTATCCACGGATTCTATACATATAAGATTGTCCTTAACTGTTAACATACGGGATGATACCTTGTCAGATAGAAAATATAGGGCCGACAGGTTCCGACACAAATCGACATATTCTGATACGATCATCAGACAAAACGAAAACTCCACGAATTTAACATTCATAAGTTTGGGAACATAACCAACACAATTACGAGATTCGAATACGACAATTGGACACGAATTGTCAGTAGTGAAAAGATGCCGAGAGAAACTCATATCAAATCAGCTGAATCGAAACCAACACAACTCGACGTCCACTGACCATTTTTTATGGGGAAAAATTCAAACCGTAATTTAAAACGTCCGAGTCGCTCACGCACCTATATATCTAGGGAGTGTTTGGAGGAGGGGGTAGGGTTGTTTTATTTTGTATGGATGCAAAAGAGATAATATATTCAACTAGAGCCACTTAGAAGATAGTGGTGCAGATTGCTCCGGCTTGTTCCCACATATCCCCCGCCCTTGGTCCCTTGCCCGTCTTTTTCCTTTTGACGTTGCGAGCTCGAAAGGGAGAGATGTCCCCAAAATTTCATGGGGACCCCCCCCTCTTCCCTCCCACGTTCTTGTACCGATCTAATTGCCCATGTTTCATGTCCACAAGCTGGGACTTCGTCCTGAGGAAGATTGATGCCCCATCAGCATCGCACCATCCAGCACGACGCCAACGCCAACTTACACATCCCTCCCCCCTCCCCTCTTAAATGCCCACTTGCCCCACTTCACATCAACCCCCATGCCGATGTGAAATCACAGGGAGGGCAAAGTTCACTTTCTCCTCTTCTCAACATCACTTCCTGATCTTGTTTTACGCTTCCTAATCTAGGGTTTCGTTCAGTGCTGTAATCTGATCTTAGGGTTTTTTGCTCAGTGGTGTAGGTAGTCCATGAGACAATGCATCGTGCCAAGTTGCGCGCATCTCGCCGTACGTTATTGTAATGTTTCTTCAATCATTCCCGCGATCGGAACATGGCAAATTGCTTTTGCGTACGGAGCACAGAGACAGGACAGTGTGAAATGTGAACTACAATGTTGGAAGAGAGCATTGGAGGTCTTTGATAGACCTAGAAAGGGACAACGAGAGAGTTACATCATCGATCACACGCCAAACACATTCTTGACGGTAGGTTCGGTGGTGCCAATGAGATGAGAAGATGAGTTCGAGTTAACTACGTTTGCATTTATTATCTTTGGCTGCCGCGACGGAGAGCAACGCGAGGTTATCCTTCAAGTTGTCACGGAGCTGCATCTGTTCGGTCGCGATGTCACATAGCTTGTCATGGTTACATTTACCAGCTACCTGCGAGAATGGAAAAAAGAACATGGATTAAAATCTGTGAAGGACAAAAAGAGGGTACAATAATGAGAAGACTATCTGCCCCGAGTATTCGAGAGAGAAGAAAGAAACAGGATCGTTCTAAGTACTATGGTTAGAAATTTTCACGTCTCTATCGATTTACCTCGCACATGACGATATAGGTATATATCTAAAAATTTGCATGCACTTTTGCCGACCATGTCATGAATTTTCTATGATGAAACGAGATTATCAATCCTTTGTCAAATCCGGCCCCCTACCTCCCAGACAATTTGAATCACTTAGAATATGCGAATTGATGATTCTTATGTATGGTCAAAGACGAATTGACTGATGATTAGCTACAAAACTGTCTGGATACATCAACAAGGTCCAATGTGCTTCACGCACATTCCAAAAGGAGAGACCTCCACGAGTGGCCCATCTTCCATACCTTAATCCGAAATGATATTTTGTGTGCTACGTCGGTACGTCTCTTGCTTGCCATATCGGTACATACACGTATTTAGAGTAGCTGGAAATCGGGTTGTGCTAAACTAATGGTCGGAAATCCTCCCGGTGTTGTCTAGAATGAACTTATCTACGAAAGAGATCATGCAAAAAAAAACCTAGTGAGCTGAAATCACCTGCTTGAGAATTGCAGGGTTGTCTTTGATGGCACCAAGTTCTTCTTGCCCGCAAGCTCCTGCTTCATTCCGTCTCGGTTGCTCCTGTGACATCTTCTCTTTGTTTCCTACAATCTTCTTGATCACGACAAAATTCGCACAACAGCAATCGAACATTAAAAGACATGGAGATCTCCGAACTCAGCGGATGCGGGCGGCGATGCGTGCATGACGTGTGTCATGAGCGCATTCGGTCGTGTACCGTGTCTCAAGGGGCGTCGAACCTACGTGCTTCCATGCACGTAGATGTAGGGATGAAATTGAAAAGAAGGATGAGGGGGAGAAGGGAGATGTTCAAAAGAAGAGAGGCCCATTGAGGCCCATCAAAGACAAAAGCCCGTTTTAGGCCCAACAGATTCGACAGAGGCTGCGTAAGATTGGACCTGAATCGTGTAACAAGGGAGCTGGCCCAAATACGAGATTGTTTCTAGCTTTGTTAGCGTGAGAGATTAGATTAGCGAAATGCGTGCACACAAACCCATCACTAATCAGTAATCACTTTGCTAATTATATTGAGTTAGTGTCAGTTGTTGGGCCAATTTCACTAATCATATAGGACCCGTCTAGGCTTCGTTTACTTCACAGAATGTATCATTTACAAAACTGAATGAACAAAAATTATTTCCATAGTCCATGAAAATATTAAGAGATAAATTATTTGTCGATAATGAAAATATTTTTCATTAACTAATTATTTCAAGCAATTGATTCTAAGAAAATATCTCCCGCGAAACAAACGAGCCTATCTCGCCGAGCATGTTTGCCATAAGAAAACTCCAATCAAGAATCACTTCACCCTTGTAGGATCTTTTCTGCCATGCATTCATGGCATTCATTATTGACTAAAGTCCCCCACAAAAGGAACCTAGTCAATCAGATCGGTTAACAACTTTGTACATCGTTTTTATGGCATCGCCAATTCAGTTGGGTGTTCTTATTATGAGGATATGTTCGTGGTCAGAGTGCAATACATGCGGTTTGCAAGAAACATTTGATGGATTAGTGGTATTAAGCTAGCGCGTCACTTGACAAACTATTATGCAATTTATTTTCTCCCGATCCAAAAGGAAAAATCCCACTTTTGCCCTATGGAATTGCAAGCCTAGTTTGGAAATGAAAAGTTACAAATGTTCTATCATATACATATAAAGCCATCAAAATCTCTTTTTGATAATTATTTAGGGCTCGCATGGTAACGCTTTTGTTCCCGGGAACAATTTCTGAGCATTTGAAGGCGTTTGGTAACTGTCCAAAATTTTTACTCTGGAACAAAAATGCGTTTGGTAAAAATTTTTGATCTTTTGATTATTTTAATTTTTAGTACTTTTTGTTATAATTTTCTTTTTTGCTTTTTCTTTTTCTTTTTTCTCCCATTCTTCCTCTTGGCCGCCACCACCGGTGGTGGTCGGTGAGCGGCCGGAGCCTTGTCGGGCTAGGCGACCTGGCAAGGCCGAGCCTCGCGCCACTGGCGAGGCTCGCCTCCCCAGATTTGGGCGAGGTGAGGCTTGCCCAGCCATCGGCGAGGCGAGGCTCGCCTGGCCACCAGCGAGGCATCGGCAAGCTCGTCGGACCTCGCCCGGCCGCTCGCCGGCGGTGGCTTAGGGGCAGCGATGGGGCAGTGATGGGGTGGGAGGAGGAAGAGGAAGAAGAAGAAAGGAAAGGAAAAAATAGAGAAGAGAAAAAATAGAGAAAAAAAAATTGATTCTCATAATTGTTCCCGGGAGCGAGAAGCAACTGTTTTTTGCTTCTTGATTCTACTTCAAATCTATTTTCCAGAACAAATTTGTTCTCAGGAACAAAAAATTTACTAAACACATTTCTGTTCCAAATCCGCTCTTGAGAACAAAAGAGCAGAATCAGTTATTCTCGGGAGTATTACCAAAGATGCCCTTATTCCCTAGACTATGGAATCAATCTCACCTTGAGTTCAGTTATCAACTTTAAACCCTTTCGTCTTTCGGCCTAGTCCTTTTTTCTCCTTGAGAAATAAATCGTTGCCATATTTTGCTTCCCTTATGCGTGTAGGACACGGACCCCATTGTTCATGTCCGGCCCTGAAAGATAAGACCCATGGACCATAGATGGGTCTCCTAGCTGACAGTTCACACATCAAATCACATCGCAATTTGTCTGAGCTTTTAATACACAATCCAGCCATACAAAATTAGGGGGGCCAGAAGATTCGAGCCAATCCTGTTAGGTCGAAAAGTTACCGACGAAAAGCTTTTCAAATTGTGAATCGATGTGAAATTCGACAAAAGATGTGAAAAAGTCCCTTGTGATGACAATAAATTTAAATGTATGGAGATTGAAGATCATTGTGTTTAATTGTGTAAATTGTAGGAAAGTAAATATATAGATAAATTTGCAGAAAAAACATTGATATTTGTGATTGATTGGGGGCTGAGTTTCACAAAAAAGAATATCTAGGTCATTTATAACCCACGATCGATGGCTATACAAACGATTGCAATCATGATTGTCGACTCTATTACTTAACGGTTATTGACTCCACTTCTTGATGGTTATTGACTCAACTACTCGAGAATTACAAACGGTTATCAACTCCATTACCTTGACGGATATTTCTTTGACGGTTGCATTTGAAATTGTTGACTTCACTATTCGACAACTATGTCGCCTCCACTTCTTAACGATTACCTATTTGTCAGTTATATCTAAGAATGTCGACTGAAAACTTGGACAATTTTTTGTGTCAACATATGTACCATATTAAAAGAATGATTTTAAAATAATTAAATGATTTAGCAATCATGCAGGTCTTTTGAATTAGATAATCAAGTATCATCATATGCCCCTTTACCATAAGCAAATTTGATTTTTCCTTGCCAAATTTCATCTTGTTTAGCTTCATCAACTGACTCATATCTTTTCATTAAAGCCATGTTTCATACAAAATCTTCATGCGGCCCTTTATCTTTGTCTTTATACAATTGCTCATACTTAGACATTCTTAGTGTAAATTGAAATTAAACAACAAAGTCTTGGCCTTCAAATCTTTTTTTAAATTAAATTTCAATCCATTAAAAGGCCAAATTTTGTAAATTCTTTTTTAGCGAGTGAAGTGAGGCACATAATCTTAGCCTTCTTAAACTGTGCAATAAACTAATCGATCGAGTCATTGCTATTTTGATAAAGTCTAGGCAAGTCAACAATTGAGACCTCAAGTATCGCTCTTTAAAATTGAGAATAGAATCATCTTTTTATCATAACTAAATTAGACATCAAATTAGGTGGTAAATTAGTATACCAAGTGAAATAAGTTTTTGGCAAAGAGAAATTAAATAACATAAGTCCAAAAATTCAGCCGTTCCTACTTCTTTATATTGCACTAAAAATCGACAAACTTGTTCAATGGTCGATTTTTCATCTTCGCTAGTGAAGATGGCAAAGTCAGAAAATGTTAATTATCAGCTCATTCTTGATAAGGTTTCCTCCAAACAAGCCTAACAATTCCCCTATTTAAACCCAATTCTTATCGAACTTCTTTGGCAAATTGTTTTGGATTTAATTGAGAATTTGGTTGGTCATCTCACCCCTAAGAGGTGATGCTAGCACCGCTGGATTATTTATATTGACATTGGTCGGTAAGTTCGGCCTAATGGGGATGTTGGCATTTTGTGGGGGAGAATTGAAAAAGTCACTGCTTTATTGCGGTTGTCTTGGGTTAGTCCTAAACCTTTTTTTTTTTGACCGAAAAGTCCTAAACCTATTGCGATTGTGCCAATTTGAGTCCATCCGGCCAAATTTGGCCGGCCGGAGTGACGTGGACACCGGCCGGCGCCCGCGACAATTTTTTAATAATTTTTTATTATTTTTTGATTTTTTTCGAATTTATTATTATTATTTTTAATTTTTCTTTTTTTTTTTCTCCCCCCCCCCCCCCCGCCGGGCGGCAGTGGCGGCCAGCGCCGACGAGGCTGCCGGCCACTGCGCGAGGGCCACGGAGCCCTCGCCGCGACCTCGCCTAGACTCGCCCGGACACTGGGGCCGCCGGCAAGGGTCGCGGCCCCGGCTTCTCCCAGATGCGGGCGAGGCCGGCCAGCAGGCGCGAGGCGCCGCCCGGATCCGGCGAAGCTGGCCGCGGCGAGGCGCCTTCGGCCCGATCCGGCGCCGGCCGCGGCGAGGCGGCGCCCGATCTGGCGAGGCCGGCCTTGCCATGGCTCGGCCGCGGCGGCGGCGGCGCCGCCGCGGGCGAGGCGGCCTCGCCGCGGCCCCCTGTGCCTCGCCCGGTGCAGGCGAGGCCGCCGGCGAGGGTGGCCGGCCCGACGGGGCCGCGACCCTCGGCGGCCGCCGGCGGCCTCGCGGCCCTCGCGGGTGGCCCGGCCTCGTCGGGCTGGCCGGTCACTGCCGCCGTGGGGGGAGGGGAGAAAAAAAAGAAAAAAAAAAACAGAAAAATTTAAAAAAACAATAAAAAATTCGGAAAAAATCAAAAAAATCAAAAAATAATAAAAAATTATTAAAAAATTGTCGCCGGCGCCGGGCCGGCGTCCACGTCAGCTCCGGCCGGCCAAATTTGGCCGGATGGACTCAACTGGCACAATCGCAAAAGGTTTAGGACTTTTTCGGTCAAAAAAAAAAAAGGTTTAGGGCTAACCCAAGACAACCGCATAGGTTTAGGACTTTTTCGGCAATTCTCCCCATTTTGTGGTGCCATAATAACAGCTGGCTTGGCATTTTCAACTATCCACATTAGATAGATCTGTTGACCAATTTGATTTATCAATTTGTTATTACCAAGTAGGTGATTTTAACCAAACATAGTTTCCATTATTAAAAGTAAAGGAACTAGGAACGTATCTTGATACCATAGGATTGGCTTTGAATGTTGGTAGTTGATTGGATGATATTGGCCTTGATAGAGCATCATTCATAGTGTTGATGACTATTGGCTTAATCGCATCCAACATGTGGCATACAATGTGATTAGTCATATCATTTTGCTATTCTTCAAGCAATCTTCTCATGGTCAACATCATACCAGGAGTTGGTGCAAATTCTTCCAATGGATCTTCACTGAGGTGGCTTGGAAGATCAACATCTCCTTGTCACTTACTCTTGGCAACTCTTCCGGCGGTCGATGACTTGGAATGCGCGGTATCCTCATTAACGATTTATGGTAATGACTTCTTGTTGTCAACAATATTGTCAAATTCTTATTGATTTCTCATTCTTGCCATTGCAGTCACGCTGGCATCAACAAAATGTGCCCACCAAAAACATGTTTCACCAAAAAGTTATTAACGAAAAATCTTTCAAAATGTGGATCTATGTGGAAATTGAGAAAAGATGAGAATTGTCCGTTGTTGATTTTGGACAAAAAAAAATGATGGAAAATTTAAAGGTACAAAGACTAAAGACAAGCATACCCGACTGTGTAAATGGTAGGACAATAAAGACAAAGATAAATTTGCAAGAGAATGTTGAGTTCTGTCATTGATATGGGGTTAGGCTTTTAAAAAGTATGCTTAGGGTATTTATTATCCACGATTGAAAATTACACAAATGGCTAGAATCACGGTTATCGACTCCACTATTTGACAGTTATATTGCCTCCACTTCCTTGATGGTCACCTCCTCGTCGGTCACATTTGAAAATATCGACTGAGCACTCGGACAACTTTTGGTGTCAATGGACTCAAACCGAAAATTCCAGATCTGTTTTTTGTTGTCGAGCCTACTTCCGGTTCAAATGACAGGTCAAGAAAAAACAGGTACAGTGACGGTTATAGGCTCGGGAGCGAATAGAAAATCATCACATACCCCGTTTCTCTTCTATTCTCCCTCCTTCATTGCTTACTACAAAGCACGACTACAAGCACGATTGTGGACGGAGGGTTTCTGTCCTGATTTTCTGGGGAGAGTCGTTGGGGTTATCCATATGTATGGACAAAGGAAAAAAAGTTGGATTAGTCGTCCGGGCAGAGGATGCGAAACGCAAGCCACGGAAATTGGGCGTCTGCAACACGTGAGGGATTCGATTCTCTCATTATATTGGAGCACGAACGCGACAGCAGAGAGCAAAGCTTCGGGCCATGGCTGTCCCAAATATCTCAACGTCTTCTCAGGACGAAAGCAAAGGCCCAACTGTAATCACAGTCGCTTTCAATCTTTTTCCGCCCACTAGCGATTGCCATTATCCTGTTCTTTGTCCTTACAGCAAGTCTTGTATCCAACTGCCTTGGCCTGCTAAGCAATGAGATATTTCACCTACTCCTTCCCACTTCTGATGCGGGAGGCTATCATACATTCCCTAATCGATGATAACCAAAATCGGAGTTCTAACGTCGTGTTTGCCTTTACCATCGAAGGGCCCCTAATTCCAGTCAATCTTTTTCTTCCTAATTAAAAGGGAATACGGGGGTGACATTACTGGATCACCTACCCTAGGGCAAACCTCTCACCTGTTTCCTTCTCCTTGAGCCTTTTAAAAATCTATTCAGGTCCAGATTCTCTCGTATATTGGAGCACGAATGCAACAGCAAAGCAAAGCATTGGGCCATGGCTGACAGTACTCTCAAGATGAAAGCAAAGGCCCAACTGAAATCAAAGTCACTTTTAATCTTTTTCCACCCACTAGCGATTGCCATTTTCCTCCTCCTTTTTTTTACCCTTTCCGAATAGGGGCGAACGGTAGGTGCGGGTTGAAATGGAATGGCGAAATCAGGAACGTCAGTGACAAATTTTCAAAACACGACATGTGAATTTATACAAAGCCGATATCTAAAGATACTTTCTTTTCCCCGAGACTGTTTCTTATGGATCGATATTTTCGTGTAAATAATAATTAATAAGTTGACGTGGACGACGTGTTTCCCATTGCAAAATTTGAATTCTTCTTTTTCTTCTCTTAGCCAATACGCTTTGAACACGTGGGCTGGACGGGGGGTTGGGGCGGGGAGTTAGTTACTTCGGAGACGTTTTCCACGTTCCGCACGAAAGAGTCGGTTCTAGCTTTTTTTTAATGGAAGGGCCCCGTCCTGCCGTGGGGTCCACAGAAAACGTGGTCGGTCGGTGACCAGTGAAAGCGGCGATCGATCTTGTCGTTTCATGTGCGCTGTTGCGTTTTTGGGTCCCAATCGGAGTTTCGCTTTTCAGCATGGGACAGGATAACGTCCTCGATTGCACCCGATTTCTACGTCTCATTAATGTCTGGATTTTTTGGGGTTTGCCCTAAAGGACCAAAAATCGAGGGATGAGTTTTCACGTCCTCTAAATTTCTAGTTACATGTGCGAACTGGGGGGGAAGGACATGATCGTCTGAGTTTATATTGTTACTATGTAGAGAAAATGTGCTAGGTGCAAATCTATCTATATGTACAGATGCACTACTTGTAGTAAGAATGCTATTTTTCATCGACAATGTCCGGTCATTAAATAATGTTGGGCCGCATGTTGTAATTTCCATTAATCTCTTATTCTTCTTCTAATGTCCTAGGTGAACTTCACAATTTTGTGTTTTAGTTGTTAAGAGGATAAACCCAACAGGTTCGAGCTATTAGATTGGACCGAACCAAATCACATTTTATGGTTGGGTTTGACTTTTATGAAACCAAAACGGAAACATATCATAATTGAATAATTTCTTAATAATTTTTATATTTTGTTAGTGAGGTAGCCTATCTTTTCAAATTTGAAGTGATGTTGATTAATCATTGGGGCTAAAGATGAGCATGGTTCCAAGATAAAATCTATAACTTAAGAACCAAGTCGGTGAGAACTTGTCCGGTTCCACATTTCAAGATATACAAGATAGGTTTTAAGGGATAGGTTGAGGGAACCTAGAACCTGTAAGTTATGACCTAGAATAAGTTTTTGTATTTTTCTTACTTTATGTCTTTGTGTGTATTCATGGAGTTCGATGATGAGTGTATAATATGAACTACTAGTTTGAGCTTTCATTTTATGATCGAGATTTTTACTTTGTTAATATTCATATTTTTTCATGTGTCTAAATAAGTTATAATCAATAAACTATAGTGGTTATTAAATATAATTAATTTATTATAATCGTTCGATTAATAATATAAATGGAACATATGATGGGTAGATTTCAAACCGTAGGAACTACAGAGTAGGTTATAAGTTCTAAAAAAATGACGAACCTGTTCCAATGGGTAGGTTCCATATTCCAGGTGGAACTTATACGGAATCTGAAATTGCTCATCTCTAATTGGAACAACCCTCGATAACTACCGTTCACACATGGGAAGGAGGAGGTATCGAGTTTGATTCCCTACCTTCTCGAGGGCTAGAGTAGGGACATATAAGTGAGGGAGTAGGGTTTCATAACCTACACATGGCACATAGCATATATAGTAACATGTAAAATAGATACAGGATAGAACCGAAACAAAAAAGCGACAATGATTTATTTTGCGTGAATTTATGAATTATTGTGAGTGTAGAGTCTCTATATTAGCTATTTTAGTGACTTTAGCTAGCGTTTGGCATTCCTCACTGTAATCAGGTGAGGCTGGCCATTGCTTTTTAGAGAGAGAAAGAATCAACTCATGACGCTGACAAACCGAGCCCCCATCTTTGATTGACCATGTGACTTGCCACTACAAGCACAAGTAAAAAGCGAAGTTGTGGTTGTTGAACCATTAAGTGATGGCCATGCTCCTTCCCCCCTTCCCGGCGTAGGTAATGGCCTACCTTGCCTAAAACGTGGATATAATTGTGGACTCGAGGCTAAGCTCTGTGAGGGCCAACGACCATCGTGGGTGGTTGGATGGTGGCCTGGACCCTCCTCCTTTCTTTCTCCCTCTCTCCCTCCTTGCCCCATGGTGTTTCTTCTTCTTCTTCTTCTTCAATTGTTTTGTTAATGTTGCACTTCGCTGTTTTGAATTGAGCCTGCACAGATACGGTAATGCAAGTCAACATATTCTTATATGTATAAAAATTTTAAGGACGGCTGCGAAATAATAATAATAAAAAAAAGACCATAGCTAGGGCTTGATTATGTCAAAGATTAAAAAAATTACAAGAACATGATTAAACATTAGATAAAAGCCTAGAAATCAGGTCTTTATTTATAATTGAAATAGTCCATCCGCCCCCCTTGAAATTTGTATACTTTTTATAATACATATTTAACATTGAATGCTCACCAGTTGCTTGCTTGGACCGGTCCATGAGTTTAAAACAAAAAGGGGAAATGCCCGAGAAAAAAGTGTCGAGTGGACCGTGATTTTTTGGACCATTGGGGACGGGACGACGCACTGCGCCACTTCCAAAAGTCTTATCCGTGTCCTGGGACAGCTTTTTCAGATTCCCTTCCGCCAAAAGAAAAGAGAAATTTTTTTTACTTTCTTTTTTCCGAGTTTAGTGTGGTAACTGGTAAAAGTGACTGATGACGTCATTATTGTCCCAAGCCTTACGTAATGTCGCAGTGATGAAGAAGGCTGTTCAAACGAGCGAGAGGGTGCAACGCTAATTCGTGGGGTTATCTGCTAATTCGCTAATTTCTTGATTTTCGGGACATTAAATTTACACGATTATTTAAGCCCGATTGGAAAATTGCATTCCGGAACATGACGCGTCACTCAAAATTTATAATTATCCATTACCATCCATTTTATAAGGCAAAAATATAAGAATAACGAATTTAAGAGTAATTTTGCATAGGCATGTTGTGTTGCTTATAACATTGTTGGTTGGCGAGGTTGACCTTAGCCCTTGTCAATGGAAAAAAAGGAAAGAAAAAAAAAAGAAAAAAATTAAAAAATGTAAAATATTGCAACCATCAATGCCGGTGACGTGTTGGAAATGCCACTAAGATGGCCAGCATTGACTAGTCAACTACATCAATGGTTTCTCATTAAAATTGGCCAAAATGACTAATTTTGCAAACTCTCTAAAAAATTTAGGATTGAATTTGTGCAATTGGAAAGTTTAAAGCTGAATTTGTTACTGTGCAATAGGTTTAGGATTTTTTGGATCTTGAGACCCAATAATTATATTTAATAATTACCTTAGGCTTTGTTTATTTTGCAAAAAAAAAAAAATTTGAAAATTTTTTTCCTAATAGTAATAGATGGAAATAATTATTTTTTGAACTTGTGGTTGAAAAATTACTTAATGAAAAAGGTTTTATTATTGATAACAATTTATATCTACACAATTTCATGAATGATGGAATTATTTTTTGTTCATTCAATTTTGTAAGCAATACAATAGATTATGATAAAAAAATATTTTCCAAATCATTTATTTTTTAAATCCTTAAAATTGGGAATTACATATGTATTAAAAGGAAAGGGTGATAAATGGTACACGTGTGGCACAGCCTATTCAAGTGCTTTTCAAGAATTTGTTTTTCTTTATAGAAAAATTCGGAAACACGATGATTCTTTGGGAAAATTTCAAATGAGGAATTGAAGTGTCATTATTTTCTCAAATAAATACTTGAAATAGCTAATGACAATCTCAAATAAGGGTATGAAGTGATTATGATAATTTCAAATAAGGGCTTGTCTTCGCCAGTTGTCAGCAAGCTAAATAGTCCGGTTTGTCAATGGCATTTTCGTTAAGAGACAATTTTAATTTTACGTTATTGTTATTTTATTTTTCCAGTAAATGTTGGCAAGGGCTTGGTGACTATTGTCGGCTGTTGGAAGAGGGCCAACCTCCTTAGAGCCCAGTGAAGGTAGTCTTACCCATAGCCGACGAGGTTGACCCTCGTCCATATCTGGCAAAGGCTAGCCTTACCCATAGCCAGCGAGGGCAGCCTCACCCAAGGCAAGGGTCACCTTACTTAGCCTTCTCTAGGCATCGTTAGTGCCCAGCCTGACCTCCAGTGAAGAGGAACAAGAAAACCAGAAGAAATAAAAGGAGAAAAAATAAAGAAAAAAGGAAAAAAAGTTAAAAAAGATAAGGGACAAAAATGCCTTTGACTAATTGGAAAGTCAAGCCATTTTTTGAAATTGATATAGTCATTTCAAGTCTTTATTTGAAACAAAATCTATTTCAAGTCATTATTTGAAAAAAATGAGGATATTTCAAATCCTTATTTGAAAGAATGTCAATTTCGATCTTTATTTGAAAAAACAAGAACACTTTAAATCTTGATTTAAAATTTTGTCCGATAATTTTACCCTCCCTACTTTTGGATGTTATTCTATTTTTTTTTATAAAAAATCTGAAATACGTGGGGAAAAATTGAATTATTTCAACTTCTACTAAATATATTTTCAACCGTTACACTTCATTTTCACATATCCTAAAATTACTCATTCAAATAATTGAGTAATTGGTCCCTCACAAAGCATTCCAATGGGATAGGTAAAAGGTCATATTTGTAGAGATTTTTCTTCTCATAGAAGTAAACCAAGTAGGTAGAGTTGGTATGTGCATTATGAAAAAATATCACATAATATTGTTGATACTCACATATTTATATATGTATATATATTATAGCAAAACAAACTATTATATCATTAAATTACATATCCTCATAAGATCAACCGGTTCCACATTACACTTAAATTAGAACGTCCAACTTTTTTTATGGCGAGGATTCTCTATTATATATATCTTTACTTGAAAAACTCAATTAACTTCATTGAATAATATATATAGTGATTGCGATCTTTATCTAAAAGCAAAAACTTCATTTTAGTAACTTTCACGAAACCAGGTAGCGCACAAGGTTTATCGTAGCATTTGCCATCTCAACTAGTGATCAACGAAAGCAACGTTAATTCTCTATTATTAGTGACAGTATACTTAAACGTCAGCTGCTTTAAAGTGAAATTCATAGACTTATCACATCTAAAAGAAACTGATCACGTCATATCATGATCTATTTATTAATATCTCGGATATCTGGTGAAAGTGGTGAGGAAGTGGGAGTCCGACAAGGAGCATAACTTATATAAAAAATATATATAAATATTTTAGATTGTGCTCTTTTAGTCTGGTTGGGAGAAGCATCTCCATCCATAAGCTAAAAGGGTCGATGCACTAAAATTAAAAAAACAAATAAAACAGCAATTAATTAGTGATTTGCATGTAACGTTTGACGCATTACGTTCACCGATTAAGACCCCCAACAAACAAATTTTTTCAAATGTGGGGTGTTAGGTGTCGACCGACTGTAGCCACGCCGAACATTCGACATGTTTGATCTTAATTCGCATTTTTATGCCATCTTTTTGACTGCCTACACGTGTTAATTTAAATAAATGCACCCGGAATTACAAATACAATTTTCGGGTTTTTATGTAGTGCGCGATGATGAGTAATTGGGTTTTACGCGATTTTATTTGACCGACGAATTTTGAGAATAAATAAAACCATGAGGTGTCCGAGTCGCGTGGGCTTGTTGCAAGAGTGGAGGAATTAAAAAAATCATATTTTATGTGCCACCGGCGATTACATAATCTTTTTGGCCATGAAGAAGGGATTTTTTTTTTATAGAAAAAATCAAGCTGACGATCTAGGCGTGAGAATTCAAAGAGGAACCGTACATAGAAGGTTGCTTGTGCTCATGGTTTTGTTCTCTGGCCATAAAAGTCTTGACTGATGAGCATTGCAATTTGGTAAATCGAGGCTTTGAGTCTTATTATTATGGCACGAAAAAGAGGAAAACTGCCTTTGCCCCGAAGTCATCTAGCTTAGCCTGACTTTCTCATGCTGCGTGTTTCGGGCTGTCAAGATAGAAGAAAGTCGATTGATATGGACGGACACCGCCCTTAACATCGTATGGGAAGATGGCTTAATCGAGATGCGCAAAAATTGATTCGAACATCACCTGATCGCTAAAACACAGAAAGAAATCGATTGGTCCATGAAAGTGCCGCGAAAAGCTCTATCTTTATAAAGAGAGTATCATGACAAAAATTACTCTGAATTTGAAGCCATGTGTGCATTCATTAGCGTTTGCTCAATCTATTGAGGTTAGGGTCAAGTATTAGTTCAAGGTTGACCCGGGACTTATGGGTGAGTTTGGTTTAGGTGGGTGGTTCCTACTTTAAAATCGAGAACCGCCCACTCAGGACCGGTTCTGAAAAATTAGAATTGGAAACTGCCCGTTGATTCCATAGATCAATACTGCCAGTCTGGTCTGGTTTTTGGGTAGGTCCATGAAATTGGTCCTACCAAGCTTCACACATTAGCACTGTGATCACACATTGGAATCACCTCATCAAAGACACTCCCGGCCAATGAACCAACAATATTAGTATATAGAGAAGTGTGTAACCAATAGAGCATGCTCACCAAACTTGTTATGAATGAGCAAAAGTAGACAGTTATCCAACATAAAAACTAGTCAATAGCCTAGGATTTAGGAATTTTTTTTAGATTTAAAATTTTTAAAAATATAGTATTTATTAGCCTAGGATTTGGGCTATTTGGTTTTGTTTCTGGTCCCTTTGCACACATTTATCAGAACGAGGCCGATACGGCTGGTCCTGGTTTGGTTCCTAGGGATTGTGTTGGTCCTTGACCTTGAGGTTGTTGGAACCTATAATGAGTAGGTTAGTCCTCGGTCTCTAGGCTTTAGAATTGGCTTAACCCGAAGAAACATTGTTGATATAAATATATAATATTTAAAACCCTAGTATATAACTTAAAGTGCTCAATATCTCTTCCTTTTTCGTCGTATTTATAATTTTTTTGGTAAAGCCGTCGTATTTATAATTCAGTCCAACCCAAGCCAACTTTGTGTGTGCGTGTGTAATTCATGGTTTATATTACGTATTTTGAACAATTTATGGTTAATTTTATTTTATGTGTTCGTCTTCTATGATTTATTATTTTTGGCAAGTGGAGATTTTTATTATTGCCTTATCTTATATTTCTATTTGATTTGTACAAGTGTTCATATTTTGATTGTTTAATATCGTATTGCCGACAATGGATATGTAATTGTAAAGAATATGTTTGTCCTCCCAATGAATACAAAAAGCTAAATAAAAAAAATGAATTGACTGGTTTCGGATTAACCTTAAAACCAGATCAAGTTCCTAGTTAACTTTAGAACCAGATTGTACCCATAAGGTCAATTAGATCCCCAGTCCGAAGCTAAATGGGGTCAGTTTATAATCTTGAAAATTGGAGATTAATACTGTGTAGGTTGATTATTGGATCAAATGTTAAACTGGACAATCCGGATCATGCTTATCCCTAATTGAGATTATACTCTTTGAAAGATCGCAAACTACCCGATTGGTCTGTCAATGATTCATTAAAATGCCTTATCCCGATACGTTGTAAGTAACCCAAATAAGCGAATCTAGAACCAAATCGACAACATGGTGGATTTGGGATAATCATCTTCGCGGGCCTTTCGAGGAAGTAAATCACGGCCAAAATCTTGTGATACATTCCTTCTATCGTCGGAAAAAAGGATGACGACATTAGTAGCCGATTTTTGTCTTGGATTACCATATCGGGTGTCAAAGTCATCGATGTATCGATATGTATCGAATATTACTTAGTTTATATAAAGATTACTTACCTTATCGGCCGATCTTTACCTTCTTCATGTAAAGAGTTCATATCGATATATTAGGTCAAAAAATAGATGCTAAATCAAATTTTTTTTTTTATATTCGGCAAGGAAATCGTGGGCTTAAATAAACGGGCAAAAATCACCATGCGATTTCGTTTCGGGGGCGGGAAATCGACTTGAGGTTCACGTGGATTTAACGTTGCCATGAAAAAATTGTCCTAACCTTAAACATTGATCAATCGAATCTTTAGCCTATAATCCGATTCGCCGATTTTTACCGCGACGTGGAAAGGTTCCAACCGGCGGGGAGCCGAAATTACGGAAGTGCCCCCAACCGTCGCCACGCGTCGGGTTCCTAGAGGCGGGGCCCTTCGATCGTACACCGACGCGCACCTACGCGCTTTTTTCTCCTGTCGTCCCGGCTGGGGAGGCTGGAGAAATTCTATAAAGGCAGCTGGAGAACGCGAATTTAGCGTAACGCTCGTCCATCTCTCTCTAGAATTTTCTCTCTCTACCGCGCTTCTGGCCATGCCTCTGCGGCCGATCGCATCTACGATCGTCGGCGGCGATTGAAATTGCTTGGAGCTCCTCGGCGTCAGCCGGGAAAGCCTCTCCGATCGTCGATCCATCGGATCATTTTCGCAGATTGCGTCTCTCGATCGAGCCTCGAGGAATCGTGTTTTCTTCTTAGAGAGCGAGAGAGACAGACGGGGACGGCTTTGATATTGGAGGGAAAAATTCGAAGCGCATGAGCTGGTTGGGGAAGCTGGGTATCCTGAATTCGAACTCGAACCATTTCATCACCTGCCTCCTGATCTTCATCCTTCATTTCTCGCCCCAGTTGCCTCCTTGTCTCTTCAAATTCGAGAACAAGTCGTTATTGGACCCTTTATTAAGACTGTCGATTTCGATTCCCTCCAGTAGTAGTAGCAGCAGTAGTAGAAGCAGTAGCGATTGTCGTTTTAGCCTGAATCGTCAGACGTCGTCTCGGTATGGAGTCTGGAAACAAGAGTAATCGCCAATTGAGCTCAGGTTTGTGCCGGTTGAATCGCAGGCATTTTAAGCCATTTTCTCGTAATTTTTATGTTCTTCAATCGGATTGTCGGTGGATGCTTTTTCTTCAATTATTTAAATTTAGTTCCTTTTTTGGCCCCGAATTTTGATCATTTTGTCGAAAGGGACATCCTTTATGTGAAAGCTGCCGTTTCTCGCTCTCTCTCTATAATTTTTTTTCCTTGCCTTGATTTTATTTTATTTTTCTTAGAAACAGAGTGCTTCGACTGTGGACGGGGAACGTTTTTTAGCAGTTTTTCGCCTGAAAGCTACTGATTTTTTTTTTCTTATTTGCCGTATTGTTTTCTAGTGGTTGAATGCCGAGATTGGAAGTATCCCTTTTCATGTGAATAGTTTGAATAAAATAATTTGATCCATTCACTTTTGCGACGATCAACCTTACGTTGCCCGAACTGGTTATGAGCCATATCGATCATGTGCTTATAACTTGTGAGTGCAGCATCAACTCTTACTCAAGTACTTTAAAAAATTCTTCTTTAGCCTGGTACATACATGGTGGTCGATGGTTTTGTCTGGAGATGTCTGGAGATTGCATTTTTGATGTGAGAATGTCATAAACTTGACGCTTAACTTAGTTGCTAGGAATTTTGGTTGCCGTGATTTTATCTGGTGTAGGTATTGTAAGTAAAATTGGTTTTCTATTGGGTAAGTTGTGGGATATCTTTTAATTCAGATTCAATATAGCAGCAGTTTAGTGATTCCAGTAGGGTAACTCATGCAACGCTTAGTTCTCAGTTTGCTGATTGGGTACTACTTGGCGCTGGTATTCATGATAGTCCTATTTTTGCATCATTACATGATCTCAGGAAGTGAGTTAATCAGGAGGAACTTCCAATCTTGCTCATCGCTCCTGCTGATGAATAGTCGAAATCTGTAATGTCATATGCGAACATGTTATACATTCGCTTTCTTTCATTCTGTAAATGATTGTTTGAAGATCAACTACCATTTTGAGAGGATACGTCATGCAGAATCTGCAAGTCTGATAATAGTCAAAGTGCATCTTCGAGATGGGTTTTGCTTGCATTATGTGCTTTCACGTGTTAAATTCTGATCTGGACAAATTATCTTGATTGGGGAGTATTCACCCAGATTCCTAATTGGAGTTCAATATGTTGTTATGTAGCTTTGTGCTATTCATCTAGTACAAAAGGAAGACAGGCAAGGTCACCATCAGTTATAGTAATAGGAGGTGGCATTGCTGGACTAGCTGCTGCTCGTGCCCTTTACGACGCCTCATTTCAGGTAATGAAAGATGAGAATAAAGTCGGTATTTTTTAGTTCTACCTAGGATTCTGAACACAGAACTCTCTCTGTCTCTGTCTCTCTCTCTCCAGGTGTAATATCACTACGTTTCCTGATATTTTGCCAATCTTGCCCACTATCGAAGCCTAAAGGGAGAGTTTGTAGGTTTATGAAATGAAAATTAGGATCAATGGTCTTAAATATGGCCTTAACATTGTTGATAGAAGTACCTTTTTTGTTATGTAATATAAATAACATCAGAATGGCATTACTAGTCTCATCATTTGCTTATGTCCGGTTATTTTGAAATTATTGGCCAAATAGGTTCTTCTGACGTTATCCTTTTTAATGGCATAGAACACTATGCACTTGTTGACTAGTTAGCACCTGTTGTACACAATGTAGCTTTTGATGATACATAACTTCACATATTTAATAAAATGGTGACGAACTGTTATATAAGAAATTCAGAATTGGAAAGAACAGAGTACTTGAAAGGTCTAGCATGATTGTGTACCTGATATGCATTTTCATAGATTAGGGTTTTATGGACCATTCTTATTGGCAGTTTCTTATTAACTTGTCAGACTACTGTTATCTCCCATTCTGGAGTTCAAAGAAGCCACACCACTTTTGGTGCTTAGAGCTGCATAACTTTGTTCAGATATTGTAAATTAAAAGTCTTCCACATCCACACGTTAACTGTTAGATCAGCTTTTGCTAATTCCCTCTAATTCATCTAACCAGTAGTATCTCCATGCCTTGTCACTAGTTATGTCACTGCTTGATGGTTAACTTTTCTGATTACAAGCATGTCGAGATTATTGCGATAGACTTGATTATGATATGTGACTGTTTCGCAAATGGTGCAATAACACAAAATTTCCGGTTCTTATATGAGTCAAGTCTCCTTTTCCAAGGTCCAGACAAGAAGCAGCTTATGATTTAGTCTGAACTTTGACTTTTAGGGAGCAATTTTGTTTTTCTGTTTCACTCAACAAGTTTCCCATAACTTTTACAGGCTCCCAGGTGTTTGCATGATGTTGATAATCTTTTCTAATCTACCCCTTCCTGTATATATATATATATATTTTAAATAACTAATTTTAGATGTATGGATTTAGACAGCAAGTCTTTCTTCCCCTCTGAACTGACTTCTCTTTTGATTAGGTCCTTTTGCTGGAGTCACGTGACAGACTTGGCGGTCGGGTTCATACTGACTACTCTTGTGGCTTCCCTGTGGATCTTGGGGCCTCATGGTAAATTATTTGTGCTTCTTGCGCGAGTGTAACATGAGAGCATGAGTCTGATGTTATGTTGATCTTTCAGGTTGCATGGGGTGTGCGAAGAGAATCCTTTGGCCCCATTGATTGGGAGATTGGGATTACCTCTATACCGAACCAGTGGTGATAACTCTGTCTTGTATGACCATGACTTGGAAAGGTACCTCTGTAGATAGTGTGCTAATCTTTTGGGTTGGTTCATGCTCTTTTGCCATCTCTTCTCTTTTTACATCTTTTGATTTATCTGTCCCTTTCCTAACATGCCTGAAGTGATTCCAAATAAAATAAGTATCTGTTGTGACTTTTAATAACCTGTTTAGAGGAAGCTTTCTATGCTTATCGATTTCAGAATCTTGAATTTAATCTTAGCTCTCTATATCTTAGTTGTGGAAATTAGGAATTTGACTCTTCTGTTTGCAGCTTCTCTGTAATTATGTTTGCTCTGGATGGGAATTCCTCTCATGTTATTTTCCTATCACAAAGTAATGCTTATAAGAAGTAGGTTTTTTCAGCTATGGGCCTAGAAATACTCTACTGGCAGTTTGTGTTTTCAAGATAATGATTTTCCATCTGTCATTGACATGTTTCTGTTCAGTCAAGTTCACAGGCTTCATTTTGCAAAGGTTGAATTTACTATTTTCCCTCATGAGAAATCATTTATTGACCAGGCATTACATTTCTTGTAGTTATGCACTCTTTGACATGGATGGCAAGCAAGTTCCTCAAGAATTGGTTGTTGAAGTTGGCAAAACATTTGAGATTATCTTGAAAGAGGTATGGCTTCTAAAGGATCTTGTTTCCCATTTTCCATAATAGGTTGCAATTTATCCCTTGCAAGTTCGGCAAATATGTACATCCGATAGGTTGTGAAATTTGAAGATCAGGCCCTCAAACGATATTGTGCTGTTTCTTTATGTTGTCCTTTACTTTTAATTGACTGCAGGCGAATAAAGTAAGGGAAGAGTTCAGTGAAGACATCTCCATACAACGGGCTTTCTCTATAGTTTTTGAACGGAGGCCAGATTTAAGGTTTGATGCAGAATCATTTATTAGTGGTGTTTCGATTTTGTTTCTTGATGTTTGTTTGATTCGTAACATGGCTTACAGGTTGGAAGGGCTTGACTTCAAGGTACTACAGTGGTATCTTTGCAGAATGGAAGGCTGGTTTGCCACAGATGCTGATAACATCTCGCTGAAAGGCTGGGATCAGGTTAAGTTACAGTCTAGCTGATTAATTGATTGCTTGTGATACTGTTGCTGCACGATGAACTGCTTGGAAGGGTTTATCGGTTTGTTTTTAGATTGTGTATAATTGTGATTCCATTTGTTGACACGTGGTATACTCTGCAATACTGCATACAGGAAGAATTGCTGCCTGGTGGACATGGATTGATGGTTAGGGGTTATCTCCCTGTTATAAACACCCTTGCTAAAGGTCTTGATGTCCGCTTGGGCCATAGGTCTGTGTTTGTCCTGGTAAATTAGAAGTTCAGATTAGTTGTATGTCGTAACATTCTTACCCTTTAATTATTGGTTTGTATTGTAGAGTTACCAACATTGTGAGGCGTTACAATGGAGTGAAGGTAACTGTAGAAGATGGGAGAACGTTTGCGGCGGATGCTGCAATTGTTGCTGTGCCTCTTGGTGTATTGAAATCCCAAAGCATTAGGTTTGAGCCTAAGCTACCTGATTGGAAGGAAGCAGCAATTGCCGATCTCGGCGTTGGGGTTGAGAACAAGATTGTGTTGCATTTTGAAAAGGTGTTTTGGCCCAATGTGGAATTTCTGGGAGTGGTTGCTGATTCATCTTATGGGTGCAGCTACTTTCTAAATCTTCACAAGGCAACAGGTCATTCTGTTCTTGTTTATATGCCTGCTGGGCAGCTGGCTAAAGACATTGAGAAGATGTCTGATGAAGCAGCTGCTAATTTTGCTTTCATGCAACTAAAGAAGATCCTTCCTGATGCTTCTTCCCCGGTATCTTCTGCAAGCCTTATCTTGTCTTTTAAAACTTAAGCTATATACTTCCAACTTTTAAGGATAGCCTTTCTTTCTCCCCTCCGATCTTCTTTCAATCATTTGAAGGTTGTCCCATAGTTGGGGCAGCAATGCATATCTGGTTGTTAGAGGATTCTAACAAGTATGTTTGAATGGTGCAGATTCGGTATCTCGTGTCTCATTGGGGTACAGATATTAACTCACTTGGGTCATATAGCTATAGTGCAGTGGGGAAGCCTCATGATCTCTATGAAAAGCTAAGAATCCCGGTGGATAACCTATTCTTTGCTGGAGAGGCAACAAGTTTGGACTACCAAGGATCTGTGCATGGCGCATTCTCTACTGGTCTGATGGCTGCGGAAGATTGCCGAATGCGGGTTTTGGAGCGGTATGGGGAATTGGATCTCTTCCACCCAGTAATGGGCGAGGAGGCTTCCATCTCTGTCCCTCTCTTGATCTCCCGTATGTAATTCCAGGCCCGCCTCTCCTTTTAACTATGAACATATCGTGTTGTCTTTGTTTGTGTCCGTGGGATATGGCTAACACATTATTGCCAATTTGATTGGCATAGTGGGAAATGTCTTGGAAAATCAGCGTTTTCCATTACTTTGATCAATCAAACTCGTCACTAATGTGTAGTGGCTTCTATTATGTAGTGTTGACTCTGGAGATATAATGAAAGACGGCATATAGTATTGGAATATATTGTATCTTGTCAAACTTGTTATAGTATGTGCATGCTTTTGCATTAAGAAATTCGATATAATATGGAGATTCTAAGGACTTTTTTTCCGTTAAATTTTGATGATGCAATCAATTCATTTTAAAGTTATTGATAGGTATTTGACTGTCGTGACTATAGTATAATAATGTATACAAATTTTTCTATGCAATATGATTGATGAGATAAAAAAAGTTAAGAGCAAAAAATGTTGATTTGAAATCATTCTAAACAAACATCCTCTTTTTTTTTTTTTTTAAAGACAAGGGATCGAGCTTGAAATTACATTGCTTTTCTCCTTGTAAAACATAATCCACTTTGATCTCCCAACAACGAAGGAAGCAATCTATGGTGGCCTATCTAAAGCATGATCGTCACTTGTATTGTTGGGTTAGATAACCCAATTTGTTAGCCAGTGTGCCCATGCATTTCCTTTCCTAAATTTCGAAGAATTTTGACCCGTTGAAAATATGCGAGCATACTTCCAATTTGAGAAATGTGTAGTCAAAACAAGGCGGCGAAGTTGATTTATGAAGGAGAGAAATGACTGTTTGCGAGTTTACCTCCACAATAAGTTTGGCAGTACCTAATGAAATTGCCAATTTGAGGATCAAGAAAACGCCTTGGAGTTTTGCTTTGAGTGAAGACTACAGTCCCATTGTTTGTGCAAATCAATAATCCAATTGTCCGAGTCATCACTAATAAGTCTCACCTACTAAATTTGGACCCAAGTTGTCTTTAAGGGCCTTGTTGAAATTGAGTTTGACCCAATCAGAAGGAAGGGGGTCCAATCCACAAACTTATATCTTTTATTCCTTTCGATAGACAATCTCTTTTCTACAAATCAAGTAGACATAATATTCCAAGATAGATTGTACCTAGAAAGGAAATTTTGTTTGGAATAATCTTTGATTCCTCCACTTCCATAAATGCCATCAAGTTACACCAAATATGAGTGGCCAATCATATCCTTTTACCAAGATTGCTATAGCAGACAGGTTCTCTATCAATCATATATGCAAATCAAGAGTAAAGAAATGACCCATTAAACCTGTTGGCAAAATCTTCTGCCAAATAGCCTCTACATACTTACAATCTCAAAGTATGTGTAAGGTGGTCTTAAAAGATTGCAGGCAAGAAGCACAATAGAGATCTGCTGTGATTTTATGGAGAAATTTTTTTTAATTATTAAGTAAACGTTGGTGTGAAACCAACCACGAGAAACTTTTGATTCTTTGCGATCCATCCCATCTCCATACTAAGCGCCGGAGTTCATTCGTAGGCAAAAGTCATTCCGGTAAGATTAATTCATAAGCTTCCTTAACGATGAAATTCCCACTGGTCTTGCTATCCCAAAGCAGCAAAATCATTATTGTCAGAGTCTGTAGGTGGTAGCAAGGACTGAAGTCTTAGCAAAATTGATTGAGGCAAGATACCCACTAGATTGGTGATCAAAATCATGAACAACGCAATCAACGTCCTGAACAAGAGCAAATGGCAAAATCCAATGGGTAAGGGACCGATTCCATCAACCCAATTATTAGTCCGGAATTTAATTCTCCCATCAGCCACTACCAATCTCATACCCTCCACTACGTCACCCCATACTTCAGAAAGAGAATGCGTAGGATGAGTTGGAATAGAATCAGGGAACAGTTCAACCCACGAGGCCGTCGGTCCCCAAAAAACCAAAGAAAAAAGTTACCCACGAAGCTTCTGATTTTTCATTCCAATGTTATAAATTCCGGATAACCAAATCATTAAAAGGAAAACTACAGTGAGATTGCCAGGGTTATTTCCAGTTCTTACAGTGACAACTGATATTAATCTAGATAGAACATTTTTTCGTCAAACTTAAGACTCTGAAAACCAAGGATGAAGGAATTCACTATAAATGTCACAATTTGGATTATGTAATAAAAAAAAATATACAATTGATACATCAGGAACCAGCATAATGAAAATGAATAATTTTAATTCGCCTCCAACCCCAATTGCTCAGTGAAAACAGCACAAAGATTTACATATCTGAGCAAGAATGGCAAAAATCAATCAAGAGTAACCAAAATCTCCTCCAGACTACGTCCTCTATATGATCCTATAGTTGACTCATGCTGTTTCTTATCTTCTTTTTCTCCTCCATTGCATTTTACGCCCTTGTTCCCCTTCATTTCTTGCTATCTTGTGGAGTAGGTTCACGTAAGATCAACGACCTCTAAAAGAGTAGCCAACCAAAATGTTTCCTTAAGTTAATCCCTACTCCAACTCTGAAGAGGTGACCACTACATTGATGAATACGTTGAAGATCGCACAGGCTGCATTTTAGAGATGATTCATTATGGTCAACACATTAAATGCGTCAGCAGTACATCGAAGATTAAAACATATCCAACCTGTGATGGGAACATCGATCACACCACAGAGCTGAAGCTTTCCACTGGGTCGGATTCTTCTAGCATTGAGGCTGCCTGAAAGCAATCTGTAGCATCAGCCATGCGACCATCATCCTTGTGAACCAGACCCAAGTAATACCAAGCCAATCGGTTGGTTGGTTCTATCCTTAATGCATCTGCAAGTAAACCTCTTGCAACAGGCAGTGCTGCCGGGCCCATCTTCAATAAGAGGCCGCTGATCAAGATCTTACAAGGGACATAGCATGGTTCCAATAAAAGAGCGTTAATGTAGGCAGACAAAGCTTCATGTATTTGTCCCCGTTTCTCATGCATTATACCTGGTACAAAACCCCAGACAAAACCGTTATGGAGAATCAAGGACCTAGTTTCTAGCTTTGCAAGATCACCCATAAGAAAAATACCCATAAGATCTTCATTCTTCACTTCATGACATAAGTATTTAGACCCCATTCAAATAGAATATAGAAAAGCACCAACTATGATCTTATAAACGCCAAGCTAATCCACATTTCAGCAACCAGTTTACAAGATTATAATTTTCCCTCACCATTACTGAGTTTCAACAACTAAGGTCAGGAACGATCCACTAGAATTGGTAACCCAAGGTATTTTTCCAGAAAGTCTGAAACTGTCCCCAATTAACCCTAACAGCATGTTCCACCACGACTCATCAATAAAGCAGCAGCACTCAGGAATGAAACCAATGGCATTGTGACAAATAAAGCATACTCTGGCCTTTTCCATGGCATAAGATGCCGCCTATTTGAGAAGGCTGCAAAAAAATGCTGCCACACTAGCATGAGCTAAATCTCATGGCATGTGTTACCTAAGGTTTTTTTTTTTTTTCCCCAAAAACATGCAAAACAGTCAGGGCCTGATTATAAAACAACTTCTCCAAGAGTGGATATTTAGACTAATTTAAGAAGCTATACTCAAGTAACTGGCTTCCCTGATCTTGTGGAACTAACTGACGTTCCATAACAGAGAGAAAGCCGTAACCAGATTTTTCACATTGCCTTAGATGCTGTATTTACCAAGTCTAAATATCTTTGTGCTTCTCTTTTTACTAAACAATCTTTATGCTTCTCAAAAACAAAGAAAAGCTCAAAACAAAGCAGGAAAGGAATGGCTTCAGTATCAATTTGGGTGTGAATCTCATCACGATGCATTCAATATACATTAGCAAAGTGAATGAACATATAGCAGCTAGCAGCGGGTTTTCAAGCTGATGTCAAATGTAGCATGTCTGAGGTGCAATGTGATCATTAATTGTCCACTTCCAGAAAACGCTCTATAAGCAGTGCTATCTTTTGTCAGCTAACAAAATTTAACATTTCAATTGATCTTTTGTTTTGTTATACAAGATGGATGTTTTCATCATCCTTAAGGGATTCAAGCAAGCAAAGTTAGATAATGCTACCATTATGTGCAAATCAGAACATAATGGTGTTGCTAGCATATTCAATATGTAAGAGGTCAACATAAAATAGATCGAACCTGCAGAAGGACTTATACCTTCGGTTTGTAGAGCTTCAGCTGAATATGCTTTTGACTCTCTGGCTTTTGCCAAGCATATCTCTGCATCTTTCCAATATGAAAGGCTAGAATACAAAGTTGCAAGACCATGCCAAACTTCAAACTCATTATCCCTATCATCCTCAGCCTACCAAGCAAAATGAATTACAGAATAAGAATAATAAAAGAAAAAACACATTGTGCACCCATCCCATTCTTCCATTAATCTAAATGCAGGAAAGAAAGAGATAAAGAATCGGCACACCAATCTCGAAGAGGCAACTGCACCCGCTGAATCAAGGAATGCAAAAGAAAAATCAATCACTCTAACCCTCAAACTACCATTATGATTTAGGACATAATTTAGATAAAGAAAAGATGATTTGGTGGTCTAACTCCAAGTGAGATTTATAGCTTGACTCAAGCCTCTAATGCACTGCACAATGCACACTATAGCAGATATACCTAGGCGGGAGCATCATTCACTTCCCCATACCTATCAAATACAAACAGATCATATCCAATGACTCTGTTTTACTACTGACCAAGATGTCTATTTTCTTTTTATTTTTATTTTTATCAAAACCAAGATGTCTGTCAGTTGGTAAATAACTGTCCATTCTGAAACAGAGACCAGGTATTTGCGAAATACAAACTTTACCTGAGAAATACTTCTTGCAGGCCCAAAAGATTTCCTTTGGGCTTGAACCAATGCAAGAAGGTATTTGTATGTCTCAATAGCATCCAATGGTTGTGATTGAGAGATTCTAAGCTTTGCCTTCGATCGAAGCAAGGGTCCCTGTTCCCATTTTGCAGTCTCATCCAAAGCAGCATCAGAGACCACTTCAGCCTCAGAAAACCTCTGTTGAGCAGATAAAACTAGAGCAAGTAATCTCCAACCCTTCAATAATGAACCTCCAGTTGCATCAACGAACAGCTTGGCAAAGCGTAATGCTGCATCTAGATTACGATGCTCTGCATATTGAACTCCTAACTCAAAAATCAAATCTGTGTTGTTGGGCTCTAAAATTAAAGCAGACTCTAAAGATTTTAGAGCTTCAGATTGAAGACGAGATCTCTCAAAATCAGAGGAAGATACTTTCACTTGCTTTCCCAAACATAGACCTAGTACCCGCAGGCTCACACCTTTCAAATGCTCTTCCACTCCCTTAGAAGCAGTAATTGCCCTTTGTGCATATCCAACTCCCTCAGCAGCAAGCAAGGAATCATCAGAGCAGATTTTGGCAGCCAACAATAACGCTGTTAGGTCATCTGGTCGTTCATGTTTGTGTAGTGATTTCCTCAAAAGATTCAAGGCAACTCTGTTCTGTCCTGCCCCACTATAACAAAGAGCCAGGGTATTCCAACGATCTATGCGATGGTATACACCAGGCATGATCTCTTCAACTTGCTTAGCCAAGACAGAAGTTTGGCTGCATAGAGACAGTGCAAAAGTGAGGTGCTCCATAACTGAAGCATCCCACTGGACAATACCAAGGTAGAACTTTCTCATCAGAATCATCAGAAGTAGAATGGCCTCTTCCAAATTATTCTTAGGGACATAGGATCCATCAATTTGAGCAGCTAGACTAGGTGGGCCAGCCTCCACTCCACTGTACAGCAGAAAGACTGCAAATGCTTTCTGAATTCTTGCACAACAGTCATTGTCAAGGTTCCACTGGCTAAGAAGGGCACGTCTATAAGATAACATTGCTTCAGGATAGCACCCAGCCTGCTTCCAAAGCTCCGGGAGAAGCTCCACAGCATGGCTAACTGTCTCCTGTAATTTAACGTCCACCTGCACATCAGGTATTCCCTGATGGAAGATCCTCTCAACAGCATCAAGAACACTTTTACATTCATTTGCAGCCTCTGTGAAATAGAAAGGTGAAAAAGGCCGTTTTACCTCATGGTTACAAAAGATCAGGAAGAAGCAAAATAATTATAAATCTGGATGCCCACAAGGCAAAAACTGCTGACAAAGGACTTTACCATTCAGTCTGCCAAGCTTTTGTAAAGACTTTGCTTTCAAATATATGGCTTCAAGGACCAAGCTAGCAGCATGCTGTGAAACCACATGTAGTGATTCTGTTCGAGAGCGGCCCTTTCTAGAAGTTTGTTTCTCAGCAGCAAATGGTTGCAGCCGCTGTATAGCTGCCTGGAGATCAATGCCTTCAAACACACGAAGAGCACCCTCTACATTTCCTCTTTGATATTCCAACCTCCCAAGAAGAGCCCTTGCTTCCTGAAAAATTTAGGGAGAAAACCATGTAGCAACAGTCTAACATGATGTCAAAAGCTGAAAACAGCTCAAAAGAACAGCTACAGTTTTCCTTACCTGTACATGCATTAGATACAATTATGAAACGTGAAGCTCTTGTCCAAGAAAAAAAAAATTCATATAAAAAAAAGAATTTCAGAAACTGAACATATAGATAAATAACACATTTTAATGTTAGGACCATTACATTCCAAGCTCATTCCCATTGAAAATCTGTAATCAACATAGGATACAAAAGGACTAGTACATTAGTAATAATTCAAGGAGTGAAGGGCCTTGGATTGAACTCAAATTCTATTAATGAAAAATTTCAAAAGGCCAGCTATTACGTCTCTAGCCATACCATTAATCCATTCATGGTTTGCATCCATGAACACTGTGACACACTTTTCCTTCGGCAAATTCACTAGGGAGATGTTCTAAGGTCAGTGTTACAAGAATTATGAGAGAGGATTTTGCCTTCGAGTTATATGGCAGCACAAGTAGAATAACCTCTATCAAGCAAGCAAGAGTCACTTTACTTAGGATTACAAACTTAAATTTCAAATTATTCCATAAAACTGAACAATTTGACAAACAAGAAAGATTTTAAACTACTGAAGAGATTTTCCTTAGCAACCAATTACATGCACACCATACACTCAAGCATCACTTAATCACAGTCGGAGCAGGATAATTTTCAGTGCAGTCAAGACCTTAATACCACTGTGTTTATATCGAAAAGAAGTTTGCAGGTAAATCAATGCCCAGAGAGATGAATGACCATGAAACACTCCAATGGAAATTCAAATTGTTGAGAGGGTTCTTTTAGCTATTACATGGTGCTGCATCTACACATTTTATCAGTTAGCTCAATAAGTTCTGTTTTAGTGATAAGCCAAATTCCATTAAAATGGTGCCAATGGAGTATTGCCCCTAGAAAAACGGTTTCAGCAGGGAAGCCATCCTTATGGAAAATTATTCCCAAAAGATTGTTTCTAACATTGCCAACAAACTAGAAGTATTGGGTTGCAGTGTAAGAAAGCTCTCAAGTAGTTTTTATCGTCAAAAAGAGAAAATAGACCTCGATGCAAGCAATCCCTGATCAGCCATAAAACTAATGAAAATTTTTAGACTCACCTCAAAATTAAGTGACAAGCCCTCTCGTAACGACGACTCTGCCTCTTGAATATTTCCTTCATCAAGTTTCGCTTCAACTTCTGTAGTTTTCATGCAAAGCCCATTGGCACGGACTTCATGAACCGATGAATCATCCCCATACTCACTGAACTCTGTGGATTGGCTCCGTGGCATCTGTACTTTCAACAACCTCTACGCATTTCACTCTCTTCTGTTCCTTTTTTTTCCCTAATACTTTAGCTTCAACGAAGCTTCTTCTCTTCACATATAAAGAATAAGGAATTTCAGCTCAAATATACTCAATAACCTAAGACAATAGCTAATGATGCGGAAAGCTTAATTAGCCTCGCTGGCAAACGAACTAGACACAGATTTCCATTATGGCGCCATGATTATCGAGTCTTAAGACAGAAAGGTGTAAACAGTAATGTGACAGTTATCATAAGGCACATGGCTAAAGGCCAGGCCAGGCAGGCAGGCATTGGCAGTAACATACAAAAATTTAAATTTGCCCACATGCACCAAACTTCTAATTTAAATCCACTAACATCTAGCGTGGCTTCTATGTCAATATAGAATGAAATTGGCTTGCATTGTTGAAAGAGTGTCCCCAAGGGGCTTACTCAGCTTAATTTGATAAGCGTTCTGAAGGCCAAAAGGTAAAATTTTTGCATGTTCTAGTTTCCAGTAATGCGAAGCTTGTCTCAAAAAGTCCTCAACTTCTACAGTTATCCATGTTGAAGTAGTGCCTCGAGGGCTGGCTAACAAGAACCCTCAAAGAATAAGTCATGCCAGAGGACGTTCAATTTCTATTCAACGGAAACCACCGAAAAATTCACCGATCAACCGGAATAGCAAACCGAATCAACCATTGCTTCTGACTAAACACGAATCAACTCCCATTTTCGGTTCTTTTCCAGCTACATTGACAATGCACCCAACACATCGATAGGAAACCAGATCCAATCACGTTATGAACACATAAAAACATAAAAAAGAAATTCAATTTTTTCACCAGAGCTAGAATCGCTAGATAAACGTGGCACCCAGAAAGTCAAATCATCCGCACCTCCGGCCAAAAGAAACGGGCTTTCACGCGAATTTCAAATTCAAATCCTACCAAGTCATCAGGAACGACCCGACGAATCGCAATTCAAGCCCCGCGGGCAGACTTTCAAATCGAATCACGCTCTGACCTGAACGAGCAAATCCCCAAGGAAGACGGCGATCGCGAAACCGTCGAGCGTCGTGGGGCGAACGGGATCAACCAAACGCGACGACGGGGACGGCCCTCCGTCCAATTCGAAGCCGCCGGGCCCAGGGAACGGCGGAGCCGCTCTCGCCGGCAAGAAAGCAGCAACCTTTACCCTTGAATTGCGTAGGAGAAACCACAGGAAGAACGAAGAGGAGAGAGAGATGGATCTGAGAATGGTGGAGATGGTGGAGGAAGGGTGGGTGCCGAGGTTCGATATTGAATGCGTAGATGGTTCAATGGCGAGGGGGGAATAAGGTGAAGAGAGAGAGAGAGGAGGGAGGGTGGTGATCCTGTACACTTGCCTCCTCTCGTGGGCTCTGCTGTGTTCCGGAGCCACGTTGTTCGGAGAGGGCATCAGGGTCAAAAATGTAATTTCGCGTTCATCGCTATTTCCGACCGATGCCCAATCATCTGGCTGTCGGATTCGATTACTTCGTGCGTGACCATGAGGGCGCAAAAGGAAGGGGGGGACTTAGGGTCAAAATGTCGGATCTTTAATCCGCACCGCATTCTTCAAGTGTCTCGACGAGTCTCGGGAACGTCGTAAAGTTTCCATTTTCCATAAATTCACGGTCGGGATTCATCCGCATGGACTCCCTGCGCCGAGATCTGTGTCCGCCGGAGGTGAGTAATGCCGCGTCGGCCAAGCGGCAGCATCATGGCATTGCAAGTAATGGGGCGGTCAAACCAGCTTTGCTCATCAATGAATCCGTCATTAATTGGTTTGTTGTTACTGCTGTCATGTTGCATTATGGGGACGCCAAAGATGGCGTCGAATGTCCAAGGCAATGATGTCCCCCCGAGTTCACTGGACGACCCCACTTTGAATTGAACAGCGGGAGCACGAATAATGATCGATCCCACTTTGTCCCATTGCTCCACTGTGTGTGAGAACTTGGCTCGACTTTGGTCAAAGCCTAAAGCGTGGAAATATGTAATTAAAGAAACAAATAGAGACTCGGAAGATTTGAATTCAGGATCTTAGGCTCCGTTCGTTTCACGGAAAATGTTTTCCTGAAAGTCATTTTCCAGGAAAATGACGGTGTTCGGGTAAAACCTAAAAAAGTCCCGGAAAATATTTTCCGATGTTCGGTAAGGAAAATATTTTCCAAACTTCACCACTTGGACATGCACCATTTTACCGACCTGTAAACCCAATAAACAACTTATAATCCGATAAACAACATTTTCATCTAATAAATAGCATCCCATCACTTGAACAAAAGTTGAAATGTAAGTCTATGATACTCAATGTCATAAGTGCTAAAAGATCATAAAAATGCCATTAAAGGACAACATTTACATCAAATTTCATGTTTTAGAGTACTAACAATAACAACATAGAAAGAAAGAACACATGAGTCTTTTAGCAATAAAGCTCAACACAATATATCACTCATTGATGATCATCTCCTTTGCTTAGAAATTTATCAATCCACACTTTCGAAGATTTGCACTTTTCACCATGAATGCTTTTCCAATTTTTTTCATTCTCAACTAGATGGTCAAAAATCGATCCAGGGTAACTTCATCATATCCATCCATTTTCATCACCTCGTCGTAGAGTCGAGAGTAGTACACTTGAGAGGGATCAATATTATTTTGACCCAATGACTTAATTGCCGATGCCATCTCTCCAATATTTGTTGAAAGTGTAGCTAATTTATCCTCATTGTCGAAACATTTTCGCCTTTTGTGAGACCTCTTTTCTGAAGGCACAGTAGATGAAGATGTTTTTTGAACCTTTCATCAACTCATCAAAGTCATCACCTAAATCAATAGGTGAGGAGTCTACTTCTATTGCATCGATGTCTCCCAATTGCTTAGCAAAGCTTCCGGTGGCCATGTCTCTCCCAACCACCAAGGCCATCTCATCATACATATCAATCATCTTATTCAAATATTTTTCATGAGAAGGATGGACCTATCAATGCACAATATTCATTCGGTTATTAAAAGTTGCATTTTATAAAGCTGAAGAAGGAAATCAACACAATCCACAAGCAAAAGAAAGAAATTGTGCTGCTGCATTATATTAACAGTTTAAGAACTTCACGGGATGATGGTAGACAACAATCAAAACTGAAGAATCACGACATAAACAGGCATTTTGCTAGGAATTTAGATAGTACCCAAAGAAACCAAAGCTCAACAAGAGCGAAACCAAAGCTCAACAAAAGCCCGACCACGTTGAGAACCATTTTACTAAAGAAAACGGGAGCTGAAACCAAAGCTCAACAAGTGCCTTCGAGACATACAAACAAAAGCAGAAACTAAAAAGCCTAACAAACAGCTTCAAAGACACACTAGAGCTCAACAAGAGCTAAAACCAAAGCTCAACAAGCATCTTTAGATATACACTAGAGCACTCAAGTGGAGAGAAAGTGATGAAAAAACTTACCGACACATATTCATCAAATTCCTTTTTCCCGGCTATAACCATCTTCAACTTGTCATCCCAATTGAATCCACTCTTGCCACGTAGAGTTTGAATCGTCTTCCAGGTGCTTTTGACTATCTTCAAATGGTTCTCAACGTGGTCGGGCTCTAACTAATGCCAAACCTATCATTTATTGTATCGACAACTCGAGCAATTGAAGAGGTTTGAATGTGCTCGAAGGCTTGTTTCCTTTAGTAGCTTCATCGGCAAGAATTTCAAGTAGAACACGTTCCATAGGCTTTGACCATCTAAATTGCTTGACCTTCTCCTCATTTGCCTTTACTTTTACCCATCATGATAACTACGTAACAACTTTAAACAGCATGATAAGAAAAAAATATGATGAATAATGACACATAGTAAATATTTAAAATGATTATCATTAAAGGAATGAAAATTACATAATCTAAATGAAACACTCAAAAGAAATAAAACGAAAACTAATGGCTTGTTCTAATATTCGATAACTAATCCACATTGCATGTGCAATCCTATCCTTTTTAATGCCCATATCCTATTTTCCTCCTTTTCCTCTCTTTGAGAAAGTTGCATTCTTGAATTTTCTCTTTGAGATTCATTTGTCTATTAATCTCTTCCATGATAGAGTCATTAGGATCAGCTCCCATAATAAAATTGTGAATGATACAACAAGCCAAGACAACATCAACTTGTGTTCCAAATGACCAAAAAGGTTCGAGTCTAATACTCGAAAACGTTTCTTTAAGACTCAAATGCTCTTTCAACGGTAGTTCTTAGAGATGAATGGGCGCAAATTGAATAGTTCATCGTTTCGAGGTGGGCGATCAACTTGAACTCCTTCAAATGGTATCTAACACACCGCGATAGGGAGAGATGATGCCATTTTGGATTCCATAACCGGCATCGGCAAGATAATATTTTCCTACAAGTTATAAATAAGTTTATTATTAAGTTACTAATCTCACTTCAAACATATTCTATAAATTCATTTCTTACCTTTTGGAATGTTCAATCCATTTGGCTTTGAAAGTGCATCGAACAAAATACGTGAATCATGGGCGTACCACCCCAACCAGTAATACATAAGAAAATCGCAAATCAAATGTAACGGCGGCTAATACATTTTGTGTTGTTCCGTCACTTTCGACCCGCGAAATCTTCCTTGAATTTCAAGAGGAGGCCCGTGCCCGTACATGAGTTCCATCTATTGCTCAATACAATCCTAAAATAATTAATATAGTTACTAATCAAATACTAATGGAACTTCTCAAGCAATACATAGAATTTTTTTTTCAAATTTCATACCTTAAAATATGGATAGAACACTTGTTAGCATTACTTATCTCGGGAGGAGTGGAATTGCTTGTTTCTTTCACCACATGTTTGTATAATTTCAAAATCGCTCGCAAAGGCGATTTTGAAATATCTACTATGAAGTATCTATTGATCTATGGAATCTTCCCCCAATCACTCTAAACCTCACATTATGTCGATGATATGACAAAAATCCATAACTTGCTCCCTAATAGAAACATTTCTGGTAGACGCAACAAGTTATTTGCACAAAGCACCTTACAAAGCTCCAAAAAGCATTTGATGTCGTTAAAATTTTGATGCACTACAATGAGTATCACCCCTATATATAACACACGATTCATATATAACTCTCTCTCATAATCTCGATTCATGAGGAGCTCTCGGTATGCGATTCTCCAAATGATTATACTCTTCCAAAATTAGTGTGGCAAGCTTTGTCACTTAATCATTGCTATTTGCACGTTCTACATGCTAGGATTTTATTATCCACCGTCTATGTCGAAATACATTGATCAAAAATATAAATTATGTAAAATCTGACTACATTTATTCATATTTGACGATTTTCATAGCGATGCGCTCTTATACTTAAGGAATCCCGGCTAAGAATCGGTAGTGCATGAAGTTTTGAATAGAAAAGTACTAGATATGTCAAAGGCATAAAGATAAACAACACGGGAGTGGTATTGATGACCACTTTCCTCTCTAATCAAATGTGAAAGCTTTAGTTAATGCCATGCGAATAAACAATATAGTCCTTTAATGGAGTGGAATGGAAAAGCAATGGCTTATCTAAATCATCATCCTTTTCAAAATTCTTAGAAAAAATGACTCACATTTGAAACATATATTCAATTAGTACAAACTAGAAATTCATATCTTCTCTTCCTCTTTAAATTCAAGCCTGCCACCCGAGTAGAGAAAAGGTTTGCATCCGCTTAACTAAAATCCTTCGCATCACGTAACTACATCTCATGTCCTTTGACAATGATGTGAAAGAGTAAGATACTATAACTAGCTAGAGTCCTTTTATAATAGATGGGGTTTTCTATGAAAGTTATTGATTTATCTCGGAGAAGGCTCATATTCATGCTAAAAGGATAACTCTCAAAGCTTGACTTCATTCATGCTATAAGGATAACTACGAAATAGCTTCCATTTCGTATTTCAAAAGCAAGGACAAGCGCCAAGTGAATTTAGAAAAACTTTTTTAATTTTCGCATGGGTTGGAGCACTTGCGGATTACAGTATCTATTGTTTTGCGTTTCTGTTTTGCTCTTGCAGCCATATATACAAATAATTAATCTTAGGAGAAGGCATATGCTACAAATTCATAGTACATTATGGTAAAGATAAGAAATGATTGTCCTTAGAACTGTTTTATGAAACTTAATCACACATATGGTTATTTGATTAAGCAACTAATAGAATTTTTGAAAACCTGATATGATGCGTACAAAACTATTGCATCCACTAAGAAGATAACAGGAGCACAATGAAGAACATTATGCAAATTGTTCTATAATACACGATCACAAATGTTTTTCAGGGGGAAAAAGTCCATGCAATCTTTTTCCAAACTGAGGAAAAAATGCAGCAATTATGTTAATCTTGGAAAAAATACTTCCAGCCCTGGCCTGTGTAAGGTACTCCATTCCATCCTCACAAAGTTGTAAGGACTGCTGAAATTTATTTTAGAAAGAAGAATACTGCAGATTATGTGCAATTCAAAATATATACCAATATCAAGAAGTAAATGCACTTTTACCTGTGTGCTAGGTTTGGGTCTTTTGAGTAATCTAGCGCGTGCTTTTCAATGACATCCCATGCTGTGTAGAAATCTGGAAAGATTGGGCATAAGAAATTAAATGTACTCCAAAGTCTTCCCAAGGAACATAAACTTTCCAGGCGCAGCTCAAAGTATTATCACATATGAAGGTACTGACCCAGTATTTTGCTGATTTTAAACAGATGCATGAGAAGCTTAATTCTCTGCTACCCATTACCTCTAATGTTCAGGAAATGAAAGAACAGAGAGAGCAATTGGCTGTTATGGGTTTTTTGGGAGGATTAGGACCAGAGTATGATGCAATTCGTTCCCAAATACTTGGAGGAGATAAGGCGACTTCACTCATTGAGACATTTGCTCGTGTCTTGAGGGTCTCAGGTGAACCACCTAAGGATGCCTTCTCTACAGGTGATAGCTCAGCCTTGGCAGCCCAAGGAAATCACGGTGGTGGTCAAGGTTGTATTGGCGGCCAAAGTAGTGGTGGCGGCTGTGGTTTTGGTAGAGGCCAACCACCCTCATCTAGTAACACTTCTAGTGACACATAGGGTAATATCGGATTTGTCCGGACTTGTCATTACTGTGTTTTACCTAGACACATTCAGAGATCCTGTTATAAGCTTCATGGAAGACCTCCTCAACACACTACAGCTAATGTAGCCAATGCAGTAGAGTCTAGTACCTCTTCATAGTCCTTTGAAGGAGGAAAGATGATTAGAATGACAGATGAGGAATTTGCTAGATACAATCAATTCCAGATTTCCCAGCCGCTTTCATAGTCTTGCTCCACAGCTACTTTTCGTCCAGACAAGTAATGCAACAGCATGTCTTTCCTCTGCCTCAAGCCCCCGGGTCATTCAGGTGTTACCGATCATATGACTGGAGCTTCAAGTATCTTTTCTGACTTTCACGAGTCTATGTCCAATGTTACATTAGCCGATGGTTCTCTATCCACAGTAAGAGGGATAGGCATAGTTCCCCTGATATCATCCAAATCTTTATCTTCAGTCATGTATCTCCCAAGTTTTCCATTCAACCTTATGTCTGTCAGTCATCTTACCAAAACAAATAATTGTTTAGTAACTTTCTATCCTGAATCCTGTGTACGAGGAGGACAATTGGTAAAGGACATCTGTCGGGGGGCTATACTTGTTTGATGATACTACCGATGTTGCTTGTTCCACGGCTTCCGCACATCAGATCCATTGTCGTTTAGGCCACCCCTCCTTGAAAGTTTAAAAAAGTCACATTCCCAGTTTCATTCTTTATCTAGTCTTGAGTGTGAGTTGTGTCAATTTGGGAAATTGCACCATATTAGTTATCGTCCAAGAGTCAATAAACAGGCTTCCAAGCCGTTTACATTAGTTCATTCCGATGTATGGGATCCGTGTCCTATTTCTTCTAAGTTGGGCTTCAAGTACTTCATTACTTTTGTAGATGATTATTCAAGCACCACTTGGCTATATCTAATGAAAAGTCATTCTGAGTTATTTTCTGTGTTTTGTGTATTTGTTAACGAAGTACATACTCAATTTCAGTTCCTATTCATATTCTTCGAAGTGATAAGGCCAAAGAATATTTTTCTAATCCTTTTTTTTTTGAATTCATGAACCAACAAGGCATCCTTCATCAATCTTCCTATTCGGACACACCACAACAAAATGGTGTTGCCGAAAGGAAGAACCGTCACTTGTTAGAAGTTGCTCGATCATTGATGTTTGAAATGAAGGTAGACAAATCCTTTTGGGCTGATGCTGTTATGACTGCATATTATCTTATCAACCGCATGCCGTCCTCTATTCTTAAGGGCGCAACTCCACACTCTCTTCCTTTTCCTTCGGAATCCTTGTTTAATTTACCACCTCGTATATTTGGTTGTGTCTGCTATGTTTGAGACCATCGTCCAGGGCTTTCCAAAATAGACCCTCAGTCTCTCAAATGCATTTTTGTGGGGTATTTTCGTATGCAAAAGGGTTACTGTTGTTACTGTCCTTCTTTGCATAAGTGTTTTACCACTGTAAATGTTTCATTCTTTGAGTCTACTGTTTATTCTGATGAACCGATGGAGCCTCCTACAGTGGATGATGATTCATTTACTTATGTTATGTGAAATCCACTTTGGATTCTCCACTAGTTCCTCTACCAATCTAGAATGTATACAGTAGATGTCCTCGTCAGCATGTGGAGCCCCCCATAGATGTACCTCCACCTTCTTCATCTTCTTTGTCCTCTGAGTCTGAGGTAAGCCTATCACATACTGATCTTCATATCCCTATTGCACATCGCAAAGGAGTTCATAGTTGTACCAAGCACCCTATTGCACAGTTTGTCTCCTATTTTGGTTTGTCTGCCTCTCTTCGGGCTAGTCTGGTCACCATTGAGACACATCCTATTCCTAGAACTATTGCTAAAGCAATATCTAGTCCAGGATGAGGACAGCTATGGAGGAGGAACTATTGGCACTGGACCAAAACTAGACTTGCAATCTTGTTACTTTACCTGTAAGGAAGACTGCTATTGGATGTAAATAGGTGTTTACTGTCAAGGTTAATCCCAATGGTTCTCTTGCTCACCTCAAGGCCAGATCAGTTGCTAAAGGTTATGCACAGGTTCATGGGGTCAATTATGTTGATACTTTCTCTCCGGTGGTTAAGATGACCTCTGTTTGTCTTTTACTTTCTTTGGCTGCTTCTGCTCGTTGGCCTATTCTTTAGCTTGATGTTAAAAATGCCTTTCTTCATGGTGATTTACATGAAAAGGTATATATGGAACAACCACCTGGGTCTGTTGCCCGGGGGCAGTTTGGTCATGTCTATCGTTTGAAGAAATCTTTATATGGTTTGAAGCAGTCTCTAAGAGCCTGGTTTGGGAGGTTTACTGAGGTGGTGCTCTAGTTTGGACTATTTAGACGTAGTGGAGATCATTCTATATTTTATCGTGTTTCTGGAATTGGTTGGATATTTCTTGTAGTTTATGTGGATGATATTGTCATAACTGGAGATGATTCTACAGGGATTGATGAGTCGAAACTGTATTTGCAACAATAGTTTCAAACAAAGGATTTGGGATGACTTAGATATTTTTTAGGTGTCGAAGTGGCACAGGCGAAGAAAGGTATTCATATCTCACAACGCAAGTATGTTTTGGATTTGCTTATAGAGACAGGTATGCTAGGAGCTAAACCACTAGATACACCAATGGAAAATGGCTTGAACTTGATGGCGGAATGTGGTGAATTGTTAGATGATCCAGAAAAGTATCGAAGACTTGTTGGAAAATTAAATTATTTGACTGTCACTTGACCTAACATTTCCTTTCCTGTGAGTGTTGTGAGTCAGTTTGTCTTCCCCCCATAGCTCTCATTGGGATACTGTAGTCAGAATTTTGAGATACTCAAAGAAAGCTCCAAGTCGTGGTCTCTTCTATAGTGATCATGGTCACAGAAGGGTGGAAGCATTTTCGGATGCTGATTGGGCTGAGTCTCCTACAGATAGGAGGTCTACATCACGTTACTGCACTTTTGTGGGAGGAAACCTAGTATCTTGGAAGAGTAAGAAGCAAAGTGTTGTGACTAGATCCAATGTAGAATCAAAATACAGAGCTATGGCTCAAGCTACTTGTGAGTTAATCTGTATGCGTCAACTATTAGTTGAACTTGGATTTAAAGATTCTGTACCAATGGAGTTGTGGTGTGATAATCAGGCAGCTATCCATATTGCCTCAAATCCAGTATTTCATGAGCATACCAAGCATATTGAAGTTGATTGTCACTTTGTCCGTGAGAAGCTTCAGGCTGGAGTTATTTCTACCCATCATGTTAGGACCAGTGAATAGCTAGCAAATATTTTCACCAAGTCTTTAGGTAGTAGTAGGGTTGAGTATATTTGTAACAAGCTGGGCATTCTTGATATCTATTCTCTAGCTTGAGGGGGAGTGTTAAAGTGTGAGAGGGTTATTATGGTCATTATTAGTGAGAAGGTTATTATGGTCATTAAGTGTGATTTCTTTAATAATAAAAACGTGAGGAGTGACAAACCCTGAGAGTTTTGAATGCTCTCCTCTTTTGTTCTCTACACTTTCATCTGTTGTTCTATATCGATTTCTACAAAGGGCATATCTTAAACATATTGGAGTTCACATCACCACAATTAGCAGATGTGCTCAAGTATATTACTTCATACATGCACATTTAATTGCCAAGGCCATTTAGAATAATCTGGAGGAATAGTACCAGATGGAAAAATAAAGTGATGTAGAAATTGATTATACCGACTACATCAGCTTCACAGAGGTGGGCAAGACTTTGAAAACCAAGCACCTGAATGAGAGGATCTTGCATTTCGATGCACGACTGTTGATCATTCAACAAATAATAAATAGAGAAAGGAATTAAGATTAGGAAGAAAGAAAGGAGTAGAAAGAACAAATAATAGCTTTATAACCATACCGAAACAGACAGGATAAGGTCCACACCCCTATCAGGATTTTTTCTGCAAACATCTCGAATGGAAGTGGCCATACTTAAACAGACAACTTTTTCATGTCCGAACTCGGCAAAGCTTTTCGGAAGAAGTATCCCCTAAAGCAGTGAAAGGAACAGAGAAAAATTATCAAAAGATAACAACAGGTTAAAAGAGTCCTAATATGTGCAAATAACGTTATATACAAGAGGCTGACATCCTGACAAATGCAACCACTCTCAAAAGAGGATTATATATTCCTCAGAAGACTTACAGCAAAATTACGAGAAAACAGGGTGATCCAAATACAAATAGAGAGTTTAGGGACCACACTGCCAAATAACTACAAGTTGAGCGAGGGAACAAATCCACATGTGTTTCTTCTGAGAAGGATTGCATAGGTTACATGGCTACATGTTCCCCTCCATGAAGATTGTTCTGCTCATTATTTGGTTACCTTTGCTTACATTTTAACAGGAAAAAAAAAAAGCCAAAACTGAAAAGAACAATTCAATGAGATGGAAGAATAACCAAAAGAGAGAGGAAATTTACTTACATGCAAACTTCCAAAAGCACGGTCATTAGTTGCCCAGGTCTGGCAAAGTAAACGGGTTGCTGCCGAATACAAAACCCTGAATGTAGTTAAAAGGGGAAAAGCTTATCATATAAGCAGGATGAAAACACATGTTCATAGATAAACCTTGTAAATTGGAGCTGATACTTTTACATATGACGAGCGCCAATCAAATTCAAGAACTTGTCAATCAAATGCATGTGTAGAAAGGTCCCACATAAATACTGGGAAGGATCAAGACAAACGACTCATTTAATTTTAAAGCACTTGGAACCAGTTTCATTTGATTCCCGTGCATCTACTTTTCTTGAACTTGTCCATTCGGATATTTGGGGACCTTCCCGTATTGTTAGTCGAAATGGTTTTAAGTATTTTGTTACTTTTGTGGATGATTATTCTCGTCTAACATGGCTCTACATGCTTCATGACCGTTCTGAATTTTTACATGTTTTTCAATTATTTCATCGTGAGGTTACTAATCAATTTAATACATCCCTTAAAATTTTGCGAACAGATAATGCTCTAGAATATTCACAAAAATCGATTTCTTTATTTTGTTCAAATCTGGGCATTATACATCAAACAAGTTGTCCTTATACTCCTCAGCAGAATGGTGTGGCCGAGAGAAAGAACCGTCACCTTTTAGAAGTTGCTCGTTCAGTCTTGTTTCATATGCATGTTCCAAAATCTTTTTGGGGTGATGCTGTTCTTACTGCTTGTTACCTCATAAATCGCATGCCTTCAATTGTCCTCGATCATCAATCACCAATCAGTATTTTATTTCCTGATAAACCGTTATTTTCTCTTACCCCTCGTGTCTTTGGGTGTATTTGTTTTGTCCATAACCTACGTCCCGGCGCTGATAAACTATCCCCCCGTGCCACTAAATGTGTGTTTCTTGGATATTCACGTACTCAAAAGGGATATCGGTGTTATGATCCTACAACTTGTACCCAATATGTTAGTGCTGATGTTACTTTTTTCGAGGGCACACCATATTATTCTGCTGAGGGTAAAGAGTTTTCAACTGACATTGTAGTCGATCCTCCTATCCCACAACATATACCATTAGAGTTTGTTAGTCCTTCTCCTGCACCTCCTCCCTTGCAGGTTTATCAGCGGCGAAAGCAGTCCACGGCACCACCAGTCTCCACCACTTCCTTGCCCTCCATTCAATCTCCCTCATTGTCTCCTGGTTCAGACGATTTACCGATTGCCCTTCGCAAAGGTACTCGTTCTTGTACACAAAAATCCTCTTTTGCTTACCCTATTGAGTGTTATGTGTCTCTTTCACATCTTCCTTCTCCAATACATGACTTCGCTCTATCATTACATACACACACAATTCCTACTTCTACCACTTTGAGGCCTTGTCCCACCTTAAGTGGAAGAGAGCTATGGATGAAGAAATGGAAGCTCTGGTGTCTCGCCAAACGTGGTCTTTGGTTGATCTCCCTCTTGGAAAAGATGTGGTGAGGTGTCGTTGGGTGTACACTATCAAGTACAACCCGGATGGCTCAATTGAACGTCTTAAAGCTCGGCTTGTCGCTAAAGGTTTTACTCAAACTTATGGAGTGGATTATTTTGAGACATTTTCCCCTGTAGCACGTCTAAATTCTGTTCGTGTAGTTATTTCTCTTGCTGTGAATTTTGATTGGCCATTATATCAATTGGATGTCAAGAATGCTTTTCTTTATGGTGATTTGTCTGAAGAAGTATATATGGAGCAACCTCTGGATATGTTGCTCGGGGGAGAATAGTAATAAAGTATGCCGACGCATAAAAGGCCATTTATGGGTTAAAACAGTCTCCAAGAGCATGGTTTGAAAAATTCAGTACGGTGATATCTAAGTGTGGTTTCCACCAATGTTATTCGATCATTCTGTTTTTGTTCGCAAGAAAGAGTCGGGAGTGGTCCTTCTTGTTGTATATGTGGATGATATCATTGTTTTTCGCGGTGATGTAACCGGCATTTCGAGGTTAAATCTTTTCTTCAACAACATTTTCAAATTAAAGACTTGGGAGCTCTTAGATATTTTCTTGGTATTGAAGTTTTAAGAAGTAAAAAAGGCATCAATTTGTCTCGGCGAAAGTATGTTCTTGATCTTTTGTCGAGGCGGGTACACTAGCTTCCAAGCCAATTGATACTCCTATGGATCCAAATCAGAAGTTTGGAGTTGATGATGGAGATGATATTGAAGACAAGCATCAATATCGACGTCTAGTTGGGAAACTAATTTATCTTACTGCTACACGTCCCGATATTTCTTTTGCTGTTGGGGTGGTTAGTCAGTTTATGGAATCACCCAAGAAGGCTCATTGGGATGCCGTTTGTCGCATCCTTCGTTACCTAAAAAGCTCTCCTGGTAAGGGATTGATTTATAAACCGAACAGTTCTTCCACTCTAATTGGCTATTCTGATGCTGATTGGGCTGGTTCAGCGTATGATCGGCGGTCTACAACTGGGTATTGCACCTTTCTTGGTGGTAATCTGGTTACTTGGAGAAGTAAGAAACAAACTACCATTGCTAGGTCTAGTGCAGAGGCTGAATATCGTGCTATGGCACATACTGTGGCTGAATTGCTGTGGTTGAAGTCTCTTCTCCAAGAGCTTGGATTTTCTATTAATCAACCTATTGATATGATGTGTGATAATCAGGCAGCTATTTATATTGCTGGGAATCCTGTTTTTCAAGAGCGAACTAAGCATATAGAAGTTGATTGTCACTTTGTTCGTGATGCTTTGTGAAGCAGAAGTTGATTGCTACTCCTTATGTTGCCTCTAGAGATCGGTTCTGATATGTTCACTAAAGCACTGTTTCGTCCTGCGTTTGTTGCTGGCTGTTCCAAGCTGGGCATGGGTGACCTATATGCTCCAGCTTGAGGGGAGTGTTACATTCCTTTTATAGATTATTCCTTTTATACATTCCTTTTATAGATTATTCCTTTTATAGATTAGTTTTTATTTTATTTTCTTAGCTTTATTTCCTTTTACATAATAAGGGCATTATTGTCATATACAATTTATGTTTAGTATAAATATATCACAATGGGTGTAAGGCTTCTGACACATAGAAACCTAAAAGCCCCTTTTTGGCTTTACGATCTTTTTCTCTCTCTTCTCTTCTCCTCTCTATTTCTTCTCTCTTTCTTCTTCTCTCTTGATTTTCACAGCGGGTTCTCTAATCAGCTTAGTGACAGGTACTACAGGGGGGGGGGGACAGATTTTTTTTTTTTTTTTTTTTTTGGTTGTGAGAGAGAGAGATTCAATGAACCAAAAAATATAAAATGAGGCAGCAATACTAAGGATTGAAATACTATAGTGTGTACATCTGGCAAGCTAATAACCCCTGCACAATTTCCTGACCATAGTTACTGAATCAATTATAAAGCATGAACCACAAGTCTCGTATTGAAAATGACAAAATAGACTGCAATCTTTGTTGTATTTTCATGCATGTACTAGTAACGGAGATTTTACATGGAAATGGAGTGCTCCATGTAGTTCACTTAATCATGAACTTTGGTACATTCTTAAACACATAGGAGTATTTAATCTCCGACAGGGTACCCAACATGGAAACACTACTATTCTATTTTGTTGCGCCCTAAAGAAAAATGATAACGCAAAAGGAGTATCAGAAAGAGATAATTTACTACATACGGATTTGCGTCATTGTGAAGCAAGGGCAAGATAGTCTGAACAACAAGAGGAATCATTGAGGAATTTGAAGCAAATGATGGAAGCATCCCCAAAACTTTCAACTGCAAAAGAGACCGAAAACAGAAGCATAAATGATGGCTAACTTGTGCACGTTGCAGTGGCAGCTGTACTTAATCAAAAGTAGCCCACAAACTCACCAGCATATCACCGCGTCCAAAATCTTTTCTGGCAAATATATTAGTGAAGAAAAGAACGCATAGCAACAAAGGGACTCCCAGTTTAGGGTCCACAAGACCCATAGCAGTCAAAACATCTACTGCAGCAGGCCCTAGCAACTGATGTGTCACCAAAACACTTGCCACCGTGCAGATTATCATTGGCATTTCTATAGAAAAGTTCAAACTTGCATGAATAAGAAAATATATGATAAACTTGTTTTAATCATGCTAAACAAACAAGTCCACATGATGGATATGAGAAACTTTATGGAATATGGAAAACTATAACGAAGTAACGGAGTACCAGTCATGAATACTTTTTGAGCTTGTGTCACAGGTAGAGATTTTTTTTTCCTGTCAGCGATCGTTAAAGAGATTTCTATCAATTTAGATGCCCAAGGTCTTCTAACATGAGGTACTCCTTCAGATTCAATTGTGCCGGAGAAAGCAAAAGTCTCAATAAAGAATCTAGATGATGAGGATAGATCCTGAAATGAGAAAGGAGAACCACATAAGGCACTTGTCAACTGTTAGGAATGAAAATTGTGTTCCTATGTGCTAACAAACTATCGATCAATTCTTTATTATGCATTAGAGATCGCGAGCATAGAAAAAGTGGCATAGACCCAATGAAACAAAATTTTAAGGGAGTGAAGAACCATCACTCTGGCAAGGACTGTTAATGTGGTTAGCCTCATGACTCCTGCTAAATCATCACCTAAAATACCAGCATTTCATAATCTACCATGAAATTTTATATTGTTTGACATAGAAAAATTGAAAAAAATATGTTATGAGTTTAAAAATAAACAGAAGAAAAGTATTAGTAGGTTCGAGAAGAAAAGAGGAAACCTGTGACCATAGTTGCTGCAAGAGCCTAAACATTATTTTTCCGGGTACGGTGACTGATTGAAATTGCTCTTTAATGGGAATGTCATTCTTCAGTGCTATCAGTGGTTTCTCAATGATTTTTTGCAAAATGACAATCAATTCACCTGCTGCTTCTTTGACGGATTTAGAAGGTGATGACATGAGACTGATAGCAGGAAATATGAATAAGAGCTCTTCATGGAAAGCACATCCAGAGTTTCCAACTGCGTATCCTGTAACACATACAGACAGCAAAGTAAGAAAGACATGACGGAGCAAGGAAACCAATAACATACATAATTAAGTTATTTTTTAAATGTAACAACCAAAGTTGGCCAAAAACAAGAGAGAAGAAATTTGAGGTCCCTATCACAAAAAGTAACTTCATAAACAGGCAAATAATATCAAGAAAGAGAACAGTAACCATTTCTTTCACTTAAGTCTAACAACAGTAAATAACATCACCTTTTACTGTTTAGCACTTCCCACGTGTACGATGAGTTAGCAAACCCATAACATATATTCAACAGAGAGTGAAAATTGATATCCAGTAAACATTGTCAATATATCAGCACAATAGAACACAGGGTTCTGAAAAATATCAGCTGTTCAGTCTCAGTTCTTAACTCAACCGTTCAAAAGATTACTGTTCACTCTTCTAGTTCCTTTCTCTGACAATCCCAACCCCAAATTGACCACTACTTGAAAGAGGATTTTCTCAAACCAGCATGAGTACCCAAAACTGCCAGCCTACAGAGTTGACGACTGTCGCCTAAACTTGATTTCAAGTCATTCGAGGTCAACAGCATGGATCTGATAAATACAGTAAATAACACGACATTTTCAGTAGTCAATGCTAATGTATAGACCATCCAAGCACAATCCCGAGATCCTTCTCTCAAGGATAACAAGTGATGATAGACATGATAAAGCTAGCTACCTGAATCAGTTTTCCACTTCAAAAGATGGAGGATGACTTTCAGTATAGAAACTTGTTCGTGTTCAAGTTCCGAGTGAACTAGACCCGTAAACAAGGACAAACTGATTGACATTAGTTCAGGCATGTATCTCAGACCAAGATCTTTCTGAACAAGCAATAAGCGCTTTGTCAATTCAATAACGGGCTCACTCCATGTGGAATGCTTAAGAGGATGTATGCTTAACTGAAGAACGTTCTCCAATAGCTCCACTCCACAAAGTTGAATTTCGAAAACCAGCTGTTGAGCAAAAGAAAGGACAGAATTAGCAAGAAGAAGGTGAGTTTCAGGTCGCCAACCCAATTAAGTTTTTACTGAACTGTACCCCATGTTTTCAAATATCAACTTAAGCCCTAAAAAGCTTTGAAATCATCCACAATCATGCTTGCAAAGTTACTAAACAATCCAAATTGTGTTGATGCAAGACAGGACACGGGAGTAGTTTACACTTGTGTTTGTCCTGATTATGGAAGAGAATGATTGATTAGCAAGTCGAAAAATCTGAATGGCTAGTCTTTATATTCAACACAAGGACGTCTCAATGGTAAAGTGAAAGGTTGCCATCATACCGTCGCCCAAAATATATGACATTACAAAATAAAATGAGAAGCGGTATAATAACCTGGGAATTGCCTCATAATTGCATTTACTGATTAAGGAACTATATAGCCCAAAGAGAGAGGATTGGAAATTCAAAGAAAACTGAGGCACTGACATACCATTTGTGCTGCAACAAAATGTCTCAAAACGACTATAAATGCATCCACCATGTGCCCAGCACAATCCATTAAGCTCCCGAAATCCTGAAGATATTCTTCTTGTTAGTAAACTAATTGTCTGCATTTGGTCAAGTCGAGAGAGAGAGAGAGAGAGAGAGAAGGGGGCTCAACGGTATAATGGATGCAAATGAATCAAAATGAGTCCACTTTCTCCCGAATGAAAGCACTCACATCAGCACTCTTGTGTGGGAAATACTTCATACATCGAATCAAAAGCTTGAGTAGAGGAGTTGCATCATCAGGCAATGAGCAACAAAGCGATGCCATTGATGTCAACAAATGCCTGGCGAACATAGCCGATGCAGACTCTGAAAACGGCACTCTCAAAATCGAATAGTACAGAAGCGGCCTCAAGAATTCACACACTTCCTCCATGCCAGTTTGCTTGTTCTGCACCACAAACAACAAAACCTGCCGCACGAGTTCATCTCGGGCCTCAGCTCGGTACAAAAGAACCTGTCATCACGATTCACGTTGCATCAAGACGCCAAATCCTAGTAAAATGAGAATTCAAACCAACGATGAAGTCACTCTCAGACCGCAACTCCAGTCCAAAACGAAAAGACTAGTTTCTCACACCTTAACGAAAGGATGGGCCTCCGTCGAAGCGAAGCGCCACGAGCCGCCGCTCCTCTGAAATCCCAATCGGACCAGGAGCCCAACCCCTTTCACGAAGAGACCGACGAACTTCGGCTCCGATCCCTCGAGGGCGGACTGGAGCTCCAGCAGGCCGCGGGAGAGGTCCATCTTCGAGTCGGCGACGAGCCGGCACAGCTCGCGCACGGATTGGTCGACGACCGCGGAGGAAGCGGACTGGAGGCATTGAGCGATGGCCTCGCGGCCGGGATCGGAATCGGAGCCGAGGCGGTCCGGAGCGGATCGGAGCTTCGAGAAGATGGAGATGACGGCGAGCCTCTGGAAAGAAGGCTGTGGAAGCCGGAGCTTCTCGAGAAGCGGAGCGTACGACTCCATCGCCGCAAGCGGGGTGCAGTGCAGTGGAGTGGCGGTGGTGACGTTGGAGCGTTATGAACAGAAAGCCATCGGTGGCGATGGCGCTCGGTGGCGGTTGCCGGACGACGACGAGGCGCGGCGGAATGACCGAGCACGGGTTTAGTTTTGAGTTGATCAATCGGTCCGAGAGCCGGTTCGACCGGGTTCGACGCCGGCCTAAAATGAGCCGGGCCTCCGGAGCTGGGCCAGTCCAGGACATATCGGGCCAACCTTTTCTGGGCGACGATCCGATTATACCGGTTAGGATTGAATCGGTTGGGCCTGGGCCCTTGCATTTGTCGTGCTTGTTTTGTTTTGTAGAGGAATCGCATTCCCATTTTGGTCGAAAAATAAAAGCATAATAAAGAGTTCATTCAGCTCAAAAACAAATTATTTTAACTATGTTATGACGTAATTTTAAACAACAAAAAGCAAAGTAGAGTTTACCGGCTATGAATGGAGTTGGAATTACTATAGGAGAGTATGATAGGAAACGAGTTTGCTCTGTTGTCTATTTTCCAAATACAATTTCGCGATGTAATTGCAATAAATAAAAAATAAATGCCATTTAAAATCAACCTTGATTAAGGAAAAATTTCAAATAACAAATTGAAATGTTTTTATTTTATCAAATAAGGGCCTGAAGTATAAATTATTTCAAATAATGACTTGACTTTTCAACTATTCAAGGACATTTTCGTCCTTTATCTTTTTTGAATTTTCCTTTTTTTTCCTTTTTTCTTATTCTAGTTTTTTCTTTCTTCTTCACTAACAATCGACCGACCACCGGTGATATCCATAGAAGGTTGGGCAAGGGTCGCCTTTGTCAGATTTGGCAAGGGCCACCCTCGCTAGCCACGGGCAAAGGACAACCTTACCCTAGGTGAGGTCGCCCTCACAACCATAAGTGCCAGTCGTAGAGCCTCGTTGGCCCTCGTTGAAAAGGGGAAAAGGAGAAAAAATAAATTAAAATTAAAATTATATTTGGATGGAAATGACCTTAGCTGGCTAGAATATTCAGCTAACTGAGACCGAGAAGGTCAGACCTTTATTTGAAACTACCATTACCACTTCAAAGCTTTATTTAAGGTTGACATTGTTACTTTAGGTCATTATTTGAAATAAAATCAATTTCGAGTCTTTATTTGATGATAAAATGTTTCCCTAGATTTATTCCGTTCTCCATTGCACAACCATGCACACTCCTCAATTTAATAATTAACTTATCATGTGAAGCGTAACAGATTCCGACAAGATATATGGGTCGTTTTCTTATGGAAAGAAGAGCGAATACCGTCACTCTTTTTCAAAAAACATGTCGAGGTTGTCGAAACGGGTTTTTCTTCGATTCGTTTTTGTAACTCACAAATCAAATCAGACTCTACCTGCCGACAAACGATTCAATTACATTTTCACGGGACAATTGAAAAAATGAAGGCACTTCAGACCCTTATTTGTAATTTTTCCCTTGATTAATTCCGTTCTCTTTGTGCACAAACCATGCACGCTTCTCGATTCATTAACTAACCTACCACGTGAAACATAACGGATTTCAACGAGATATTCGGGCCGTTCCTTTCTTGGAAAAAAAGAGAGAGAAGAGAAGTCCATTGCTTTTTTGTCAGAAAACGCGTCGAGGTTGTCGGAACGGGTTTTTCCTTGATTCGTCTTCGTAACTCACAAATCAAATCAGACCCCGCTCACCGACGAATGACTTGATTACATTTTCACGGGACAATGTCGAAATTTCCACATTCCTCCTTTGAAAATGGAACCTAGACAACACTAGTTGGTCTTATATAGGTTCCGAGGTAGCTTGTCTTAGCCTCTCCTATGTCGGAAAAGAAAAGGGCTTGGCTTTAATTTAGGGGCGTCGCTAAAGCACTGCTTTGATACTATATCTAGCGAAGCGATGTCATTCTTTGGAAAAGACAAGGGGCACAAATTTCTCGAGCGCGACTTTAATGCACCGTTTGATGCATTTTTTGACAGGACACAAGGCACGCGCTGAAAACCCATTAAAGCTACCGTCCAAACTTATCTTCGGTCAATACTGTCCGATCACATGATTGCCCACATTAGCGGCGTGCTAGTGCTCGAGGTTCATGTCCGACCATTTGAAGGCATTTTCGACCCTTATCAATGTCGGCAGGTACAATGCATCGACGCCTTCACCCCGTCCGACGTATGATTTGTTGCAAGCTGCCTCCCTTGATCGCATGAGCCCCTTGCAAACCGCCACTTATTTGTGTTGGGTGGTCTCGAGCTTCTCTTACCTCTAAAAACTAATTCAAGGATAAAGTTTTTTCTAACACTTGTAAACTGGTCACATATCCCTTCCACAACTGATATGAGATAAACCCCAACCGTTTGAGCCCTCCTCCCTAAGTCGGGCACTTCTCGCTTCTCTCTCAATCAACTTGAGGGCCTGATCTATCCAATGATCACACAATCGCCCGGAGTGTGGAGTTTTTTTTTCTTCTTTTTATGTTGTTTGGAACAATCAAACCTATTTCAAGCGACAAAACTCGCAAAAGAAAGTATACAAGTAGCGAATATGGAGGTCGGTTTGACTTTTGAGTACTCTAATGTAACTTGGCAGCTGAGATGTTACACATGCTTTATTAGCGATAGGGATAATAACACAAATGATTCATAAACTTTAGTTTAATATACGATATTGACATATGTAATGCAATACCCAAACTTTGATCATTATGCAATGTTAATCCTAAATTTTTAATTTGTTTAATATAGTATTTGAATTTGGGTCAATGTGCAATATAATCTCTGAATTCTCAATTTGTTCGATGTAGTTCAAGGACTATTTGTCATTTTCCCTTAGTGATATAAGAATTCAAGATGTGTTGACATAGAAGAATACCTAGGTTAAAAACGAATAGCCCAACAAGAGAGGCTCGTGAGTTAGAGGAATGCAGCCACCATGAACATTTAAGCGCATTAGCAACAACGAATCAAGCATTGGGCAATTAGCAAGGGATGGACCAACTAATACGGGTGTCTAAGATGGCCCGAACTAGGAATCGGCCAGTTTGGTCCGATTCTTTGAAGTGTCAATCTGGTTTTTTATTCCTAAAAATGGAACCGGTGGTTTTCAGTTCCAATGAAAAACTGGACTAAACCGACTACATATATATTTATATTATTTCTTAAAAAATTAATAAAATATAAACAAAACACTATATCGTTTAGTGATACCATAAGTTTTCAAAGACAATTTCTTTACTCATCGTTTTTTATTGTTATTATAATATTTGTCACTCTTTCTTATTGTGCATGGATACTTTTTAGTAGTAAAAAAAGCGATCGGTTCTATTGGACCGGATCAGAATCGGAACGGATTGGTGATGCAGTTCAATTCCTGGTCATAAGACCAATCAGGTTGTTCCATGATTTCTTATTTTGGGAACCAGTTTTCCCAACCTAGTTTCCGGTTTCATCTTGAAATCAGACGAGACCGGAAACCAATAATCCCTACCAACTATCATATAGCGGCTCATAGTACGCTTGCTTTTCAATCGAGGCACAGCTATCTAAATATATCGAAAGTGCTCAAATCTTAGGATTCAGACTCGCCGTCCATGATCTCCCTCGGAAAGGGGGAAATCGGACTGCGCATTCCCTGACGATCCCACGAAAGACCTTATCAAAGTGCAGTCAATGCTTGTCCGTTTGCCCGTAAAGGCGAAAGCTCCGCAAGTTCCCGCGTTCATTGTATTGAATCCGATGCAGATGGTGGGATGATGAAACGAAAGGGAGAAAAGTCCACAATGAACAGTGTCCCCGCGTTGCTTTCTTGACAATGCCTGTCGACCACGAGCCAAGCTCTCTCGGCCTCTGTCGTTCACTTTTCGACCGCATTTAACAAGTAACTGACACCAAAAATTTCCACGCCCCGTTTACACGGCGAAACGACTTTCCGCGCCGCGCGACGGCAGGGGGGAAAGTGCCAAAAAAAAGTCGTAAACTTACTGCATTTGTGCCGATTTGGTCCTAAAGTTTTCGGTTGTACCAATTGGGCCATAGAACTTTTGAAGATTTGAAAATCGCTAATGTGAACACCGGCCGTCAAAGTTTCTAAAATTTTGTAATTTTTTTAGCAACTTTGAGCAGATGAGGTTATCGGTCATCGGTCAACTATTACCAGCCACAAATGAGGGTCACGGCACCTTTGCCTAGACTAGGCAAGGGTTGCGGGCCCTTGCCTATGGCCGACGTTGGTTACTTCATCGACCGACAATTGGGAAAAAAAAGAAAAGAAAGAAGAACAAAATAAGATTTTTCTTAAAAATTATTCACATCGATGTCAGTTATATCATAAATGATGCGTGACATCCATGTCAGTTATTTCCAACTAAAATTGACTCGATAAACCACATTGATAAATCGACACGAGTCCAATAGGCGTAAGGATTTTCTCCCGACAGTGATGCAAGAAGAGGCGAGACGGCCTTCGGGATTCAAGCGCCGAGATGGGTATAGCGCGAACCGGGGGAGGGGGCCGGGGGCGATCGGTCGGGTCGGGGTCACGTGGGGGCAATCGGCCGTCCAACCGCGACAGGGGAATAATACTTTCACCCGTTTCTCCCGTTGGCGTTGATTGGGCCTGATCAAAACGTCCCCTCCAATCAGTCAAATCAAAACCCCAACGAAGGGATTGAGAAAAAGCGAGGAGGGAAGGGAGAGGAGGGAGCTTTTAGACTGAAGCTGTCCTCGGGCCCACCCGATCGCTTGGGCGGTTTGTGGTGGCCCGCGAAGTGGATAACGGGGTCGGGGTGGGGGGGGCTCGGCAGTGACTCGTGGGGTGAGGGGAAGGGGAGGGCGGAGCTCCTCCTCGCTTTTTCTTTTTTTTGCTTTTTACTATATAATGGGATGGCGACGCTTCGTACAGAACGGGGGGGGAGGGAGGGATTCTGTTCACGCCCTTCGGTGATAATCCTTCCGTTTTTCCTGGGGCTGGGCTGGGCCTCTTGCGTTTATTGCACGACAAAGAGAGGGACAAATAGAATCTGGTGATGTCATGGGAATTGAAATCTCCCTAACTTCGTTTCTGGCTCTCGTTTCAGATAGGGAGGTGGGATGGGAGAGGAGAGGAGAGGTGAGGTGAGGGGGGGCCAGGAAAAAGGGGAAAAGTGACCACGCCTTTTGCCCCTCCCCTCCCATTTGGATGGTTTTTTTCTTTTTTTTTGGCCTGTTTTGATCCATGGTCTCGCGATCAGTTTGCCTTTCGACCCTTGCGAACGGTCCATTTGCATCTGACTCCTTTGAGCACTAGGAGCTACGGTGGCCTCGGAATGTTAACGACCCTCGAAAAGTTGGTCCAGTGGTGAATTGTTTGGATTCGATACATTACTTGAATCCTTGGAATGTAGAATTGAGAACATGTGGTTCTAAATTCTAAAATATACAAGGTAGCTTTTATGTTCTAAAAATTGACAAACTTGTTCTGATAGGTAGGTTCCAAGTGGACCAGAAAACTAAAGCAGGTTTTTGTGTTTTTCTCACTTAATGCTTTGGTGCGATCGTACGATATTTCATAACATCAAATTATGAGCGTGTAATTTAAAATCACTAACTATTATGGTTTGACTTAATGACTACATTTCTTACATGGGAAGGAAGATATGAGGATTTCAAATTCCCTAACTTTTCAAGGAGTTAGGATATAGGACGATTTAACTTAAAGTATGAGTTTCAACTCTTGTACCTTGTAATGAGGTAGGACAAAAATCTAAGTTTGAGAGTGAGAGTGAGAGTACAAGTATAATAAGACTCACAAAAAAATAAATAAAACCACTAGTCGAGTTTCCATTTTCAATAATATCTATGCCTGAGATTTTTACTTTGTTAATATTTCATAATCGTTGTTTGTCTAAATATAAGTTGTGATTAATGGATTATACCAAATGATTATCATTAGAGATAATTATTCATTGCAATTATTCACTCAATAGTACAAGTGCAACTTGAGTTAACCTTAGAACCCGTGACGGGATAAATTCCAGGTTTTTGGATATACAAAGTAGGTTAGAAGCTCCATAAATTAAAGAACCCGTTCTACCGTTCTAACAATTAGGTTCTAGATTTTAGGTAAAATTTGGATGGAATCTCAAAGCACTAACCCCTAATTCAAATCGCAATATTTCCCACTCAAAGTGATTTCAAGGATCATGTCACACTGCAATTGAGCTTTGCAAGATGCATGTGGAAGGGACGATTTACAAATGTCCATGAAGATTAGTGCAACCGAACGATGCATAAAGCATGTTATTAAGAGAAATCGATGGAGTATCTGCAAACGGATTTCCTAGTAGATGGACAAAGACGAGTTTGTCCAGAGTATAGAAAGGCTAGAACCGAGCTTATTGTTCCCAAAAGAGGGCGCTTATCTTTCTATTCTTTTTCTTAAACAATATTTGGTGCATATATGTTTATGTACATAGACATAATAGGGTGGGACAAGGCGAGGGTCACATTCCTCGCCCACTTTCTTGTGACAACTAGAGATGCCTCCCTGTTCAGGATCTCTCAAAGTCTCGTGCAGAATTAGGCCCGTAAGTTCTCATCCACGAGAAAAAAAGAAAAGGCCGAAAGATAATATGTGTGGCCTGCCTTGGTCGTGTCGTACTCGAGTTGAATCGTACCCGAAAAGTAAGTTCGGTTTGGTTTGCAAACCGTCTGTTGATTTCAATCCGGTTCAGTTCAATTCAACGACTCGAACCCGTTTTCTGCTCGCCCCAAAAGGCGAAAAAACCCTAATCGCTTTGCAAATCCATTGTCCTCCGGCCATCAAACGTACAACTCCAACTGTGTGCGCTCTCAGAAGATGACAGAACCGCCATGCATGCTGCGGACCTGCATCATGGCATGAGATGAAAACTGCCCCTCCCCCCCAGTAAACGAAAATTCAACCGACAGAGAAGTCAAGTTTTTAACAATACGGAATCCCACTTTTTAACCCCCCTCCGAGCGCTTTCCAAGCCTCGAAACCGAAGACAAAAGAAGGAGAGAGAGACAGAGAGACAGAGAGACAGAGGGGGGGCTCCAACAACGAGGAAAGTTTTCACACCACACGGAAGCTGTTTGACATGGTGGAAAAGCCAGCGGACGACCATGATCACGCACACGCGGGGGAGGACCTGCGGAAAGGAGAGGACCCGATTGGACGTTTGAGATTTCGATCCGGATTTAATGACCATTGATTGGCGTTAGCTTCCAAAGGAGGGGGTGGCCACCAGATTCCAGTCTACAACAGAGAGAGAGAGAGAGAGAGAGAGAGAGAGAAAGAGAGATCAGTGCCAGCAGATTTTAGGCTTTTGACAATTCGTAGATTGATTCAGAGGACGTGGCTTGATGGTTTGAATGAGGGACTGGAAGCCCTTTTGACGACCAAAAAGAGAAAAAGTTCATAAGATGATTCTCTCGCTTGACTAGATGTTGCCTAGGCCCCCATCTACTGGCTAATAGCGGGTTTAAAGCGGATTGCGACTGTACAGAGAGTGAAGAGTCCCACAATGGATTAACAGGGATTCAAAAGGACAATCTCAAGCTTGAAATCAAGTCAGGTAATCATCTCGTTAATTGAGTTTGCACATTTTCTTTGTCCATCGGGGCTTCATGTTTTGAACTTTTGAGTACAATTAGGCGATTTCCATAAATCTCACATGTTTAGTGACATATTTAAAAGTCATTAACATGATACCAAAAGTTAATTACCAAATTCAATGCATTGAAAATTTGCTACCACCTTTTGAAGATCATTATGGACGAACACATTTTCCCGTGATTTGAGTGATCACCATCTATGATTTGGGTGACCATCTTATAGGATTTTCACATAAAGTTAACTTTGAAATAATATGTGAGTTCATGAGATCTCGTTAATTTACTCTTGATCATACCCGTGCTTCGCCTTCCGGTACTTAAATTACCACCCCTTTTCACCTATGTTCGAACCTCATACAAATCACACTTTTAAAAGGAGTACTCGAATAATAGTGTCGGCATCTCGGTTTGGCTTTAAGATTTAAATTTCGAATTTCGAATTCTTTTTTTCGTTCCATGAATATTTGATTCGATGCGTAGCAATTAAGTTCAGTCAAAACCCCGTCAAAGAAGTGCACATCTTTTTCTTTTTGTGAGCCAAAAATGGAAGGGAAAAACATCTTTCGGTTTATGGAAATCCCTGGTTCTGGTTCATTCCCTTTCTCCTAAACATTTCCTTTGCTGTCGGCATATGATGTCCTTGAGGGGAAAAAAGATGCATGATTGGCTTACAATCTCATTTAAAAAAGCACCCTCTCTAAAAATATTATATATATGCAAAGCAACTTTATGTGTTATTGATTGCAAATTTTGCTCATATAGCTTCGGAGAAAATCATGCTTTGATTGTTCTCATTCCAAGAACGATGCATGCTTTTGATTAAGATATGGTCGTCAAACCTACAATTTGAAAAAGTTCAGGCAGGTTGGTAGATTAGACAAACAACCTGCAAGATCCACCCAATCAATTTAACTGGAAATCAATTAAAGTTTTATTATAATATTCAGGGATTACGGTCATTCAGGTTATTATTGATTGCGGTGAGTTCTGTGCCGCGTGACCCACCGACTCTTGCTATGTTCCGTGCATCGCATAGGCTCAACCCTAGTACGATATATGTGTTGGATAAGAAGTGTGATGGTCCAAAAGAAATGGCTCGTGTTAGGTTGTTCTCGATCTTTACTTCAAATCACTTCCTCGCGTCCGCCGCCAAATGTAGTTAACCTAAGATTGTCCGCAAATGTATGTTGTAATAAGAAACAAATGATCCTGTAGGGATTGATGTGTATATATGCATTTACTCTTCAATCAATCAAGTTCCTGAAAAGGGGAAAATTGTGATCTTGAGTAATTGTTCAATTAGTCTTGAAAGTGATAAAGTAAATAATATGTTAGCGAAGCATTTAGTATTGTGCACATATCTCATTACGTTGCCTAACAAATATCAGTTGAAAATCATGCAAAAATTTTTTAGAGCATGGCAAAATCCACCCTTTCATAGCAAATGACTTTACTAAAAACCCAAGTGGAAATGACAAAGCTAAACCCATTCTCTTGAAATAATTGAGCAATCCCTTTCAAGAACTTTCTCTATGCCCCAGAGGTGATTTCGGCTTTCTCTTGAATGCCTACTCTACGAGTCGTGCAATGTAGAAGGAGATGTCAAAAAGCAGTGAAGTGGAAAAGTCAGGTGTAAAACCGTGAACTATAGGCCATAGAGTCTCTCACAGCACTCCGTGATAGTGATCGTCTTGATATACTTGTAATTTAGCAGTACAGTAGTGCAAGTAAACTTCTTCACAGATACTGTAATGGTCGCGGAATCATAAAAGCCCTAGAACACGGTACCACGTTAAAACCCATTCAAGGGAGACGGATAGGAGTAAGCTCCCTCTGAGGTAGCCAAGAAATGGTGAACCGTCGCCGGACCTTAGGTCCGAATTCACCTTTCTCCTTAATCTCTTGGGTCGAGGTGCATACTTCTGGTAAAATGAAAACATGTTTGGCATCGCATGAACCCTAATCTATCCAACGAAGCGGGATGATAAAGATGCCTAACGATTAGAAAGGATCAGAGGGGTAAAGAAGCAACATATGTATGTAAACTTCAGACATGAAATGAAATTCAGCCAACACAGAACTACCCAATGCCAATTCAATATCAATAGCAACAACTATTTAGTAATCAATCATCCAACCATCACAATATACAACAGCAGAAAGAACAGTCGCGAACAGATCAATACAGACGACCCACCAGGAGGATCACTTCCCACTCTATACACACCACATATGTATCCATGGGAGCTTGACCATATCCACCCCATAAGTACTTATACAACAGAAACCCTAAAAACCACACACATATCCGGGTTCCGACTCCGAACTTGCACACGCAGCAGTAATCTTTAGACAGAACTTCCTCCTCCCTGATCATGATCTCCACTGGGGCCGCCGGACCAGGGATTATAATTGGAAGGGTAGTAATACCCGGGATTGTTCTCGTTGTATCTAGACGACCCTCTTGGTGATCCTGAATAATTTTGGCCGGGATTAGTCCCTGGGAGCGCAGTGTTACTCGCCATCTCGTTGCACGCGTGGCGCATCAGGTCCGCATTTGTCGCATCCAACTCCTTCTGGAGCCTGATCACCTGTCGCTGGAGCACCGAGATCGCCCCCACACAGCCGTACACCGGGTCCTTCATTCGCGCCTCGGCCTCATAGGCGAGAGAGTTGACAGCGTCCTCCCTCTGGTGGGGGAGGACCTCGTTGAGGAGCTTGCTCACATTGCTCGCACCGAAGATCTTGTGGACGTTGGCAAACTTCTGGGGCTCCTCGGGAGGGAAGTAGGGGGCGAACACACAGTCGGGCAGGCATTTCCGCCTGAGGAATTTGCAGGCGGCACACGGCGGATTGGAATAGCTTGAAGAAGCCATCTAATACTGGGTGCAATCAAAATTGAGTCGAAGGATATGATTAATGCTATTAATTAAACAAATCATATGTGAAATACATAAGAATTAAGAAGTAGAAAAACAGAATGTCGTAGTATGTGATTTTTCATTTCAGAACTTTTCTCGAGAAAACACTAGTCCGAGAGATATAAATTTAGCTGGTTCAGTAAGATTTATCGTGAAACTAACATAGTGATTTGATTAAAAGATATATTAGGATTTTCGCTGTAGCACGAAGTTAAATATTTTTTGTCGCTGCTAAAGAACTTATATATCCTCCCCCAATTCAGACTAGTGTCTCGACATATATTCTCCAAGATCGCTTTCTTGAACTCAATCCTAGCTAGGTTTAGACCCTTTTAGTCTTCAAATCAAGAGCTTCTATTTAATCAAAGTTTTGCAAAGACCATGATACTCCCTGAAACATGCGCATAACCTTGAAAACAAAGCTCTCTCTCTATATGATGAGCCTATATTCCCTATGGCAAAATCCTGCATCAGACTCTATGGCCATGCACTGTTACGAAACAAAAAGAACAAGCTAAAGATCCACACAAATTTGAGATATCAGAGAGGTTTTTCTTTCCAAAAACACTTCACACACACTCACCTTCATTCTCGTGAACACACGTGAACAAACAGTACAATATTTACCTTTTCTTCTTTTCTTCCTCCAGACACTCCCTCTGAACTCTCTTTAAATCTTTCCAGACATGACTGTTTGTAGCCCAAGGTCGAATGATCAGTCACACCCACACGGCCATATTCTCAACCATGGAAATTCCCTGGTTCTGTCACTTGCGTGTGTGGGATGTGAGAGTTCAACGAGGAATATATCTCCAAAAACCCTAGCTATATAGTAGAGTGTCTGTGAGAGAGAGAGAGGCAGACCCTTCCTGCAGAACAGTGACATAAAGTTGAGGGAGAAAATGATGAGAGAGAGGAGAGAGACAAAGGGTATTGTTTGTTTTGTTTTTTATCGAGTGAAAGAATGGGGGAAAAAGGAAAAGAGACACACATTGGGCGATGAATGGAGGAGGGTTTGATACATGAAAGTGATGACTATGACCGGCACTAATAATAACAATAACAACAATAATAACGGTATTTGTTATGGAGCGCACTCAAGACACTTGTTAAACACGTTGGAAACTTCAAATTTCAAACCCTGATTACATGTTTTGTGGCAGAGTTCATGCATCGAAAGCTCTAGCATTTCTTGAATTCTATCACTTGACAAGCGACTCACAAGTACTCCTTCACAATAATGCCAGTTCACTATTCACACCCATGGACGAATCGACCAAGAGAGAATTTTCTTGCTCACATAAGTTTCCTTGTCTTTGTGTCTGCAGAAACCGGTTCTAGCTGCTACTGTTCGAGAATGTGATGCTTCAACGCACCATCTCGATGTTGTAGTGCATGATTTACAATGAAACTGGTCTCGTTTTCATTTTACTTGCATTGGGAAAAGAGTTCCTTTTCTTTTGTTTTACTCTCCTTTTTCATTGAAGTCTAATGCATCATGGTAAAGGAAAAACTGACTATCGCCCCAATTTAACCGACACAAATGTTAGTTAGATAAAACTATGTTGCATATCTCTGCATATGTACCCTCATTGTGTATTCATTTCCGCTTAATTGGCCCGTCTCCTGATCCATAGTTTCTCTAAAGTACCTCCAAGATGCTTAGGAACGGCTAATCACTATACAGTAATTTCATTAGCCTAACCATATACTCGGCATGATGTCTTGACTAACACATCTCTCTGAACTCGGTGCCTTCCTGAACCCTAATCACTCTAGCTTTAGCTCATTGAAAAGTCCCAGTATTCACACATTGAGAAGAGAAAACAAAATATGGGTTGGAAACATCACCGATGCCCTTCCTCAAGGCTATAATTGAGAACGTTAAAAAGGAATCTCAGGAAATAGTATGGTCTTGTGCAGAGATCGTCTCGCAGAGACTTTGAGCGAAATAGTGACTCACAAAACACCATGCCAATAGTAGTGGGCCTCCTATCTTCAGTCCTTGGCACTGCTCCTTTTCCTTTCGTTGTTTAATCTTCTCGGTTAATAGTTTTGTCTCCTTCACCAGATAATTTGTAGGGCCGAGCCAACTCCCACAGCATCTAGTCTCAAGCACAATCCTTACTCTCAACAAAATATCCTAACTAAAATCGCGTCAGGACCCAACTCAACTTTGAACTTCTGAGTCAAAGCGAGATTACTGATCATGGGGTTTGGTTTGGTCAGATTATCGAATCTAGTTTACTCTTTTCTTTTTGCTTGTGATTGACATGCTCTCAGTGCTAGACCCATCAAACGGGCAAGTCGGATAAAAAATAATCTGATCCAAATAGACTCATTTAACCTGTTTTGACGCATTTTCATGTAATGCAAATCTAATGACCTATACTGGACCCAACCCTAACCCAATATACGAAAATTTATACCCAAACCAAGTGAAGAATGTGTGTGAGAACAAAAAAGAATGAAGAGAGTCATAGAGGTGTGTTGAGTCTAAGCAAGTTGTGGCTCATTTAATACTCATATTATGTTTAAATCAATTTACGATCTATTTAATACTTATATAGATTAAAAAAATGGGTCAATGACTTATTTTGACAGGTCTACTTGATGCATTTGTCTAGTTAAATACACGTAGAGCTTGTTGCCTCACAACAAATTTAGACTATTAATAAGGTATCTTGTCCAACTAAGATCATCAATAATGGTTACAATTACAAGTACATGTGATATAATTTAACACTGTTAAATATCTCCAAGGGAAAAAAAAAAACATTCTGGCAGACCCACCCACCATGTGATTTGCACGGCCGGTACTTGAAGTTTGTCCGAAACCCGCGAGACATGGGCGAGCTCGTTAGCTCGGCCCGGTAACGAGCCCAAACTGCACCGGGCCAGCCCAGTTAGCACTTGAGATCGAGGCGGACGGTACGACGCCGGCTATGCTCCTCCCCGAACCGAACCGAGTCGAACAGATTATTCTCCCCCGCGTTTTCCCCGGCCAGGGCCAGGTCCGTGTCCGGTCCGAACCGTTGGTCGGGCGAAGACGGCGGTCCGGCCTCAAGCGCTCCGGCCCGGTCGGTTCATCAGGATTCATTCCTCGCCTTTCACGCGCGAGAGAAATGCGGACAGGGGGGACGATGGAGTTCAGATGATCCCGACGCTCCGGCGAGATCAGCCGTGGAGAAAAGCTAGAAGCGCACGTCAATCGGAACGCCGATCGCGCGGGAATCGAGAAATCGCCGGATCGAACCGGTGAGACTTCCACTTCTTCTTCTCCCGATTTGCACGTATCTGATGGTGTGCGATTTGTTCCGAGGCCTATTTTCTGCTCCTTCCTTTGTGTTCTGTGCACCGTCAATGTGCTGAGTCTTTGTTTTGTGCGCATTTGCATTCTGTCTCCGCCTTCGAATTCTACTTCACTTCGGGTTCTTGAAAGTATGGAGCTGGAATTGGCAGCTCTTGTACGGTTGATTAGCGTTACTCGATTCTGGGCTTTGTTTCCTTTTTAGGCGGCTTTGTTTCCTTGTTTTTTCCCTTTCCGTTTGCTGATATGGATGCGCCGTATATTGCTAAATTGGTATGGGCGTGGCTTGATGAGGTTCGTGCTTTCCTAGTTAGATTGCAGCAGGATAAACCGTAGTTCTGTTCATGCTGCAAGATTACGAAATTGCGTGGGAAAATTGCCCAATCATAAGCGTCTAAACCTGAGTCCTATGGTCAAGTTTCGCCATATTTATCTGATGGGGCAGTCCAATCATTGCTGGCCAGGCCATCATCCATGTTAGGGTAGCGGCGGGACATGGACTTGATCAAGTAACTAAAGCCCAAATCAGCCCCAAATCCCCAAATCAATCTCTCCTGTTCGGACCCTGATTCCCCTGAGAAACCCCAATTCCAGTAACAGCGATTCCATGTTCAATGGAAGGAGTGACGGACAGCTAATGGCCAATTTTGCCAACTGCACTTTACTGTATCTGCAGGAATGCAGAAACTGGAGCGTGGAATTGACTCTTTCAATGTCATTTCTGTGGGCACCGAGTTTCTGAGAGATTGAAACAGCGAATAGTGATTTCACAATACAATCAATCAATGGCAATGCGAAGGCAAAGATGGTTTCAGGTGAACAAGAAGAGATTTTTAGGTGAAATTTTGAACATTTTGGGAGCAGAAATTGGTGCAATATGAATGGCTCACGGGTTCAAGGGAATGGAAATCAAATTACCTCAGTCCGTGACAGTGAGAAGTGATTGTTCCTCTGCTGTTCGATTTATGCTTTTGACATTTCATGGTCACTGAGTCTTCTGCTTTACAGAAAAGGTGCGATTAGGTTCGCAGAGGAATTAGGGTTTGAATTGGAGGGACTAATATGGGGATTTGGGGCTTTATTGCTTGACCAATAAACGATGCCGTTTTTCTAAGCAAAAATGGCATCCTTTCATTGTAAAATAATCAGTCGCCATATCACATAGATGGCTGACGATAGTTGAAGTGTCACATTAGATAAATTAGGCAAGACTTGGCCGACGAACTCAATTACACTATCCCTCAAAGGTTTAGGTCTATATTGGTTCGATTAAAAAGTTCAGGACTTGATTGGTTCCATATAATAGGTTTAGGACTGATTCTGCAATTATCTCGATTTCATTGATTGATTTTGAATGAATGTGGCTAATGGAGATCGTGTGCTTTTGGTTTTTTCTTGTGAGAGATGAACAGATAAAGTGAGGAAGGGCTTAAGTTAGGCAGCAATAATTATGGCTGAGTTGGAGAAGTTAAAGAAAAAGCTCACGCCATTGTTTGATGTGGAGAAGGGATTCCCTACCGCATCAAGCTTGGACTCTTCCGACTCCTACATGGTATCCTTTTAGTTCTTTTTCGGTAATAATTATGCAATATTGTCCTGCATCTCCCCTTATGTGCCTCATATGTTCATGAAGCTGTCAGATGGCGGAGCTGTTAATTTACTTAGCAGATCATATGGCGTCTACAACATCAACGAGCTTGGATTGCAGAAGTGCACATCGTGGTCCATAGATGAAATGGATCGTAGCGAGAAAACCTATCAATGTGCTTCACATGAGATGAGGATTTTTGGGTCAATAGGCAGTGGGGCAAGCAGTGTAGTCCAGAGAGCTATCCACATACCCACCCACAGAATTATTGCTTTGAAAAAGATCAATATATTTGAAAAGGTACTGAAGTCTGAGCTTGTTTCCAATAGTTAGCTTCATATACTATTTATAGATTGATGGACAAAACAACCAAACTTCTTCTTACCTCAGAGGATAGGTTTCTCTTTGTCTTGTATCCCTGTCCTTTTGCTCTCTCCATCTCTTTTTATTGGGGGGAGCTTAACTTGGTTTCATCTTTGGTATTAGGAGAAAAGACAGCAACTCCTCACTGAAATACGGACATTGTGTGAGGCACCTTGTGATCAAGGTCTTGTGGAATTTCATGGGGCTTATTATATACCGGACTCCGGGCAAATAAGCATAGCTCTTGAGTATATGGATGGAGGATCATTAGCGGATATCTTACGAGTGAAGAAACGTATTCCAGAACCTGTCCTTTCAGTTATGTTTCAAAAGCTCCTGCATGTAAGGATAAATCTGGAGTTTTAGCAATTTCTTTATTTGACATGGTGCCTTGTTTTTGGCCAAGCTTATATATCTGGGTTTCATTTGCTTTTGTCTCTTTCACTGCAGGGCCTAAGCTACTTGCATGGAGTAAGACACTTGGTTCATAGGGACATTAAACCTGCAAATTTGCTTGTAAATCTCAAAGGGGAGGCAAAAATCACAGATTTTGGTATCAGCGCTGGCTTAGAGAATTCCATGGCAATGGTAAGCAATAGAGGTTGAAGTTAACTAACGTACTGTTTATTCTCTTGCAATATGCTCCTTCAGAAGTCAAAACAGATGTCCACTGCTTTCTACCAGTTTAACTTTTGCTGATATGCCTCCGGTTTGTGATTAATCAGTGTGCTACTTTTGTTGGGACTGTGACATACATGTCACCTGAGCGTATCCGCAATGAGAGCTATTCTTATCCAGCCGATATATGGAGCCTCGGTCTTGCTCTGTTTGAGTGTGGTACTGGAGAGTTCCCATATAATGCTACTGATGGACCAGTCAATCTGATGTTGCAGGTGACATGTCAATTCAAAGAAGTGGACTCGTACTATATGCTGCTTGCGTTTGATGTATAATTGCATTCAAGAGACACGAGATCATTCTAGGATTGACGGGGGGTCTCCTGAAGGATTGGAGTCTTCAAATGGGAAATGGAATCATAGAAATTCGCGCCAATAAAAAAATTGACCAAAAAAATAATGTAGATAACATCCAATTGGATGGACAATGGATATAATTCGTGCAACATCAAAAAGAGAAACAAAATTTTAAAATCTTAGGTCATCTTTAGAAGTCAAAATTCATGAGTTCTACATTTATAAAATTTAAAATGTCCTGCATCTATATAGACTAAAATGTGGACATATATTGAGTTCAAGTTTATATGGGTTTGTTTCAATGGGCAATGTAGATAGAATCCTACTAGTTAAAGATTTAATTGATTAGAACCAAAAAGTTTATACTGGACAATTAAAATCCATATTTACATTTTATTGGTATCTTAACAACCATGGATGAGTATTCTTTCATAAAACCATCTTTGTCAATCAAGACAATTGATGGATGTCCCAACTAGTGGGATAAGGGTAGTTGTTGTTAAATAACAATGATGATTATACACGATCTTGTTAATACTTGAAAGGTTCTAAGGTTTGCTTGTGCCCTCAATTTAAGTTGTGGGAGCTCTATACAATGTCATACATGATTTTTTTTTTCTTTATGTGTTTATGGCAGATTTTGGATGACCCATCACCATCGCCTTTGGACTGCAATTTTTCGAAAGAATTCTGCTCTTTCATTGATGCATGTCTGCAGAAGGATGCGGATGCTCGGCCAACTGCCGAGCAGGTGAGATTACAGTAAATTTGGCATCAAAGTTACTGTTTTGGAAAACAGCTTGAGCTTTGTGAGGCATTTACACCTCCCCGGGAACTTCTTCAGTCTTTGAGTAGGTTTTGTAATGAGTATATATCCCTGAGGTCCTTGAGGATATATTTAGTGAAGTCATACTTCTCCATATGCCATTAGTATCATGCTACATTGCATAAGTTGCACCTCACTGTAATTTCTGGCATCTTATAGGATGGAGGCATCTACTGACGACACTATCCTTTAATCTGAATTGTGTGATGAATTTTCTGCAGCTGCTCATGCACCCATTCATCACAAAATATGAGCATACCAATGTTGATTTAGCAACATTTGTTAGAAGCATCTTTGATCCAACAGAAAGGATGAAAGATCTAGCAGATGTAAGTTCTCTTCAACATATGGTTGCACAATCTCAGTGAACCTGTAAATGCATGAAAGAATGGTTTAGACTTCATAGACAATCTTTCTTGTCAGACAGGAATATTCAAGAACTCTACATATATTTGTGAGGTAGACCTTCTTTTGTCAGATCTTTTCCCTGAATTGTGGAAATGATTAACAAAGTGACTACATTGTATCTTGAGTTGTGCCTGCTGAGTGTTGATGCATATGTATCTGGTCATACAAAAGCTATTCTCTTGTAAAAAGTTTAGTGACACCTGTTGGTGACTCTGTCAATGAAGTTCTGATGTGGCACCTTTTCATGCGGTGATTTTAATGGAGGGAAGTTGGCATTACAATTTTCCCACATTCTTATGGTTACTCTTGGACTGGTTCAAATAGACTGCCCAAGATATAAGAAAAAAGTGCATTTCATTTCTCAGTGAGTGTGCATCGTCTTACCCGGACTTGCATTTTAGATGGTAGAGTAAGTTTGTTCACAAGGACCTGAAGTTTAGCTCTAGTTGGGGTTTTTCTCCTCTGTTGCATCAAATCATTCTCCTATAGACTTTTGCAAATATTTCAACCACCGACTGAGTTAAAGCCATGCTTGAAGTAATCTGTTTGGTTATTTATTGAGTAACTCCGAAGTTAGAATGAGGACTGGAACATGTGTCAGTACTTGAGATATGCTGTTGCAGTCGTGATAAATGGATTTTAATATAAATTTGATCTTCCGACCAGATGTTGGCAATACACTATTACCTACTATTTGATGGATCTGATGAAATTTGGCATCATATGAAGACCTTCTACAATGAAGGATCAACTTTTAGGTAAGAGATGTTTTTTTGAAGTAGCATTGGAGTTTGAATCCATAATCAGAGAATTTGCTGATACTATTGGTGCTTGTGTTTTCCATTTAGGTGCGCTGATATTACTACAATTTTCCTCTTTTAGTTTCTCAGACAAGCAATTTGTTGGTCCAGATGAAATTTTTGGAAGCTTGTCGAATATCCGGAAAACTTTAGCCGGTGACTGGCCTCCTGAAAGACTTGTACATGTCGTTGAAAAACTGCAGTGCCGTAATTATGGTCAGAATGGGATCGAAATCCGCATATCAGGCTCCTTCATTATAGGGAATCAATTCCTCATCTGCGGTGATGGAGTCCAAGTTGAAGGCATGCCACATTTCAAAGATCTATCCATTGATCTTTCTGCTAAACGAATGGGTAGATTCCAGGAGCAATTTACGATTGAACCAGGCAATCAAATTGGATGCTATGTCATAGTGAAACAGGATCTTCACATTATGAGCTAGAGAAATGAAAGCCGATGGTCATTATCAAGGTCAGCAATTATACATATTGGTTTCTAGTTCTCAAATTTTAGTGTCGTTGCCAAATCCCAAAAGTATTGGTGTTCCACTACGTAATTTTTAAGTTCTTTAAAGAAAGAACAAACCTTTTTGGCCGTAAGTTAAGGTTGGTCACTATGATATTTCCTATCGCCTAGCAATACAGTTTTGTACAAGAGTACCATATGATTTCTCAATCCCAGTGAATTGGATCTGATGACATCTTTGCTACACAGACTGACGTCAGCTTGAGAGAGGAGATGTGGCAGATTTTGTGGACATTCATTCAGGAAGGTTGCTGTTTTAAGCTTTGAGGGGAACTGGATCGGTCATGCTTCTACTTGCAAAGGAACTTCAGTATCAAACCTTCATGAGATTCAGAAGTGATAATCAAGACACCACATCTGTTGGGTGGTGCCGGTGGGACTGTCGTGTACCACCGTTTGACGGTTGATGGAGTTCTAGGATGTCCTGCTTTGTTTTTCCTGCTGCTCAGCGTACTTTTGATGCAGTTGCAGTAAAGTGGTTTGTTCTATTTCTCTCTTCTTCTTGATGCACGATAGGTTATCGGGAAACCATTACTTACACTGCTAAATAATGCCGGGGTTATCGGTATGGACTTCGCCATATTATGCAGATCTGGACCTCAATGGCAGCTGGTCAGTCCTCCTGACAATAAGAGGAGGAGTTGCGCGGAAGCAATCGGATACTCCAAAACTTACTTCATTGTAATGCATGGTTATTGTAATTTACGTATTTGAGAGAATGCCATGATCATTTATTAAAGCTGCTTGTCCTCCCCCTTTATATTGATTATTGCCCCAATTCGTCAGAATTTACTTTGTACGATAGGGTTTGGTGTTGATGATGGTACAGGACAAAATCATAATGTGTTTTTTATGCTGTGCTTATTATAATTATTTTTCTTTGGTCTAAATGATCTGCTTGTTAGATTTTGTGCTCAACTGTGAACGTAGTTCCCTCGTACCAGCTTTCCCAGAGATCTCGTATGATACGAACTTCTATGAGAATCTAATTAGGATTCACCATACACTTGCTGCTCACTTATGTTTAGGCTTAATCATTGAATGCTATGCCTGATTATCATAAATATGTAAAAGGAAGAAGAACCAAGTTTTATAATTAAAAAAAGAGAGGATAAACTCCTAATTAAAGGAATTATAAGATTGATAAAGTTAGATAATACCTAGCAAAAGTTCGAATGGATGGTCGTAATGCCTTCGGAATTACGCATCTTCATCTTCGTTCAACATTGTAAGATAAAATTTAAGGTCTCTACGGTTCATTTCTAGATGGCTGGAATTGACTTAGAAAGAAAATCGTGATTTTACTTGTCCTAACCTTCTCACTAATGAAATAGGCATGATAAATAATACGTCTAAGTGGCGACTGTTCTTACAAAAAAAAGCACCAAAACCTTTTCTCGTAACAAGGAGAGACACATGATAAGGGCGTGAATGATTTTGTCTTAGAAATCAATCTCAGGTAGAAATAAATTTTCTTATTTCTATTATTTGGACGAATTTCTAAGCAAAAAAATATGCATTTGGCCACAAACATGAAATTTCTATTTTTAGAACAGAAATTCGATGATAGCGGCACAAAAATTTCTCCCTTAAGTGGTTGGCAAGTAGTGGCCACCTAATCTGAAAACGAAATGAGAAGAGTTTTTATTTTTGTTCCAAAAAATAGAAAATTAAGAAAAATTTACTTCTCATTTCTGTTTTAAATATTGGAAAAAATTTTGTTCTAGAAATAAAAATATAAAATTGCAATACCAAACTAATTTCTATTCTAAATTTATTCTTGGATATAGAAAAATAGAAAACTAGAGAAACAAAATCACAATTTTCAATTTGATGACATTTTGAAGGTAATATTTAAAAAATTAAATATTAATATATTTACATAAATAGGGTGTATAAAAATTGTTCCTTGTTAATCCAAATTTCCTTGAGCCTCATCCCCAGGTGCAGCCATTTTTTTTCTTTTTGGGGGGTCGATTTATTTATTTATTTATTATTTTTTGCAATAGGAGCTAAATGAAAATAGATTTCCACGAAAATAAAGGAAAAAATAAAGAAAAAGAAAAGCCGCGGGAGCCCATTTTTAACGGTCGTCCCTAACCTACATAAACCCTAGCATCCGCTTCACCGTCAGCAGCCGCTTCCCCACTGTTCTCTCGAGCCTCTCCTGCGCCGACGTCGCCGCAACGATGCCGAAGCACTACAGGCCTGCGGTGAGTCTCCTCCTCCTCCTCCTCCTCCTCCTCTCAATCTCTGTGCAGGCTTTTGAGATGCTTTAGCGTCGCGATTCGCGTCCGTCGAGTGGGACAAGTTCGCGCGATTTCACCTTTGCGAATCTCCCTCCGTGTGCAGGGAAAGAAGAAGGAAGGCAACGCCGCGAAGTACGTCACCAGGTCCCAAGCTGTCAAGCTCCTCCAAGTCAATCTCTCCACTTTCAGGTCCTCTCTCTCCCTCTCTCTCTCTCTCTCTCTCTCTCTCTTTCTCTCTCGGTGCTTGGGTTTTTTAGCTAGACAGGGGAAAGGAAATGGCAGTGGCTTGTTTTCCTTTGTGCTAACAATAGTTTTACGACATACCTTTTGTCTTTGTATAAAGCATCCGTATGAATCGATCTTACATGCTCAGAATCTCAATGTTTAGGTTGTTTTTTGCTGATAGGGAGTTGCGCTAACGATGTTCTTTAATATTTGATACGCGTCCTTTGCTTATGTATGAGACATTTACCCTTTTTTGTTCTTATTGGAAATTATAGGAGACTATGCATCCTGAAAGGTGTATTTCCCCGGGAACCTAAGAAGAAAGTCAAGGGAAACCACCACACTTATTATCACTTGAAGGATATCTGGTTCGTTAAACATGATCCACTGCTCGAAAAGTTTAGGGAGATGCGAACTTACGAAAAGAAACTTAAGAAAGCCAACGCAAAGAAAAACAAGGATCTTTATGAGCGTCTTCGCACTCGAAAGCCTACTTATACACTTGACAGACTCATATTGGAGAGGTTTGTTGAATATGCTCTTCTGTTATCTACCGTTGCAGCTTTCATATCTCATCTGACATTTACTGGCTGCTTACACTATTAATGTAGGTATCCTAAGTTTCTTGATGCTCTTAGAGACTTGGATGACTGCCTGTCCATGGTGCACCTTTTTGCAGCATTACCAGCCTTGGAGCGGGAAAATATCGAAGTGAAGCGTATCCACAATTGTCGAAAGTTAGTTTCCTACTTTCATCAGGGAAAACAGTGACCTTGTTACTAGCCCTCTTGTATGCGATTTCCACATGCATGCTAGGGTTTTAGAATTTGGTAAAAGAGAAGGAACCACTTCGCTCCTCCTAGAAGCATAAATGTATAAATTCTCCAATGCCAAAATCTCCGATGTGGCTGGTCAGGGCAGCCTGATCACTTATATGAAGCTGGGGTTAATAATGACAATAGCATCATGTGTATCCTAAAAGTTTTCACTTCTTACAAGAAAGGGAAAATGAAGAACATCTAGGGCTCGAAGGAAAATTTCTAGCCACAAAGGTTAATTAAAGGCTGATTGCAAATTGAAATTGAGGGCGAGTTTGTGAGATATGCCATGTTTACTTTGTAGAACAATGATGATTTGGGCAATTGGGTGGTTTTAATCGTTGATGAAATGAAAAGTGTGGAAGGACAGAATAAAAGGGTGGCACAACTTGTCTCAGTTTAAGCTTCCCCAGACTTTGGAGTGTCGCCAACTTACTATAGTCAGTGACTACTTGAGTTAAGTAAACATAAATAAACATAAATCCGTATTCTTCCTGTTGTTCAATCCAGAAAAAATCAAGGCGAGGATTGCCATAGGAATATTAGTCAGCTGAAATCTCACCTTTCCTGTTATAACAGTAGAGTTTCACAAATCGGGATGTATTATTAGTCTAGGTTAATGTCTTTCTTCAAGGATTAATGTTCACTTCTGGTTTGATCAAATTTGCTTTCATTCTTCACTGTTAGGTTGAGTCACGAATGGCAAGCTTATATTGCTCGAACTCATAAGCTCAGAAAAGTCTTCATATCTGTGAAAGGCATATATTTTCAGGTACTACAGGTTACTTATTGATCAACCGTATTACTTCTTATGTTGCATGAAATTCTTACTGAGCAAGGCTACGTTTGCAATAATTGATTTGCACAGGCTGAAGTTGAGGGTCAGAAGATCACATGGTTAACACCTCATGCCTTGCAGCAAGTTCTGCCCGACGATGTGGACTATTCTGTCATGCTAACTTTTTTGGAATTTTATGAGGTCATATCGTGAGCTTCTGTTTTCACCTCCTATTCTAGTTTAGCTGATGACATAAAGTGGTGTTATTCCCTTTTATTTTCTGATAATTCTACCTAAGAAGCTTCATCAATTAGAGTCTTGTCTAAGAATCTTGTATGCGTCTTTTAGATTGGATCTAGGTGTGTTGTTACAAACTGATTAAATAGAAGATATGACTCTACTTTAAGGTAGAGGGCCATGATAGCCTGGTGGTTATTGCCTTTAATTGTTTGTTTCGTATTTCCAGTCGCAACAATAATCTATGTTCTTATTAAGTCTGCTTTCTGTCTCTCTTTTTGACCTTGTCATTTAATTGCTGCAGACTCTTCTTGCTTTTACGAATTTCAAGCTTTATCATTCAATCAATGTTAAGTATCCACCAATTCTGGATCCCCAACTGGAGGCTTTAGCTGAAGGTATTCATTCTAAAGTTTTACAAAATAGAACAATTGGCTATCCATGATAATCTAATTGCATACCTCAGCCATAGTTTTCTGAGTCATCTGTTGGTATTTTACTTTTCACCGTTGAGATAATAATTAGCTCAAAAACTTGTGCAGAACTTTATGCGTTGTCAAGATATCTTGATGCTAATACTAGATCTGCCCGTGCCTCTGGATCTGACCAAGTGGAAGGTCAAGAAAATGAAAAGCAGCATGATGAATCTGATTTAAGGCTTGCACAACTTCAACATCAGCTTCCTCATAATGAACCTGGGGCTTTAATGCATTTGGTTGAAGATGCTGCTGGTGAGGATGAGGAGGATGAAGATACAAAGGAGTGTAAGAATCTCTTCAAGGATATGAAGTTCTTCTTGGGTCGTGAGGTGAGATCGATTTTGTGTTGGATTGTAGATGTTTGTTGTTGGTAGCCCATACATTTATCCTACCTATAAACCTTGTCGTCTCCTCACATTTGATATTTTGTGGAAGTGCAGATTTGCTTGCTAGGAAATGAAAGTGTCTCTCCTCCCTCTTCCCTTTCTTAATAGATAGGGAGGGAGAAGTACTGACTTAATGTTTTCATTTTTCAATGTGTAAAGGAAGTGGGTTATGTGACCTTTAGAAAAGAAGTGAACATAGTGTGCGCTTTCCTAACTCATTGAAATAAAAAAAATTGTAAGAAATCAAGCTGTGCTAAGAAAATGAGTGGAATACACTTTGGGAGGTGCATAGAGTAGTTTCATATTTTATTTGAGAAAAAGACAAAATATTCTGTGTCTGCACAGTAAAATATCAGTAAAATTCATTTTAATGAGATTTTACATTTGGATTCTTCTTTTGCATGGTTCGTTTGTGCTATTTGAAACTGAATAACGAGGTTCAAGTGGTGACTGCACTTTGCACTAATTGCGTCATTATGCCCAGTCGAATATGACGCAGCATATATTACCAAATTGTATCTATGTTACCTTTCATATCCATCCTTTTGAGTAACACAAGAAGCTTGCTACCCTCACTTACTTGAGTATCTTCCTATTATAGGATATTAGCCTCTGTTTAATTTAAAATTTCCAGCTTGTACAGGTTTTGCATGCTGATAGTGTGGTATTTGTAATGTTGTGGACACTTAAATAGTTTCCAGCAGATGCGAGAGCAAATATTTAATAAAATTTCGTAAACCAACATTCATGGTACATCTTAGATCTTAATTCTTTTAGAGTTGGCAGTAGTCAACAGTGATGAAAGAAAGTATATATTGTTGACATGCATCTACATTGCTATTCATGAATTGATCAGTCTTCATCTTTGGTTCATCTTTCATGCTGATGTTTTGTCATTCTTCACCTGCTTCTATTAATTAATTTTATGATATTCAGGTTCCTAGAGAGTCTTTGCTTTTTGTTATTCCTGCTTTTGGAGGTATTGTTTCTTGGGAGGGAGATGGGGCTCCGTTTAGGGAAGCTGATCAGAGCATTACCCATCAGGTGTCCTATTAATGCTCACAACTGTTCTGTTTTCTCCTGATGTTCTTATTATTTCCTTTTATATCCAATGCTTGATGATTGCATTTTGCTGTGCAGATTGTTGATAGACCAACTCAAGGCCATAAATTTCTTTCTAGAGAGTATGTCCAGCCTCAATGGATTTACGACTGTGTGAATGCAAGAATTATCTTGCCAACTGAGGGTTACTTGGTGGGAAGGTAAAGTGGACATGCTCTTCGAAATTTATCTAAGCATTTTTTTTTTTCCAAGTGATGATGTTCTAACAAAATTTGTTTGTTTCTCTTTCTTCCCTTTCTTAATTGGTGTTCAAATAATATGTCCCTCTCTTTCTCCCATTTTATCCATCGAGTATTTGGTACTCACCATGATTGCAAAAGATTGCATGACATGCCAATGCCGTGCTGCAAACATTAGCATGCTTGGTTGGAGTTATGCTTCAGAATATATCCACGGAGTCTGGGACTCGCCATAAATTTAAATGGATAAGATGGGACCCTCTGGAAAACTTAGTAGTTGTGAAATATTGCGAGGTTTAGCCTGCATTGGAACCAGCCATGTGCTTAAATTGATTCATTCGATATCATTGCTAGATTTACTCCAACCAATGGTATAGATGCACCTGACTTAAGGCTAAAGGGTGATTGTTATAACATAGCATATGCAAAGAAAGGAATAGTAAGCTTCTCAGGAAAAAGCAACAATAATAAACAGGGCTTGTTACTGTATTAGAATTTAGACTCAATCATTGAAAATAAGGAAGATTACGGACCAGTTTAATCACCTCAGGCTAATTCTTGTTATTAATTTATAATTTTGTTGTCTTCCATTGCCTTCATTACACTATCTATTTTACACAATAACTACTCAAAACTCCTGATAAAATGGTCCTGTGCATTGCACAATTCAGCCTAGTGCTCTAGATTAGTTGCATGGACATCTTGGATACGATGAATTTCAGCTTCTTTTTTTTCCACCCTTCCCATAGGCTCTTTGCACCCGTATTGCATTCTTCGCTAGCATTTGACATCATTATTTGTGAGCAGGGTTCCTCCACCACACTTGTCGCCTTTTGTAGATAATGAAGCTGAGGGTTACGTGCCAGACTATGCAGAGACTGTTAAGCGCTTGCAGGCTGCTGCAAGAAATGAGGTTCTTCCAATGCCAGGCACCGTAAAAGAAGACTTGGAAGATCCTCAGCGTCTCTTGGTTGAAGGTATCATCGACCGTGCTGAGGCAAATGAAGCTGCTGAGAAGAAACGGAAGGTATTCAATCTCTTGATGGCTGATTGTTGTTTTCTAGTGTAGCATTTTCACTGTTTGTTTTGACGAGTTCACACCGTAGATTTGGCCACAAATTGTCAAAATTCATAAATTCTTGTCAATGCAGATGGCGACTCTCGAAAAACAGTATCATGACGAGTTAAAATTGGAACTAGAGGGAGCCCAGTATTCTTCATCTATGATTAATCAAAATATAGAGAGCAATACAGCGAGTGGAGAAGCTAGGGAGGAACCTGCTCCTGATCTGCAACAAATTGCTGAAGATAACGCAAATATGTCAAAGCTTGTGATGCCACGGAAGAAGAGGAGGCTTTTAGAAGCCATGGAGGTAACTCATAATGTTTGCTGCATTTCCTCTGTTAAATTTGCTGGCTTAACTGCAGTTTTTCTCATGCAATGACACTTGGCCCTTGCTCCATGCAGATAGGGAAGAAACGTAAACAGGCTAATGTCGATCTTCTTAAAGAACGGAAGAAGAAAAATGAAGCAGGTCAGACGTCAAAGGCGAAATGATTCAGCCCAGAATTTTGAGCTTTTTTTGGAGTATTCGATATTTATTTCTTGTGCTTTATTCTGTTGGAAGAATAGTGTACCGCCAATCAGAGGTATTGGCTAAAATTTTGCAGAAATATGGATGATAAAAATGTGTAAAATATATTCTTCTCAAAAGCTTATTAGAGCGAGGTTGTTCAACTTGCCATCGGGAACGTAGCCGGTTCTTGATAATGCTTCATTTGTTTCGTTTTTCGTTGGCAATACAGAATTATTTTTAGAAAAAATATTATTCAAATTTTTTATTTTTGGCGAAATTAATAGAGTCTAAGTATCTATATATAAATCAACAGTTCCGCTGCAAAACTTTCACTTGTACAAATAATACTTAATCAATATTTTTTAAGCAAGAATTTACATTTTGGCTTAAGCTAAAAAGCAATTAACATTATTGATGTAGAGGAAAATGTAGAGACTCATTGATTCGTACGAAATTTGATTCTGGAGTTGGGTTTGATTTATTGAAATTACGTTGCATGCAATCTTATTTATATGTTAATTAGCAGGGTTTGTCCAACCATCCTTTCCACGTGGGAATGGAAAGATAGGAGGTTTAAATTCTCATCTTCGGGGGTGATTTAATTTCAAATGTAGGTTTTAATTTTCATTCCTTGTAATGGGACAGGATAAAACTCTGAAGGAGAATTAAAGTAAGAATAAGCAAAATCGATAAAAAAAATAAATTATTTGCATGTTTTTCCAACTGCTCCAATCAATCGGATACAAGAAAAGTGAGAAAAATAAGAAGAGGAGGAGAAAGTTGTCCTTCGACTGGAGAACCGGTCGTCCGCCTGCCCGGCTACCACGCCGTGTCGAGGAAACTGCAGGCTGAATGCAGTCCGTCCTTCTCCCGCTTCTTTTTCTCTTACTCCTCCCGCTGCAACTGCAATCCTCGTCCCTTTCCTGTACAGCGTCCCCCTGGTCGATCAATGTCAACAAGAGCTCGCCTCTCGTGCTTGAAGCTTCTCTACATAGCCAACCTCTGAAGCAGACAACGCGAGGCCGTCAATCTCCATGAACGTCCCTTCCTCAGTCACTCCCGTCGCTGGCGGGGCTCTTCAACCAAACAATGCTCTCGCTCAAACATGGGACCATGACCAGGGCTCTTCTCCTTACCCAGTCCCTCGCCCTCGACCATGCCCTCCTCGCCACCGCCGCCCCCGCGCTCCACCGCCTCCCTCCTCCGTGCACTGCGGCGAGCCAGCATCCCCGGCGCCGCTCTCAGCACGAGGGAGCTCGTGCTCTCCCTCACAGGGTGGTTCCGATCCAGCAACAATATGCTGTTCGACCGGAGGACTTCTGAAGCAATAACCCCTGGGATGGTACGGCTACAAGCACCTGATTCTTGAACTGCCTCCGTTATACCGAACAATGACTTGAACCCCCTTATATGCAAAGAAGACATGAACACTCCCTTATGTCGCTGCAATCTCAACAAGCGTGCTTTTTTTTTTTTCTATTACCTTGACCTATCATGTACCATTAACTGCAACAGGGATGCCAAATCAATCCATCAACTGAAGAAGCTATGGACTACAGCCAAAAAATTCAGAGGAAACAAATGCAGCAAGAAGCTTTGAGGTACTTGCAAAGGCGATTAGCGAAGGCAGACCTTCAAAAGATGATCGAGAGCAAGAAAATAACAAGGAGGTTGGTTGCATCAATACTTTGAATCTTCGCATCTTTTTTGATTTGGGAAAATGTCATAAAAATACTAAACTATGCCCTCTGTGACAATTTTACCTTGAGCTTTTTTTTTTGTCACCAAAAACCCCAAACTATGCCACTTGTGACAATTTTACCCTGAACTTTTTTTTTGCCACCAAAAATCCTAAACTATGCCACTTGTGACAATTTTACCCTGAATTATATCACTTATGACAAATTTACCATAAAGTTTTTTGGATTGAAGGGCATTTTCGTCATTCTCAATTTTTTTCTTTTTTTTTTTATTGAATGGAGGAAGCCGGCAAGGCGAGGCACCGGAGTCAGGCGAGGGTCACCTAGGCTTGGGCGGCCCTCGCCGGATTTGGCGAGGGCGGGACCACCCAAGCTAGATCCGGTGAGGGCGGCCCTTCGCCGAATCTGGCCACCCAGGCCTGGGTTGCCCTCTCCCAACGCCGGCGAGGGTCGCCCAGGCGTGGGCAGCCCTCGCCGGCGTTGGGGGGGCTGCCTAGGCCTGGGCGACCCTCGTCGGCGTCGGAGTCCGCCGGAGCCTCGCCCGACTCCGACGCCGGCGAGGGCGGCTTCGCCAGCTTCTCTTGGTCGAGAGAAAAAAAAAAAGAAAAAGAAATAGAAAAGGACAAAAATGCTCCTCAGTAAAAAAGTTGGGGGTAAATTTGTCACAAGTGGCATAGTTTGGGGTTTTTGAAGATACAAAAAAAAGTTTAGGGTAAAATTGTTACAAGTGGCATAGTTTAAGATTTTTGGTAACACAAAAAAAAGTTCAAGCTAAAATTGTCATAGATGGTATAGTTTAAGATTTTTGGTGACATTTGCCCTTTTGATTTATACAAGATTTCCATCTTCCACAGAGTCAATCGACTTCAGTCTCCTAATAAAAAATTCCTATGTTCTTATGACTTTCCGCAGAGAATAATTAGTACACATAATAGAAGCTATTAGCATAAAGTTCTACTATACAATGTTCTATTATGTCAGATGTTCAAGAAAATGGAAGTTCCATAGAATTGGAGCATGATAAAGTGAAAGTAAGAAAGTCGAGGCAGTCACTGCTGATGTCAAGCCTGAAGAGAAGTGTGAGGATGCAATCAGGGTGAACAGCTTATTTCGACTCCGACAAGAACGATGAATGCTGATTTCGCTAAAGCAAGTGAACTAGAGCTCTTGCTTAAGCTAACAGCTGATGTGTCTGGACTCTTGGGTTAGTAATATTTATACTAGTCATAAGTTTCTCAATGATGATAATCAAGTATCAATTATTAGTAATTTCTAAGCAGGCGCCGAGCAAGCTCGCTAGATGAGATGCGCACAAAAATGGAATGGCCTGTATGGCTATTTTTGCTCTGAGTTGATGGTTTTTAAGCGGACCGATTAGGCTGCCAAGCCTGCAGGGACTAACAAGGATCTTGAACGACGCACTATATATACCTTTTAGCCCATGGATTGATGGAAACTCCTCAATGCCATTAAATCGTGACCAGTATATATATAGATCTTATTAGAATTATATCAACCTTGATAACATTATTGGTGCATAAACAAACAAGTTGCCATTTTAGACAAGTGCGCCCTTAAGATTATTGTGAAGAGATAGACTAGTCGAGATGCATGAAAACTGACTCGGATAATCATCTATCCGATTCAAAAAATGGTAATTAAATGTTTTAGAGAAATGCCGCATGACTTGATGAGTAGCTTCATCAGGTTGTCAAGTTTGTGCTTCGAAAGTAAGTGTTATTATATGGTCGGAACAATCATTACTTTCTAATCAATCAAATACATGACGGTAAGAGATTCAAAGAAGAGTTTATAATTTTGTATAAGTTTGATTAGATCCAAAAATTAAAATTGATCACTTATTTGATATATATATTTTTTTAAAGATAAGGTGCATGATAAGGCGAAAGTTAGTTGATAATTCAATGGGCGACAAGCTGACATATCACTCAAACTAAAATTAGTAATTATGTATAAGAATGAATAACTTTAATACGTCGGTAAGCTCAGAAATAAATGTTGGCAAACCCTTACAACAGCTAACGATATCGAAACAATCAAATAGGAATTGGCAAGTGGCTCGAATAATATTTTTTAGATCCTAAAATAGTTTGGTAGCTTATTGAAGATTATAGATTATTAGAATAAATGGTAACTATAGAAGTATTATTAAAAAACTGATCTCCTAGCGCTAAACAAGTTACCGTTTAGAATTTAGTCATCAATGCCTTGCAAAAATTGCCAACGTTTTCTAAAGATTTACAGGATCAATGTTTGGTATTTTTCCCGCGTCAGTACCTTCTCCTTCATCTTCTAAATTCTAAAATCCTACTCTATCGCCGCTCAATTTCGTCGTTCTCTTCAGAGTCGATTCTGCATGGATAGTAGCTTCAGTGAGAGCTCCAGCTTTCTTGCTTACGTACACATATAGATCAACGCAAGCCAATGCATGGTAACACCACGACCTGCAAACTCAAAGCTGTTTGCATGATCTCAATCACTAACTCTGATTCCAAACACACTCGGGCCTGCGTAGAAGCAGACCATGTTTGCGTAAACACGCATGGCTATACACGCTACTACAATAACCTGCAATCTCATAGCTGTACGTGGGATCACGCGCTAATTCTGATTGTGAACACACTCGGGCTGCAGAGAAGCGCGGACCATGTTTATGCTACAGATATGACCTCAGAGGCAGAAATATACAATGCTCATTTGGTCATGAAGAGGATTCTTCTTCCGGCTCTTTTCCACTGCCGGGATTCATTATACTCACTTTGGCGAGTGTGCCTTCGAATGTGACGATTTACCAGTTATGGCTTTCTTCACTTTCGACATTGAGTGCTTGAACTTCGAGCCAACCCCCGACAATATGTTATGGGATTTCTTATGCAACACCTTGATATCGATATCTTTGGAAGCTTCCACCATGACAGGAGCATCGCTTTCTGGTTCTGTCCTTTCATGCTCGTCTTCTTCATTCTCGTCTCTTTCTTCATCTCTTTTCACTTCTTCAGGTGGCACAGAATCCGATTCATCTGTTGGTCTTCTCTCTTTAGACGAAGGCTCAGTGGTTGGTGAATTGCCTTCTGGGATCTTGTTTAAGAGGTCAGTCAATGAGACAACAGATGTGTCTTCTGACAATTCCTCCTGACTTGTCTTTGCATCAAAACTGCACGTTCTCTCTCCTCCATATTCAATTCCTTTCAGTTCAAGATCAGCTTTCGAAGGATCCCCAAGGTCGACATTGCTTGCTTCGGAGTATTGAATGGTTTCAACAATTCTTTCCTTCCCTGCAGGTAGTCTGTCTTCATCGCCTTCTGTTAGTGTAACATCTGCAGTCGTACTCAGACATGCTTCCCCTGAAACTGGCATTTCAGGCATGGGAATTGAGGCGTACTCTTTCTGTTCAAGAACTCGATTGGTTTCCCTTGCTTCTTCAAGATCCAAGTCATCTCCTTTTTGAGTTTTCTCCACACTTGATTCCTGGACATGAGACGTGACAGAATGTCAATTATCCCTTTCACATTTTCCATAGTTAATAGATTAGACTCTCTTAATCTTATTACTGTGTTTTCTTGAGATTTGATGTTCAAGTTATTTTCTTTCCTTCTAAGGAGTAAATTCTTCTTCTAAGTAATTGGCAGGAAGGTCTCATACCTTGTTGATTGATACACTGTATCACGTTATGCAATGAGAATGAGTTGAGGTTTCATTGGTACTTACTTCGTTACATATTGCTGTGGCGTCTGTCGTGCTGCTTCCAGAGTTTGCTTTACTGTGCTGGTCCTTGAAGTCTGATTCAGTTACTCCTTCTGAAGTGATGTTTTCCTCAGCTTCATCTATGAAGTTTTTATCTACTGTCTCCCTTTCAACATGAACCTCGTCAAACTCTTTCGGAGCAATGTCTTTGTCAACTGCACTGTGTTTGCTTTTGTCCTGCAAAGGAAAAGCATTATAAAGATAAAGTTTGAAGCTTGATACACACAGAATATTGCAAAGGACGGATAAATTAAGTTTGGTCCAGTTGCTGACCTCCTGGAATTGAAGTTCATTAGCCTCGCTAAGAAATGTGTTATGCATCTTCCCTTCTACGATTTTTTCACTATGCAGTTCATCCTCTTCGCAGCTCGCGTTAGTTATTTCTTGATTAATGGGGCGGCTGTCGATAACTTCAAGCTGTTCAACAGTCTGATATATTTTCATCCTTAGTAAATAATTAGCAGAAACGCATATAACTACACAGATTTACTAATCAGCATATGCATAATAGTATTTCCATCAGTTCAATTTTCTATCATACCTGCCCTTCAGCGTTTTCACCCTGCAAGGTTTCATTTGCTTTTGATGTTTCCTCTCCTTTCTCTTCAGCTCTTAAATCCCGTGCTAATGCATGGACTTGGTTTTCCTCAACTCCAGTGTCCTTTGGTTCATTAAAGTCTTTCTGAAGTTTAACCTGTGATGCAGATTTGACCAAGTCATCACAAACTCCTTGCTCATGACTCTCAGTAGCACTTGTTAGACCCACGAGTTTCTCACTCTCTGATGGAAAATCAGTGCATTTGGTTTCATTTTGAGTCTCAGGTTCCAAACCTTCATCCTGTGTACTGCTACATTCATTATACTTTTCAGTTAGGTCATCTTGTATGGTTTCACTGCCTCTAGATTGGACTTTTGGAGGTTTGAACTGTCTAATTTCCTTCTGCCAGATTTCTTCCTTTGCTTCAGCTGCTGAGGAAAATAGTGTGGTTTCAGTTGCTTGCACATTCTGTGTGTCTTGTTTCCTTACATCTTTATGTTCCTCTTGAAGCAATGCAGAGAATGGTGTCTGAATTTGCACCTCCAGTTCTTTTGCTGATGTATTCTGGTCAGATGTTGCAGCAGCTTCATGAACTAATTCAAGGCAATGAGATCTGCTTTCACTCACATCCAGCTCTTCTGCAGTTGTTTCCTCCCTTGCATCAATAACGTCCATACCTGGATCTTTGGAACCTAGCACTGCTTCAGAAGCTATTGTCATTCTCCCCAATCCATCTGCCTCCGGATTTTCAGCAGTCACAATTTCTCTCTCCACATTCTCATTGTCTGTAGCTAAATGCTCCTCTTCAAGCTGTGTTTCAAATCTTCCATCGAGTCGACTATCCTCAATCTCTACTTCTTTGGGCAATTCCTTGTCAAAGCCAGTACCAGAGTCATCTACAGGCTTTTCTTCTTTAGGACAGGAGCTGGGAGTTGATGTTGATGAGGTCTTTGGAGCAGTGTCAACCTTATCATAGCAAGAATCAAGTTCCTTTGTTAGTTCCTCGCTATCTTTGGTTGCATGCTCAATTGGTGCATCGGAGCCACAATTTTCTTCTTCCTGTGTCTTTTCCTGATGCAATGCTTCCTGGATTTGTGCATCACATTTACTGTTGGGTATTTCCTCAACATCCAAATTTCCTCTTTTGGTCTTTTCAGTCAAATATGATGCTTCTGTATGTTCCTTTGATACTGCATTGGAGTCTGCCTCCTGTGTATAGATAATTCCTTACGTCAGAAAAGCAGGGGGTGGGGGGGGTTTTTGGTTTATAGCGGGAGTCCAATTTTTTTTCTTGTAAACTAGCATGTCTAAAAATATTATCAGTTATTCCAATTCTGACCTCACAGATTGCAAGGTTCCCAGGTGCAACAGTTTCATTTGGGTCACGGTTCTCCTCAACCTGATGCTCTTTCATCAAGTTTTCACGTTCATGTGCATCTTCTGGACCAATGAACACCTGCTTAACAGACACAAACAATATGGAAACACAGCTATAAGAAAATATGGACTATTAGTTATGGGAAAATGCATCTTGAATTTCTGCCAGGTTTTCTTTTGTACCTCTTCATGAAGAATTTCGTCCTTCAGAGTATCAGCTGCTTCAATTGCAATGTCACGACGTTTTTTAGGCTCCAAATCATCAGCTGCTTTCTTTGTATCTGTAATTTTTATGGCCTCACATGCTGCAGAAATTTCATGTGCTTGAATTTCTGATACTTCTCCCCTAGGTTCTGTCCCGTCTGTTGTGTCAAATGGGATATCAAAGACTTTGACTGCCAAAGTACCCATGTTTCCCAGGTCAGCTGATGCAGCACTCGCAGATCTTCTCTCGCTTTCTTCTTCTGGAAGGTCTAGCTTCAGATTTTCAACTTGATTGCTTCCTTCCTTGTCCTCTTCACATGATGTGTCCTTGGTGACTTGATTGGCTTGGATCTCGAATTCATCATCTGCATGATTTACGGAGTCTGCCTCTTTGCAGCACACCTCTGTCACATCTGTCGATATTATGTTCTCATTACTCTGCCCCATCTCTCCATCTAAGCTCTTTTCGCTGAAATTCTCATCCATGGTTGCTGCTTCACCCCCTTTCTCCACCAGAAACAACAGGGACTCATTTTCTCCCACCACATCGGTTCCAGATTCACTTACATGTGGACTCTGAATGGTTGTATTCCCTTTCTCTGTATCAGATAGTTGACAAACAGAGGTAGAAGAGGTCTCTTCAAGATTTTCCTTGTCAATGCTTTTGCTGCTGAGAATTAGACCAGGCTCTGTTGCTTCAGGTGATGGTCCCTCTAAGTTGGCAGGGGATGCCTCCACAGGCTTGTCATCTTGCTGGATTGCCAGTGTGCCGGTCTCTGTTCTCAGAGAGGTCATTGCTGCAGTATCAGTCATGTTAAAACAACTGCCTGCTTCCTCTTTGATCCCTTTTGTGACCTCAAAATCGTGTAGTGCATCTTTGGTTTGTGCAATGTAGATACCACCTCCATTCAGAATGTTCTCTTCGTCCAATTCTACTGGGGCATATGATTCACTTTTGCTTGCTAGATTTTTCTCAATCTCTGGCTTTTCAGCATTTGTTTTCTCATCATAATGTGTTGTTTGTCCTGCTGATACGGAGCCTGTGTGCATGTCCTGTACAATAGATCATTTTATCCATATAGTTCCAGCAGAAGAAGAGTAGTAGCATGAGTTTGAAGGGGGAAAAAAAGGGTCATTTATGCTAGATCATACCTGATTGATTATGCCATTCCCGGTTGTTGTTCCACGAGTTTCCCTTGAATCGACATCTTTCATGGTCTCTTGCTCATTTATCTCTTCACTCCCATCGGCCTTTTCTTGTTCATTTTGCATCTATTCGCACAATATCAAACATTAACAGAATGAGCTGTGAAAACGGGATTCAAATATGAACAAGAAATTCATGATCATTCTTTTCTTTCAATGTATTTCGATACCTCTTGTTTGACATTATCTGCTATAATTGCATCCTCACTCTGTTCTGCAGGTTCTGAAATTGCTACTGCTTCCAAATTCACATCCTTAATTTCACCACCCCCTGATTCTTCAAAGGTCTCCACTGTCTGAACTTCTGACATGTCTACTCCTGCAGTTTTGCTTGTCTTGAACATTACATCAGATGCTTTCTCATATGGTCCACTAAGTTCTTTGTTTTGAATACTACTCAATGGAGAATCGGAAAATTCTGTCTCCTTTTCTTTTCCTTCGGGGGCTGTTTTTAGAGCTTCACCATGAGTGTTCTGTTCTTTTTCATCTTCATTTGTATCCTGTGTACTTTCATTTGCTGAAGTCTCTAATTCAGTGACTCTGGAATCTCTTGGCTCTCCCCTCTCCAAGCATTCTGTATGTGTCTTCTCTGCAAAGGAAGACAGTTCTAGATTCTCCTTTAGTTCCATCTCTCCTGCCACTTCGTCATTTCCTTCTATAATTTCAACCTTCTCTAGGTTCTCCTCCCCTCCTCCTGGAAGCGATGCAAACATGGGTGTCTGAACTAGTGAATGCTGCTTCTTTTCTGAGAGAGTCTGATCAGCAGTTGTTTCTTCTCTAAAAACTGTCTTTCCCTGACCAATTTTGGATACAGTTACTTGGTGGGCAGCTCCTTCTGATTCTGCTTCATTTTCATCCAAGCCAACCTTTTCATTCTTTGATGTTTTATCTGCTTCATCAATTGTTTCATCTTGTGCAGAATTGCTATTATGAGATAGTTCAGAAACCATTCCGATTCTCTCAAAATCATCTGCATTGGAATTTTGAACTGTCCCACTATCTGGTGGCACTGTGGATGTCCCAACGGGAGTCTCCTCTTCCTGAGGCTCCCGCATAGTGATCTCTGTTTCCGCTGCAGCTGTATTTGTGGCTTTAAGCTCATCCAGGGTATCTGCTTCCTCTATGATCTTCTTTCCAACATCTTTGATTGCATCTGCAGTTCTCCAAACAAGGACGCTGTCATCTAGCTTGTCATCTGTCTTGCTTTTGCTGGTTTGAATCTCCTCATTATCTCCATTTTCTGATTCTGCCCCTTCAACTTGACCTGTTGCTTCTGTACCCTCAGCTACGACTGGGCCCAATTCTTTCTTCTATTCAACAGTTAAAGCTATATTGTCATGTTTATCAATAGAATGACGAAAGCGACATGTAAGCATTCTAAAGGAAAGCTCTCGTTTGTGCTCCTACTAACCTCATTAATTTTGCAGCTCCCAAGTAATGATGCATTGTCACCTTCCCTTGTCTCGTTTTCTTCCCCTCCTGCCTTTGTATGAATGTCCAGTACCTGGACAACATTTTAATGTATGACCAAACAGATCGGATAAGAAGCAAATGGATGGGAAGTTCATGGACCAGCTAAATGTTCATCCAACTTTTTTTCTTACTGCTTCACTAGCGATTGCATTCTGAGACATATCATTTGCTTCAATTGCATCCTCACGCTTCTCTTCAGGCTTGACATCAGCTATGACTGCCTCAACTTGCGTACCATTTGTTTCATCATCCTCTGATCCCTTGGAACTTTTATCTGCTTGAACATCGAAAACAACTTCATGTGCATTTGCACTTTTGCTTAATACAAAGCCACATGCTTCTTCCGTGGGAATTTTGCTTTCAGTGGTTTCTGGCACTGCAATGAAATTTTTGTCATTAAACTCATCAGTGGTACCTGCTTCAGTAATGGTCTCCTTCTCAACATCTTTAGTTGCATCTTCAGTTTTTGAAACAGAGACGCTGTCTTTTAGCCCGTCATGAATCCTGCTTTCACTGGTTTGAATTTCCTCATGATCTGCATGTCCTGCCTTTGCCAGTTCAATTTGATCTGTTGCTTCAGTAACCTCAGCTAGTGCTTTGCCGAAGTCTTTCTTCTGTATAGCAAATAAAGCTATATTATCATGTTCATGGCGGAAACATAATAGCAACTTGTAAACATTCTGAAGGAAAGATATAATTATTTGTGCACACTGACCTCACTGATCTCACTGATGTTGCAGCTCTCAAGCAGTGGTGCCTTCATATGTTCACCAGTCATCTGTATGACAAGTGGCGAATATGACTAACAAAACATTGGACAATTGATGGAGAATATAATGGAAATTCCAAGGAAGATCAACTAAATTTTTGTGGACTTTTCTTCATACCCCTTCATTAATTATCGCATTCTGCGACAGATCAATTTCTTCAATTCCATCCTCACACTTCTCTGCAGGCTCGACATCCGCAGTGACTGCCTCAACCCTCATAGCATTCATTTCAACTTCCCTTGATCCTATGGAACTTTCATTTGTTTGGATGTCGGATATGACTTCATGCATATTCTCCCCTTTTGTGAAGAAAACGCCCGATGCTTCCTCCCTCAGAATGCTAATTTCAGCAGCTGTTTCCACAGCAGCTATTGTAGTGGCATTAAGTTCATCAAGGGTGTCTGTTCTCTTTATGTTCTCGTCGAAGTCTTTGGTTGAATCCTCAGTTTTTGAAACAGAAGTACTGTCTTTTAGCTTGTCACTAATTTGCTCTTTTTCTGCATTTCCTGCTTGTGCTTGTTCATCTTCATCTATCTCTTCAGTATCTTCAGCTAGTATGGGGCCAAAATAGTCTTTCTTCTGTTGAATAGAAAAAAAGCTATGGATAGTAACGTAATATCCATATGTGAGCATTCTCAAGGAAAGCTATAGTTTATGCGCTCATACTAACCTCACTGATTTTGATATCTTCTCCATCCTCACGTTGTTCCCCTTTTTGAGTTTCTTCTGACTTTGTATATTCATCAGGCACCTGTACAACACATTTCGATGCATGACTAACAGAACACTGGATAAATCATAAGAGGTGAAGAGTCTACAGGAAAATCATACCCCTTCATTGTTTATTTCATTCTGTGACATATCATTTGCTTCAATTGCATCCTCACACTTCTCTTCAGGCTTGACATCAGCAGTGACTGCCTCAACTTTCATACCTTTCATTTCGTCATGCTCCAATTTTATGGAACTTCCATGTTCTTGAACATCTGACTTGACTTCATGTGCATATTCATTGAGCACACCACTGGATGCTTTCTTTTTGGGTATGCCAATTTCTGCAGATTCAACTGCAGCTGTAGTCTCAACTGCAGCTGTAGTCAGGTCATTAAAATGATCGAGGGTAGCTGTTTCCTTTACAACCTCCTTCTCGATGTCTTCGGCAGCATCTGCAGTTTTTGAAGTAGAGATACTTTCATCATCATTCTCTATTTTGCTGATTTGAAATTTCTCATTATCTGCATTTCCTGCTTGTGCTTGTTCAGCTTGATCTCTTGCTTGAGAATTTTCTTGAACTGGGACAAAGTCCTTTATCTGTTGAACACGTAAATCTACATCTCATTTTTGTGGATAGGAAGATAATAGCAACGTGTGACAGCATTCTCCTACAAAGCTATTGTTTGTGCTCATACACTAACCTCAGCAATTTTGCTGCTCTCAAGTAGTAATTTTTTACCACCTTCCCCTGTCTCAAGTTCTTCCTCAATTTGAGTCTCTTCTGTCTTTAATTGTCCGTGAAGCACCTGTACAACATATTTCATGAATGGCTAACAGATATTTGATAAGAGATTAAAAATGTGAAATTCATGGATCAACTCATCAAATTTTCTGCATACCACTTCATTGGCAATCACATTCTGTGACATATCAATTGCTTCAATTGCATCCTCACGCTTCTGATCAGGCTCGACATCAGTAATGGCTGCCTCCACTTCCATGCCTTTCAAATCGAAATCAGCAGTTTTGCAGCTCTCGAGTAATAATTTTTTATCACCTTCCCCTGTTTCAAGTTCTTCCTCATTGTGAGTCTCTTCTGTCTTTAATTGTCCGTGAAGCACCTGTACAACACATTTCATGAATGGCTAACAGATATTTGATGAGAGATTAAAAATGTGAAATTCATGGATCAAGTAATCAAATTTTCAGCATACTGCTTCATCGGTGATCACATTCTGCGACATATCGATTGCTCTAATTGCATCCTCACGTTTCTGATCAGGCTCGACATCAGCAATGGTTGCCTCCGCTTTCATGCCTTTCAAATCAACATTCTCTAATCTTGTCAAACTTTCGTTTGTCTGAACATCTGGCACGAGTTCATGCACATTTTTACTTATGCTTGATACAATGCTAGATGCTTCCTCTGTGATAACACTAACTTCGGCAGTGGTATCATTGACCTCAGGAGAATCAGGATTTGTGGTCTTGCTTTCTTTTTCCTGAGTCTCTACTTTCAGAACTTCTTCTCCATGAGCGCAGTCATCTTTCTGTCCATTTGGAGTATCTTTTTCACCCTCAGAATCTGCACTTTCTATTTTTGAGACTTCATCCTTATTGGTCTCTTTCTTATCAAAGTATGCTTCCTCTGTCTGCACTGTACCTGAAGATAATTGTAGACTCTTGTTTAATTGCATTTCAACCTCCTCTTCTTTGTCATCTTTAATCTTCTCATCTGCAGTTTTAGGTCCATTTTCTTTTTCTTCCAGAAGAGACACAGAAGCTGCTGTCAGGAGCTCAAGTGTTGATTCTCGTGGGATAGTCTGATCAGGTGCGCTTCCATCTTTGGCTGCTTCTCCATTTTGGGTAGAGGATGTAGCTAGCCTTTCAGAAATTTCTTCAAGCTTTTCTGTTTCTTTTGCATCTGTGTTCTCAATAGATGTGCAGTTATCCGTCTCAGTACTTTCTTCAGCATCTGAAGCTCTTGTTTCATCCTTTTTATCTGAAGGCAGCTCAATTTCTTCTTCTGTTGTAATTGGATTTTCAACAACAGTAATCTCTCGTTCTGCACTCTTAGAATCGCTTTCTGAAGATTTAGGCAGCAAGTTGGTAGAAATTTCATCATATTTTGTGCCATCAATCTCTTCGCCATGGTCAATTTCTGGTCTTTCCGGAGGCCCCATGTCCGAGCAAATACCAGATGCCATATTGGGTCTGTCATCTAGCTGTTCTTTTGGTGGTCTCACCTCTTCCTGTCCAATTTCCGAAGCAGCAATATCCCTATTGATACCAGTGTCCGGTTCCTTGATTGTATCCTCCTTAGTGGTTTCAATTGGTGTGATACCGAGACCAACTGCATCTTCTTTATCTCGGTGCTGTACCTCTTCTTCCACTTCTCCCGCATTACATGTCTCCCTTTCCGATCTCAAATGTTCTTCAATCTCCATGTTCATTGTCTCTGTCTGTTCAGTGAACCCCATTGTTTTGAGATTTTGAGTGGACATCATGTCAGCAGCTCCCATCTGTTAATTATGATAGCTTAAGTCACTTTCTGACAATAAATAATTACTAGTAGAATTTTAGTACTATGTGGATGCATACTAGGCTTTGACTTCAACAATAACTTCATCTGGAGTTTATATTTATCTATGTTAGTTACTTCCTCTAGAAGCCATTCTTTAACCTTTCATTAGCATTTTCAGTGACACTATTCAGTTGTTTGATGAGATATTAGACAAAAAGAAATGGAAATAGAATTAGAAATTCAAAATTTTTTGACCTCTTATTCTTGCAAACTATTATGTTATCTGACTCATTTTGTTGACGCGATGTTATGAATTTATGGCCATCTTGTATCCCAATGTAGAACAAGTCTAGTCTCTAGTTCATGTTCTCCTTGTTTTTTCTTTAATTAGTCCTATTCTTGTCCCGACACTTGGACATAAGATTCTGATGTTAATGTCACTTGGTTGTGTGAAATTATGCTTCTTAACTTTTATATTGCTTTCTTAGTAGTTTCTGAAAGTTTATTTTCATTTTTCATACATTTTTTTATTAAGTGCCGTCTCTATCCTCATAATTGGTTGAAATATTTGCTCTAATCTCTTAGTAGCAGAGAACAAAAATTCATCTCTACTAATTTATGTCAGCATCTTCACATTTGTCGTGTGCATATGGGCACCCAAGTAGTGACATGAGGCAAATTTTTGGCTGTATAATTTAGCTGTCTTATGAAGTGTGTTCTCATCTATCTTAAGCATATTAACATGGACTAATTTCAGAGATAGGAAATGTGTGCGGTTACTGCTGCAGAACCTTTAAACAGATTTAAGTCATCAATCTCCAAGCTGCAACTGAAGCTGCATATTCCATCTAGTGTATGATGACATTAAGGAAAATGACACTCTTTACCTCTTCTGTGATGGGAGTACTGACTTCAGAGTGGAATGCTGTTTTATCTGGCACATAATCTTCCTTTAAGTTGTCCTTGGCATTCTCTGTGGAAACCTTTTCTTCCAGGGTTCTGTTTTTAATATCTGCCTCAGGTGCAAATGATTCCTGGTGCTTCAAGGCCTCATCATGGGTCTCACCTTCAATTTCCTTCATTTCTAAATGGGTATATACAGATCTCTCATCTGATATGGCATTATGTCGGTCCACCTGAATCTGGTTTTCTGTTTCTCCTGTTCCATTGGTGGCTGAGATATAAATGCCTTCTGCAATATTGAGATCAGCAAAGTGCGCCTCAGGGGGAATATGTATATCTTCACTCACTTCCTTTTGAGCACTCCTCTTTGCAGTTTCAACCTCCTCAGATTCAGAGACTGTCTTTGTAGATTCATCCTCTTGAGGCATCAAGACACCTTCGGTTGAATGAGTGCCATATAGATGTCCTTCATTCTTGTCTGGGCCTTCATGTTCTGCAGAAGCCTCACATTCTTCCTCACCAGCTTCAGTTTTCGGGACTGAACAGAGGCTTCCTTGTAAAGTGTCCACAGCGGGTTTTTCAGTAGTGCCTAAATCTTTGGAATCTTTAGGTTCTTTATCCAATATTTCAGACTCTGTTGATTCTTTTATTGCATCAGTCGATGCCGGAATATCCCCCTTTTCCTGACCTGAGTCAGTCAAGTCATCTTCCTTCACATTGCTGTCTGTATTTTCCAACCGTCTTTCCTGCTTTGCCGATGTTGGAAGCTCATATACTCCAGAAATGATATCAGTACTTCCTGCATGATTTTTTGCTTCCAATTCATTATCTTCGGCAGGAATGCCATCTTCTATCTCAGAAACTTGTGCAGCTTGGGAACTGTCGGCCGAAGGCACTTCTGACCTCTCAGCTGCTCCATTGACTTCAGAATTGGTTTCAGGGGGTGCACAAGGGGAGTCTGATTGGTAATATTCATCATGCTCCTTTGGCGACATTTCTTTTTCTGAGCATTCATCAATGCTGGTAGACTGGATCGTATGGCATGTCTCTGTATTGTCCTTTTCAGTGTTGGCGGTATTCTCAATTGAGCATGCTACTTCCACCTGTTCTGTGAAGTCCTTCCCATCTTTACCCTGTTAAGTATAATTCGTCAGCTAGCATTATGGACATTAAATGACAGGGAATGGATGTGTGATCTCACCTCTTCTTTTAAGGAGATTTCATCACTCATAAACTTTGACTTCTGGTTTTCAATCTCTTGTTCATCCACTGCAGGAGAGAGCTTGGATTTTGCATCTTCCTCTTGTTCACAATCATCCGTTTTCTCACATGAAGTGAATGTAACTAATTGCATATGTGCCTGGACAAGATTAATCAATATTATCTTGTCAGTGGTATGGAAAACTTGTTAGAGAAAAAAATATAAATATAAGTTTGATGGTCTTTACTGGAAAATAAGAGCTTCAGTGTTTCTTTTGTTGCTAAAATTTTTCTTCACAATATGAGTTGTCACATAAATTGATACTACACCTTGGGGTAGTTTAAGCATTTCTTACGCAGATGTAGATAAAATAAATCTGAGGTGATTATGATGGGATTTTTTTTTATTGGAATTGTAAAATTGTGTTGTGTAGGTAGGTTAGCATGAAAATGCACCCAATGCCTGTACAAGCAAGAGATGATAGAAGGAATTTGTCCATAGTTCCTTCAACCACACAGTAGAACTTAAAGGTATTAGCTTCTATTATATGTATTAATTATTCTCTGCAGAAAGTCATAAGAACCTAGAAACTTTTTTAGGAGACTGAAGTTGATTTATCCTGTGGAATATGGAAATCTTGTAATATTCAAAAAGGATGTGAAGAATCAAGTTTTGATGGAGCAAACCTCCTTGTTATTTTCTTCTTCGCGATCATCTTTTGAAGGTCTGCCTTCACTAATCCCCTCTGCACGTACCTCAAAATCTCTTGCTGCATTTGTTTCCTCTGTGATGTTTTTGCTGTAGTCTGTAGCTTCTTCAGTTAATGGATCAATCTGGCATCCCTGTTGCAATTAAAGGTTTATGATAGGTCAAAGGTAATGGAAAAAAAGGCACACATATTGAGATTGCAGAGACACAAGGGAGTGTTCATGTCTTCTGGGCATAGGAGGGGGTTCAAGTCATTATTCAATATTATGGAGGCAGTTCAATAATCAGGTGCTTCTGGTCGTACCATCACATTGTCCTCTCCATGAGCTATTGCTTCAGGAGTCCTCTCTTGAATAGGATCCTCTTCAATCAAGTCAGGTCCTGCAGATTCTCCAGTCTCCGTGTTGGCTTTTAGCAGAATTATTTCTTCTGGATCCTCAGTTGTGCTAGATCTCCCCGTTTGCTCGTAGATCTGCACAGAGGGAAAGTTTGTTCATGTATACGAATCAGGGGGACTTAACAAAGATGCATAAAATTAGCTTTGACTATTTTGAGGAATGGACCATGTAGATGTTATAATTCCCTTCGAATGCATACCAAGGGTTACTCAAGGGCACAAGTATGATATCATTTTACAGAGAAACATTTGTCTCCATCTTGATGGAGAAAAAGAATGAACCTCATTACGTTTACCTTGTTTGTCTCATTTTGTTCGTGCTTGACATTGTCCTCATTATTTCCTTCCGCTGAAAATTCTTCATGGCAAACAATGGTTCCGTCCATCTTTGGACTATTGGTACTATCTGCCTCACTTGGTTCAGGTATCTCATTTAACAATCTTTTCAACGCATTTGCCCCTTCATTTTTGTTCACTGTTTCTTCAGAATCTTTTTCAGGCGTCATTGCTTCCCCTATAACCTTGTCCAGCCCAGTGATGATGCCGTTATCAGCTTGAAGAGACATTTCAGAGCTTTCATTGTCTTGAGTTGCATCGTCTTCCAAACTCCTATCTACCCCAGCTGGTTCAGGCTCCTCTGATAACTGTGTTAAATTGAGTTTTCAGGTTACTTTTGTCATACAAAAAATAACACATCTTGATCCACACATATTGCTATGAAGCTAACCTTGATTTCACATTCATTTTCCTCCTGGGTATTATTGGAGTTCTCAGCCAGACTTGTTCTGATGGTTTCTTCTGTGAGGTCCATGGTATTGCAGGACTTTCCCTTGAGTTCTTCATTTTGGTCCACTTCTGTAGCTTGTTCCTTCTCTCCAAAACGGCTGTCATGTTCAGCTCTGCATGTTGGAGCTGTTTCCAGAACGATTCCTGGTTCAAAAGAGGGTTGAAGTATCTCATCAGTGACACTTTCCATACTGTATATATCACGTGAGACAGCTATATCAGTTGCCACATCTTCAGGATCATGTCCTGCACACGTTTCCCAAGCCATCAGTACCCGACCAACTCTCTCTCTCTCTCATGCATCATTGCCAATTAGGTTGCAATCATGGGGTGTTGAAGCTGTTAATCTCAAGTCTGATTCTTTCCAGAAATCTGCTTAAAAACATATTTTGATGCCTAGCGTTTGAGCACATCGTCTCTATGGTTTTCACATCGTCTCTATGGTTTTCATAAGGTCGATTATAGGAAATTAATGACAAAACCATGCAAATATTTTCAAAATGCTTCATTTAGGTTATGATTGTCCAATGTGAAGTCTGGATTGAGGCCCTTAAGCACTGGTTTGGTTTTTGGAATAAAGCCAGTGAAATGGGAAGTGGTTCTTTCATCTCCCTTTTCTACTTTCATTTGGTTACTTGGAATTGAGATGGTTATAGAATGTGGAAACAAATAGTGCATCTTTACCATCTTTTTCCCATGATGGGCTTATGCAAGTATGGATAGGAATGAATGAGTAGGAGTAAGAAGACTCAACAGAAAAGTTATATTTGCACATGAATCAACAACTTGGGGTTGGCTTTGGAAACTTTTGTAAGCAGAGATGTTTGACATGGCAATAATATCCTTCGTAAACTAATGGATATGCTTCTTTACCATGTTGAATAGGATCCTCTTTGATCAAGTCTGGTACTGTGGATTCTCCAGCCTCCTCGTTGGCTTTAAGCAGAATTAGCTTTTCCTGACACTCAGTTGTGCTAGATATCCCCATTTGCTCGTAGATCTGCATGCAGGGGAAGTTTGCTTATGGATACAAATCAGAGGGACTTGACAAAGATGCATAAAATTAGCTTCGACTATTTTGAAGAATAGACCATGTAGATGTTAGAGCAATTCCCCACGTATGCATACTAAGGGACACTCAAGGGCACAAGTATGATATCATTTGACAGAGAATCAATTGTCTACATCTTTATGGAGAAAAAGAATGAACGTCATTACTTTTACCTTGTTCGTCTCACTTTGTTCATGTTTGACCTTGTCCTCATTATTTCCTTCTGCTGACAGTTCTTCATGGCAAACAATGACTCCATCCGTCTTTGGACTTTTGGTACTATCTATCTCAGTTGGTTCAGGTATCTCATTCAACGATCCTTTGAACTCATTTGCCACTTCATTCTTGTTCACTGTTTCTTCAGAATCTTTTTCAGGTGTCGATGCTTCCTCTATGACTTTGTCCTGCCCAGTGATGCTGCTGTTATCAGATAAAATGACAACAGACTTACCTTCTTCTTCTCCTCCCACTTCCCGTGTCATTTCCCCATGCGTCGGCAGTGGAATCTGAAGAGACAATTCAGAGCTTTCATTGTCTTGAGGTGCATCGTCTTCCAAACCCCTGTCTGCTCCAGCTGGTTCAGACTCCTCCGACAACTGTTTTTAGTTGAGTTTTCAGGTTACTTCTGTCATACAAAAATTGCACACCCTGAATCCACACATGTTGCTATGAAGCTAACCTTGATTTCACATTCATTTTCCTTCTGTGTAGTATCCGAGTTCTCAGCTGGACTTGTTCTGATGGTTTCTTCTGTGAGGTCCACGGTATTGCAGGACTTTGCCTTGAGTTCTTCATTTTGGTCCACTTCCGTAGCTTGTTCCTTTTCTCCACAACTGCTGTCATGTTCAGCTATGCATGTTGGAGCCGTTCCCAGAGCAATTTCTGGTTCAAAAGTGGGTTGAAGTATCTCATCAGTGACACTTTCCGTACTGCAGATATCACCTGAGGCAGTTATATCAGTTGCCACATCTTCAGGATCATGTCCTGCACACGTTTCCCAAGCCATTAGTATCCGACCAACTCTCTCTCTCTCTCTCTCTCTCTCTCTCTCTCTCTCATGCATCATTGCCAATTAGGTTGCAATCATGGGGTGTTAAAGGTGTTAATCTCAAGTCTGATTTTTCATGAAATTTGCTTGTAAACATATTTTGATGCCTAGAGTTTGAGCACATCGTCTCCATGGTTTTCATTTGGTAGATTATAGGAAACCAATGACAAAACCATGCAAATATTTTCAAAATGCTTCATTTGGTTATGAATGTCCAATGTGAAGTCTGGATTGAGGCCTTTAAGCACTGTTTTGGTTGTTGGAATAAAGACATAAAAACGGGAAGTGGTTCTTTGATCTCCCTTTTCTACTTTCATTTGATTACTTGCAATTGAGACGGATATAGAATCTGGAAACAAATAATGCTTCTTTACCATATTTTTTCCATGATGGGCTTATGCGAGTATGGATAGGAATGAATGAGTAGGAGTGAGAAGAATCAACAGAAAAATCCTGTCTGCAAATGCATCGACAGTTTTCGGTTGGCTTTGGAAACTTTTGTAAGCAGAGATGTTTGACAGGGCACTAATATCTTCGTAAACTAATGGATATGCTTCTTTACCATGTTGAATGTGATCCTTTTCAATCAAGTCTGTTACTGTGGATTCTCCAGTCTCCTTGTTGGCTTTAAGCAGAATTGTTTCTTCTGGACTCTCAGTAGTGCTAGATCTCGCCGCTTGCTCATAGATCTGCATACAGGGGAAGTTTGTTCATGGATGTGAATCAGAGGCACTTGACAAAGATGCATAAAATTAGCTTCGACTATTTTGAGGAATGGACCATGTAGATGTTAGAGTAATTCCCTACATATGCATAGTAAGGGTTACTCAAGGGCACAAGTGTGATATCATTTGACAGAGAATCATTTGTCTCCTTCTTGATGGAGAAAAAGAATGAACTTCATTACTTTTACCTTGTTTGTCTCATTTTGCTCAGGCTTGACTTTGTCCCCATTATTTCCTTCTGCTGACAATTCTTCATGGCAAACAATGACTCCATCCGTCTTTGGACTTTTGGTACTATCTATCTCAGTTGGTTCAGGTATCTCATTCAACGATCCTTTGAACTCATTTGCCACTTCATTCTTGTTCACTGTTTCTTCAGAATCTTTTTCAGGTGTCAATGCTTCCTCTATGACTTTGTCCTGCCCAGTGATGCTGCTGTTATCAGATAAAATGACAACAGACTTACCTTTTTCTTCTCCTTCCACTTCCCGTGTCATTTCCCCATGCGTTGGCAGTGGAATCTGAAGAGACAATTCAGAGCTTTCATTGTCTTGAGGTGCATCGTCTTCCAAACCCCTGTCTGCTCCAGCTGGTTCAGACTCCTCCGACAACTGTTTTTAGTTGAGTTTTCAGGTTACTTCTGTCATACAAAAAATTGCACACCCTGAATCCACACATGTTGCTATGAAGCTAACCTTGATTTCACATTCATTTTCCTTCTGTGTAGTATCCGAGTTCTCAGCTGGACTTGTTCTGATGGTTTCTTCTGTGAGGTCCATGGTATTGCAGGACTTTGCCTTGAGTTCTTCATTTTGGTCCACTTCCGTAGCTTGTTCCTTTTCTCCACAACTGCTGTCATGTTCAGCTATGCATGTTGGAGCCGTTCCCAGAGCAATTTCTGGTTCAAAAGTGGGTTGAAGTATCTCATCAGTGACACTTTCCGTACTGCAGATATCACCTGAGGCAGTTATATCAGTTGCCACATCTTCAGGATCATGTCCTGCACACGTTTCCCAAGCCATTAGTATCCGACCAACTCTCTCTCTCTCTCTCTCTCTCTCTCTCTCTCTCTCTCTCTCTCTCTCATGCATCATTGCCAATTAGGTTGCAATCATGGGGTGTTAAAGGTGTTAATCTCAAGTCTGATTTTTTCATGAAATTTGCTTGTAAACATATTTTGATGCCTAGAGTTTGAGCACATCGTCTCCATGGTTTTCATTTGGTAGATTATAGGAAACCAATGTCAAAACCATGCAAATATTTTCAAAATGCTTCATTTGGTTATGAATGTCCAATGTGAAGTCTGGATTGAGGCCTTTAAGCACTGGTTTGGTTGTTGGTATAAAGACATAAAAACGGGAAGTGGTTCTTTGATCTCCCTTTTCTACTTTCATTTGATTACTTGCAATTGAGACGGATATAGAATCTGGAAACAAATAATGCTTCTTTACCATATTTTTTCCATGATGGGCTTATGCGAGTATGGATAGGAATGAATGAGTAGGAGTGAGAAGAATCAACAGAAAAATCCTGTCTGCAAATGCATCGACAGTTTTCGGTTGGCTTTGGAAACTTTTGTAAGCAGAGATGTTTGACAGGGCACTAATATCTTCGTAAACTAATGGATATGCTTCTTTACCATGTTGAATGTGATCCTTTTCAATCAAGTCTGTTACTGTGGATTCTCCAGTCTCCTTGTTGGCTTTAAGCAGAATTGTTTCTTCTGGACTCTCAGTAGTGCTAGATCTCGCCGCTTGCTCATAGATCTGCATACAGGGGAAGTTTGTTCATGGATGTGAATCAGAGGCACTTGACAAAGATGCATAAAATTAGCTTCGACTATTTTGAGGAATGGACCATGTAGATGTTAGAGTAATTCCCTACATATGCATAGTAAGGGTTTCTCAAGGGCACAAGTGTGATATCATTTGACAGAGAATCATTTGTCTCCTTCTTGATGGAGAAAAAGAATGAACTTCATTACTTTTACCTTGTTTGTCTCATTTTGCTCAGGCTTGACTTTGTCCCCATTATTTCCTTCTGCTGACAATTCTTCATGGCAAACAATGACTCCATCCGTCTTTGGACTTTTGGTACTATCTATCTCAGTTGGTTCAGGTATCTCATTCAACGATCCTTTGAACTCATTTGCCACTTCATTCTTGTTCACTGTTTCTTCAGAATCTTTTTCAGGTGTCGATGCTTCCTCTATGACTTTGTCCTGCCCAGTGATGCTGCTGTTATCAGATAAAATGACAACAGACTTACCTTTTTCTTCTCCTTCCACTTCGCGTGTCATTTCCCCATGCGTCGGCAGTGGAATCTGAAGAGACAATTCAGAGCTTTCATTGTCTTGAGGTGCATCGTCTTCCAAACTCCTGTCTGCTCCAGCTGGTTCAGACTCCTCTGACAACTGTTTTTAGTTGAGTTTTCAGGTTACTTCTGTCACACAAAAAATTGCACATCCTGATCCACACATGTTGCTATGAAGCTAACCTTGATTTCACATTCATTTTCCTTCTGTGTAGTATCCGAGTTCTCAGCTGGACTTGTTCTGATGGTTTCTTCTGTGAGGTCCATGGTATTGCAGGACTTTGCCTTGAGTTCTTCATTTTGGTCCACTTCTGTAGCTTGTTCCTTTTCTCCACAACTGCTGTCATGTTCAGCTATGCATGTTGGAGCTGTTTCCAGAGCAATTTCTGGTTCAAAAGTGGGTTGAAGTATCTCATCAGTGACACTTTCCGTATGGTAGATATCACCTGAGGCAGCTATATCAGTTGCCACATCTTCAGGATCGTGTCCTGCAAATGTTTCCCAAGCCATCAGTACCCGACCAACTCTCTCTCTCTCTCTCTCTCTCTCTCTCTCTCTCTCTGATGCATCATTGCCGATTAGGTTGCAATCATGGGGTGTTGGAGCTGTTAATCTCAAGTCTGACTCTTTCCAGATATTTGCTTATAAAGCTTATAAACATGTTCTGATGCCTAGAGTTTGAGCACATCGTCTCTATGGTTTTCATCGGGTTGATTATATGAAACCAATGTCAAAACCATGCAAATATTTTCGAAATGCTTCATTTGGTTATGAATGTCCAATGTGAAGTCCGGATTGAGGCCTTTAAGCACTGGTTTGGTTGTTGGAATAAAGCCAGAAAAATGGGAGTGGTTCTTTCATATCCCTTTTTTACCTTCATTTGGTTGCTTGGAATTGAGATGGACATATAATCCGGAAGCAAATAGTGCTTCTTTACCATCTTTTTTCCATGATGGGTTTATGCGGGTATGGATAAAAATAAATGAATAGGAGTAAGAAGACTCGACAGAAAAGTCATGTCCACACGTGAATCGACAATTTGGGGTTGGCTTTGGAAACTTTAGTAAGCAGAGATGTTTGACATGGCAATAATTATCTTCGTAAACTAATGGATATGCTTCTTTACCATCTTGAATAGGATCCTCTTCGATCAACTCTGGTACGGTGGATTCTCCAGTCTCCATGTTGGCTTTAAGCAGAATTAGATCTTCCTGACCCTCAGTTGTGCCAGATCTCCCCATTTGCTCGTAGATCTGCACATAGGGGAATTTGTTCATGGATGCGAATCAGAGGGACTTGAAAAGGATGCATAAAGTTAGCTTTGACTATTTTGAGGAATGGACCATGTAGATGTTAGAGGAATTCCCCACATATGCATACTAAGGGTTACTCAGGGCCAACAGTATGATATTATTTGACAGAGAATAATTTGTCTCCGTCTTGATAAAGAAAAAGAATGAACTTCATTAATTACCTTGTCTGTCTCATTTTTTTCCTGCTTGATATTGTCCTCATTATTTCCTTCCGCTGACAATTCTTCATGGCAAAGAATGGTTCTGGCCATTTTTGGACCGTTGGTACTATCTGCCTCGGTTGATCTTTTGAACTCATTTTCCCCTTCATTCTTGTTCACTGTTTCTTCAGAATCTTTTTCAGGCATCGATGCTTCCTCTATAACCTTGTCCAGCCCAGGGACGCTGCTGTTATCAGCAAAAATGGCAACAGATGTCCCTTTTTCTTCTCCTTCCACTTCCTGTGTCATCTCCCCATGCGTCGGCGGTGGAATCTGAAGAGACATTTCAGAGTTTTCATTGTCTTGAGGTGCATCGTCTTCCAAACTCCTATCTGCTCCAGCTGGTTCAGACTCCTCTGATAACTGTTTTTAATTGAGTTTTCAGGTTACTTTTGTCATACAAAAAATAACACATCTTGATCCACACATATTGCTATGAAGCTAACCTTGATTTCACATTCAATTTCCTTCTGTGTAGTATTGGAGTTCTCAGCGGGACTTGTCCTGATGGTTTCTTCTGTGAGGTCCATGGTATTGCAGGACTTTGCCTTGAGTTCTTCATTTTCATCCACTTCTGTAGCTTCTTCCTTCTCTCCACAACAGCTGTCATGTTCAGCTCTGCATGTTGGAGCTGTTTCCAGAACGATTTCTGGTTCAAAAGTTGGTTGAAGTATCTCATCAGTGACACTTTCCATACTGTAGATATTACCCGAGGCAGCTATATCAGTTGCCACGTCTTCAGGATCATGTCCTGCACACGTTTCCCAAGCCATCAGTACCTGACCAACTCTCTCTCTCTCTCTCTCTCACACACACACACACACACACATCATTGCCAATTAGGTTGCAATCATGGGGTCTTGAAGCTGTTAATCTCAAGTCTGATTCTTTACAGAAATTTACTTATAAACATATTCTGATGCCCTAGAGTTTGAGCACATCATCTCTGTGGTTTTCATGGGGTTGATTATAGGAAACCAATGACAAAACCAAGCAAATATTTTCGAAATGCTTCATTTAGATTATGATTGTTCAATGTGAAGTCTGGATTGAGGCCTTTAAGCACCGTATTGGTTGTTGGAATAAAGCCAGTGAAATGAGAAGTGGTTCTTTCATCTCCTTTTTTACTGTCATTCGGTTACTTGGAATTGAGATGGATATAGAACGTCTAAACAAATAGTGCTTCTTTACCATCTTTTTTCCATGATGAGCTTGTGCAAGTATGGATAGGAATGAATGAGTAGGAGTAAGAAGACACAACAGAAAAGTCATGTCTGCGTGTGAATTGACAATTTGGGGTTGGCTTTGGAAACTTTAATAAGCAGAGATATTTGACATGGCAATAATAACTTCGTAAACTAATGGATATGCTTCATTACCATCTTGAATAGGATCCCCTTCGATCAAGTCTGGTACAGTGGATTCTCCAGTCTCCTTGTTGGCTTTAAGCAGAATTAGATCTTCCTGACCCTCAGTTGTGCTAGATATCCCCATTTGCTCGTAGCTCTGCACACAGTTTGTTCGTGGATACGAATTAGAGGGACTTGACAAAGATGCATAAAATTAGCTTTGACTATTTTAAGGAATGGACCATGTAGATGTTGGTAATTCCCTACATATGCATATTAATGGTTACTCAAGGGCACAAGTATGATATTATTTGACAGAGAATCATCTGTCTCTGTCTTGATGGAGAAAAAGAATGAACTTCATTGCTTTTACCGTGTTTGTCTCATTTTTTCCTGCTTGACATTGTCCTCATTATTTCCTTCTGCTGACAGTTCTTCACGGCAAAGAATGGTTCCGTCCGTTTTTTTATTGTTGGTACTATCTGCCTCAGTTGGTTCAGGTATCTCATTTAACGATCTCTTGAACTCATTTGCCCCTTCATTCTTGTTCACTGTTTCTTCAGAATCTTTTTCAGGTGTCGATGCTTCCTCTATAACCTTGTCTAGCCCAGTGACGCTGCTGTTATCAGCTAAAATGACAACAGATGTCGCTTTTTCTTCTCCTTCCACTTCCCGCGTCATGTCCCCATGCGTCAGCGGTGGTGCATCGTCTTCCAAACTCCTATCTGCTCCAGCTGGTTCAGACTCCTCCGATAACTGTGTTTAATTGAGTTTTCAGGTAACTTTTGTCATACAAAAATAACACATCATGATCCACAGATATTGCTATGAAGCTAACCTTGATTTCACATTCATTTTCCTCCTTTGTAGTATTGGAGTTTTCAGCCGGACTTGTTCTGATGGTTTCTTCTGTGAGGTCTGTGGTATTGCAGGACTTTGCCTTGAGTTCTTCATTTTCATCCACTTCTGTAGCTTCTTCCTTCTCTCCACAACAGCTGTCATGTTCAGCTCTGCATGTTGAAGCTGTTTCCAGAACAGTTTCTGGTTCAAGAGTCGGTTGAAGTATCTCATCAGTGACACTTTCCGTTCTATAGATATCACCTGAGGCAGCTATATCAGTTGCCACATCTTCATGATCATGTCCTGCACATGTTTCCCAAGCCATCAGTACCCGACCAACTCTCTCTCTCTCTGCGCATGCATATGCATGCATTGTATCCTCATCCACACATGCATATCACTGTATGCATCGTTGCCGATTAGGTTGCAATCATGGGGTGTTGGAGCTGTTAACCGTTTCTCAAGTCTGATTCTTTCCAGAAATTTGCGCATAAACATACTCTGTTGCCTAGAGTTTGAGCACATCACCTCTGTGGTTTTCATTGGGTTGAATATATGATACCAATGACAAAACCATGCAAATATTTTTGAAATGCTTCATTTAGGTTATGATTGTCCAATGTGAAGTCTGGATTAAGGCCTTTAGGCTGGTTTGGTTGTTGGAGTAAGGCCAGAGAAATGGGAAGTGGTTCTTTCATCTCCCTTTTAACTTTAATTTGGTTACTTGGAATTGAGATGGACATATAATCTGGAAAGAAATAGTGCTTCTTTAGTATCTTTTTTCCATGATGGGCTTATGTTAGTATCGATAGGAATGAATGAGTAGGAGTAAAAGATCAACAGAAAAGTCATATCTGCACATGAATTGACAATTTGGGGTTGGCTTTGGAAATTTTTGTAAGCAGAGATGTTTCACATGGCAATGATATCTTTGTAAACTAATGGATATGCTTCTTTACCATCTTGAATAGGATCCTCTTCGATCAAGTCTTGTACTGTGGATTCTCCAGTCTCCTTGTTGGCTTTAAGCAGAATTAGATCTTCCTGACCCTCAGCTGCCCTAGAAATCCCCATTTGCTCATAGATCTGCACACAGGGAAGGTTTGTTCATGGATGCGAATCATAGGAACTTGACAAAGATGCATAAAATTAGCTTTGACTATTTTGAGGAATGGACCATGTAGATGTTAGAGTAATTCCCTACATATGCATAGTAAGGGTTACTCAAGGGCAAAAGTGTGATATCATTTGACAGAGAATCATTTGTCTCCTTCTTGATGGAGAAAAAGAATGAACTTCATTACTTTTACCTTGTTTGTCTCATTTTGCTCGGGCTTGACTTTGTCCCCATTATTTCCTTCTGCTGACAATTCTTCATGGCAAACAATGGTTCCATCCATCTTTGGACTGTTAGTACTTTCTGCCTCAGTTGGTTCAGTTATCTCATTTAACGATCTTTTGAACTCTTTTGCCCCTTCATTCTTGTTCACTGTTTCTTCAGAATCTTTTTCAGGCGTCAGTGCTTCCTCTATAACCTTGTCCAGCACAGTGCTGCTGTTATCAGCTAAAATGGCAACAGATGTCCCTTTTTCTTCCCTTCCACTTCCCGTGTCATTTCTTCTGGTGGAATATGAAGAGACATTTCAGGCCTTTCATTGTCTTGAGGTGCTTTGTCTTCCAAAATCCTATCTGAACCAGCTGGTTCAGACTCCTTTGATAACTGTGTTTAATTGAGATTTCAGGTACTTTTATGATACCAAAAAAAAAAAAAAAACATCTTGATTCACACATAATGCTATGAAGCTAACCTTGATTTCACATTCATTTTCCTTCTGCGTAGAATCAAAGTTCTCAGCTGGACTTGTTCTGATGGTTTCTTCTGTGAGGTCTGTGGTATTGCATGACTTTGCCTTGGGTTCTTCATTTTCGTCCACTTCTGTAGCTTTTTCCTTCTCTCCACACCAGCTGTCATGTTCAGCTCTGCATGTTGGAGCTGTTTCCACTTCAAGTTCTGGTTCAAAAGTTCGTTGAAGTATCTCATCTTTGACACTTTCTGTACTGTAGATATCACCTGAGGTAGCTGTCTCAATTGCCACATCTTCAGGATCATGTCCTGCACATGTTTCTCAAGTTATCAGTACCCGATCAACTCTCTCTCTCTCTCTCTCTCTCTCTCTCTCTCTCTCTCTGTGCACACACACTAATGTGCATATGCGTGTGCATGCATTGCATTCTAACCCACACATGCATATCACCAAATGCATCATTGCTGATTAGGTTGCAATAATGGGGTGTTGGAGCTGTTGATAGCTTCTAAAGTCTGATTCCTTCCAAAAATTTGCTCATTAACATATTCTGATGCCTAGACTTTGTGCACATCGTCTCTATGGTTTTCATCAACAACCAATAATAAAACCATGCAAGTATTAAATGCTTCATTTAGGTTATGATTGTCCAATGTGAAGTCTGGATTGGGGCCTTTAAGCACAGTTTAGTTGTTGGAATAAAGCCATTGGAACGGGAAGCAGTTCTTCATCTCCTTTTTTTACATTCACTTGACTACTTGGAACTGAGATGGATATCAAATCTGGAAACAAAAAGTGCTTCTTTACCATCTTTTTTCCATGTTAGGCTTATGCGGGTTTAAATAGGAATGAATGAGTAGGAGTAAGAAGACTAAACAGAAAAGTCCTGTCTGCACATGAATCGACAATTTGGGGTTGGCTTTGGAAACTTCTATAAGCAGGTATGTTTGACATGGCAATAATATCTTCATAAACTAATGGATTTGCTTATATATATAGTAGTTTGCAGTTCTGAATACTAACCTTAAGAAAGATCTTATTCTTATTTCAAAGTTTCTGCAGACATGACAATTTGGACATGAATTACCATTCAGTTTTTTATTTTCATTCTATTTCTTGTATCCTCTTCTGGCTGTCTCATTCCCAATAATCAGACAGGTAATAAGTGAAACGTTAACGTTAAAGTGATGACAGTAAACTTTGCATTCAGTATACATGCAACAACAACCACCTATTCTCTTCTATCTAATCTCTAGCTTAGTTGGTTGCTTATCAGAGACGCTTGCATTTATTGAAGTTTTAACTGCACCAAACAAGCCACTTGTTTGAGAACTAACCTTCTCTAGACGGATGCCCTGCATCCTGAAATTCTGTATTTTTGCATGCTTCAGATCCATCTTCAGTTTTTGTTTCGTTTGGCTTGCATGCTTCCCACTCTCCAGTAACTTTTTCACATTCAACTTCCAGATCAGCCGCTTCAGTTCTTTGTTCATCTCCTTCTGGATTTGGTGGAGAGTGCTGCAAATAAAATGTACACTCTTAAGCTTTGGAATTTGAATTGTGCCAATCTTGTGAATAATTTTAAAGGTTCTGAATTAGATTTTACAAGCATGAAAGTAAAACCTCTTGTATTTCTTCATCATTTGGCCTGTTATCCATGGATTTGTCTTCATCTACCTTTTCGGTAAAGCCACCTTCACAGTTCTTGCTATGTGCCTCCTCTTTGATACATGAAACTGCTTTTTGAAGCACCTCAGTATTAATTTCGGGTTGCTCATTGCCCAGTGGACTTTGGTGTGAGAAACTTCCCTCTGCTTCTGCTTTGACTGATGATATTTCCTCTGCAATGTGATCTTTAGCATCAGTTATTCCTTGACCACTGACGTCCATGACCACCTCACCTGTCAAATATCCACTATCATTTGTCTCCCCTTCTGACGCTTCTGTACTAAACAGATTGCTATAATCTCTCTGCATAGACTCTTCATGTTTTGCTGATGAACTGTCAAGGTTTTCTTTGCGGTCCATGCCATCCTCATCTTCTGCCAAGGTATTCTGAACAACGTGGATAATTGTCTCCTGAGTCAAATCATTTGCTTCCTCCACATCCATTTTGAGTGCAACCCCTTCGTCGATTTGATGTGAACTATGTGCTGCTGGTTCTATAATAACAGCAGAACCTGTTGAGTTGCTGTTGTATTCTTCATTTTCTCCTGCTGGCATCACATGTTCCATTTCTGCACTTAATCCAGTCAGATCTTGGCTTTCAGTACTGGTGGTTTCTTTGAGCTCGACTGTATCCATTCCATTTTCCTGCTTCATTGTCATGTCCGCAGACACTGTGGTGGATGACTCATCGGGGTTTTTGTCTCCCTCATCACTGATTTTGGTGTTGTCATTTGGAGTGACTGAACTTGCTGCCACCGCTGCTACGGATGCATCTCTGGCTCCATTCTGTATGTTTTTGTGGATCTCGACCTTTTCATTTTCTGGTTGTTTGCATATATCCAGTGGTTGTGGGGCCTCTTGTTCAGCTGGTAAATCCAACAATTTCTCCGAAACTTCACTTTCCACATCGAAGATGTTTTCTCCTACTTTTTTGGGTACAAATGCAGGATCCATATTCGCAACATTGTCTGTGCAGGCAACTTTAGGACCACAACCTGTGTCGACATTTTGGTCCAAGACTTCTTCTGTTGTTTGCTCTTCAATTATATTGGAATTTGTTTCCACCATCTTTGCAACATGGGAAACGGCACTTATGACATCGCCAGTATCATAATCCTTGTCACTCTTCTCTTCTTGGAAATGCTTCTCCTCATCTGTCATCCTGTCACCAGTTTCTGATGTTTCAGCTCTCTGTAGTTGTTTGCTATCCTCTGCCATAAAAATTGCTGTTTCAGAAGAAGATTCTAAAAACTTCTTCCCCTCTGAGGTTCTGTCAATGTCTTTTCTGTCCGCTTGTGTGCTTTCTGCAAAATCACAACTTGAATGCACGTCTTCCGCATGGAGTTGGGTAATTTCAGCAGGCAGGTCCTGCGTGCCCGGGGATTTCTTTGGCTCCTCTGAGGAAAATTTGTTTGGGATTGGATCAAGGAGCTCACATGTGATGCTTCTCTTTTCCACTTCACTTTCCTGAAAACAGAGTCTTTAATAATTTATGGAGATAGAACTTAGATTACCTCCGCTCTAAAATAGATAGGACACCTTTCAAAGCTACAATTGCGAGAGATAGCAGTTTTGTCTTAGCCATGTAAAGCATTTTAAAGACAAATAAAAAGGTTAAGTTAGTTTTTCCTGAACTCGAGATGATTAAAGGTTTGCTCAAACTGGATTACACGGTTTTATCAGTCCAATAGTTAACTGAAATTTCTCTGAGGAGTCATGATGCACTCTTGTGATATGACCTAAGGATTTTATGCTTTATTTGGTCTCGATAGTGTCAGTTAGCCTGATTCAGTTGCTTCTGCTCAAATCGAAGTTGGAAACATATGCCCTCAGAAGTTAAACTCAAAAGAGGAAAATAATGCATTGAATACATCTTTGGAGATCACATACTGTCTATATATTATTATACATGCTGTTTTGTCTGTAAAATCTCTTTTTGAATCCAGTAGTAGGGTTTAACATGAGAACTGACATTTTCCCACTGAAATGCTCACAACCTTTTAGATACGATATTGCTATGAAAGAAATCATGGGATCATTATTACTTGTCTAACATTTAGCAAAAAAGTCCTCGTGCAGCATAATCTTATTGTATGTGAACTAAGTTGTGCATACACTTCAAATTCGCCACTGTAAGAATGAAGTAAAGAAAGCAGTGATGTATCCCTTGAAGAGATTGTGCTGCTTTTCTTTTATTCAAAGGGAGCATGGCCACTTTGCAAGTAGAATAATAATTGATATTTCATTTTAATAACATGATAATATTTAATTTAGGCGTCTCCTCTTTTGTTTTTGCATAAGTTTTTGCCGGTCGGAATTTAATCATCAAGCGTTTGTGCAGCTGAATGGATCTATTAGCTCATTTCCTAGTAAAAAGGCGCTGCCTGGCATCTGGGTTGTCTTTGTTTCTTCTTTAATCAAAAGACGGAAAAAAATTCATGAGATTTTAGATTAGCTTGTTCATGTCTGGCACTCTGGTCACTAAGATTTAACTACTGTAGACTTTTCTTATATGCAGAAACTGAGACTGAGGACATTGCAGGGTCTCCCACCATGTTTGATGTTTTGAGAAATGTCATGAGTGAAGATACATGCTAGGAAACCTCAGATCAGTATCAGTCACAAGTCAGATCAATTAATTCGCTTGTTATTCCTCTGGGTTTTCTGTGTGACTGGTTTCAACAAACAGCTTGAGATTACTCCAGTATTAAAGCTCAGTGTCTGAGCTAAATATCCCATATACTTAAAAAGCTTCTCTCTCTCAGTGAAGTTCCACGGTTTTTTCTGATTCTGAGTGAGGTTTCTAGAGTTCCAACATATTTGACAAATCCGAGTGATAATATTGCCGGTTTGTCGACCTGCCTGATGCATGCTAACTAGGAAAGTTTGCTCGCAGAAGCACCGAGGAGCTAAATGCAGCGAGAGACATTTAAAATGCAGTCCCAATGACACCATGATGATATGTTCAAGCAGACATGCTGTATGCAGAAGAAGATCTTCCTTACCATCATTACTGCTTCTGCAATCTTGTCTTCCGTCGCCATTGTTCACGTACTCTTACTCCTGGTGCTCGATCATCATGAACTCTGCATGTGCTGAGCCTCTTGAAGTGAGCTAAAAGTTTTCTTTTTATTTTTGCTTTCTATGACAGTTCTTGAGGCTGAGCTGAAAGAATTTAAAGATCATTAGATCGCTGTTATTATGGCATAATAGGTATAGCAAAAGTAGGCGAGAACTGACAAAATGCCACTTGATATATGCTATAATTTTGGTGAGTTGGCCAAGCATGTGATGGTCCTACTAATTGATTTTGCCACGACTTAAGAGATTAATTCTACTTTACTAAAAGGAGTCGATTCAGTTAAATCAACTGCGTTACACTTCCAACTTTTTTCTATTACTTTAACCAATCGTAAGAAGTGGTACTACAACTCTCACTTTTTCCCCCTTTTATCAAAGACAAAATTACTATTGATCTGTCTCTTATGAAATGTTCTGTTGAAGGTTGTTTCCTGGGAGGATGTCTTTTTTGACTTAACCATCCGCTTTCATTCCACAATTCTCCCCAGGATAGCTTATGAACAATACGCGGTGAAAAAGAAAAGACCCTATTCATGGAACTGCATTTTCTTGTCAGAGACACATGAGCATTTGCTGCTGATGAACTGATCGGAACGTCTTTAAGAAGGCTTAGCTTGGCCTTGCTGCTTCACTCCAATGGGAGTAGATCAGTGGAACAGCAGAAAAGGAGAAATGGGGAGGGAGGTAAATGTCTCCTGTTTTTCTCAAACAGACTGTTTTTCAAAGTTCTCAGGCTGCTGTTGCTTGCGTATGGGCATCTGTCACCTCCACCAGTAATACATCAGTGAAACATTTCAAATCGGGCATTTCATCTTATTTTCCAAAAGCAAATGAATAAAGATGACAGTAGACCTTGAAAATTTCCAGGTGGGTTTCAATTGGCTAATCTTTTTCAACCGTGGGTTTTGGGTCCTTAATGATGGTTAAAGATAAGAGATGATTAGGCTGCCTGGACTTTCAAGCACCATGCTCAGAATTTCTTGTGGGCGGGATGGACCAACATAAATAATATAGATATGGTGGGTATGCCTCCAAATCATCTACTTTAGAATCTTAGTACATCACGAGCAAAAATGCATTACGTGGATCCTGATGTGCATTATTGCAGAATACACCAGTTTAATTCATTAGGTCAGGGCCGGCTGCTGGGGCGGTTCGTGAGGGGTCCAATCAATTAGACGTCTCAAGAATCAAACGCACTGCACCGTGTGCAAACTGCCTGAGGCGATTTTGTCTAGCATTCGACTGTTATGACGTTGCTTCTACTGCATCTACCATCCATCAATTCATGTTATGTCATTTAGGTTATGAGGCAATCTCGCATATAATTTAGCTCTCAGATTGATCCTTTTCCTCCCTTTCTCAATACCAATTCATCGAATATGATTTCAAGATCCGATCAAGATTCCGGCAAAGATGTACAGCGATCTATGTGTAACATGGGGGGGTGTGCACATGTTTGGATGGAGATCAATCATGCAAAGAGGGAAACCACTCACGTGGACACGGGTCCACAAGTATCGAGCCATTAGTGAACTTCGGTTCTTTTTTAATGCCTTCTTTTCCCGTATATCCAGCATAATAACGCTATTCGATTTTCCGGCTACTTCCGAATCATGTCGACCGGGGGAAAGGAGATGGTGCCATCCTACGTGGAAAGCGGGCACAAGATGACAAGGAAACGATCTTAATCGAACCGCCCAATCTTTTGCACATTATTGATATTCTTCGCCGCCCATTGAGGTGGATGGATGGACGGACTGATGGGCGGTCGCACAACCTCAGCTTGGCGTGTTTTGAAATCCTGCTACGTTTGATGACGAAATGAGCTTGGTACGACCACAGAGTTGTCGCATTTCTGCCCTAGGTCATACCATGGAAAAGTGGACCGGCGGGTTTGGTTGCATGATTTGTTGGATTCGATTGGCATTCTCATTCTCAAGAATCCGAGCACCTGCTGAATGAAGCATCGCCGCCCTTTAGAATCCAACCGGTCAAGGAGCGAAAGCCGTTGGATTTTCTTCGTCGATTGTACATGATTTGGAATAGCACGATGACTTACGCCATCAGACGTGAGATTCCACAAGGGAAATCTTCAAGTCTTATGATCCCGGATCTCTAGATGCATTTCGCGTGGACAATTTTATAAGAAGAAGGTGAACGGAAAGGCGGGTCTTCTCATTTTACACGGTTTTTTTCTTTAATATTTTGAAAGGGAAAAATTTAGACCAACTTAGAGAAGGAAAGAGCTTGCTTCTAAGGCAGAATCTCCTCCGAGGTGATTCTTTTCAAAGAAAACTGCACATCATTAATTGCACGATTCACTAAACAGGAACGATCCGAGTTAGGTACGCATCCACTGAAATTGCTCTGTCATAAACCCTTTTTAGTAGAACGAAAGGACGATTAAACTCTACTAGTTTGATACGTATCGGACTCGAATTGCTTCGAGTCACTCTCATCTGCATGGCCAGCACAAAAGGGTCTCAGTCTCTCCGGCTTTTCTTGCTCGTGAAGATCAAACTGAGTTCGTAGCTTTGACTGGTGGATATTTGTATTTTCTCCTCCTCTTTATGTTGACTTTATAGATAGAATAGATTGGTGGATTATATCGTTGTTTTCGGCTGCTGAACTATGATAGATTGGTAGGTGATGGAGGCTCTTAACAAGTGGCTGAAGCTCTATTTCCATCCGTCTTGGTTTTTTCTTTTCTTCTCTTATCTTTCCTGTTGGTTCTTTTTTGGGGTTCGCTATCTTTGGACACTGGAGTTGGCTGATATGGACATGCACTATCTATTGGCGACAGAGAGATCATGAAAGCGAAAGGCAAAGGGATAGAGACAGGATAAAATTGTAGCTGCAGTATATGCATCCGCAGTCTAGGGATGGTGTATGTTCGTGTTCTTCAGTAGGAACCCCTTGGTTATTCTTCCCGGTTTAATTTTTCAGACCGAGCCCTATGGTTTCGACTTAGGAACATTTTCGATCCAAAGTCCAAACTCCGAATCAACTTTTTATCGTGAGTTAGACTGAAGTTGTAACTTTGATCTGTTGCAGCTCAATTCCATCTAGACTTTGGTGATTGGTTTGCACTAATGTCAAAAAAGGCTGAGCTATTGGAACCTTGGAAAGAGTCGGCAGAATGGTTGAATACTTGATTCGAATGCAACAGGTAGAATCTTAGGGTGTCTCACTTGGAGCAAACATTGGTATTGTTCACAATCCTATGGGTACTTCTGAGTAAGGTGAGCATGATCCGGGTGGCCAGTTTCCACCTTAGAACCGAAAACTACCCACTAAGGACCGATTCCGAAAAACTGGAATCGAGATCCACCCGTTGATTCCATAGATCCATCTGGGAGCCGGACTACCGATTTGGTCCAGTTCCCGAGTGAGTTCATGGAACCGATTTCCAATCCTTACAAAATTATATTCATTAATTATTATCATCATGTACCTATTTTCTAGAGCCTTGTTTGAACTTACATCCAAGTTGAATTGCGAGTCATTGATTTTGATTAAAGATTGAAAACTATAAGGCAAAATGAATAGACAATACTCGTTAACTAAAAACTTATTTCCTTTGAATGTCACTAGTGTGGTCCTTCTAAGGTTTCCCAACATCAGAAAACATGTGGAGAATTAGACTTCACACTAAAAGTCTTAACCTCCACAGAAATTAAAACATTATTCGCTTAATGAATTTTTTTTCAACGTCAACCTAACTTAATTATGAAAATGGCTAAGAACAGACCTAGTGGCTCTTAATTTCATATCATGACGACAAAGCGCCGCAACATTTATGAACATCTCTAATTGGTTTTGTCCTTCCTCTTCGTTTTTTTTTTTTTTTTTTTTTTGAGAAAGTAAGCAAATGGATTATAAGAATGAAAAAAAAGAGAGAGTAGAATATTAATCTTATTACAAACCAAAGAGACAAAATTAGTCAATAATGTCCACTAACTATAAATATGCACATATATACATACATATATATTTGGTTGAAAAACTACAAAATAATTAAGTAATTGAGATAAAATTTCTTTTTTTTTTAAATATATATACACCAGTCCAATCCGGTCCGAGTGGGTGGGTGGGCGAGCGATTCCACACCTAGAACTGCAAACCCGACCAATACTCACTAATTCCACTAAATTAAAACTAGGAACCGCTAGTTTCAGTCCGGTCCAGTTTAGTTCCGAGCAGTCCAGGTGGTTGCCGGTTATTTTGCACACCCTACTTCTGAGCACATGATTAGAATAGGGCAAGAATTTTGGAAGGTGCGATGGGAATAAAAAAATATGGATAAGCGCACTTAAAGTCTTAAAAATTATCACGAAAGTGCAATTAAATCATAATAATTGTCAAATTGATTTAATTCAATCATTCCATTAACTCTGTTCACTTGACTAACGGAAAACCCAATTGACTTTTTTATTATTTTCTCTCTCCTACATAATGCTAAATTGACGTGAGTTTTTTATTTTTTTTTTGCAATTGAATCATAAAACTCGTCAAATTATCGGGCACTGGCCAATGCAAAGCAAACCTAGCCAACCCTTGCCCCACCATCATCGCCCTTTCTAGCGATGGTGGGGCAGTAGAGGCAAAGCCTTACAGGCCTTCATCTGATTTTGCACTCCTTCCTTTTTAGAGAACTTGGATAGAATTAATGAAATGAATTGATTGCATCAATTTAATAAGTTTTAAAAATTGATTATAATTTAATAAATTTTAAAATCCAATTGCACCACACATTTCTTGAGTCTTAATACGCTTATATCAAAAAAATATTTTAAGCAACCAAGGTTGGTTAACTTAGATATCAAATTGTATGTTCACACACTTTGAGGGCATTTGGCTAACAAGCAGGTTGCCCAAATTTGAGAACAATTATAAAAACAATCCTTCAACATATTACACCTATGCTAATTTGATCATAAAACTTTCAATTGTGTCAATTTAGTCCTAAACATTTTCATATTTTACTAATTGATTCTATCTAACCAATTTTGATCGAAAATCGCAAACATAGATGCCAGTTATTCTATATGACACAATCAACACTGAAATGGACATTTTTATAATAATTTTTTATTTTTATTATTTATAATTTGTTCTTTACTTTTTGTTTTTATACTGAGGTCACCAACCCTTGTTTGCACTAGATGAGAGTATTGCAGCCCTTGCCAAATCTAGACAAGGGTTGTGACGCCTTGCCATATCTAAGCCAAGCAAGGCCCCAATGCCTAGATCATGTGAGGGTCAAGACACCTTGCCTATGGTCGGCAAGGCTTGGCCAACAACCATTTCCAACCCTGGGTTCAAAAAAGTAAAACAAAAAAAGAAAAAGAAAAAGCCATAAAAAATTATTAAAATATGTAAAAATGCTTACATCAACATTGGTCGTCTTGCGCCGCGGCCAGTAAAGCGGTCGATATCTATATCGGTAATTTTAAGTCAAAAAAAAAAAAAAAAAAAAAAAAAAAACATTGGTCGTCTTAATTAGTTAGTAATGAAATTAGTTGAATGAATTCAATTAGCAAAATGTGAAAATGTTTATAATTAAATTAATTAAATTAAAGAATTATTACCGTGTTGGGATAACTTATTCTGAATAAGTGTAATAGATTTAAGACTTTCTTTGTTTTTCCCCAAATGATCAAGAAAAAAATTATGAGTCCAGAACAACAGTATTCATATAAAAAATTTTCTCTCGGAAGAATTTAAGAAAACGAACTTGACTGGGCAATCGTTGCCAAGTCATTTGAAAGCATGCAAAAATTTCTCATTGATCTCAATTGCTTTGTGACCCATTTTGCGTGGGAAAGAGGCAATATTTACAATGTCGGACGTGGTTTAATCTAACAAACATCGCATTTCATGCCCGATTAGCACAAGGACATAAGTTCGTATACTCGGGAATAAAATGAACTTTCATGTCCTATCCCCTCTCATGCCAAAGAAGTTACAGTCCCAGGCGTGCCTCACGAGTGTCCAGTCGCTCCAACCTATATGTTGCTAGTGTAAATGCAATATCCCACAATGAGGATTAGACTTCGATATGACGTGGATGTATAATCGTTGGGTCGATTATCCCTTTCAATCCTTTTAGAAAGAAAGGTATGCTTTTTTGTTTTATATATAAGTTTTCCATTGGCCTTTCTTTTCTTCCCACTTTTTCATCCTAGGAGTCTATGACCCGCAACCCGCAAGTGACAAGACGCATAATTAGACTGCCATTCATAAATAACCAAAATAAAAGGAGAAGGAGAAGGAGAAGAAGACGAAAAAAGGACATGAAAATGAGATGGTCCAATTGTCTACGTGGCAACATGTAAGCGCTTATTTCCTGCTTCCACTTTTTCATTGGACGGTTGTGGTTGGCGAAGAATGCCGCCACGGAAGCCACGACAGCCCAAGAGCGGCCATGTAATCCTCCCGTCATTTGTCGTTGCGTCGCGTTGCACATTCTTCTCTTCTTTCTTTTTTTTATCGCACTAATCATATCATTTCTTCGAGAAAATATTATTGGGAGTGTTATAATTTTCTTATGATATTTATTTAAATTTTATAACTTTTTTTCATCACTTAAATATCACGTCAATGTAAAATTATTCACTTGAGTATCATTTCCGATAAATCATCTTACGTTAATTTTTTATATAATTTTTCATTCCAACATAGAATTTTAAAAAATAAATTAAAGTCCAAGGTAGCAAGAGAACAAATAAACGTCCTCTCTCTCTCTCTCTCTCTCAGATGACGTCATTTTCAAAGCCATTAGGGCTTCGTCTCTAAAAGTCATACACCTATAGATCGCAAGATAGAGCAAATTGAGCTCTCTCTTTCTATTTAGGGCTTTGTCTTCTCCTCTACTCACACAATCACTCTCTATTTGTCGAACGAGCTCTTGCTTGCTCAATGTCATCCTCTTTCGCCAGCAACCTGAATCCTTCTCATACAAGCTGTCTTGTTGGATTTCGCAGCTCACAATAGCCAAAATATTAACTTTCACCTTGGCTTTGTTGAAAAATTGTGAGCCACTTCTCTTGCTTCTATTTCCCATTGCAAATTTGATAAGATGATTTACCCCGATTTAAGAATTAGGGTTTGAGTTCAATTAGGGTTATTGAAGATCAAAATTGAATTAAGCCCCACGGTTTTTTGAAGGAAGGCTTGGGTTCTTCAATTAGATGAGAAAGCGACGTCATTTATCTTCTAAGTTTCTTACTTCAAGTTGCTGACATGCCACATTAATGAGATTTTATAAAGTATTGTCACATCAGATTTTTTGGCAAAACAAATCATTGATGATACTTAAGTAATTGGTTTTTAAATTTTATAACACTTAAGTGAGCGAAAAAAAGATATAGTACTTAAGTCAACATCGTACAAAAATTATGATAATCTTATGTTGTTTTCCTCATTTCCTCTATACATATTACTTTTCTACCCAAAAAGCATGCAGCAAATTGCGTTGCTAGATTATTTCTTTTGGTCTGATACTAAATGGGTGATTTTGCAACATGATTAGTCCGACATCATCAAATGGACAATATGCAACGTGATTAGGATTCGCGAAAAGAATATTTTATCATCATTAATCTCGAGAGTTTTGGCCGAGTCGAAACGAAACAGATCCACGCATTTCTCAATGTGCAAAGACCCAATTCGTTTAGTTTCTTGACATCAACTTCTGTTCATTCGATTATGCCCATTTTCTTCTTTTGTTTTCCGTTTTCTTTTTCCTTTTTTTCGCAAGTTTCTTTCGTTAGCATATCCGAACACCCCATTCCCCCAAAGAAAAGTATACTTGAGGGATAGTAATAGTAAACAAGGCAATCTACATCCAATGTCGATCATATAACTCGGGCTTTGATCGATCACAAGTTGCGATGGTGAAGCATCGAATGCATTGATACCCTTTTCCCCCTTCAGACCCCGTTACAAATTAGGACTGGGGCCACGTGCTCTGAAACTCTGAAACAAGCATTCGAATATCTTGGAAGTGTTCGTTGTATTGGAAAAGGGTGTTTCCCTAGCTTGGACCAGCCTATGGAGCTGGAACATTGAATGGTGCTATTCAATGCGGCCTGGCCTGGCCTGGCCTGGCCTCATGCAGGCCAATGATTGCGTCGGTGGGGATGGTGTCCTCCGCGACGCCCGATGCCAATCAAGGTACAGCTTTCGCTCTAGACTTGTAGCGTGCTATTAAATCGTGCATTATGTCGTGAGATTTCCATCAACTCCTGATCCCAAATGAGTTTTATCCTAGAATGCCTGACCTTTGTATGCATATATTATGTCCAAAAGAAAGGTAAGCATGGATATTGGGCTGTAGATATCTGTATATAGTTTTTTTTTTTCCTTTTCATATGGTTTTGAGATGTTATGTGAAAAATTGCTTGAGCCGTAAGATAATATGATAGTAAATTCATTTCTCGTTTCAAAGTTAGATCCATAAATCAATTGGGAAGGAAATTCATAATAGTCAAGCTAGATAATAGGAAATTTCTTGCATTCCTAGATGGATAGAATATTGGCATAGATTTGAAAACGTGGTATACTGAAATAATTTATTCTTTGAAGGATGCTAAAATTCTGAAATGAAAACAAGAATGAATGTGAAACGTCAATGTAATACCGTCCATATAGATAGTCGCACATGTTTCCTTTTATCAATCAACTCTGTACAATGTCATTGACATTTTTGTAGGGTCATTGAGAAGAGAACTGCAATAGAGACTAAAGAAATTAGGATGGAGTGGTACGTTCATCTCTTTGAAAGGGGAAAAAGAAGAATTTGTCCGCAAGCTTTCTTGGACGCTTGTTGAATAATCACACAAAACCTCTTCATTTTCAGAAGCATCGCCCTTCTTCACCTATTCTCTGTAGTCAATGTTTTGGAAAATCAAACTATGTTTTACCAAACATGCATGGTAAGTGTGTCGGCAGCACTTGCACCACGTTCCATTTAAATTAAGCATATGCTTACGGGGAAAATGATATGGTTTTTTTATTTTAGTTTTGGGGAATCCACGAGATATTGGGAGGCAAAATTGGTGGGAAAATGTCAAATGGGTTTTTCTTTTTTTTGTCCCCCTTTTTTTCCCTCGGGTATGTGCCGGGGTGATTGGGCCCGGACTGGCATCTCCACCTCCCCAAAATGGATAAAAGCGAAGCCCGAGAAAAATTATGTCAGAGCGAGGGGGGTGGGGGAAATCGGAAGGGGAGCAAGGAGGGGCAAAACGGGAAATCGACCGGAGTTTTCGCCGAAGCGCGGGAAAAAGAGCCGTTGCAAGCCCGAACCAAAGCCCCTTTCGCGCCAAAACCCTTCACTCGGTTTCTCGCTTCTCCTGCCCGTGAAATCCCCGGGCAGCCCTCGGTCGGTCTCTCTCTCTTCTTTTTTATTTAATTTTTTTCTCGGATATCAATTCTTTCCCCTTTGGCCATAAAAATTGTATTTTATTTCTCTCTCTTTTTGTGGCCAGAATGAGAATTTCTCGTAAACGAGAGCAATAAAAGTTTGCGGCTTTTGTATTGTATTTTTTTTTTTTACTTTTCAACTTTCATTTTTTGTTTAACGCGAATCATCTTTATCCTTTTACGTAAGTAATCTTTATAGAATTTTTTATTTTTTTATAATTTAAATTACTTTTTCACTTGTCAAAAATCTTTAGTGGGTAAATAAAAATACAAAATTTGACGAAAAAAAGAAAAAATATCAAAAAATAATTTTTTTCCTTAAGGGTATTCAAATGTATAAGAAAAATAATCAAATGCATAATCTCTCTCTTCCTCTCTCTCTCTCTCTCTCTCTCTCTCGCTCTCTCTCTCCCCCAAAACCTCATTCATCCAATCCTCCCTTACCTCACGGGCACTCTCTTTTCTTCCCTGTTCGCACCGTCAAAATCTTTATTATATAATCTCTCCCTTTCTCTCCTTGGTAATCTCTTTCTCATTTTCACACACAATCTCCCTCCGTCTTTCTCTCTCTCGCCGGGACCCTTTTCTCTTATTCCTCCTCCTCTCAAGAACCCTCCAGCTTCTCCATTTTGTTCTGATTCCCGAACTAGAGAAAAAAAATTCCAGCTTTTGCTTCACTTTGCGCTTGCTCTGTTCTTCCTCTGCTCTACGCTCGAAAGAGAAAAGCTCTCTTTTTTCTCGGGCTTTCTTCGATTTTCTTTCTCGTCGGTTCTCTCTTTCACACTGAAGAGTCATGGGCTTCTCCGAGAAGCCACCAGTGGGCGCGTGCCTTAGAATCCGACGGGAACAAGAAGTGGGTGATCGCTGGAATCTCCATACGAGCCTCGCTCAAGCCCATCAGCACCGAGCCAAAGCCCAGGACGAACAGAGACGACGCCGATGAGGAAGACAGGGAGACGCCTTCGACGACGCCGACGTCGAAAGAATCCAGGATACCCGAGAAATTGCAGTGCCCGTCCGCCCCGAGGAAGAGGAGGCCTTCGTCGTCGAGGTGTCATTTCAATGGCGTCAGAGAGTTCTTCAATCCTCCCGATTTGGAATCAGTGTTCAAGCGCCATGTCGAGAGGACGAACTGAAGAAGAAGAAGGAGAAGGAGAAGAAGAAAGTAGTTTTGGTTAATTTTTAGAAAGTAGTTCTTTTTTTTCTTTTTTGGATATCTTTGTCATGAGTTTTTATTGATTGTTCCTTTGTTTCTGTAATCTCCTCTGCCGAGAGAAGCTGACGGTGTACTATAGATTTATTACGTCATAATGACTTCGTGAGATAACTTTGGTTAGTTTGTATCAGTCGACAGGCTTGCTTTTTATCAAAAATTTTGGGGTTGCTTTACTTAAACCTTTGTGGGTCTTCCCTCTACTTTTTTTTTTTTTTCTTATTTTGGATTGTGGATATCTTAACCCCTCACACACAGAAAAACGAAACAAAAGAGCGGTCTGAACATTGTATGTCCGTGGACATTTCTGTTTCATTTTTGTTTTCTTGACCATCCCAAAATTTCCCCTTATATATTAGTATCTCTTAAAAAGTTTTATTCATAGTGATTGAGCAAATAGGAAATAAAAATTGGGTCGATGATTTGTTTTGTCAAAATTAGTAAATTGAAGGAACGAATTTATCACAAATCATATACATTTGTTGATTTAACAATCACAGGAATCAAAGAGTGTTAATATATAAAGTTTTAAGTTTATGGTTGCATATTTAATTTCAAATTGACACGTAGTTAAAGATCTTGAGTTTGATTTTCATGCTCTCATTTTATAGATTTTTTTTAAAATTATATATGATAGGCTTCGACAATTCTTTTACCCACACACATCACTTAAACACACCTAAGGACTTCATAATCAAAATCGGCTTTACATGGATATTTCATGCCCTTCTTCAGAAGTAGAAGCCAGGTTGTGCTCCTCCCTTCTTATCCTCAGCCGCCTTCTTATGTCGCTCGGGATTAGGATTCTGATGGCTTTGGCCATTATTGCTAAGGAAAAGACCAATCAGCCAGTCAATACCCCTTGACAACTACATTGAAGCAAATTCCCTAAAAAAAAAAAGAAAGTCCTTCCCCTACAAGTAGTTAAAAATTATGAATAATTTTGGCTAGTTATTTGTCAATTGAGAGTACGGAAGTTTTTGGTGTACGGGGAAAAATCACTTTTTTTCTCTTAAGATTTTTTGAATTGGATAAACAGAAAACCCTAAATTTATTTTATATTTAATTTTAATCGTATTGAGTTTTATTTTATTTTTATTCTATAATCGATCCATTTTTTTCATGTAATATTTTTCAAAAATGTTAGTTGTCCTTGTTCATGTAATTTTGTGTGAGGATTTCATTGGCCCAACCTTACATTTGAATCCAAAATGAGTTGCCAAACGGCACAATTTTTATGTGGTTCCTTCAAGCCTCCACTTTACCATTTCCTTCAAACAGATCGATGTCAAATTTGAAATAATACCATGAAATCAAGGGACTAGCCAATCATTTATTGGCTCAATAGGATTGATCAAAATGAACCTATATCTAAATTTATTTTCTTGAGATAAAATAAACCCTCTCATTGAAAATAATCACGAGTTCCTGCTCGAGTGTTCAAGGACTCTTGAAAAATTCTGTTCCTGTCCCAATTCATTTAATCTTGATAGCATCGTTCACTTCCCTTCTCTCTCCACAAATAATGAAAAATCAGCATAAGAGACTCCTTTATTTAATCTTTTGAAGTCTCCATTTCCGTACCAATTGCCTGTTTTGCTAGACGGGATAAGGTCGAATTGATCAATAGTGTCCTCTCTCTCTTGCCTATAGTTGTGTGCCATGGAGCTACATAACAATCCAAATTTTTCTGGCCAAGTTGGGGCGAAGAATGGCCGACAAGTTTTCATAGTGAAAATGGTATGGCGGGCGACGGGAAATCCTTTTCGTGGCCGAGAGATGCTGCACGGACGCATCATTGTTAATTTGACTGCGAGACAAATCTCTCACTATCTCTATCAGTTCAAATGCACAAAGTACCACATTTCATGTCCATCCACTATTTTTTCCTCTCCAATGCCCCCACAATCTCATGATGGGTCCCGCCTCAGATGGAATTATGCATCTAGCAAAGCCCCCTGTGTCTCCCGAATTCTCACATCTGATATTACGTCTAATAAAAGATCCAAACCCCAAACAGTACCGTCCTTTGAGAATCCTATGTGGGGTTGGGGGAGATGTTCCAAATACACGCTTAAATCAAAGGCTCTTCAAGAAGACTTTTTCTTCTCTGTGTTTATTGACTGTATTGCCTTGGAGTAAATGATATGAGGAATATCTAAAATCAACAAAGTGTTTTATATTATTTTGTGTAAATTCTAAAGTTAAATCACCATCACTCCAACCCTGCAAGAAGGTAGGAATTTGAATCCCTCGCTCTTCTCTTTTCAAGTGGAAAAAATGGCTATTAGAGTAAATTTTGATGGTTAATCAACGAAGTGTTTTCTATCGTTTAGAAAATGCAAGTTGAGGTACTTATGTATTTTTTGGGGGTGAAATGGGAGGCATGTTGATCACATTGAAAGCGCCACCGAATCTACTTGAGGGGGAATATAGAACGATATTTGTGTGCATGAAGAAAGAATTTTTTTGAAAAAGTGGGCGATGAGAGCTTGTTGACCTGACCTAGGGTGTCGATTTGGGCGTCGGAGCAAAATATGCTTTGCTTTCTAGGGATTAGAACCCTTTTATCAAAGCATATAAGCCAAAAGTTAGAGTAAGCATGTCTAGGGTTTTTGCTTTGTCTTGATTATACATGATCATGGATGCTTTGAATTGGATAAAATATGCATGTCCCATCTGCTAATATCTTTTGAGGCCGGTTTGTAGTTTGTATAGAACCTTTACGAGATACTTCACAGGTTCATGTACATACATACATACCCACGCATACATACTTACATACATACATATATAGTGAGGAATGTGAATCTTTTAAATTTCAGATGGATATTTACAATTTAAATTTACCTCTTTAAAAAGAAGAGTGCATGTCAACGTGTCAAGTGATTACTTCTCTTAATGTATGGTCAGCTTCATTGCTTGCGGTCGAGCCACCTCTCCGGTCATTGGCACCACCCCTTGCAGCCCCCATTCAGCCTCTCTCTCTCTCTCTCCATCTTTTCTGACCCCGTCTTCCAAATTTCTTAAAACGAGCACATGAAAAAGGGTCGTCTAGATGGAACAATAATTGAACGTTGATATGGGTACGTGTGTGGAAGAGCCTTAAGTCATGCATAAAAGGAGTCCGGCGGATTGACTTATCATGGCAAGTCTTACGATCAATCCACGCCACTAATCATGGCATCAATCCAATCCCTTTTAACCAAAACCGGACGAGTTATAATTTCCAATTCCAGATGTTCCTATTCCTGATCCGGTTCCGTTGACTAAGGTCAATGCAAATTCCGCGACCGGTGCAATCTGCGAATGTTCCTCGCCCGCACTCACGACGCAATCTGTCGGGACCTTTCCCGGGTTGATTCTTAAGCAATCATTTCCGAAGACGTGTTTCCTTTTCCTCAGTTAACAAGACCAGGCAATGCCGTGTTAGAAGCATCTCCCGAGTTCGCTCGTTGCCCTGGTCCATGAAACTTTATCATCATTTCGCTAATTCAAAACCGGAATTGTCGGTTAAATGTCAATCCTCCTTAGGCTTTTCGGTGATCTTTCGGACTCTTTGACGATGTACACAACACTGGCGACAGAACCCAGAATTTTATTTTGTAAAATTAACATACTATCACAAAGAAAGATCACGATTGAAAATTAGATTAATCAATTTATCAATACACATGACAATGTCTGATCATCAGCATTGATTGGCAAAAGGGCCAAGACCACCGATGAGAAAGGTCCTCACAGAGTCGTAGCCTAACACCGGATTAAAAACAACCTTTTGTCCTTTTCACCTCGACCTTGTTTGACCCCCAAGTTCAGAGAGTCAGAGAGCATCATCGTTCCACCCGACCCATGTGATCAAATAATTGCAGGGTCTTCGGTAACTTCTTTTCTTTAATTCCAGCAATCTCCTAGGGTTCCTGCTTCGTCATACCCCTCCAAGAGGACGATGAATAAACAAAATCAACGCAACGCGAAAGGTACTCGCAACACGTGCTTTCCTGTTCGGCGGAAACCCTAAAAATAGAAATACCCCCGTCGGTGAAATCTGCAGCAGTGCATGGGCTTTGGAGTACGTGGGGACGGCGGTAGCCATCAGGTGGCTGAGGAGAGAGAGAGAGAGAGAGAGAGAGAGAGAGAGGGCATGGAATCCGATGCACGGGAAGGAGTCGTCCTCAACACGCACGCAAGGGGCGGGCCTCTGCATGGAATCCTATGAACAAGCGAAAGCGAGCGAGAGAGGGAGATTCTAAGGTTTTGATAATAATAAGGTTGAAAAGTACTCTCTCCTCCTCGTTTTAAGACCAAATCGAAGAACCCACACGACCTTCAAAAGTTCCCCCCTTCCCTGCCTGCTTTGTCTTCGGGGACCTTTTGAAGAAGACGACCGGAATTGATTGTTATTATCCCCAACTTTTCCTTTCCTTTATTTTATTTTATTTTATTTTTATTTTTATTTTTTTACGGGGGTTGGGGGGGGAGCTAATTATTCCACGCGGTTTCGGCCTGCCCCAAAAGCCAAAGGCACCGCCCACCCGCTCCCCAACTTCGGTGCCTGCCCGACCTGCCCGGATGTTTCCCTTTGGCGGGAAACTCCAAAGGGCAATGACGACGGTGCCATTTCGAGTTGGCGCCAAAAGAGCAGAGAGAGAGAGAGAGAAGACGAAACAACGGATCAGAATGTTCAAGCGTTCGTGTCCAGTGGCGGGGCCGATCTTTCCCGGACCGGGGCTTCGCATGGACTGGGTTCGCCTCCACCACCGCTGGTCGCATAGGTGCCACCCCCATGCTATGTGCTAAAAGAACTTCACTAATACAGCCATTTTGTGGCTTGTGTCGTGTCCTTGTCACTCTAGCTATTCATATGGCTGTGTCAGACATTACATCGCCATAATATGTGTTTTAATTAACGGTTCATAATAATAATGTTCTCAATACATTCTGATTATTTTTTCAACGGGTTAATAACTCAAAACCAATGACTCTTGTCATTAAGGTAGTGATGTTTTGACCAAATAAGACAGATCAATCCGCGAGATTAGTCTCCTCATATAGGGTGGGCATACTCTAGTTCTACAGAACATCGTGTAGTTCGGGAAAATGGAAATAAAATCGTCAACTTCTCTCTCCTCGCAACCTTTCACGGCAGCCTATCCGCCGTTGGAATGATTAAAGCTTGCACAATTCACGTCTTGCTCTACCAATAGGCCAGTTTGGAGGATTCCATTAGCAATATACAAAATAGCTTACCGTGGATACTGGTTACGGTTTACTAATTAGTTTCGTATTTAGATTTTAAAAAATGAGTATTGTATTCAAAGTTACATTTTATTGCGAGGAGTCACTAACCAAGTGAAAAGTTTCTTCTTATTTTCCATAGATTAAATTTTACTTACTTGACCGGTAAATTACTTATAAACTTAAATAGATTGATATATTACATATACGACTATGAGCAGTCTAATACCAGTAACGTATGCTCGGCGACTTCTTTAATAAATAAATAAAACGTGTGTGTCTGTGTGACTAGTACCTTGTCCGTTGAACTTCCTAATTTAAGCACAGGAATATGACTTCCAACTCGTGGTCTGTAACTATTCGTGTTTTAAAAAAATAAAATTTTCCATACGTGATTAATAATTTATTCATTTAGAAAATAAGTCTGCACGTGAAAATTATTCATTGCAATAAATTTCAAGTGTAATTTGTCCTAGTAGTTAGGCTGAGTTTGGTCGACTTTAGGAAAATGCCAATATTGAAAGCTTAAAGTGTTTTTGGGAAATGCAAATTGTATTTGCTAAAAACTACTTTTATAGTCAAGTAATGTTTGGCAAAAAAAAAAAAAAAAAAAAAACTTACAAAGAGCTTTGACTGCATTTTTTTATATCTTTTTATTAAATAAAACACTCAAATCCTTCATTGGAACTAGCGAAAGGCTCAAGCCATTGGTGAGCCAGATTTTGTGCTAGTGGTTGTTGTCTAAGGTCGTTCGATCTCTAGCAATCCTCAATGGGAATCACACAACCTAAAAGAGAGATGCCTAAGGTTGCACAACCTCAAGTGACCCCTAGCATAGGTCGCATGACCTTGATAAGGGTAGTTTGGGTCATGACCTTAGGTGACCCTCGCGAACACCGCATGGGTGGCCGGACCAGGTGACCATTGCCTAGGTCTTGCAACCCCAAGCAAGAGTCACCTAAGGTCATGAGACCCAAGTGATCGCCCTCTAGGTTGTGGGAACACAACAACTGTTGCCTAAATGACGGGAACCCAATTGACAATAGCTTGGGTTGCACAACCTCGTTAGTCCCATGCTGGCCATATCTGGCCTCGCGAGACATCTGTGAACAGAGAAGATGAACAGTCGCAATAAGGGCTGCGAAATTGAAGAATGGAAAAAACTGTAAAGATAGTTTAGAAGAAAAAAATTATATAACCCTAGAAATGGCCTTTCACAAGTGTTAAAAGTCAAAGCAGGTGGAGACTTGCCTTGAGAGCCAAATACTGAACCAAAAGCTGGATTAATACTTCCCAAAAAGAAAGAAAATTACTCAGAATGTCTAATCTACAAAGCCCAATATGAAGCCTGCTTTGTAATCCAAATTTGGCCCAACAAAGAAGCCCGTGGGCTTTTTACATTTAGACGATCGTGATGTATTACTCCGCAATTCTTTTTGTTCAAGTAAAATTATTTATCTGTTCGGGGCTCTTTGCAGAAATTCCGATTAACCTTTGGTGGGTGCGGCTGTCTCGTTTCCCATTTACAATGAGTATTTATTGAAGGACTCGTGCCCGCCATGCAGGTAGTTACAAAGTGCAATCCCCGTGATTTTAATTCATGCTTTATGTTTTGTGTGATTAATTGAACAATTATCGAACTTGTATTTGTTTCGTGAAAAATTCACAATTTGAAAAAGATTTTTTTTAAAGAAAACAAGCTAATAAAAAAAATCTTTTATCAGAACAATAATTAAACAATTTTACATTATATCTCGGAAAAATTTCAAATGATGACCTAAAGTGACTTTATTTATTTAAATAAGAGTTTGAAGTGTACCTTATTTCAAATAAGGGCTCGGGGTGCCTATATGAATATCGAAAAAGGGCTTAAAGTGGTTATGGTTGTTTCAAATAAAGGGCTAGCTTCGCCGACTTGCTGGCCAGCAAAAATTTCCATCCGTTCAGGGATATTTTTGTCCAAATATGATTTAAAATTAAATTAAGTTAAATTGTATTATTTTTTAAAAAAAGGAAATAGAAAACACAAGCGGAGTTTCCGTGTCTCTAGCCAGGGTCGGCAACGACCTTACGGGCCTTCGCTGCTGCCCCATCAGCAATGGGGCGACGACACCTCATTTTTATGAAAGAAAAATTAAAATTAAAAAGGCGAATTGGTCATTTACAACAGGTGAGTTCAGGTTTTTCTTTAATATTAATATGAACATTTCATATTTTTATTTAAAATGAGATCCATTTTACTCTTATTTAAAAAATTATGGGTACTTCATATTCTTATTTGAAATTATGTTTATTTTAAATCTTTATTTGAAAAAATAATGCATTTTAAACTCTTATTTAGAATTTTTCCTCATTTGTGAATGAATTGTATAACATAATCAAGTCCAAAATTGAAAAAAAGAAAAGAAATGGAAATAAATCAAACCAGTCACTACCCGCTCCACTGGTTTATGCACAAGGCGCTCCTCTTCCTCGGGAGGTCATCATGGCGTCCAAGCATTTCATCAGATGATGATCAACGGTATCTTTCTCCTTCCAAAGCTGAGCTCAAGAGCCGGAGAAGCTCCGATCGTCCTTAGACGCCGCCAATGTCCTCCGCCTCTCGCTCCAGCAGCCTCCCTCTCCACAGCCACCGTGGGTTCCTGCGTCGCCACCGCTCCGCCTCCGGAGCCAGGCCGCATCGCCTCGCGTTCCCCGCCGAGCGCCGGAAGTTCGTACTCCGCCGCCTCGGGAGCGCCGGCGCATCGTTCTTGGTCTGTTTCTCGCTGCATAGCCAGGGAAGCGGGGCTGAACGCGGCGGTTCGGTCGCTTCGTTTTTGCCCGGAGGCGATTGGTGGAGCTTGCGCGGTGATTCGGAGGACGCGGGAGATGCGGATGCGAAGTCCGTCTCGGTGGTGACCGCTCTGCGCTGGATTTGGGGCTTGATTGCTGAAGATAGGCTGGTGATTTATGTTGCATTTGGCTCTCTCGCAGTCGCTGCGGTACGCGATTCATTTTCCTCGGAAGTTACGTTGCTTGGCCTGATAAATATTAATTCATTTGAATGGAAGAACTAGCGCACTGGACGTTTCTGGAATAGCCAAAGCCGAAGCACAAGCACAAATATAGAATAAATCTGATAGCGTTGACGAATGTTGGCAAAGGCTTAGAACATTGAAATGCATTCCGCTTTTGTGATGCTTGTGTCATCGATTCGTTTGTCAAATTAAGATGCTTATATGTGGATTGTACCATCGTGTCGTTTTGTTGATATAGAGAATGCAGGATCTTAACATCTTAGTACTGGTTGGTTTGAGTAGGGAGAAGTCCATATGTATGTTGCTTTTGAAGCTACAACGCGGAATTAAAGTTGGCTGTTTCCTTACATGCTTGCCGGATGTATGGCACGTGAATTTTACTGACAATCCTCTTTAGTCCTGTCAATTTGCTTGCTTTGGAAATTATGGCAATTGGTGAATATCGTTTGGTCGGCTGTTTCCTACTTTCTTTTTTAAATTCTGCCCAAATTTCGGTGGTGAAGTTTGCTTTCTGTGCAGCTTTCAGAAATCACAATGCCAAGCCTACTGGCGGCTTCCCTATTCACTGCCCAGAGTGGTTGCAGAGACCTATTTTATAGACAGGTTCAGCTTTTGGGTATATTGTGTTGCACTTCAGGAATATGCAGGTCAGTTTTGCTTCATGTTTATGTTTTAGAATTGCCAATAAGATAGCCACAGTCACCTGTGAGGTGAACTTTTTTTCCCTTAAAGTTATGTCCAAAAGAACATTAGTGGCTTTCTCATCTAGTTGCAGTTTTGTATTCTTGATGTCTAGATCCAGAGTCAGTAGTAATGATGGAGATTTCATGCTTCCTTTTTTGTGAGAAGATCTGCTAGGAAAAATCTTCTGTGTATTTGGATGTACAATCAGTTTGTGTCTTTCCTATAACATTATCTTTTGAAATTACAGTGGCTTGCGCAGTGGATGCTTTGCCATTGCAAATACAGTCTTGGTGAGTCAATTGCTTGAAGTGCTTCCCATTGTGAATTCCTTGTTCTCTTAAATGTGAATTCAAGTTAAATGAAGAATTCAAACTTATGTTTTCTCCCTGCTAAAGGGGTGTTCATGGGGTTTGAACTCTAGATATGGGTTATTTAGGATAGATGGGGGCCATTGCCTTGTAAAGGACTAAGATTCCAAACAATGCGGCACCATTTCCCTTCCATGCATATGTTTTTTCAACATTTCAATTAGTTTTCTGTGGATTTTGAGTGCTTCCAGCTGGGATAGATGACTGACTGAATAGTGTTCTTTTTGTATTAGAGAGAGCTTGACCAAGCCCTTTGGTTTAGTTTGGTGCTTTTTCTTGCCCTCTGGTTCAAAAGCATAACTAAGTAGAAGGGAAACTCTTGAGCAATGATACCAAGTTTAATCATCAATGACTAGTTTTTTGCTATTGGGATGAACAAAGATGTCATTGCTGTCTTCACTTGAAGTTGATGTGATGACAAAGCTGTGAAAATGACTGGTCAAAGGATTGTTGAAATTGTTTACTCTTCAGGGGGAAAAAGTTGTTGGGCTGCTTTTGATAAGTTCTTATAGGAGTATATGGAAGACCACTCCTACTTCTTTGAGAATAACTGTTGCCTTTCCTCTCCTTAAGCTATTCTGTCCATAAAGTCCCTTTACAGCTGTTTATTTCATCTTCATCAGTTGAAAAGGAATCTCTTTCTGTGCCGTACTGCAGTGTTCTTTCTCTTCATTCTCTTTTTTTATTTATTTTTCTTTTTTTTGTAACTTGATCTTGAAATATTTGTGTTATCCACACTTACTTAAGAAGTTTATTCATCTCTTTTGTTTCCTATTTGCTACAATAAGTGTGCCCTTCTTTGTTACATGATATTATTGGAGCACAGATCTTTCAATTGGTGCCCTTGGTTTCCTAACCAAGTAGAGGTGGTTCTTGCTGTCCTTGCAGGTCAAGCGTCTCCGGGAAACTATATTTTCATCACTTGTCTTTCAGGTTCATGTTCCTTGTAATAGTTGTAATAGTTGTAGAGTTTTTGCATCTCAGGGTCCACATTAGAGAAGTTACATCTTCTAATTTTCAGCGGTTTGTTACTTTGCTTTGGGAGATTAATATTATTTTTCCAATTTCTTTGGCCCAGGATATAGGTTTTTTCGACACAAAATCAGTCGGTGATCTAACGAGTAGGCTTGGATCAGATTGTCAACGACTGTCTCATGTTATTGGGAACGATATGAACCTGATAATACGCAATGTCCTTCAGGTTGGATACAGATTGCTATTTATATTTTGCTCGAAAGCTCAAACATTAGTGTGTTGCCTTTTTATGTTTAGGGGACAGGAGCATTGGTTAATTTACTGAGCTTGTCATGGCCCCTTACATTGTCAACGTTGGTTATATGCTCAGTTCTATCTGCAATTTTTTTGGTTTATGGCCGGTAAGCTTTTTGTCCAACCTAAATTTAATTACCTTAAGAATGATCTTTTCTTTTTCTAATTGCAGACTTGCCCATTACCTTTTTGTAAAGGGAAAATTTTGTTGTATTATTCAATAAAAGTTTACATATACATTAAGTAATTACCAATAAAATAAGTCCTAAAGCCCTAAAGACCACTTTACTCTTTTATACCTCTAACACTCCCCTCAAAGTGGAGCTAGATATTAATCATGCCAACTTGTATATTCTATCCTCCCATTACCAAGAGGTTAGTAAAGATGTCTGCAAGTTGTTTACCGGTCCTAATATGATTGGAAAGAATTACTCCACTCTGCAGCTTCTTTGGAATAAAATGATATTCAACCTCAATGTGTTTTATTCTCTTATGAAACATAGGGTTGGAAGCTATATGTACCTGCTGCCTTATTATCACACCAAAGAGACATAGGAATTGAAACTTTAAAGCCTAATTCAGTCACTAACTGCTGAATTCACACTAATTCACATGTCACTTGTGCCATGGCTTTATATTCTGACTTAGCACTGGAGCGGGCAACAACACTTTGTTTCTTACTCCTTCATGACACCAAATTTCCTCCAACCAAGGCATGATAGCCAATGGTTGTTTCTTATCATCTAGATACCCTGCCCAATTAGCATCAAAGAATCCTTCAACTTTGATATGACCATGATTTTGGTAAACAATTTATGTCCGTGGAGCTTTCTTCGAATACCTCAAAATCCAAACAGTTGCATCTCAGTGAGATGTACAAGGGGAAGATAGAAACAAGCTAACCGCAAAGGCAATGTTTGGTTGAGTAATTGTGAGATAATTCAGCTTACCTGCTAGTCTTCTATATCTCTCAGGATTATCGAGAATCTCTCCTCCCTTACCAGCCAGTCTAACTCCTTGTTCCATAGGTGAATCAAGAGGCTTTAATCTCAACATGTCTGTCTAAGTGAGCAAATCCAGGACATACTTTTGCTGCAAGAGAACAATACCTTTCTGTGACCGTGCCACCTTAATTCCTAAGAAATATTTCAACTTCCCAAGTCCTTAGTCTGAAAATGTTGCTGAAGATAATCTAACTTAACCAACCAAGTCATCTCCTGTGATGATAATATCATCTACATACACGATCAAGAATAGGTTGCCTCCCCCTAACTGTTTATAAAAGAAAGAGTGATCATTTCCACATCTAAATAGTCCAAAAGAGAGTACGACCTCATACAATCTTCCCGTGGGGATTGCTTCAAACCATACGAAGACTTTTTAACTTGCAAACCAGTTCCCCAAACTCAACCTGAGCAACAAACCAGAATGTTGCTCCATATACCCCTCATGAAGAGTACCATGCAAAAAAGCATTCTTGGCATCAAGTTGAAACGAGGGCCAGTTATATGTGGCAACAAGACAGATCAAAATACGAATAGATATAAGCTTGGCAACAGGAGAAAAAGTGTCCAAATAGTTAACCCCATACACATGAGCATACCCTTTTGCAACAAGTCTTGCTTTTTAGTGAGCAAGAGAACCGTTGTGATTGACTTTCATAGCATACACCCATCAATGACCAAGTTTTGCCTGAAGGAAGAGGTACCGAGTCCCAAGTTTGATTAACTTGTAAGGCCTTTAATTCTTCTTCCATAGCTATCTTTCAGCCAAGGCTTTGTAATTTCTTAGCTACAGAAATGGGGAGAGGATATTGATCAACAGTGGATAAAAAGGACAAAAGAAGGAAACATAGAAGAGTATGGAATAAAGTTGCAATAGAATGTTGAGTGCAAGCACGTGTACCTTTGCGATGAGAAATAGGAAGATCAAGATCAGACACAAGAAGAGGGTAAGCTAATGGTGGATTTGGAGCTAAAGATGACATAATAGTGACAGGAGGAAGGGGGGAGCATTAGCTACTCAAGGACGCTGAGTATAGACCTTGAGAGGAGGTGTTTCCTATGCAAATATCAGTGAAACAACTGAAGCAGTTCACTGAGTGGTGGTCATGTGAGTCTTCATTTACGTCACAAACAGTGACCGGAATATCATGATAAGGAGTAGTTTCAAAGGGTGAAACATCAGCAATTATAAAGTGCCTCCTCAATGATGGTTAATAACAACGGTAACCCTTTTGAGTATGAGAATAACCTAAAAACTAACACTTCATGGCCCTATTAAATAATCACCAATAAAATAAGCCCTAAAGCCCTAAAGACTACTTTACCCTTTTATACCTCTAACAGGCCACTTTACCCTTTTATACCTCTAACAGACCACGTTACCCTTTAATACCTAACACTTTTCATATTGCTCATGATAAATCCAGAAAGAAGTATTTATTGTCGAGTATGGGCATATGGTTTATATTTTGGACTGCCTCCTGTCCTGCTTCATCTCAAGTGAAGCTGCAAACAGTAGTTCTATTAACCTTAAGTTGTGAGCATAATGTAGAATTATTATGTGATTATGTGCCCATGCATGAGTTCTGGGAACATATATTTTTATTGCTTGTATTTGGTACGCTTGGTCTACTTGTTTCAATTCTTGGTATTTTGGTAGGTACCAGAGGAATGCTGCGAAGTTAAGCCAAGAATTTACTGCTAAAGCCAACGAGGTATAGGCAGAAAACTCATCTTAGTTTTAAGTACTTTGCTGCCTTTGCAATTTCTTGATGTAGTGCTTTTGCATTCTATTTAAAGGTTGCTGAAGACACTCTTACCATGATGAAGACTGTCCGAGTTTATGGAACAGAAGGAATGGAAATTGGAAGGCAATGATTCCCACTAGTAAATGCCTAACAAGTGTTTTGGTTTTGACTGATTTATTTAATTTATGCAGCGACCTTACGCAACTTACCTGATTCTGTGGCTAAACTATTGCAAGCCCTTCATTGGTGTGGTGCTAGGTATAAGCTATTGCTGGAGAGGTTAGGTTCTGTAAGCATTCGTGAAGCTGTGGCTTATGGATTATGGAATCTGAGTTTCAACACCCTTTATCGTTCAACACAGGTTTGAACTTTTCCTTTTGGTTAGAACCCAAACTTTTCCAAAAAATTCACTGTTCCCATGTTCATGCTGCTAATTGGCTTTATAACCATACCCCGTAGGTATTTCTGTCTCCAAGTAATCCGGTATTCATATATTATTCATTAACGTTACTCTGGTAGAAATTTTTTGTGAATCATCCAGATTAGAAGCATAGTGCAAAGTCAGTTCTCATCAATGATCTATTAGTTGAGAATTCCAAGTCCTGATGACTTTGGTTCGGTTGTAATGTACACCAGATAAATGTTGAATATGACACTGTTTGGAGGGACATGTATCTGAATACTGCATCATTACATCTTCATGAAAGCCAATGATCTCACTATGATTTTTGTTGCAATAGGTTTTGGCACTGCTGTTTGGAGGATTGTCCATTCTGACTGGTTACGTGTCTGCCGAGCAACTTACTAAGTATATCTTGTACTGCGAGTGGATGATTTATGCTACTTGGAGGTTGGTGGATAGCCTAACATCATTGTTGCAGTCTGTTGGAGCTAGTGAAGAGGTTTTCCATCTAATGAGTCTGTCACCAAGTCATCAGTATCTGTCAAAAGGCAAGCACACTGAAGAGAATGCAACTGTTCACAAAAAAGCTGAAAAAGGAGTCGATGCTTAGTACTCTACTCTGCCTTGCCATCCCTTCTTGCTATAGATACTTGACATTGCAGATTAGAACTCATCAAATCAAATTAAGCATCTGAGACCATGTTTAAATTCCTCATAATACTGGGGTTTATGTTAAAATTGTTATCATGTATCCATGAGTTTAAGAGTCTGTTAATGTGTATCTGAACATGCAAACTCTCGTTGCATGAATGGCACATTCAACATTCTTACCTGAGCCCTTAACCCATGCTTCAAATCATAACTGAAAATTTTTGCATGTAAGACATACAGACAAATGGCTTTGCCGTAGGTTTCCATGTCCATAGCACATCTTACCCAATGCCTTCTCTTTTGGGTAAAACAATCAGTGGGTGACCGGCCTGCAGTTATCCATAAACTTCCGTGAAGTTTTGTTAGCTGAGCCCTTTGCATCGGCTGTACGAACTTTGCAGGAATTGTGCTTTCTTTGTTCATCTTGCATAACTTTCTTGTGCAGGAGTTACTGTTAATTTTTGCTGCCTTCCGTATTAATCCAATGCTTTCTCTGCCATATCAATTGTACACAGGGTTGAAAATACAAAAGCTAAGGGGACACATTCAGTTCATTGATGTATCTTTCCAGTATCCTTCAAGGATTACGGTATATATTAAGTTAGTTAACCTTGTAATCCACTGTTCAATATTTTATCCTCTATCAAGAGCATAGTTGAATATGTCTACCTCTCTTCCTTTTGCTGGTCATTTATGTTTAGCGACAAACATTTCAATTAAATTGAGAAAATCAGGTCCTATACAATTACTAGTGATGCTCAATCCCTTCAACTAGGTAGGACTTGTATGTCGCTTTATAGCTGGAGGGGCAATTTACCAGTTCTGGAGGTTGTGGAGTTGGCATCGATTTGATTGATGAAGACTTAAACCCAAACTATCACAGTGCTTGACCTTTAAATTGTTGAGATGATTTAAGTATATGATGTCATATGTTTTTTATCCTTTGAGGTGGAAAACTAACTTAAATGGTATTCTAATTGTTTTCCTAAATTAACAGGTACCAGTTCTAGCAAACGTTAACTTCTCTATACAACCAAATGAAGTGGTTGCAATCGTAAGAAACTGTGCCTTCGAAGTTAACTTTTATCCTTCTGTGTGGGTTGATTGTGATCGATGTGCCGCATTCTATTTGACTAGGTTGGCACAAGTGGTTGTGGGAAAAGCTCATTAGTTAGTCTTTTGCTTCGTTTATACGATCCAGTTGATGGTCGGGTAAGCTGCACTAATCTTGTGCATATGTTGAATGAGAAAATCTAAATAAACTTGGCAGTAACGACTTTTTTTCTGCATCATAGATTTATATTAGATCCATGATTATTAAAATTCTTAAATTTGCAGATTTATATTGACGGTTTCCCCATAAAGGAATTGGATATAAGGTGTCTCAGAGAAAAAATTGGATTCGTAGGACAGGTAGGCATATGATAACATTTCGATGGTATGAAACTTATCTCAGGCTCTGCGCTTGTCTGTAATTACCAGTTACGTATCATTGACAGGAACCTCATCTCTTTCACATGGATATCTCATCAAACATTAGCTATGGATGCTCTAGAAAGATCAATCAGGAAGATGTAGAATTGGCTGCTAGCCAAGCTGGTGCCCACGATTTTATTTCAACTCTTCCCGATGGATATCAGACCGTTGTTCATGATGGCTTGCTCAGCGGCGGGCAGAAGCAGAGAATTGCTGTTGCTAGAGCCATCCTGAGAGATCCTGCTATTCTGATCCTGGATGAAGCGACCAGTGCCCTGGATGCGGAAAGCGAACGGCAAATCAAGGTATTTACATTAAAACATTCGTCCCTCTTGTACAACCGGTGGTAAGGGAATGTGCGGAAGCAAAATAACATGTGGACGTTAAAGCCGAGTGATTGTGGCTAACGTGTGATTTGCCATGTCATTAGGGCCTAATCTTCAATAAAACAGCAAGAACTGTCATCGTCATAGCGCACAGGTGAGTCGCTCACCCTAGCCGTCGCCCTGTCTGTGTTGCCGCCGTGGCTTACGAGATGGGAATACCTATCCGGGTTGCTGACTGTTTGCAGGCTCAGTACTGTTGAAAATGCCGATAGAATCATCGTAATGCATGGTGGTCGAGTTGTGGAGGTAAGGGTGCTCACCTGGTTCCCCCCTGGAAATTCTCCTTCATCCGCAAAAGCAAGAGTAGAACAAACAGGTTCTGTCTTTTGCATCATATCTCAGAGGCGCTCGAGAACGGAAAGTAATATGTACATGTAGGCCAAACAACTTAAACGGTCCATAACTTATCGCTGCGCTGCACGGCATAGATTAGGCACGCCTCCATAGGCATGCATCCACAAGCAGCTGCAGCACGATTCCGTAGAACATCTTGTGTACCTTTGGCATGGCGAGCCTGTTCCATAGGCCGATGCGTGACGGGTATACCGAATTAATCTCGTGCACTCCGCAGGTGGGAACGCACATGGAACTCCTCCTCAGGGATGGCTTCTACGCTCGTCTGATCAAATATCGGGAAGATTTAATCGGGTTCTGACTTGGGAATGATGTTAGAAGAGCGAGCATATGGGGAACTTTAACCACAGGTACGCGGCTTTAAACGGCCTATTGATACGCTTACTCCTCGTTTCTTCTTACTTTTGTCTTTCTGTATCGTCATTAGCGGCAAGTTGGAAATGGGAAAAGGTGGGATTGCTTCACCCATGTAAAGTCACTCTTCTCATTGTAATTCACGTAAGTGTTTTCTGAACGGGCATGTACGTTGCTCCTCACTCATCGGAAGAAGAATTCCTCCAATTAAACCGCCGATCATTTGCAATATCAGCTTCCCAAAGAATAGACGGGGCCTAGACCCAAAGTAACAAAAACCATTGGACCTAACACCTTTCTCAAAAAGCAGAAGATACAGTCTTATATGCACGTGCCGGGTCTGGATAGATTATCGAATTATGTAAACAGACTACATTAGAGAGAGAGAGAGATCAGAGTCTTTCGAGGGCTTCGGAGGAAAAATCTCCAGGTTGAGGAACTTGCTGGTGAGGGAGACCCCTCACCTGTGTTGCTTCATCGCCCGTCTTGTCTATCTCTCGCGGCTTACGAGCCTTTGGCGGTGACGGTGGCGGGTCGTCCACTGCTCCTTTAATTTCCTTCACTGTTTTCTTCTTGTCACTCTCTTGCTGTTGTCGGTCTCTCTTTCTCGGCTCGTCCATGGCCAATTCCTCCTCCTCTTCCTCCCCCGTGGACATGATGGCCCCGCCGTTTGCCAACTGAAAAGAGAGCGTCTTCCGCCGGCTGCACATGCAGACATCGCGACATGTTGTGCATGTTGTGTCGTGATGTCCGCAGGACACGTGTGGCTCCGTTTTTCTGTCTCCTCTCATTTCACCGGACTAAGCAAATCCCATGTCTTAAAAGCAGAATTTCAGGCAGTGACGCAGCTGCTCTATGATCACAGAGGCACGTAGCCAACTCTGTACACGAGGAGTCTCGGCTCGGGTTTACTCGATCTTGGTGGACTCCCAAGTCAAAATTTGATACGTGTCTGTTTACCATCTAATTGTTACAAAACCCATGTGCCCAATCTGTCTATTAACGATGGAGACATGTGTCAGGTTATAAGATCGAGAATCTGCAGAACACAACGGACCGGTGACGCATTCATCCTCGAATTGGGTGGATCTCGCAGGTAAGCAGTTGAATTCATTCGATTGAATGGATCGGATGGATAACTGGATATTCTCTCGTGGAGGCAGAACGGATGACATAATTCCTGACCATATAAAGAGGATGTTAACTAAAAAGGAATGGCATTATCGAGGGCACTCGAATGTCATCATCTGGCCATAAATTGATTTAACCCAACAAGGCAAGAGCAGAGTCTTTGATAGACCAGACCACAGTTCACTGGTTTTGATGGGGAGGATAGTTTGGTAACGGTGATAAATGGACGAGGGGATTGATTCATCTGTCCGATGTGCTTCTCCTCGATGTACTAAGGTCTCCATGTTCCTTTGGATTTACTAGTGGGGCAGGCACCTTGCCTTTCGCAGTAAACAACTCTCTTTATCAAGCTCGGTCCGATGTCTCGCTCCATTCCCGAGCCAGAGGGAAGTTTCCCCATCTCACAAGGCAAGTATATTAAATTTGGTAAGAGGATGAAGGAAGCGGTTCAGGTAATTCATGATTGGCTGATCAATCCTTAGAGACCCATGTTCGAGAGCTTGAACAATGAAGTGAAAGGCTCGACTTTCTGGGCTTTCATCATTGTTGATAGAGAGATGGAAGTGTTTTGTTTTTCCATCAACCCTTCTTACGTACGATTTTCATTTCAACTCCACATTTGAACGATCTAAAATCCAATCCTTTATCTAGTATGTTCGTTTCAAATTGATAGTTACTTTAAATATTTACCCGTAGATTCCCAAAGTACATAGTTCTGCTTTGGCATTTCAGTTAAAATGCTCCAATGATTTTGTTATAATTATCTAAGTATTGATGGGAAGAGTAGGATGAATGGAATATATATTTTATAATTCAGTTTAGACATCTAGATATGTACTATATAGAACTAAAAGTGAAAGTTCAATTTCTTTCATTATTGAAAATATTGTCATTTTTTATCATACCGAATGAGGATGAAGATGCATGTTAACATAATTCCAATGAGCATTACGGCTTATCTAATTCTTACTATTCTCCGCTCAACATTCTACTAGGCGTTGTACCCATGTTACTTTCCCATTATCGAAGAGGTTAGTCTATTTATGATGTTTTTATAGGATAAAAAAAAAATGGTTCTTCCATGCGTACTTTTTGCATTTAAATTTTCATGTACATTTATTCTACAATTCTTTTATTCATCTATTTTTTTTTCTAAATTCTCTCAAAAAATCCAAATTCTTCTACAATATAAGTAGAAGGATTTGGATTTTTTGTGGAATTTGATGACTCATGAGATAGTGAAAAGGTAAAACAAGAAAGTAACAAGAAACAAAGGACATGCAATGACTTAAAGCTACAAAGTTGCTCTACTTTCGCAACTACCGATTGTTTTGTCTCTAAGCTCAATTATTACAACCATTGGAGTTGATTCTAGTGGTGACATTTCCTAAATGAGAAGGAGGAGGTGGGGATTTTGGGTTGGGATGAGTACCATATAGTTTCAAATGTAGGTGTTGGCTTTTATATCTAACAAAAAAATAAAGTAAAAGTTTAAATGTGAAAGTTAGAATAGAAATGAAGTAAAATTTATAAAAATAAAAAAAAAAAAAACTCGGTCGTTGCCATGTCAACTCTTCTATCATTTCCAACAGACAAAAAGCCCCCCACAAACGATGAAACGAGCATTTTTGCAAGCTCTGCTCTGCGATTGGTTCCTCCTTCCGAAAGTTTTTTTTTTCTTTTTTCCTCCAAAAGAACACAGACCGAATCATCTGATCCAATGATCCTTCCGCAATCAGATCCTGATTGGATTCTCTGTCTTGTGGGGGCGTTCGTACCGAAAATTTCGGCCTCTAGTTCGAGCCGCTACCGAACGAAAACATTTGCTGGAAGACGAGCTCTTGCTAGCGCGCATCGTCTGCCGCCACCTGCATAAGAGTTCACGAAACAAGAACACTTCTTTCTCTCTCTCTCTGTCTCTCTCTCTCTCTCTCTGATTTGTACCGAGGATAAACCATTGAAAAAGACGCCACCTTTGTGGCGGCTGTCGGGTTTCCGCGGGAGCTGGATTGCTTGAGATCCTCCCGATTTTTCCATTTCCCGCAACGCGACGGAAAGATTGGCTGCCGGCCCTTCCTTCGTGAAAAGGGATTAAACCATCATCACCTCTTTTGTTTTGGTCGTATCTGCTTGACAACAAGGCGCTCCATTCTCTTGTTTCGATCTAAACGAAGAGACCCTTCACGTCACACCTTCTAAAAATCTCGTTTTAACGCTTCTCTTGCTCGGCCATGGGGTCTCTGGCCGTATTTCTCCTTCTTCAGAGCGATTCGAGAGTCTCTGCTCTCTCTGAGCTTGCACTCTCCTCTGTTCAGGTACTCTCTGTTCGGGGCGTCCTCCCGTTGTGTTCTTCTCGAACGCAATGGACCGAATCTGAATTCTTGCTGGGGTGAAATTAGTTTCTTGTTCATGTGGGTTCTTGGTTTTCGCAATTTTGCTGTTCCTAGACCGGGACACGATTCTAAAGAAAAGAAAAAAGATCGAATGGTTTTTGCTTCTTGCTTCTTTTCTTCAGCAACTGTTTATTTCTTGAGCTCCATACAGAGCGGCTTTGACTTGTCATGATGCAGTGGTTAATGTGTCTTGACTCTAGAGTTTCTTCCACGGAATTTGCAAATTGGGTTGGGATGTCGACCAGACTTTGACCTGGTCTTTCACGTATATGGGATTTCAGTTAGGATGGTTATGGGACAATGGTATCTACTTAAGCCACTTCTCTACTTACGTAGACAAAACGTATGAGTTTCTGCAACTCCCGCGCAGGCACGTCCTCTTTGAACAAATCTCGTCGGTTCTAGAAGTTTTTCTTGCGTGTAGCGAGTTGGTTACGTCGATGATGCTTCGATAAGTGACTTCGGTACACGGGAGATTACCAATTGTTGATTTCTACATCGTTGAATATTACCGTAGTTACTTGGAGTTAAGCTACTCTTACATGAAATCAATAGATGCAGTTGATTTTGTTTCTCAAAGATCTCATTTTCGCCCACAGGAGAAAGTTCTTCGACATCCGGAGCTCCTTGGCTTTATCCTCCCACGCTTAGAGCCAGAGAATCCAGGAACCTGTCTTCTTCCACGTCCTCTCCTCCGGGAACTCTTGTCGGCTGTGAAATGAAGCCCATGTACCACCAAAAGCTTTTCACAGATGATGACCAGCCGATCCTGGAAACGGGGCATGATAGCACACAAGGCGATGGATTGCCTGGCTTGGCACAGCAATTTTATGTCCCAGACGAAGGATCGGAGAACCTGAATGGTTTTTTTGATAAGAAAGTGGAGATCTCTTCTGGGAAAGGCACGACTGTAATGAAAGCTGACTCGCGCACTGACCGTCCTCCGGATGATTCCAGAAGTCCCAGTTCTGGTGATGCTGTGGATGGAAGCCATATTTTTAGTGGTTGCAAAGTAGCTCCTCAGGAGCCTTTGAGTCGGTCCCCGACTCAGTCGAATTCCTTCTCTCCAAGTCCTGAAGGCTGTTCGTGCTCTTCTGCTCCTTTTGTGGGAGCTGAAGAAAGTTTCGCCGGCATTGAATTGAGTGAGTGCACAGATAGCAACAAGAAGTCCAGTGAAAGTGAAGTTGCCGACCCATGCGACGCAACCGATAGTGGGAACGCCAGCATTGTGAGTGATGTCAGTGAGGAGAGCAGATCCAGTAATTTTAGCGGCATTACGAGCAAGCCACATAACGCAAGAGATAGAAGATGGGAAGCAATCCAGGCCGCCGAATCTCGTCACGGGCTACTCGGCTTAGAGCACTTCAGGCTGCTGAAGAAGTTGGGTTGCGGCGATATCGGTAGTGTGTACCTGTCGGAGCTGAAAGACTACGGGAGTTACTTCGCCATGAAGGTCATGGATAAACCGGCCCTGACTAATCGGAAGAAACTCGCGAGGGCACAGACGGAGAGGGAGATACTGCAGTCTTTGGATCATCCTTTCTTACCCACTTTATACATGCACTTCGAGACCGAGAAATTTTCTTGCTTGGTGTTGGAGTTTTGCCCAGGAGGAGACCTGCACGCGATCAGACAAAGGCAACCCGAGAAGTATTTTCTAGAGCGTGCAGCCAGGTCGAATGCTCTTGTGCTTTTCTCTTCTTTGCGTTTTTCCATTTCCATATCGCTAGCCGTCGAGTAGATCGAGTCGGTGAGGAGAAATCTAGCCGGATGCGTCCCGTGCATCTGCAGAAGAGTCTCTTTTTCGTTTCGGCTGATACCGATCGTGTGCTGCAGGTTCTATGCAGCTGAAGTCCTCCTAGCTTTGGAGTACTTGCACATGCTCGGGATCATATACAGGGACCTCAAGCCGGAAAACGTTCTGGTCCGAGAGGACGGGCACATAATGCTCGTGGATTTCGACCTCTCTCTGAGATGCACCGTCAGCCCGACTCTGGTCAAGTCCTCTAGCTTGATCTCCAAGACGGGCAGCTCGACTTCCTGTGCGCGTCCTTCCTGTTTTGCGCCGCGCTTCTTCTTGCGTAAGTCCAGAAAGGATAGGAAGTCCGAGCAAAAGAAGGAATCGTCGAGTCAAGAGAACGTGCTGCCGGAGCTCGTGGCCGAACCCACAGACGCTCGCTCAATGTCCTTCGTCGGCACCCACGAGTACCTGGCGCCCGAAATCATCAAAAGCGAGGGCCACGGAAGTGCCGTGGACTGGTGGACGTTCGGCATATTTCTTTACGAGCTCATGTTCGGCAGGACACCCTTCAAGGGCGCCGGGAACAGAAGCACTCTGTCGAACATCATCGGGCAGCACTTGAAGTTCCCGGAATCGCCCACCGTGAGCTTCGCCGCGAGGGACCTGATCCGGAGCCTGCTCGTGAAAGATCCGAAACACCGTCTCGCCTACAGTCGCGGAGCCGCCGAAGTCAAGCAGCATCAGTTCTTCAGGAACATCAACTGGGCGCTGATTCGGTGCGCCACTCCGCCGCTGGTGCCTAAGCAAGTGACGGACGGGCTTGTGAAGGAGGCGACAAGGCGAGCGCATGGCGTCGGCGTGGAACCCACGGGTAAGTGTTCGGGTTTCGACGTTTTCTAGTTCTCTGATCCTCTTTCCTTTGCTACCTCGAGACCGGCTTTATATACCTTGTAATCTTCGCTCCTACGACCGGGAACCGGTCTAACATAACTGATCATTTTTTTTTTCTCATTGTAACCCGATCGAAATAGTATTTAGTCAACATTCTCCTAAAAATTTCAAAAAAATAATTGTTTAAAAAAAAATATACGTAGTGAATCGGATCAAAATTTTCTTTTGATTCCCTTGAAAATCGAAAATCGAATTGTTTAGATACCGATTCCATTTTAGGAATTGTGAACTAACTAACGCTCCAAACCAGCTGGTCCGATTATATACGGGCTGTTCTCAGTTTTAGAAGAATTGGTTCAAGGCTTCTTTTCCATTTCCATGCTTCTCCTCCTAACATGAAGCGAATTCTTTCGCCGCAACTCTGCAAAAGTCCCGACCGCTCTCCCTTTCTTCTCTCTCTAACAAAGAAAATCTCCCACCCCGACACCTTCCATCGGCCTCGGATCGTATTCACATAAACCTTCGGACACAATTCGAGGGAGTTCGTTTACCTCACGTCCTGATGAAGTGGGCCACCACCGGTCTTTCTTCCCACGATCGTAAGCGCTCGCGTCATCCTCTGGGCACGAGCCGGGCAGCAGCGTCGGGCCCAATCCCTGCGCCAGATCTTTTGCAGGAAGACGTAGGTTTCGATCCAGTCCAGACGTCGACTAATTTATTTTAACCATTTCGGATTTTAATCAATACGAAAAATAGAAAACAGTAGATCTTTTCTTTTCATTTCATTTTTCATTTTGTGGTCTTAGTTTTTTCACAGATTTTCTTATTTATCTCACAAAAATATTAATATTTTGAAAGAAAATTATCTAAAAATGATTACTTGTAGTTGATGAAAAAAATATTTATTATCGACAACAATTTATGTCTAGATAATTTTATGAATGGTGAATTTTTTTTTGGTGAGTGATAAAGTGATTATCTTTTAACAAAATATTTTTCAAAATCTTTTATTCTTCACAAAATAAATGCACTTGTCTCCCTTTTTCTTATCGCTAATAACATCTATCTTTTTAACTTGACTTGGGGAACTTTTCTACACTGTGAAACAATTGTTGTGTGTTCAAAATTAGTTCATTACTCAATTTACATACATAAAAATGTTTGGGGAACCATATTATTATAAATTGCAAGAATTCAATATGAGCTAGGAAATGACAGAAAAATATTTCCATTTTACGAAATAACTTATGATCACGAGAATTTACCCAAAATGGTGCCATCTCATAATAATTGCCTAATATTATTCAAAATTATTATTATTATTATTCTTGTTATAGTCTTTGCACGCGTATGTATGCCTACTTTTTATAAAGAAATGAGAATGAAGACAGTGAATATATCTTCGTAAAACAAACATAAATTTCCACAAAACTTTAAGTAATTAAGGACATTTTAGAAAGGAAATTAGATTCGAGATCTCTTGGAAATAATAAATCCCCATTTCTTCACATATCAATGCGGTCACGACGGTACAACTCCAACTCCGGCCATTACTCGCTCGTCTAGTCCTGTAAAACACACACCATTCACGAAAAGTATCGAAAAAATCTGTGAAGAATTTAGTTTATCATAACCTGATCTCATGAAAGCCGGGCCCACGTGTTCGTTCCCGTCGAGCTAAACCTCTTCTCGGGGGCGACGAGAATGCATCGTCGTCGCCGGCGTAGTTTTTATCGGGTCGGAAAAGGGAACGGGAAAAGAAAGAGGGGAACGATCGTGACGGAAAAAGGAGATGTGGTATGGAATTTGTGCGGTCAAATTTGGTTTATGAAAATCTTCACGAGTCCTCGTGACGACATCGCAAGTTGCAAAGGCGTTGGGGGGCGACCTTTGAGAGTCACTTGTCGTGCACGCAAAACCTCAGCTTTGTTATTTTAACCATTTCATTAACGATGATGTAAAACAAAAGACGAATGGATTCTTAATATGATAAGCAAAAAAGGAATAATGAAAGAGGAACCTTTTGCGCGTCATGTCAACTATGATTCGAAAATTTCCGGCAATAATATATTATTTTCTTCAAAGATAAACAATTTATTTTGAAGAGCACACGATAAAGAGTAATTAAAGGTCACTCTACCGGCTTATCCTCTTTCAGGGGTGTTGCCACCTATAATAATCGCCTATAGTAGTCCCTCTAGCGAGAGTTGCTTAATCGGATTACGTTTTTTATTTTAACATGTCGGTGCCCGCACGCTTCAATCCCTCCTTAATAAGAGAATATTTTTTTTTCTCTAATATGAGAATACCCCCCAAATTTTATGTCTCGGAATTCATACGAAATAATTTAAGGACTTGTTCGAGTTCTAACCATTTCATTGACGATGACGTAAAACAACAAACAACTAGATTTTTAATATGATAAGCAAAAAGGAATCTTGAAAGTGGAAACTTTTGCGGGTCATGTCAATTATGATTCGAAAATTTCCAACAATAATATATATAATTCAAAGATGTCGATCTTTTCTTAAAAAATAAATAATTTATCTTGAAAATATACACTTTTCCATTGAAGAAGTTATAAAAGAAAAGTCTTAAATTTATTACACCCGTATCAATTCGACCTTAAACTTTTCAATTTGACCAGTTTCATTATAAACCTTTTGACAAATTATCAATTGGGTCATAAGCATTTCAATTGTAATAATTGAGTCATAAACTTTTTGATGATTTATTAATTTAATCTTAATTTTTTTTGAGAATTTATCAATTTAATCATTCCAATCAATTTTGACTAGAAGAATTTTAACGTGGCAGTCTAATTAGCACCAACCACTCAATGTCAGTGAGCAACTTTGCTGGCCAAGAGTTGGAAAAAGAAGAAGAAAAAAGTGTAAAAAATTGTCAACTTTAATATTGATAGTGCCACGTAAGAATATCAAGATTGACTAAAATGTCATGTCAATGTTTTCCTATCAAAATTAATTAAAATGATTGAATTAACAAATCATCGAAGTATTTATAATTAAATTTACATAATTAAAAGGCTTAAAACTCAATTAAAAAATTGTCAAAAAGTTGAAAATTAAATTGACACAATTAAGACGTTTATGATTAAATTGATATAAGCACAACAAATTTTATATATTTTTTTATAATTTATAATTTTCCCCTCTTCCATTTCCAAAGCATTTCGAGGAACGTGCATTCAATCCTTAACTGTTTTTATACGATGCGACTTTTGATCCGTGAAGTACGATCGCCTTCGTGTCGATTGTTAGCGGCATTTGACGTCACACATTAACTGCATTTTAGCTACCAAAAGTTCAATTGCATCTCGCTACTTTCTCCCCTTGCTCCCTTGAAGCTGGACTCCACCTTTTCTTTTATTTTTATATAAGTCAAATCAATTTTTTAAAATAAATTTCCAAAAATGGGTTTTACTAATAAGTACTTTGAGAGTATGTTTTTCCTTTTTGAATTTAAGCAAAATCAAAAGGTGCATTTTTAACCATCGCCCGTGGTGGCGATGGTTAGAGCCATTTCCCCTCACCGTGAGGGGAGGGGTTCGAAACCCCGCGTCCGCATTGCGCGACTCACCGCGGTTGGGTCTGTGGTGGTGGCTCAGTTCACTCCGGGTTTACGCCTCCGGCTACCCATTGTACAGTGGTTCCCGAGTCAACAAAAAAAAAAGGTGCATTTTTATATTTCCCACGCAAATGATTTGGATTATTACTTGAATTCACAAAAAAAAAAATTAGGTGTAAATTTGAGTAGGAAAAAATTGTTTTCCTAAATTAAAGAAATGGTTAATATCATGAAAAATCCCAAATTGGTATATATGTGACAAATTTATTTAAAATGACCACAAAAAATCCAAAATTAATACACTTGTGGCAAAAAACCTCAAAATGGCACACTTGTGATAAACATATATTTCGTTAAATTGGATTAATACAATAAAAAATTAAAAAAAATAGTACAATTATGATAAACATATAGTAAAATTTTAAATCGGTACACTAATCAACTATCATGTATCGTTAGTAAAATTTTAGAAAAACTAACATAAGGTAAATTTGTCACAAATATATCAATTTGAGGTAAATTTGTCAAATATGTATCAATTTGGAGTTTTTAATGGTCAAAAAATTAGTTTTAAGCAAATTTGTCAGAGGTGTACTAGTTTTGAATTTTTCGTGGTATTAATCCTTAGAAATTACTGAAATTTTTTTTCCAAAATATGAGTATGTATCAATGCTTAGACCATAAAATCTATGCTTGCGCATAAAAGCCCTAATGCTGGTTCCTGGGTCTCAATGTTCAGGACTAAGTTTTTAAAGGTTAGGCTCGGGACTTTGGTGCTCGGGCCCGGGTTCCAAATATGCTTGAACCCAAAACTCTACACTTTAACATGAAAATCCTAATGTTAGTTCCCAAATCTTGATGTTTAGGACCGGGTTTCTGATAGTTAGGCTCGGCCTAGTGCTTGGGCTTAGGCACCCGATGCCCACACCTAGGTTCAAGCCCCTAATGCTGTTACCCGATGCCTTGGAACCCAAACTAAAGTTTATAAAGGTAGTGCTCAAGTCCTGCTCAAACCATTACAAACATCGTGCGCGAGTCCTTGGCACTTGCGTTTGGGTCCTAGGTCAATGAAACATTTGTTTTATGCAAATAATTTTAATTTTAATTTTTGGAAAAATATAATTTTAAAAAAATTTCACCGACATATCAGGTTTTGTTTGTTTCTCGAAATATTGTGAGCGATATAAGTAATCACTTTAGGAAAATGTTCTACTGAAAATATTTCCATCTTATAAAACAAGGATAGAAAGGTTTCCATAATGTTCATGTTGGAGTTACTAAAAATCGATACTCTAAAATCTTCAACATAATAGTGGGGGTATCTCACAACCATAATGCCTGCTTTTTGTAGAGAAATGAGAATGAAGACAGTGAATAAATTTACGTAAAACAAACATATGAATGTTGTCATTTGAAAAGTATTGGCATCAAGTATTAAGTAAATAAGGTACATTTTAGGAAGAAATTAAGATCAAAGATCTCTCGGAAATAGCAAGTCCCCATTTCTTCACATAAAACGGTACAACTACAATTCTGACTATCGCTTGCATGTCTGATCATATAAAACACGGACTATTCATGCCGAATTATCGAAAAAGATCTGTGAATAATTTAGCTCCCTATGACCTGATCTGGCAAAATCCAGGCCTTGTGTTCGCTCCCGTCGAGCTATAGCCACGGCGATCTATGATCGGGCCTCGGCTAAACCTATGCATCGTCGGCGGCCTAGTTCTATTCGGGTTGGAAAAGGGAAAGAAAAAGAAAGAGAAACGGTCGTGATAGAAAGGGAAATGTGTGGAATTTGTGCAGTCAAGTTTTGGTGTTTTTTAAGAGGGTGACGAGCCTTATTATACCTGAAATCCCGAAGCGACGTCGCAAGTTGCAAGGCGTTGAGGGGAGAGGCCAGTCACTCGTCGTGCACGCAAAACCTGAAGTTTGTTATCTTAAACGTTTACGATGATGTAAACCGGAACGAACGATTCCTTAATATGATAAGCAAAACGGAATCCTGAAAGTGGAAAATTTCGTGGGTCATGTCGATTATGATTCGAAAATTTCCAGCAACTATATTTATAAGTATATGTATATATATAATTCGAAAATATTGTTCGTATCTTCATAAATAAACAATTTATCTTGAAGATATACACTTTTCTATTGAGGAAATTATAAAAAAAAGTCTTAAATTTATTATACCCGAATATTTTGGTCACGAACTTTTCACTTTCACTAGTTTAATCATAAATTTTTTTGATGATTTGCCAATTTAGTTATTTCGATCAATTTTGAACAAAAACGTGACAAATTAGTCAGCGCTAGCCGTCCTATGTTGGTTGTCGACCTTGCTAGCCAAGAATTGGGAAAAAAAATGCAAAAAATCATCTACATCAATGTTGATTGTGCCACACAAGATTGTTGGTACTGATTAGACCGCCATGTTAGTCTTTTCTGGCATTAAATTGATATGATTAGAAGGTTTAGGCTTAAAGTAGCAAATCGTTAAAATATTTAGGATTAAATTAGCATGATTGAAAGATTTATGACTTAATTGACAAATTGTCAAAGGATTTATAACTGAATTGATATAAGTATAATAAATTTATAATTTTTTTTAATAATCTTCATTTCCAAAGCATTTCGACGTACGTGCATTTAATCCTTAACTGGTATTTCTACGGTGTCCATCCGTGAAATATGATGGCTTTTGTGTCGATTATTAGCGGCAATTCACGTTATACATGGGTCGTTTGCCGTGCCAATTGCCAACTGCATAAGCCACCAGGAGGTCAATCGCATCTCGCTACTTTTTCCTCTTGCTCCAGGACTCCCACCTTTTCTTTTACTTTTATATAAGTCAAATCAAAGGGTGCGTTTGTTTTACGGAAATTATATTATTTTTGAAAATTATTTTTCAGGAAATTATTTTCCAAAAAAATGACTAGTTTCCTATGTTTGGTGATATGTGATTAAAAATATTTTTGTCGTTTGGATGGCGTTTGAAAAATAATTGAATAACATTTGGACCTAATAAAAAGGAATGATCTAAAAGACTTAATAAAGAGGAAATTGTTTTCCCCTTCCAACGCACAAGAAATTCATTTTCCTAAAATAAAACATAATATTTACGTTGACGGGAAAATATTTTCCATCGATTGACCAAATTATTTTTAGAGAAACAAACAGCGGAAAGTCTAGAAAACACTTTCCAGAAAAATACTTTTATTGAAACAAACACATCCAAAGTTTTTAAACAAATTTCCAAAAATGGGTTTTACCAATTAGTAATTTTAGAGATTTGTTTTTTCGAATTTAAGCAAAATCAAAAGGTACATTTTCATATTTCTCACCGAATAATTTGGATTATTATTCGAATTCTTGAAACTTATGAAAAAAATAAGGTGTAAATCTGAATAGGAAAAAATTGTTTTCCTAGTCAACGGACCTGTCAAAACTTAAATTTAAGAAAATGATTTCCTATTTGAAAAGATCGGGAAACATTTTTCAAAATATGAGTGGGTATTAATGCTTGGACTAAAAATTTTATGCTTGGGCATGAAAACCTTAATGTTGGCTCCTAAGTTCTCAATGTTTAGGACTAAGTCTTTGGAGGCTAGGCTCAAGACCCTAGTGCTTGGGCCTAAGTTCCAAAATACGAGTAGGAATTGACAATTGAACCTAAAACAGTACGCTTTGGCAAGAAAACCCTAACATTAGTTTGGGATCTCAACGTTCAGGACTAGGTTCCTAATAGCTAAGCCTAGAACACTAGGCTTCCGATGTCTATGCTCGACTCCAGCGAGGTAGAGCTTGAGCCCCTAGTGCCCATACCCAATGCTTCGATAACTGAACACGGGTTCATACAGATATTGCTTAGGTTCCGAAACTTGAGCTTTGGTCTTGCTTGAGTCCACAAAGGCAGTGAGTGAGTCCTCGACAGTTAGGCTTGGTTCATTGATTAATAAAAATTTTGTTCTTATACAAGTATATTTTAAATAAAAAATTCGTATTTTTAGTTATTCTTTTTTAAAAAAATATAGAATTTCTTATTTTTTATTTTCCTTTTTCTTTCTTTTCTTTCTTTCCTTTTCTTTTCTTCCTTTTTCGTTTTGCTGCTTCCTTTTTCGTTTTGCTTCTTCCTTGGCTCACGAGCCAACAAAAGAAAAAAAAAAATATATAAAATTAAATTTTTGATAATTTTCCTATTAGATTTTCCTTACCAAATGTTTTCCAGATCTTTATCAAGTTTCATTTAAACACCAAAGAAATGATAGATTTCTTGCGAAATACACCGACCCTAAAAAGACGAAAAAAAGTAAACGGGCGCGGGAGTCGCGACAGGTCGGCACGTGCCAACGACCCGCCAAATGCGGACCTTCCCGTCCGGGACCCTGCCATGGAAGAACCGACCCGGCCCATCTCAATAATTTTCCCCCCGATATCCAGAATATATATTATAAAAGAAAGAAAAAGAAAATCAAATGCATTTGCATTCTCTCCTCAGTCGCTCTCTTATTTCCGCAACCAGAGGTCATCGTCCTCTCCATCTCCATCGCACCTCCGGCCGACCTTCCCTCTTCCCCCCGACAGCACGCCACCGCCGCCGCTTCCTCCGGACGCTGCTAGCTCCGCCCGCAGCCCGATCCATGGCCGCCGCCGCCGCCGCCGACAACCCCTCGCCGATCCCGGCCGACGACGAAGCGAAGTTCGGCTTCCAGCGGCCGGAGATGTACAGCACCAAGCTCGCCAACACCGTCGACCCCCCCTACGACCGCCATGTCTTCCTCTGCTTCAAGGGGCCTGAGTCGTGGACCCCGAAGGTCGAGGACGCCGACACGGAGATGCTCCCCAAGCTACTCGGGGCTGCCCTCAAGGCCCGCAAGAACGACATCCCCGTCAGGGTTAGTTCCGATTGGGCCGGGGTTTTTCTGCTTTACGCGTGTGTTGGTAGTTTTTGTCGGGTGGAAATCGTGGGTCGTGGGAGCTGGTTTTGGAGTCTGGATCTGACGAGGAAGGTCTGTTGATGATTTGGATTTTCTTGCGTTTTGACTTCTGGTTTTATTGTAGACGAGGCTGACTATGTATGGAGGATGCAGTGGGACCGAGTGTTCGGATGGGGATGTGTTGATTTTCCCTGAAATGATCAAATACCAGTGAGTTCTTGCCTTTCTTGAAGGAGGGTTTTACATCTGCTACTCTCTATCTGTGAGATGGTTAACTGTTGCCTTGATATGTGATTTGGCCTTTCTTATGGAAATTTTACACGATGATAAGCACAGCGCGCGTATCAAAAGTTCTTCGTTTCAAGTTTAATGTTGTGCTAAGATGCGGGAAGATGATGCTATGGAAATTTCCTTTTGGTCGTTGGACTCTGAGAATTCATCCTGTCGATGAACACGATAGATGATTTTTTCTGAACAATTCCTTCTTTTCTTTTGCGCTTGCAAAGTAGTTACTGATATAAATAAGCAAATTTATAACGTGGTTTTCCATCCCCATTACCCTCCCCACCTGGGTACCCAAAAGGGAAAGAAACCCTTAACATCAATTAGAAAGACTGTGAAACAGATAGACTTATCACTCCATTGTTTTTTTCCTTTGTTTTCCCCCAAAAGAGCCTTTTCTTGATCCATCTGAAGATATTTTTGATTTCATGACAGGGGTCTGACTGAATCAGGTGTGGATAGCTTTGTTGAGGATGTGCTTGTGAGTGGAAAACCTTGGGCTTCTGGTGTGCCGGAGGCATTGACTGGTTCCCATATATTTGTCTGCGCTCATGGCAGTCGTGATCGGAGATGCGGTGTTTGTGGACCTCCTCTTATAGAAAAACTAAATGAGGAGATTGAGTTGCGTGGACTGAAGGATCAAGTGTTTGTTAGCCCATGCTCTCACATTGGTGGCCACAAATATGCTGGGAATTTAATAGTGTTCTCTCCAGATTCTGAGGGAACAATCGCGGGTCATTGGTCAGTCCTGGTTTAAACTTTCTTTCTAAGCTCTTTCTCAAGCTGTAGAAACTTTGAAATATTCATCCAAATAGCGACATGTAAGTTGACTTTATGATCTGATTGCAGGTATGGCTATGTAACCCCTGATGATGTGCCTGAAATTCTCGAGCAGCATATTGGGCAAGGAAAAGTGATAGAGAGGCTTTGGAGGTTTGCTCTTTTGCTCTCTGTGCATACAGCTTCTAAAGAGTTTATTTTGTTCTTTATGCCCACCAATACTGAAAAGTATAAGTAGGAATTATCAAATGCTGTAGCTAGTGATGTTAACTATAAGGACCCATTGGCTGTCTTTAGCCAATCAATCACTTCAAGCAGCTATTTTTGCTTGAAACTGTCTCGTACTGGGTCTTGTCTTCGTTAATGGTCCTCCTTACAAATGATAGTTGCTAATGCTGGTGTTTGATGCTGTCATAGGTCAGGTTCAGCTGATTAACGTTAGGAAGCTGAATTTTCTTTTTCCAAAGTATGATTGAGAGTCTAATAATGATGTGTCTCAAGTCATTGCTGAAACTTACAGTATTTGACCTGATAATAATGCTTGCCATCATTCACGTACAAAAAAAAAATGCTTTTCTTCCCTTGCTAATGGAATTTGATTGATATAGAATCTGCCCTCAATCACAGAAAGTGGAAATTAGCCTTGTTATGTTCATTGATGGGTTAAGAAGTACGTCATCTGACCTAACGATTAAGGTACCTAAGCATGTCAAAGCAGCCACAAGCAGAAAGCATCTGGTTGTGTTGTTTGCTTTGTTTCTTCGTTTTTTAATGTATTCACAGATAGGAGTATCACTCGCGTGGAGTAGAATTTCAGTTTTATATCTTAATCTTGTAGGTAAACTTTTGCCTATTAAATTTGTAGGGATAAGATACCCTGCTTATTGTTGTGCTGCCTTCTTTTGCTTGAAATACTTCTTGATACTCTTCTTCTAGTCAGTCTTACAACTTTTTGAGCTGGAGGGATTCGCTTTTCCTAATAGTTGTGAAAAATTTACTGGTGATAGATTTTGTTAGGTCCGGAGGTGATGTCACTGTCCGTAACTATAGGAGTTTGAGCATTAAAGTGAATATGGTATTGTATGGTTGTAAGTGGCAAGCTGTAGGCAGTTTACTTCATTGCATCTATGTCTCATTGCTGTGTCAAACATGGGCCACTTTGTTAGTATTATACCGCTGGTTAGTGCAAACTTAGGAATAAGTCGTAAGTGGCAAGCTGTAGGCCGTGGTTCACTCCCTTGTGTCTATGTCTCTTGCTGTGTCAAACATGGGCCACTTTGTATGGGTTGTAGTGGCAGGCTGTAGACTCTAGTTCACTTCCTTGCGACTATGTCTCTTGCTATGTCAAACATGGGCCATTTTGTTAGTTTCATATTGCTGTTATTGCAAGCTTAGGAATAAGCTGATTCTTAAGCACTTTTTTTGTCCCATACTGGTATAGTCACTTCTCAATCACTCTTTGTAGTCTACTAAGAGGTATACCTTTTATTTTCCACTCAAATTTGTCACTGACAGTGTTTTGTGCATGCTAATGTATATAACTGTGCAAGATATTAATGGTGAGTTGATGCAGGGGCCAAATGGGAGCATCTGCTGGTGAAGGTCAAAAGGCCGAAGAACAGAAACTTCCAAATGGAACAGATCATAAGAAAAGCAAAAAGCATGAAGAGAGCGCTGTGCAGGAGATAAAGGAACCTGTGTCTGGATGTTGCCAGGGACTCAATGGCTTTTCTTGTTGCAGAGATGGAAGCTTGGATCAGAGTAGCGCAAGTGAGGAAAAGAAGCAGAAGGGGAAATTTTCCTTCTCGGTGGGAAAGTGGGAACAAAGTGAAGTTCTCACTGCTGCAGCTATCGTAGGAGCTGTGGCGACTGTTGCAGTGGCCTACAGCTTCTATAGGAGGTCTAGCTAAGTATGATATATTCAAGTAATTCGTTAGTAATCATCAATGGATTGGTTGCCCTGCTTTCTCTCATTTTAATAGCATGATCAAATAAGTACTTGGAACCATGTGGTTGGGGAGGAAATATATGTGTACGCCCCCAATTCCTGCAGGTTCTGCTTTGTTTACGCAGAATTAAGCAGAAGGTGCATGTTTTTGGTTCCTGATACAAAAGCACAGGTTAATATTGTTCTTTTATATTGCTTTTGGTGTTTGTCCGACTATGAATCGAGCTGCTTAGTGATGTGTACCTTATGGAATATTGCTGGTTTCTAGTGATATGTGGAGTGAATGTATGCTGTGCGGCGTGTGCTTCGGCTAGATTCTTCCTTACTGAGTTCTTTGTTATGGCTAAGATTCGCTTGTAGTGCTTCTCTGTGACGACAAAAGCTGATATCTCTGCACATGATCCGATCAAACAAAGGGTCTTTCTCCTTCATATGGGAACCTTTTGCTTGGTTCTTTTACTTCGCGTCACATGCGTTTGATCAGCATCTTGTCATTTATGGGGATTTGTTAGTGCTAGGTGAATGATAAACGAATGATGTTGGATGGAGGCTACTTAATCAGAATTCGAAACAGGAAATGAATCTAGCAAGTGTTTGAGCTGTGGGATCGTGAATGATGGGTTGTGTTTCCGGGATCGTGAGACATTCATGAAGGCATCTCTAAGGCAGAATTCTGTGCGAACTTTGGATGGGGGCTTCGGTAAGGCGAAGAGGAGAGGAGTAGAAATAGTAGCCTCGTGATTAATCTTGACTCGAGTCGAAGCAAAAAGTGCGCCATCAAAGAACAAAAGAAAGTCTCGTAAGTCCTTTGTCTTCAATCGATAGCGAGAATCAGATGCAATCCTTGCCACTATTGTGCGATACCGCATGCGATTTGGATTGCAACCCATTTTCGATCCTCCTCGAAATTATATTCAATTCGAAACGAGAAAGAAGACTTTGGATTTAATAAGAAAACTAACTCTGAAATTCATTCAGGTTTTTTTGATCTAATCGAACAGTCATCACCATGTGGACAAGATGGAGAAACGGCCGAAAATAAGATATCTTTGTAAATTCAGTGCCATTATAGAATTTAAGAAAAAGAAGAAGGAAATAACCAAAAAAATAAGAAGACGATGTCAGGTGCTGACTGGGGAAGGCTCGACGTCAGGTCACCCAAGCTTTTCGGCCGTGTCGAAACAAATTTATTTCGTCCAAATTAATATAGAAATTAACAAAGAAATTAGGTAAAGACCCAATAAGCCTTCGTCATTTGTCGTTAACCGCCACGATGCACGCACGTAATTGACTAAAGGGTCCTTCCTTTGGACATTGACATTCTGGACCTTTCCAATTTTTTTTCGGAATATAATATGTATTTATTATTTTAGGACAAGATTATAGCATGCCTTAATAAATTTGATTCTTTCGGACAATCTTCCGAGTTCACACATTTCCAAAGCAATTAGCGGGTAGAGTGTACCCAACACAATCAATGGCCTCCGTTGATTTTGCGATAGATTTTTTGGGATCAACTTGATGATGACATTTGATCGAATATAGTGTTGTGTTTAGATAGGGTTGATTTCTTTCTTGAAATTCCGTCGTTTTCCCTTTTTCCTGTGTAGAGACGAGAGTAGAATTCAGCCCAACCAGAAAGCCTTGAGTCTTGTGAGCCATCATTAAACATGGACAAGGTTGACAAGAAGATGAGAAGAATTTGAGTTTCTCCTGGGAAAAAGCGAAGGTTGCTCTCTCCATTACCATTCGTTTTGCAAGGAAAGTTCGCCGTATTCTACCCTCTCTACTTTTTCAATATTCCCCCCCCCAAAAAACAAGAAAGAAATTGTTTTTAAAAATCATTTTAAAAAAAAACCCAACAAAGGAAAGTTGGCCGAAAGTTCCCCCGGTCGTTTCTTATTCGTGTTTCGTGGCCTCACCAGTCCTGCGTCCAATTAAAGCAAATTCATTCGACCGTCTAATTTTTACTTTATTTTTTTTTCATTTAAGCACGAAACGAAGCATATGCTTTAAGTTTCTTAATACGCTTCTCCAATTTTGATACTGTTTGGATTGAGTCAAGCTTAAGTAGGGGATTCGGACTTGTTCCGTAGGGATGGTATGTCCATTTCATCTTTTACAAAACAATTAGATGTGATGGACCATAATTTCCTTTGTCAACACTACTTGAACATAAATTGTCGCCCACTGTTTTAGAAATTTCAACTTTCGATTGGGTTTTATTAGTTTCTTTTTTAAAGATATAAAAGGCAATAGAGGAACGAAAAATTTATTGATAAATTCGAGTAGAAGTGATATGAGGTAGAATACTTATCACACGGAATTCCCTTTTCGCAATTACTTCTCTTTTGTTGCAAGCAAATTGACTTAGGTTAACTTTTGAGCCCATTATTTTATTAAGTGAGTCTCTTATGAGATACACATCAATAATTGATGCAGCGAGAAGATCATAATAATAGTGGAGTCATGCTGAGTTTACATCATGTATGCCTATGAAAGATCATATTGACTGGCAAATGCCAATGACAGGGGAGTGAACCGTTTTGAAATAGAAACAGATGCTGTTCTTATTTTAGTTACCGCCCGCATGATGAGAAGAGCCCGAATAGAAACTTTGCATTCAATTTTTGCATGAATGGGGGGAGTTGCTAAAGCTGATGGAGGATAACAGAGTCAATCATATACAGAGAATAAGCCAATCAATCAGGCTGTGGATGAGCCAGCTAAGATGGCTGGAAGAAGGGAATTGGAGGACCTCAGGAAGCCGCTTTTCCTGATCATGTACTCGGGAGAGATGCTGAGCCCCTGTTTTTAGCCGAGAAGAACAGGGGCCACTAACCATGTAGGGCCCAGTCGAAGTTGTCCTGTTGCCGTAAGTACTTTCGATGAGTCTGTGAGGGGAAATGCTCTACTTACCGGGATAAAGAAGGGCAAGCATTGCATGCTCCTCTCTAAGGGCTGAAAGAGACGCAACGACCCAGAGCATCCGACCACGAAAGCGTAGTTGCCTTTTTGTTCTTCCCTTTTTCCGTTTTTTATATATTACCCTCTATTCCTCTCTCTCTCGCTCACTGAGCCGTGTATGGTGCGTCCCTATTTGTATGTCTATTGTTAATATGTAAAGGTCGATCGAGTGTTGTGTTGCGGTATCATCAAACTTTGACGTGCCTGGAGTTGGTGGGTGGGTTGGTCAGTCTCGAAAATCGCAGCCGATAACAACAAACTATATAAATAGACATTTGGCTAACGAATGCGAGCTCACTCATCTCTGTTTCATCTCGTTTCATATTAATCGACGCACTGTTTTTCTGTTCTTTTCTGGGTCTCTTTTTCTTCTCCTTCTTCTTTTTATTTCGCCTTTTCGTTTGGTTTCGTGTCGATGCTTGAACTGTCGTCAACTTGCGAAAAGGAAAGTTTTTGAGAGTTGGGTTCTTTGTTTTCTTGTGTTTTTTGTTGGTGGGGTTTGGTGAATGAGAAGTTGGGTGTTGTTTGGTTAGCCTCTGTTAAGTTTTGATCTACAGCTGGAGTGGAACAAAGGGAAAGCGAACCCGTTTGTGAGCAAAATCAGAGCGAGTCTGAAGCAGAGGCGACCTTCGACGATGCCCTTGAATATGGTTTACGCTTCTGATGGATTGCCCCGTGTTCGCTTAGCTGAGCCATCCGGCTCAACTGCTGAGGTTAGTCCATTAGTTCCAGAATACTCTTCTTTTTTCGTCCTCTCTTTTTGGATTTTATTATGAGCTTGATTGGAGGGGTTGAAATGAGATGGATAAATTGTCATGCGGAAATTTTTTGTAGTAAATCCCTATTTGTGTTTTTAAATCTTAGGAAAGATGGGGAATTGAATTGCCGTGTGAATAGAGAATTGGCTTTCGATGATTTGAGTTTGCTTGTTTTACTGTACTTAATGCCAAAGTGGATGGTTGAAACGAAGCATGCACGATCAGTTCCGTATGATGTTCCCAGAAACATCTGTATGAACCGTGTATGTGATGTTTATGGAAGCTTTCTGTCGGATCTGGAAAGTTGTCTAAGTATTTAGTGATGGATCTCAAAATGGTTACGTCATGTTTGAGCTTTGATTGAAGCATCTGGCTCTCAGATAATATGTTTCTGATGTTTGATCAGTTGTCTCTACTTCAGAAAGACTTGGACCTTTTGACTAAGATGAGCTTGCTAATTTTGCAAACTATGACATGCTTTTCCCCTTAAGAGTCTTTAGGAATCTGTTGTTAGTCGTTGCCTGTCGCCTACTGACTGAAATTAATGACTTCAGGTGGTTCTCTATGGGGGGCAGGTTGTTTCTTGGAAGAATAAGCGCAGAGAGGAGCTCCTCTTTATGAGCAGTAAGGTAAACCTAGTGTCCCATATTTGCATCTATGTTCCATACGAGAGTCGTATATGTGCATATATGTCCATGCATGACTGTATGAACATATGGTTTTGTTGTGGAAGCACGTGAAATGGTGAATTGAGGCTAGCTTCTATCTAGCCAAAAGGGAATCTTCTTAATTGTAGAGGAGATAGATAGCCAAGCTTCTAAAGTTATTGAATAGCTATTTTATGGATTTGATATATGTTTATCAAAGTAATAACTTTTGAGATCATGAATGCTTGATAAACCGTAGTGTCTGCCATCAAAGGGAGAATATGTATAGAGGGAATTGCATGTCCGAAGTTCTTTTCTCCCCCATCATTAGTATTTTCAGCAACATCTTTTATAAGCCTTCCAGATGTCTTTGTAAACTTAGTACTTTTGTTTTTTGTGTTTTTCTGCGTGTATGCGTTCCTCAATGTTTCTCGAGCAGAAATCTGTACCTGGTGTTTGTATGCATGAATGGGGGCTTTTCACCTCACATTTGCACTTCAGTTAGTTCATTTGATCTTTCTTGAAACATTAGTTATGTAAATGACTTCTTTAATATTTTGTAGGCCATCTTCAAGCCACCAAAAGCAATTAGGGGAGGTATACCTGTTTGCTTCCATGAGGTGAGCATTTGGTATGATAAGCATTCCTAGAGAACAAATTATTACCTGTTGGGAATTGTTATACTGACTGTTTTTTCCTTAAATCAGTTGGGAAATCTTGGTTCTCTGGAGCAAGATGGATTTGTAAGGAATAGAATGTGGTCTCCGGATAGTGATCCTTCACCTTTACCTTCAGCTGACAACCAGTCCTCAGTAGATCTGATACTTAAGTCTACAGAAGAGGACCTCAAAACATGGCCCTGTAGGTATGCTTGTAAACCTTGATCTGTCTGCCAGATGTGTTGCTATGAAGCCTTCCTAGAGGTCTGTGGTTCTAAGCTTTTGGATTGTTGTCTGGTTGTACACCAACAGCTTTGAGCTCCGACTTCGCATTTCTCTTGGTGATGGAAAGCTCACTTTGATCCCCCGTGTGAGAAATACTGACAGCAAGGCCTTCTCGTTTACATTTGCGCTCGCAAACTACCTCTCCGTGTCGGATATCAGGTTTGCTTGCCTTTTCATGTAAAAGCTCTACCTTTGCCTGTTCCTTTAAATGCCGTTTCCTATAAACCGCATCATTCTTTTCTCAATCCTTCGATGCCAAAATAGTAATGTCTAGGGCTATTATCTTTCTTTTCTTCTTCTTCATTTTTGTTTCCCAATCAAGTTCTAGAACCATAACAACATTTCATATCATGACATCGAAACTGTGAAGCCTGTAATAGGTTAATGTTTGTTAAAAAGCTGAACTTAAAGCGAAGATTTTCACGGATTGGGTTGTGCTGTATAATTTGCAGTGAAGTACGTGTTGAAGGCTTAGAGACCCTTGATTACTTTGATAATTTGATGCGAAGAGAAAGGTTCACAGAGCAGGCTGATGCAATCACCTTTGACGGCGAGGTTATGCTCTTTTCATGCTGATCTGATTAGGATGCCTGCAGGATTTAAGTTCAGTCTTGAGTTGTGCTGCCCAGATGTGTTTAATTACTATGTATTTTATTACTTGCACATCATTGATCTTTCTCATTCAACATTTGTGTTAATGATCTAAACCTTTGTGTGTGTATGGAAGATTTACCGGTTTATATATTCTTAGATTGACAGAGTTTATTTGAGCACCCCAACAAAGATTGCTATCATAGACCATGAGAAGAAGAGAACCTTCGTTCTGCGTAAGGATGGCATGCCAGATGCAGGTAAATGATGTCCAAAATTCCATGTTGTTTCCTTATGGGGTTCCTTTGCTATATGTGGCTATTGATTCTTCACCTTAAACATCTGGTTAACGGTCATATGCTCACAGTGGTATGGAATCCTTGGGCCAGAAAGGCAAAGGCACTATCTGACATGGGTGATGAGCAGTACAAAACTATGCTGTGTGTGGATTCTGCTGCTATTGAAACGCCGATAGTTTTGAAACCCTTTGAAGAGTGGAGAGGCCGTCAAGAACTTTCTACTGTTTCATCAAGTTATTGTAGTGGGCAGCTAGACCCTCGAAATGTTCTTCGTGGCTTTCACTGAATCTTGGCATTTTGTTAGATAATTTATATAAGCTGCGCGCCCTGTAAATGTGCCCATTCCTTTTCTTGTTGGGCTACCAAAACAGCCATATGTGATAGTTGACCCCGTTTTTCTGGGTTACACTATCCATTTAGGAACATAAATGGGATCTATGTTCATCTGTCTGGCATGTGAGGAGTGCTTCTTGTTTAGTGATATTTTCATACCTTACCCTGTTGTGCATCGTGATATTTTGTCAGAGTAATGTCGTGCATCTAGAGGAGGAGGATTCAACAATCGACTCCTTGCTCTTTGATTAATTGAGCCATCCCTCCCCCATGTTTCCTCTCTCATGCGCTGTGTGTGGCGCATGCATGCCGCCGGTGCATGCACACACTCATGCAAGCACTTACAGGCTTTCTTCGTTTTTCTCTTCTTTACACATGCCTCAAATGTTAACGAAGTTGTCAGCTTTATGTGTATGAATTACCTGTACAGAAGCAAAACTCGAGAGATTGCTTGGAACGTGTGGGGAAACCAATATTATTGTGCAGCCATGTAAACTCGAGAGGTTCTCTTCTTTACACATGCCTCAAATGTTAACGAAGTTGTCAGCTTTATGCGTATGAATTACTTGTACGGATGTAGACTAGACGGATTGCTTGGAACGCGAGTAAAAACCGATATTACTGTATAGCCATGTAATGATAATTTGCTGCTGGAGCAATAGTTTGATTCATTTCAGAAGTTGGGAGTAATAAGTTCGTTGGCATAATCATACTACTTCATTGGGTAGAGGAGGAAAACCGGTGCACTGCCCTTATTTTCATTTGAATTCTTCCATCATGCCTCTAGAAAAGCTTGAGCATGGACATCCCAAACTTTTCTCTGGCGTCCGTGTCGATTGCATCGTCTCCGAGATACATATTGATGTAGGCCCTGCATAGAAGTTCGCTCTGTATCTTGCTCACCACCTTATCCGTCACTGCACCCCCGAAAATTCATTTCTTCAGTTACTCATTCAGGATTAGGAATATGCACATCTTTTTCCATTCACTTTCTTCTTAGATCTTACCTTTAGTTTGGAGAGTATATCCTGGAAGGCGAGAAATCTCCATAACAGAACCAGATGTTAGCTTGATATCATCGGATGCATCACCCAGGACCCTGCCATAAACGCTCAAGAGATGTCACAATAGGGGACAAGGTATCTGAAAGCTCGCGCTTGCCTTGGTTGTATATATGTCTAATGAATAAAGGGCTGTTGCATATTACTTGTTCGTGAGTTCCTCATGTTTCTTCCCACCAGCGAGCTTCTTAACGGCTCCTCCAAGGCCTTCGCCGAAGTTTCTTCTTGCCATGCTCATGGTGAGGCCGGAAAATACTATCACCATTCTCACCATCATTCCCACATCACTGTCTATTATCTTCTGGTAAATTTCCTTTGTCGGCCTAGCCGGGGCTTCCCTGAACTCTGACTTCAGCAAATCTCTCAGCTTCTCATTATCTGCATATATACCTGCAAATTGGGGGATGTAAATGGGTGCATATGCTTCGAGTAAACAGGCAATGGCCTTTGTGTAACATCATGACTGAGCCTCAGAGCCGAGATGTCTACAAAAGTTTCAAGAATCCAGAATTCGGTCCATTCTGGATGAGTACTCGGCACAAGAGCACGAAACGTTCTTGATTTGCTGTTTTCTACACGTCTTCAGTTTATCAGTCTACACTCGAATAATTATGTCTTTTAGTTCTTATCGAGGCAGATGATCAGTAGGGGATTTATCTTTTATGTTCTTCAGCTAGACAAGTAGGACATCACTTGATCATCTTGCGTGATGACGGGGTTCGTTCAGTAGCTAATCAGTCACAAGTTCAGCAGCAGGGACTAGAGCTAGTGTATGTCACCACCGTCACCGACTTATGCTGTTCTGAGAGTGAAAAAGATAACACTGTTGTGCATATTCAGGTGTGTTCGATAGTATGTACTTACCAAAGCCATAGATCTTGAGTCCCATCCCGAGAATGGACTTCTTCCTCAAACCCACAGAGTTCAGTTGCTTCCCATCCTCCAGTCTAACTGGGAATGAGACCCCAGTCTTGGGCTCTACTTCAGCACCCACCTCCTCCCTTGCCGGACCTCTCTCACATGTCTTATCGCCGGACTCTTCCTCACCGGCTTCAGAAATCGCCTTCCCCTTGGCCCATTTCTCCGCTCCTGAAGCTACGTTATTCTTCGACTTGATCTCCAACTTCGCCGTGGTTGCCATTTGCTTGAGCTTACTTGATTTCGTTGCTCAAGCTCAGAGTAGGAAAATGGGTGAGCTTGCACTGTGATGGGAATGCAGTTAGGTGTGACCTTGCCTTTTAATGTAAGAACGTGGTGCACGGACACGTCCTATTGCCATCAAACTGACCTCGGGCGTCGGCAAAAATAGGTGAAGGGTGAAGTCAGTTTGGATTATATGAGCGACCTGCTTTAGCTTGCTATTGAATTGAGGGTGGGGTCCCTCATTCCGATGCGTGCCAATTTGTACGGAAATCGCTCGTTCCGATGTTGATGAATTGATTTGACGTTGTATTTAACAGTGGCCGGGACAGACTCGGATGTACTCCCAAGTCACCCGCCCTTGGCTCATTGAATGTTTGAGCTCGGGGTTTGGTTCTCAGTCGAGTTTTGAGCGGTGGATCGAATTGGGTCTTTCACTTATTAATTTGAAACTGACACACTATTTATGCATCTAGCTTTCCCGAACCAAAAATTTCAAAGTGTTTTTCTTTCTCCTTCTTGGAGTCAAGAATTTCCTGGCATGTGAAATTGGAGAAATATATATATATATATATATAAAATATGTTTTCTTTCTCCTTCTTGGAGTCAAGAATTTCTTGGCATGTGAAATTGGAGAAATATATATAAAATATGTGTTATGTAGCTTACCTTTAGACTTTTTCGAAGAAGGTTCTATTACTAATATATTTACTCCCATCGTGAATAAGGTATTTGGGTTGAAAACCCTGCGTGTTCTACGTTTAGAGGATCTGCAAATCCCTCCTCTTCCTATACAAAAACTTTCCAAGGCCTACCTCATGGCATTTAAATTGAGAGAGATAGAATGAACAAATATGAGTGTCCCCCATTGGAATATATTATTAAACCTAAACTAGGGTTATATGCTAAGAACTACAGTAAAGCAATCTATGAATGTTTTTGTGGTAGATTTGATTTTCCGAAAGATGATGAGAACATGAACTCACAACCATTTATGTGTTGGAGAGATTGTTTCTTATTTTGTGCTGAATTTTTTTTTTTAAATATAATGAATCAGGTGTAATCAAAGCACGTCGTTTTCAAGTGTCCTCATGGGTATTTATGAAAGGATTGTCTCGAGTAATCTTACCTAAAAATAGCAACTATAAGTTGCCACCGAATAAGGCTACACAATTATGCTGGCATATCGCTTTGTCGGCGTTTGAATAAACTTGAGTCAAAATCAATACTCAATAAGAACCCACCACACATCACTTGATAAATCGGTTCTGTCCAACGGCCGCCATTGATTAAGGTTGCCACGTAAGCGATGTCAGTACAAAAGTAACTGGAATGATTAAATTGACACTTAGTTTGGTAAATCGCTAAAAAATTTATGATTAAATTGACATATTAAAAAGTTTATGATTTAATGAATAAAATTGAATGGTTGCCATCGTACGGTAGATTTAGGATTTTTTTTTTTTTCCCAATTTTCTCCTTGGTGCATCCTATGTGCTCAAGACCAGAGTTTACGTTCGACGAATGATTCAATCGTTTTGAGCCTGTTTCTCTTCTTGTCTCTTGTTCTCAATTGGGCTTCAAGCTTCGACAACACCCACCCGTCCTTTCACCGGAAGCCCTAGGACCCATCAAGAGCGGCTCCAAAACGCTCCCACTCGCCCAGTGATCGCACGAGTTGCAGAGTTCGTAATGGAGGGACAACGGAGCAGAAACAGCAAGAGCGCCAAGCGTCGCAGAGGTCAAACCAACGAGCAAAACCGCGATGCCAAGAAAAGCAAATCGGAGCCTTCTTCTGGTTCTAGCTTCCTCGAAAAGGTTCCCTTTTTCTTTGTGGGTTTTTGGCTGTCTTTCCGATTTCGTAGAATTGGTTTGTGGGTTGGCGGTAGCAGCTAACGGCTTGATTATTCGAGTGGAGTCTGTGGTTTCTTTAAGTCTACGGAATCTGTGGTGAGAGCTTTTGAGCTGAATGTGAATGGATTTTGATTAGCTTACTGGTTAATCCTGATGTGGTTTTGCAGATGAAAGCGAGGCTATCCGGTGGGCATTTTAGGATGATCAACGAGAAGCTATACACTTGCACGTACGTGATTCTCTCTACTCTAATTTGCATCGTGATCGTTGTCGTTTCGTTCCGCGTGCATTGTATTTGCGTTGATGGCAGCTGAACATGATTGATCGAGCCAAATAGTTGCTTAGGGGAGGCCTTGTTACTTGATGGTTTATTTGATGAGCAGCGCTGAAGTCTTATATCTGATACTAGTGTATTTGTACTATCTTTTCAGCGGAGAAGAAGCACTTGACTATTTTAAGGAGGACCCATCTCTGTTTAATGTGGTGAGATGTTCTTCTTTTTGATGAAAATGTCATTTGGTTGATCAACAAGTCTTCACTTCTCTGCTCTTTTACACTTAGATAGCTGCATTGTGTATGTAGACTTTTTGCATGAAAAGCTTGCATTGCTTAGGTGATGACAGGAGTTGGCTGTTGAGCATCACCTGTCACCTTCATTTCGCTTATTTGAGTGTGGAGAAAAATCAGTCTCGGTGGAGTAAATCAATTGCGAATGGAAGGGAGTTTTGAACTTACTTATCTGTGAGTCGGCCTCTCTGGCAGAGTAATTACTTATTGTAAGTTTCTGCAAGTCAGAAATGGGTGTGCGACCACATTTTGGTCTTTCAGATTCTGTGTTCCACAAAGACTGAATGATCAAGGTGTTCGTGTTATTGGTCTGATGGGGTAATCAAGATTTGGAGTGAGCTACTAATCCTGCTATGCAATAGCTAATAGATAGTGGTATCAATTCGGTTGTCAGGGAATTACCAAGTGTAATACTGCAAAATTTAACTTTAGTCAAGAGCCTTGTTTTTGGTTTTGTTGACCATGGTGAAATGAGTTTAGTTTGCTCAATAACTTCTTGGAAGAGCCTTGCTTAGTGCTGATAAAAAGAAGGAAAATAAGCTGCTTAGCAACACTCTCATTAGCGATGAACATGTTCTTTGACTTCATATCAGCAGTTTCTTGACCAATCTGCTGGGATTTGTTTCTGTGAAATTTACATGATTTTTTACAACTTTTTAGGAAATTGCTTTCGATAACATAGTAAAAAACAGCTTTCTGGTTTTTCTCAACGAGAATTGAGTTGAATTAGCTTTCTCATAGGAAGGACAATTGTCCATCATATTTTTCTGATCTGAAATAAGAATAGCCATTGCGGATAAAATATTCTTGTATGATGTTTGTCTCCCCATCAACTTTATCAGTATGGATGCTATATCCTAAGTTAGTTTCAGTTATGAAATGAATTTGCTTTTTGCGAAAGTTGTTTTAACTCTTTTTGACTTAATTTTCCAGTATCATGCAGGATATCAGGCTCAAATGTCTCAATGGCCTGAACAGCCAGTTCATAAGATAATAGAATGGCTTCAAGTTCGCAGTCCTTCATTGACGGTGGCTGATTTTGGCTGTGGTGAGAGTTAACTGGATAGGTTCTGCAATGATTACATTGTTGTTGGAACATCAGATGCACTGGCCATTATTAAAATGTCTGGACTTATTTGAACTGCTACTTACGCTTTTTTACTATTTCCAGGAGATGCCAGGGTAGCTAAAAGTGTGAAGAACAAAGTCTTCTCATTCGATCTTGTCTCAAAAGATCCTGATGTGATAGCCGGTGATATGGCAAATGTATGGATTTTCTCCTATTGATATGCAAGTAGGAGTTAAAATTGGTTGGGGTTACTTCCATGTCAAAATTGTATGCCATCATTTGTTTATAATTCATGGTTAGAGATGTGTTCTGTGGATCCTTTTCGGGTATCATTTTCCCATTATACACCAATATCTCCCTTGTTGCTCAGGACTATTCGAATTGAGGAGCATGTTGATCCTTTCTGTGTATGAACTTTTGTTTTCCAGTAGAGTACTATAAATGTGAATCGGAAGACAACCATGACTTTGTATTTCATATAATACTACCTTTTGGATTTATTTTTAAATTTATTAGTTGCTGGTCTGTGTGTGGTTCAGAGTTAGTTGAGTGAAGATTCCATTTTTTTCTTCCTCCAGACATGCCTTGATTCTTCATCTGTTGATGTTGCTATCTTCTGCCTTTCCCTCATGGGGCTTAATTACCCAAATTACCTTAAGGAAGCACACAGAGTTCTCAAACCAAGGTGTGTAGAACACTTTTCCTGGGTTATTTTTGATTGATAATGTTGACAAATCTGTGTGCATCGTTGGAGTAATCAAGATTCTTTACAGTGGATGGCTTCTTATAGCAGAAGTGAAGAGCAGATTGGATCCAAACACGGGCGGAGCAGACCCTAATAAATTCATAAAAGCCGTTTGTGATCTAGGATTCACCTCAGTGTCAAAGGTCAGCTCTTGCTCCTTTCATTCTCACTGATTATTTGCCTTTCAGTTTTTGACTTCTTGGTGAACATGTGCAGGACTTCACGAACAAAATGTTCGTTCTATTTCACTTCACGAAGCAGGTATGCTTTGTCTTGGCAACAAGGGCACTTTGTGGAGATTTAGATCTGTGTAAAGCCAAAAAGAAAAACTCATTGTATTTGTTTTTTGCAGGAGAAGCCAAGTTCAAAGAGGAAGGAAATCGCATGGCCAGAGTTGAAGCCTTGTATATACAAGCGTCGCTGAGTTCTGTCTTGTCCTCAATTGTCATGGATCACAGCTTTTGTTGATCTCAGCCTGTGGTGCATAGCTACGGAAGTCATAGGCAATCTGATATGGAGCAGGATTCTTTTTGTCGCGAGGTTGCTATCACTAGGATCTAGGCAGGAAAGTTGAGCTAGTATATATTTAGCTTTTTGGTGCACGAAGTGAATCTTCCAGTGGCTCTATATATTTGTTTTGCTCCCTACAGTGTTATAGATTACAGGTAAGAGTTAGGCTGCTCAGTTTGATTTTTTCCCCCTCTTCGGGTACAGAAGAAAACAATAACTAATGTGCTCCAAGTAAATGTGAATTATTGGCTAATGGTTGGTTTAATATTTTTCTTAGACCAGAGCCGTAATGTGATTTTCATGAGTTTTTTACTCAATTCATTTTGATGTGGTGACTATTCCTTTTTAAGGTTCCGTTTGTCTTGTGGAAAATGATTAATTCAAAAAATATTTTTTTAAAAATGATTGCTTGTTTTGTGTGAATAATCATTGATGAAAAATGTTTTCATTACCTATAATAATTTAGGGAAAATATTACTAAAAATCTCAAATTATGTCATTTGGGACAATTTTGCTTCGAATTTTTTTGTACCACTAAAAAGTTCAAATTATATTATTTGAGATAAATTTGTCTTGAACTTTTTTTTTTGTGACCTACCCTGAATTTTTATTCGTACTACTAAAAACTCTAAATTATGCATAACGTTTTTTTGTAACACAAAAACTCGAATTTATCTTTCGTGTAACATATTTACTTCTAAACTTTTTGATTAAAGGGTATTTTTATCTTTTTCCTTCCTTCTCTCTTCTCTACCGTCGGCCATGGTGGAGGGAAGCCAACAAGGGCCAGTCTCATCGGTGTTGGAGTTGGGCAAGGGCAGCCCTTGCCAAATCCGATAGAGTGGCCCTCGCTTGAGTCGAGCAAGGGAGGTGAGGGTGGCCCTTGCTGGCTTCCTTTTGCCATGGCCGGCGGGAGGGAAGAGAGAAGGAAGAAAAAAAATGAAAAGATAAAAAGAAAGAGAAAAAAGATAAAAATGCCATTCTGTCAAAGAATTCGAGATAAATGTGTCATATAAATACAAGTTTAGGGTTTTTTGTATCACAAAAGAAAGTTTAGGATAAATGCGTGATTATAGGCGTAGTTTGGGGTTTTTAATAGTAGCACAAATAAACGTTCATGACAAATTTATCTAAAGTGACATAATTTTGGGTTTTTAGTAATACAAAAATTTTTTTGGAATAAAATTGTTTTAAGTGACATAATTTGAAATTTTTTGTGGCATTTTCCCAATAATTTATGACTAAATATTTATTTATATATTTATTAGGTGATTCAAGTGATGATTTTTAGGGATTTTTTTTTTCAAATTACTCATTCTTTGCTTAATCAATGGAGTCTAGAGTAATTTTTTTTTTTTTGTGGATCTTTACATCTGTAATGAGGAACCTTCGTGCCCTACCTAAATAATTGTTTATATTCTATCAAGGTATGGTCTTTGAAGAATTTAACTAGTGAGAATATGACGACATGATGTTTCCATGGTTCGATCTCGCTAAGGACGCTTGTGAACTACGGGATAAAACTAATTCATTTAGTTGCAATCTTGATTCAGCCTAGATTTTGCGAATCCAAAAGTGTTTGTGCAATGATTGAATGATTGATTAAACGACTTGTCATCTTCACTTGTGCTTACTCGAAATTCTTTAGTTGGGGATTACAAACATCGCGTTGTAAAAATAAGGATTTTCTCTTGCTGTTTGTTTGAAAAAAGAATAAGAAATAGAAGGAAATCTACAATTAAAAATGTAAGAAAGTAATTATTTCATAATGTCGAAAAAAGAAGCTTCGTTGCTACGATAGCTTCCTTTAGGGCTGTAGAGAAAAACCTGATCTGACCCAATCCAGCTCATGTTTTCAGTTTGGATTATCTACAATTGGGATCGAATTCAGATAAAAGAGAACACTAATCTTTCATGAGTGGAGTTGAATTGAGGTAGCATGGAAATCCAATCCAATCTGATTCATTGGCATCCCTACTTTCCCTATTAAGCTGACAGCTAGCTATGGGGCTTCTGTTGACCACTGCATGAAAACTTTGCTCTCAAAAGACACGACACTTGAAAGCTTATAATTTGTAAATCGTAACAAAGAAGTTGTTAATGTGACGGGAGATTTATTCACTCACAATTCACTTTTCAGGAAAAAAAAGATTTATTCACTTACAATTTACTTATAAGAAAAAAAGTCATCCATCCTTATTTTTATAAATAATTTTTTATATTTATTTAATTATTTTTTAGAAATTTATGAAGAGGGAAAATATTCAAATGCGTGACTATCAAATGAAGGATTAGTTATTTGACAAGATTACAATTATGAATGAATGATTTAATTTTTCGTTATTAAGGGAAGACATTTAAATATCGAATGATTAACAATATCAAAAATGTGTCATTAGCTAATTTTTCTTATAAGGTACAAATAATTATCTTTTGAAAAGTATTTTCTAAAGTTATTTGTTTTTCGGCAAAACAAGGGGATTTGGCATTTGGAATTTTCCAACTAAAGAAGTACTAAAAGAGGAAAAGAAAATGCCAAAAACAAAAAGAGAAAAAAAAAAATCCCCGAGGGGTCACTGGTCTCTGCTGGAAGGCGACCTGCTTAAACCCTAAAACCTTGAAGGAAGAACCTCCCAAGAACAGAGCTTTCTGCTGATCCGACCGAAGCTGCTAATTTAATGGAAGTATAGGGCAACAGGCTTCGCCGGACGACGGAAATGTTCGGGGCGACTGCCCGGAACCTCCAAAGGCACTCCTTGAAGACCCTCTCCTCCATTTTCCTCACCAATCACTCCAGGTACTCTCTCTCTCTTGCCAATCTTCCTTTTTAGCTGACGAAAGACGGCATATTTGCAGTACATAGATGTTTCATGTCCTTAGATAGAATATGGGTTGGCCTGAATTGTGGTCTCCGTGGTTGGTTGCTCATCTCTTGGGCCAATTCATCCAAATCGTCAAGAATTGGATTGCATTGTTGGTTCCATTTCCAGTTCAAGGCTAACTAATTTGGTCCCTGCATTTTCAGTTTTTGTGTTCGGTTCGTTCTTGTTAGCTAATGTTCTTCTCATCAAGATGGCGGAGCAATCTAGGGGGGAAAAAGAAGTGAAAGTGCTCATTGATCTGTGATGAGATGTTACTGTTTTAACTGCTTCATTTTTTCTTCCGCGTGCATTTCATCGTGTGCTATTCACCATTTGTCCCCGTCCAGGAATGTGGTTCTTCTTAATAGCGATCCTGCAAAGCTGATGTTGAGGAGCACGGTTTGGCCAATTGTAAATGGCAAAGACCAGCTGCATTCCTCGTTCATGGCGCTCAATCCCTTGAGTGGTTGGTCCCGTTCAATGTCAACTAAAGGGAGGAGTATGCGGAGCAAGGTAGAGAGTAGAATGCGCAAGGAGTCCGGTAAAACCTTGAGGGAGGTTCGAAGGGCTAAGAAGTTGAGAAAGAAGCTGATGACCGATGAGGAGAGGCTTATCTATAATCTGAAAAGGGTATTTTTTTTTCTTTTTTCCCTATGAAAGCATGTGAAAAGGGTGTAAAATCATACCCTCACAAGTCGCATTTACTCATAAGCCGTTGGATGGTTTAAGTTCTTGTCACTGCAGCGCTTTAATTTGAAATTTTTGGTTCTTGTAATCTTGGATTGACTCCGATTTCAAATTGATTGGCTGTTCATGGTCATGATAAAGCATGTCTTGGAGTTCCTGCGTTTGGTAAGTAAAATGAGTAGAATTTAATGGTCTCAGTGTCTAGAAGTCTTGAAAGACCTCTGGGGTTGCAGCACGCCAAGGGCATACATCCCTTCCTGTTTAAATTTCTGCTCAGACCTGCCAAAAGCAAAAGTTTCTGGAGCAAGTGTGGGCTTATAAGTCTAGCTAATGTGTTCCACCTAAACTGTCATAGGAGGGTAGCAGCACATTGTATATATTCATCTTCTTATACACCACATGATCTAGTGACATCCTTCTTCATCTAAAAATTTCCTACATCTTCAGACAGATTGAAAGAATTAAGATCTTCATCTGTGTTTAGGCATTTCAATTAGGATCTTCTGGCAAAAAAGAGTGTTTTTTGTTGTTGTACTGTTTGCTCTATGTCGTAAATTCTAGAACCTGTAAATTACTTATTTTTATCATGGGTGGATTAGCATCAATTACATGAGGATCATGTGCATGAATGATCTTAGAGCTTGCTAGTTCTTGGAGTGTTGAGAACTCCTACAGAGAAGCTAGAATTTTTTTTTTTTTTTATGGAAAAATTTCCTTTGAGCTTGAGCATTTTGGTTTATTACTTAGTGACCTCTGTAGGAAGTTCAATAGGACCCTTATTGTTCCATTTGCTTTTAATATATCTCAATGATGTAATTGATGAGCGTTTGAATTTGAATGGTATGCCAAGTAAGTGACTTTATAATGTCCCGAATCTTAAGAGATTGGATTCTTCCTCATTTTTTAGCTGCTTTGACATTTATTTTTGCTTTCTAGCAATTCTCAAATTATTCATTGTCTCTATTCTGACATGTCCAGGCCAAGAAGAAAGTGGCACTGCTCCTGCAGAAGCTTAAAAAATATGATTTACCTGAGCTGCCACCCCCGCGGCATGATCCTGAACTACTGACCCCTGAGCAGCTTCAGGCATTTAAAAAGATTGGCTTCAGAAACAAAAACTATGTTCCTGTTGGTGTCAGGGGAGTCTTTGGAGGAGTAGTACAAAATATGCATCTGCACTGGAAGTTTCATGAGACTGTGCAAGTTTGCTGTGATAATTTCCCCAAGGAGAAAATCAAAGAAATGGCTACCATGCTTGCAAGGCTGAGTGGTGGCATTGTTATTAACGTACACAATGTGAAGACAATTATCATGTTCCGCGGAAGAAACTATCGCCAGCCAAAGAATTTGATTCCGATCAACACACTCACAAAACGAAAGGTGAGTAAAACATAAAGTGTGTCTTTAAATTGTCATTCATTCAAATCGCAATAAGTTCAAGAAGTTGGAATTCTATAAATATGTGACCCTGCAATAACCTTGCAGTCCCCAACACCCCCCCCAAAAAAAAGAAGAAAAACAAAGGAGAGAGTCACCTCGTGTAAGGGTTCCCTTCTCACTCAGGTTATGGCTTTGGCCTTGAGTTGAGAGTCTTGCACTTTCTCCAGCTGGACCAGCTAGGCCCTAACCTTGGTTGTGAAAAGAAAAAGATGAAAATGTCCTCTGAGTTGATCTCTGAACCACAATTTATCTCTGATGAAACCTCTGGTTGTTAATTTGCCGTTCAAAAGTGGGTGGTCAAACTGAATTCTGTACCGATTTTCTATATAAAGCTTATAATTTCATCCCCTGATATCTGTTATTATTTTTATTATATGAGTTGCACTAAAGAAAACTTGTCTATGCAGGCACTGTTCAAGGCCCGATTTGAACAAGCTCTAGAATCTCAAAAGTTGAACATAAAGAAGACCGAACAGCAGCTGCGCCGAATGGGTGTTAATCCTGAGGATCCAGTTGCCATGGCCAGCATCCAGAGAGTTGCTTCCACATTCTTTAATGCAATTGACAAAAAAGAAGGAAGCCCATATATTTTTCAAGATGATAGACAATCAGCAGCAGAGTCAATGCATGACATTCAGCTGTCTGCACCTTCTGCTGATAGTGACCAGGAGGAGTTGGACAGATTCATAGCTGAGATAGAGGATGCAGCAGACAAGGAATGGGCTGCAGAAGAAGCTGCAGAAAAAGAAGAGGCAGGAAAAATTAGGTATTGGAACAGAGAAGAATTTGGAGGACGGTTCAAGAGACCAGAATATCAGGGAGGCAATGACCCTGATAGTGAGATTAGAGGGGCAAGGAAGTGGAAGGATCATCGTGGCAAGCAAGCTATTGATAGTGATGAAGACGAAGATGATGAGTGGGATTCTGATGATGCAGAAGAAGTGAGTGATGTTGAAAATGTTACTGATGATTCTGATGTGGAGCTTGAGAGATCTAGAATAGAAAGGCAAAAGCATGAGAGGACGGGGAAGCCTAAGAATTATCAAACTCTTCCTAGAAATGCTAGGCCTAGTGTTAGAAATAATATAGCTGTAAAAGAATCCGAGTCTGACAGTATGTTTAGCGATCTTGAAAATGTTATGTGGGACTCTGATGAAGGGGAAGGTCGGGATTCAAGACAATCACAAACTGGCGCCAGCTGTAATTACCAGAGCAGCAGTGATGAAGATGAAAATCTTCATCAACCTGTGCAGAGTGACCAAAATAGATTTCACAGTTCGCATGGTGAAGATGAACAGTCTGATGATGATCTGGATGGATCTGATACATTCGAAATGGCAAAGGGAAAGCAGGGGAATTACACTAGAACCAGTATTCAGGGACATAACCTGAGAAATGCCAAGTCACGCAGAAGGACGATCGAAGATAATTATGCATGGGATGAATCAGTTAGCGATTCAAAAGTCCCAATGCGAGGATCAGACATGGATGAATACTCATTGTCAAGGGCAGGGGATCACGAGTACAGAGGAGAAAACGAAGGGGAGAATAATGTTAATATAGATGAGCAAAACAGGAGAGAGGTTAAAAAAGGTAAGTTACAGAAGCAGGTGGATGAGTCCTGGGATAGTGATTAGCTCTTCTTCTGCAGCAGTTATTCTTTTGCAAGTTCCTGTGAAATTTGATTGGACTTGCATGTTAAGTTTAAAATGCAAGGTTAAGTTTTGTTGAACGGTACAAGAACAGCGGCAGTATTGATGTTCGAGAATGAGAAAATGTTGGACTCTGCATTCATAACAAATTCATGCTGATCTCCTGGTCCTAGCCATCCTTGTGGATATTTTTCACCCTTTTTCGTTCACAAGTAGAAGGTGATGGACCTGCCATTGGGTAGACCACACCTAATTTGTAGTTTGGTGGAAAATAAATGGGTCTCCTCTATTGTATATCATCCTCTTGGATATACTAAATATTTAAGGGAGGTTGATGTAGACAATTAAACGAAGAAACTTTCATTAACTAAATGATGTGTCATAGGAATTTCTCGTATCAAAATGATTGTGAACCAACGTATAGGATTTGACAGTCAAGGCATAACCACAGTGGAATGGATCCAGCCGTCGAGGGGGTCTTCAAGATGAATTTTCACCCCCTAGGAAATGAAAAAGATGAATGCCTCAAAATAGAGGGCGAATGATCTTGTTCAAAACAATTAATCTTTTGCATTATGGTACTAATATTTGGACAGGAATAGAGAATCTATGTCTGTTGGTGCTTTATTCACTTGGGGTTGGATTAAGACATATCCACATGGAATGCAAATTAGGACATAAGAATGGTCAGGATATTCACAGCATGGCTCTTTCTGTTGGTTGGCTTGAATTGATAATTATTCTCAGAATGAAGACAATCCCTTGATTTTGCTGGTTGGTTTCTGAGAAATTGCTCTCTCCCTCTCTCCCCTCCCTCTCCAATCCATGAGCTTAACAAGAATAGATCTAATGGGAGTGCGAGTCTGGAGGAATTGTAGTACTTTAATTAGTATTGCCTTCTCCATTTAGTTACCATGCAGTCAAGTGCAAAACGTATTTTTCTGCAATAGCAGATATGTACTTTCATCTAATCATAATCATGGTTGGATGAATCAGTCTCTAATTGTCATCTCTATGGGTGGATTTTGATCACTCAAATTGGATGCGCCATAATTAAAAGAGGCAAGATTTAGTTGTAATGAGTCGAATGACTTTGAAATTACTTATCTTTATCTGAAATTTGTTAGGTAAGACATTTTGTTAATCGAAAAACTGTATTCACCTTGTCTATAATCAAAGAACACAAATTTGAAGAGGAGGGGAATTTTTACATGAATGAGATCATAGTCAAAAGCAATCGCAACTGCTGATTATATGTGAACGTCACGTGAGATTCGCCATCATTATCAAAGATCTTGATCAATCTAATTTTCTTATTAAATATATTTTCAAGTGATCCTTGCAGGACCTAGATTATCATTTCCCCTTGCAAGTGCGTTGCAACAAAGAAGGATCCAATCATAGTCAATCCGAAAAATGGCAAGATTGTATCACAAAGGGAAACAAACAGAAATGCAGTGGCTCATTAAGTGGACATTCGCATGCGTGAACGAATTGTCAAAGGCAAAATGGGCCTACAGAAACGCCAAATTTGCTTACCAAGCATCCATCCCAGAACTCAGTCCGCTGCCGGAGTCGCTCCCCACGTCTAATATCCCGAACATCTTCACCTCATAAAGTGGTTCTCATGTACTGCATAAAAGTCTCAAGATGGGTTGACTCCTTCATCTTCAATGACTCGGTCAGCCATAACGGGTATCGTGCGGGAGGGGACGCTATGCTTTGGTATATAATATAATCCACGAGAAACAACAACAAAGATCTTGTGGAATGACTAGAAATGGTGATTTGGTACAATGGATAGGGGCTCGAACATATCAAGTCGATATCTAAGAAATACATGGAGGGTTTTTATGCGGTCACTTGAAACAACAGTTGACTGGTCAAGTTGATGTAATGTTCTGATAGTCGAAAAGGAATAGGATGAATTGCAAAAAGAAGATCTCGTGAATGCTTTTTCAACGCAGGTACCAGATTAACAATCAAAGATGCGCGCGCAGCTAAACGCAACCATTTTGTTTTTCTGGACCCAGAAAAGCCACAGTGAATTAGATGGGTGATATGTGCCTGGAAATATTAGGAGGAAAAAGGTTAGAAATGTTCGCTTGGCTAAAGATGCGTGAACTTTTGCAAATTCCTTTATATGCTAAGCTTGTCAACTTGCAAAATCTATTCTGTGAATTGATTGGACTTGCAGCATGTCAAGTTTAAAATGCAAGGTTGAGCTTTGTTGGACGGTACAAGAACAGCGGCAGTATTGATTTTCAGGTAATGAGAAAATGGCAGATTCTGCATTCATAAACAAATTCATGCTCAAGTCCTGCTCCTAGCCATTCTTGCGGACATTTTTCTCCCTTTCGCAATCACAAGTAGATGGTGATGAAGCTGTAATTTGGCAGACCACCTAATTTGTAGTTTGGTAGAAAAAATCTGGGCATCCATTGTTGCATATCATCCGTCAAACAAAATTTGATAAGCTCGCTATTTGAGGACGATTTATAAGACAGTTAAATGGAGAAACTTTCATGAACTAAATGATGAATCGCATGAATTCCTCGTATCAAATTGATTGAGAACTAACATACGGATCGGATCTGTTACTGTTGAATGGTGAAAAATGAGTTAGGGAAAGGGGGGTCCGAATGGTGCAAAATGAAAAAAAAGAAGATGAATGCGTCAAACTAGGAAGTGAAAAATCTTGTTCTAAACAAATTATTTTTATGCTCTCTGGTACAGATATCTGGACTGAAAGAGAGATTCCTTGCCTTTTGGTGCTTTATTCATGGGGGTTGGATTAGAACATATCCTTATGCAATGCGTATGAAGACATTATAATGGTATTCACAGCATGGCTGTGTCTGCCCTTTTTATGGCTAAAACAAACCTTCCATTCCAAAAGCAGAGGAAATACTGCAAAGAGGAACCAGAGCCAACACTAAAAAGATAACTCAAAGAAAACTCCACTAGCACTATTTTTTTAGCTCTAAAAGATAGATCATTTAAAAAAATAATGAGCAGTTCCTATCCGATGAGAAGTCCGATTTGCAGGCTCATGAATAGCACCATTATTAGGTTTACTAGTCCACTTCAAACTCCATCCTGGATTGTCACTAAATAGGAGGCGAGAGTTCAAGATGAAACGGTAAATACTCCAAAGGCAAAGACCATTGTGTTAGAATAGCTTGGCTTGAATTGATAATTGTTCTCACCTAAAGGCATTCCCTTGATTCTGCTGGTGGGTTTCTGAGAAATTGCTCCTCTCTCATCCATAACATTAATAAGAATCGATCTCATTAAGATGCATGAGTCTGGAGGAGCTGTAGTCCTTGAATTAGTATTGCCTAATTCTCTATCTAGCTTACTATGCAGTTAAAGTAGTAACATAATGAAAAGTCATGAATGGTGATCAGACTGTCAAGTGCAAAAACGTAACCTTGGCAATACAAAAAAAAAAATTCCCAAAAACAGCCACATATTTTCATTTAATCATAATGATGTTGGATGAATCAGTTGCTAATTGTCATCTTTATAATTGCATTTCATCCCTCAAATGAGATGCGCCATAATCAAAAGAGGCAAGACTTGGCACTTAAGTGATTAAGTGATGTTGGAATTACATGTCTTTATCTAGAATTTGCCATGGAAGGCCTTATATTAATCAATAAAACTGTATTCACATAGCCTCTAATCAAAGAACATTGATTTAACGAAGATGGGAATTTTTACACAAACAAGATCATATCCCGAAGCTGGCGAGTGAGTTTGTCATCGATTTGCGAGCACAAGTCACGGTGAGCTTGAGGCCTTGCCAGTCGCAGCGAGCTTGCTAGATCTAGTGAGCGAGCTCAAGGAGAGTCCCAAAGGCCCAAGTCTCTTGAGGCTAGGCTTGAGTCCTTGGCAACGCTGCTCGGTTACCCTTGGCTAGCACGCCCCCAAGTCACCAATGCCTATCCCCAAACTAAATTAGAATACTACCCAAAGATGAGGTTCGGATAGTTTGACCTAAGGAATTTTCGAGTCGAGCCGGGTTGTGAATCACACTTCAACTACTGGATATATGTGAAAGTCACGCGAGACCCATTATCATTATAAAAAACCGTGACCAATTTAACTCTCTAAATAAATATATATTTTCACATGATCCTTGTGGGAATTAAATTATTATATCCCCCAGCAAGTGCGTTGCTACAAAGTAGGATCAAATCATGGTCATTGGTCGATCCGAAAAATGCCATGATTATATCACAAAGAGAAAGAAACAGAAACGCAGTGGCCCGTGAAGCTGACAATTCGCATGCGTGAACGAATAGCCGAGGCACAATGGGCTGCAGAAGAGCCCAATTTGCTTACTCAGCATCCATCCCAGGACTCAGTCCGCCGCCCGAGATCGGTCCACGCGTCTAATTTCCCAAACACCTTCGCCTCATAAAGTGGTTCTCATGTACCGCACGAAAGTCTAAAGATAGGTTGACTTCTTCATCTTCAATGGCTGGGTCAATAACAAAGGGCATCATGCGGGGGAGGGGACAATATACTTTGGTATATAATATATTCCACGACAAGTAGCAAAGGAAATATTGTGGAATGACTAGAAATGGTGAGTTGGTACGGTGGATGGAGGCTCGATCATGTTGGGTCGACATCCAAGAAATACATTGAAGGAGGTTTTATGAGGTCATTTGAAATATTGATTGACTAATCGACTCAGCGTATGTTCCAATAGCAGATAAGGGAACATGATGAATTGCACAAAGGAGGTCCCATGAATACTTTTTTGATGCCGGCAAGAGATCGACAATTGAAGACGTGTGTGTAACCTGAGCGCACCATTTTTTTTACTGGACGTCAAAAAGTCACAATGAATGAGATAGACCAGAGCATTAGCAAAAAGGAAAATGACATAAATAATTAATAAACTTTTGTTCAATATGATAAACTTTTGTTCAATATGCAATGTTGTTATCGAACTTTTAATTTATTTAATATTGGTCTCTGAACTTTAATCTAATATGCAATATCGTCCATGGACTTTATGTTCAATTTAATCCAGGAAAATGTTCAATGTTGTCATTAATGATAGCATTGGATATATTTATATAATCTAGCGAACTAGACTGAATATTTACTAAAATTTTATGAATCATATTGAATAAATTAAAAATTCAAAGATAACAATACATATTGTGCTAAAGTTCAGGGATTACATTAAATGAATTAAAAGTTCGGAGATGACAATACACATTGGATCAAAATTTAGAGATCATTAGTGTAATTATTCCTCGGCACAAAAGTACAAGTTTTTGCTTGGCTGAAGATAGTGTGACTTGGTTGGGATGAGACATCAGTAAAAAGAGAGTAAGAACAAATTTGAGAGTTCACCAACCCAATCATGTCCAAAAGGATAATGTTAAATCTGTAGGTTTGAGGATTGAGCTTGCTGGCAATATTTTAACAGCAACCTGCAGGTTTTTTTTTTTTCTGGGCAGCGGTTTTTGAATATTCTGAGCTCAGGTTTGAACTGGCAAAAAGTGGTCAGCTTTTGGTGTGGGTTGTATTGAGTGAAATACTTCCTTGTGAGGGTTGTATCGAACCGAACTGAGTACAAAGTACAAGTCAACGGGGTTGGTGTGAACGTATGCATTGCACGTTCCACGAAGGATCATGACACATGTAATGTATCAGAGAGGGGTGGTCCGTCGAGAATGCCAAGGTTTTCTTGTGACGTGAATTTAAAAAGAGTGGCATTTTGTGCTTGGATTTTGCCTGATTGGCAGGAAAGTGGTGAAAAGACACTGGGTGGTTGCCTGGTCGGTCAAGAACGTTTGCTTTCAGGACATGGAGAAAGACTGACCTATTTTTCCGAAGTAATATGGAAATCTTTGATCTCTGTAGATGGTGAGTCACTTTGTCCCGACATGAGATGTGTTATTCTTCTTAACTGTTGCACCAAGCCATCCATCTCCCTTTTACTTGATTGACCATTGGTTGGAATGTCCGAGAATCGGGTTACCCCTAAAAATAGTCTTCGTGAATAATGAGGAATATGGTTGTCACGAGCTGATAAAACCCGTGCGGTTCGATTGGCCTGATGCACTTTACACTTGGTACTGAGTTCTTCATCGATCTATATTAGAAAAACAATTGAGGCTAGCTCCATTTATTTTTATTTTATTTTTTTCTTGATAATGAGCTTTGTATGACTATTGACTACTAATTTCAGGAGCCGGATTGCCCCTGAGACCTGTTCTTAACGGGCGGACGAATTGAGGACAGAAACGTTGCCAAGTGCTTTGTACAAAGAAAGTTGACTCTGTCTTGAGTCTTTCAATGAAAGCAAGAGGTAGCGACTGATTCCAGCCCACTTCATGCGGTGAAATAAATGGATTGATTGACTCTCATCGACGACCATCCCTTCTTTTGTTCTTTATGGCGTTTGAGTGGTGGGAGACACCATGATCATCACCATCATGATGGAGCCTCCCACACGCACAGAGACACACCACACAGCAAAAGACTTTGTAATTGGAAGACTTGAGGACAGACCCTTCATGACAACTTTACAACAATGCTGCTCTGTGTGTCATTTGTCAATTCCCATGTTGCAGATATTTTCCTATCACAAGGTGTTTGACTGGTTTTTCGGTTTTGTGTACCCTCACAGCAACTTAAAGCTTCCAGGGTGGCATCAATCAAGAGATGCGCTTCCCCCAGAAGACATCATCTCCACGCACAACCTCGAAGAGCCAGTACGAGAGTTGACGAACCGAGTCGCAAGTAGATGCGTACGATCGCCAGTTTGCAGGTTTGAACCTCATACAAGAAAACCCGTTTGGTCTAGTTAGGAGATTGGTCAAGTATACATGAAGAGGGCTTCACCAGACAAAACTAACGGCGCAGAAAACCTTGATAAGATTATGATGCAAGCCATGCAATTCGAATGTAAAAAAGAACCAGAATTAACAAAGATGGAAGGGAGTCTGACAGAAAATCAGAATATACAAATGATCATCTATCAATGACGCTACTCGAGCAACATTCCCAGATCATGAAAAGCTGGGAAATAATGTGCGTTCCCAAGCTAGTCTAGAACAATAGGCGGTATGCACAAGATCTTCCACGGCCCACAAGAGCTACCTATTCTCTGCAAAGCGGGTTCTTCACAGGGAAAATTGATAAGAACCGCTGTTCGAGAACCTCAAGCAGGGAGAGTGTATAGACATACACAAGAGATTCTCCTCGATATACACCTCTCTGGTTCTTCATAAATTCTGCCCTGAACGATGTATCATATTTGATGCAACCTTTGCGAAACAAATCATCTTCAATGTTTTAGAGAAAGAGCCTCTATAATCGAAAGAAACTCATCAGTCACTCCCTTTCTCTTTTGCAGTTTCCGGGCAACAAAAATTTGTACTCTTCTGCATGTTTAAGCAAGTAAGCAGGGAGATGAACGGCAGACTTAGAACGAGGAATCGGCCCCATCTTCCCAATTATCTCCTTAAACGTGTATTCCTCAGGCAGCATGTCGAACAAATTGGCGCCTTTGCAAATAATATCCTGAACCCTCTTCGAATTCAAATAATGGGAAAACCTAACCCGATCGGTATGGCTGTAAGCTTTCATCTTAAATATGAACTGGCTAATGTGGCGGAAACAGAAGCTACAGTGCCAACCCGAATCAGAAAGTAGGTAGTCCGTCTGCCGATAATGTGCATATCTGGTCTTGCCCGGCTGGTAGCAATGAACCGAGGCCCTCCAACTCTTGTTATCCCGATGAAACTCAAAAGAGTACAGGTAATTTTTCAGCTGCAAATGAAGAATCGGTGGGATATCATCACACCATCTCAAAAGATTGATTGTGTGGGCACTGGGGATTTCATCAACATCCGACATTATCAACAAGTCATCATCTTTGATGCCGGCTTTTCTAAGTAGGAGGTCTAGGGCTACTCTTTGATATGCCTCTTCGACAAATGGGTTCACTCCCTTCTTGAATCGTCCTCCAATTTTTCCATAGGTCAACCGAGGTTCAAAAAACTTGAACCTGTCCTTGTTGCTTTCAAAATGCAACTTCTTAGGCAAGCCGGTGAACGTAGAGTTTGATTCGAGGAGAACAAACTGCGTCACATAGGCAGACAGCTCATTCCATCGAATAGTGAGGATGTCCAGTTCATTGCTGAACAGAACTGCATCATACACCCGCCTTGGAGATTCACGGATTCCCCAACCATGAAGTTTGCACAGAGCCTCCATAGACACGTTCTCGTTGTAGTAATGTGGGATCTCGTGAAATGGCTTAGGCGGAGATTCCCACAGAGGTCTGAAGAAAGACGAGAACTTCTGTCCGTGCAAATACAGGGTGAAGATGCTGAGAGGGATCACAATGAATAAGACAAGACATGACCTGAGATCCAGACCTCGCAACATACAACGCAGTCTGGACATGCTCAATGCTGCACGAGCCTGCGCAGAACCGAAAAAAAGGAATTACACGATGACATGAGCAGGAGATAAGAGTAGCAAGCAAATCATCTCATCCACCATCCGAAACATTACAATTCAAACGACTCAACATATCGTCCAGCAAAAAGTCAATAAGCAGACAAACTCGGCTCAATTCATCCCACCTCTGTAAGAAAGTCGAAAACGTATACACATTCGTTCATCACATTCGAGGCATCAAATCTACATCGTCACATTCATGCCCACAAACCCAAGACGCTGATACTCCCTCCTCCCGTTATTAGATAAACAGAGTTCAATCAACGCCCAGCAAAATGAAAATAAGGGAAAGAAAAGACGACCCACATCAATTCAAACCCAAGAAGTTGTAAAGACGAAATTTTTTCGAGGGTTCAGAAACATCACCACCCCAAAGGTATGGATGCCGAAGCAGCAATTGAAAAGCGCTTTTCCCAGGAAGCAGAAGAAAACGATTCTCCACAAGCAGTAACGATCATTCACCCGTGAAGCACACGACATTCATCGCAAAAGGGGCGGACTTAAACAGGAAGAAAAGGCTCGGAGGCTCAGAGCAACGGATGAATTACCTGGCCACAGACTTTTTCGCATATGTCATCGGTCTTCTTGGAACTGTAATACCCCTCGGACATCATGAGGGACGACAACACCCCACCTGGGGATTGGCGGATTGGAACAAGCTGGCGAACGTTGCCCCTTCAATCAATCCTCTTCCAGTGCCACCCAGATTTTCCCTTCCGCTTCAATTTATAACCATCCTCTCCCGCAACCCCGAATCGTTAAAAACCCCACCGAAAATTTAAACCAAAAAACCGATTTTTTCTTTAAAAACCCTCTAATTTGCTCAACCCGGTTCGCTGTCGAATATGGGCAAAAAAATCAAGCCTCCCCCTCTGTTGTCTCTGCCTCTTTCTCTCTCCTTCTCTCTCTATCCCTGTGGGTTGAGTTGTGATGAGGAAGAGAAGAACCTGCAACGTTAATTATAGCCGTTTGCATTGGTTTTTCGCCGTTTCACCAGATAACACTGTTCCAAATGGAAGAAACTTCAACCTCCAAAAAAAAAAAAAAAAACCGTAGAGAGAGAGATGGAGAGAGAGAGAGGGAGAGGCTTCGTTAAATTAATATCCTTGAAATTCTCATTTTCTTTCTTTTCCCAACAACGATTCGGAATATCCGAGACGGAGAAGAAAAAGGGCAAAAAGGAGGGGTGAGGGTGGAGAAGCCAACATGTTTCCCCCTTGACAAAGCCGACAGAAACGTAGAGGCCGTCGATGGCAAGGCGATCCGACGGTAGAGGGAGGGGGACCAACGGATGCTGCCGTGGGTGCGGTTGAAGTTGGTTTACGCACTTAAATTCTTTTTATTTTTAATTTTTAATTTTAGAGGAGCAAAAACCGGCGAACACGAGGCATGTGCTCATCTGCGAAAGAGTTGGTCGGTCGCACCAACATGAATCGTAAGATAGTGCCCTTTTTTTTTTTTTTGGTATTTGGATATTGGAGGTTCTAAAAACCATTTAATCTAACTCCAATTGGGCCCCAATAATTGTCTCCTCTCCTTTAAATTTTGAAGGATCTCGTGAACACGGTCTGTTGAGACATTTTCAAATTCGACTATGAAATTATTTTTGATGAGTCTATGGGCTTTTATTAGAGAAAAATGTGCAAAAGCTAAAATGTCGAGTTAGAAGGGAAAAAATATCTCCTTATAATGGTGTCACGAAAAAAAAATTCAAAATGAAATAAGAACTAACCTCAATCATGGATTTCGATTCTCTTTGAAATGGGTTTTTTTAGTTTGAATAGTAGGTAAAACAATAGGATTTCGACGGGTCAATTCGAGTTATTTAGTTTGGTCTTTGGTGATGAACTCAAACCAACCCAATGACTTGAATTAAAATATATATATATATATTGTTTCAAAACCAAAACAACTAGAGAAAGGCTAGATTGATTTGAAAAGAGGGAACCCTAGAAGATCAATTAAATTTATGATCTCCAACCAATTGCCTTGAAGGCAAAAGCTCCTCCAGTGGATTCATCCTCTCCAAAGGGCTTTTATGAGAGTAGCACATCATACTTCTCTCCCAACAATTTGTTCTTGATGTTGTATGTAATATTCCATATTGTGACACGCAACTTATATCTTTTATTATTTCTATTATTATTATTATTATTGTAATGTTGGTCACTTCTCTTGAATGGGAAAATAGGAAATGCCACTCAGACTACACTCGCCGCTCTTTCACACCAACAGCAAACGCGTGCTTACTCGAGTTTGGTTAGTGCGACGAGAGGGAAGTTACAAAAGGTAGCAAGATACTTCGCCAGCAAGAGTTCCGAATCAGGCCAAAAGATGAAGTATGACTTCCGTTGCCCTCCCGCAGACCGCATCTCTCCTTAAATGACTCGCCAGACTTTAGTATAGCTGTTGCAGTCGGAACTTTCGCATCAATCCCCGTTCCCACGCTCACTACGATCGCCATCGAGCGTCCCATCAACCATTTTCTTCTTTTCCTGGCTCGACGCGGGCCGCAAAAAAGGCATATCCTCTTCGTTGCCCGGATATGTTCTGGCATCGATAGAGATCCGAACCAAATTGACCCGTTGACACCTCTACTTCCATGCAGATTAACATTTGAGATTGGGTGATCAGCGGGCTAGGAGACCAATCTCCTCGTGTCTGGATAAGGTCTGGTATCGACATGGATCCGAACCAAATGGGCCCCCTGACACCTCTACCCCCATGCGGATCGACATTTGAAATTGGATGACGAGTGGGCTAGGGGACCAATGGACAGCTAAGGCCCATGGGCCCGAGCGGGCCCAATCCAATCGCGCAACGAGTGATCCCACCTGGGCATGGCGTTCACGTCATCTCAATCAGCGACTGAAACGTCGAATTTGGGACTCAGCTCAAGCGCTAAGCTCGCACACGATCGGGGGAGAAAAAGGAAAGGAAAAAAGGCATCGGTCACATCGGCAAATCGAATCCCGGTGAAAAGCTCGACCTCGACTCCGATCGGGTCCGTCGAGGTCAAGCTCGATCGCTTCTTCGGGCGTCCATCCGCGGTCGCTTTCGTTTTCTTCTCCAGGTGCGTGGCGTTCCCCCTTCGTTTCCTATTTACATCCGGGAAAGTTGTGCGTGACGCAGTTCGACTGGCCGTGGAACCAGAAGAAGGACGGCTTCATCGATTGGTCTTTTTTTTTTTTCCTTTTTAATTTTGGGTTTTTGCCCGTTGTTTTTTGGAGCGTAGGCATTGGTTGATTCGCGACTCCGATTGATTGCCTAAGCTCGGGGAAGTGACGGTAGAAGGAGAGGATGGATTTGGCGTCTAGATACAAGGTAATGTGTTGTGGTTTTAGGGGAATTTCTTTGTGTGAACATTGTAGTTGGATGCGACACTTGTGGGCATTTTGCGCTGGGCTGCTGTCGTCGCGAAATGGTGTTAAAATTGTTACTTGTCCTCGATGATATCTATGTTCGCCTAAAAGAAAGAGTTTTTTGCGCAGGGTGTCGTCGGGCTTGTTTTTGGCAATGACAACTCTTCTTCGACTGCAGACAGGTATTGACTTTGGAAGTTAGATATTTATGTTTGTGAATTTGCGAACCTTACCCCTCGCATTTACAGCAGACGTATGTTCGTGTGACGACAGTATTGATGACTTTTAGAAGTTCATAAAGAAAGGTTTTCGAGAAAAGAAGTTCTGTTTTTTGAGATTTAAAGTTGCTTAGGATATGAGTGCATGCTGGGTGTAATTTTTAAGACTCATATTCGTTGATTACTGCATAGAACCCGATGATTATGAATGTGTTGGTGCAAACTAATGTCTGCATGCCTCCTTTTTCCTTAGGAAGGACCATAAAGCACTGCCTTATTATTTTTAGCTGTTTTGGGAGACCATTATATAAGTTACTAATTGCAAACTTTTTGTATTCAACTGGTTGTTGTGTTCAACTTCCATTGCTTGCATCGCTAGCCTTCCATTGTTCTGGTTTAAGAGTAATTACTGGAATCATCACTTGCCCAGTGCATTACTTGTGTTTTGGAATTTTGATTTGTCTACTCGTTTTCACTGCGTTATATTTCAAGCTATATCTTAGATATCTGAGGACTTATTTTGTGCAAGGTGGACCTGTATTTTCTTCAAAATTGCTTTTCATGTCCACTTGGTGATGTAAAGAACTTCAGAGTTAAGATTTGAAAAGTGTCTAATTAGTATTCTGTTTCATGCTCTTTGGGAAAATGTTTTGCTGATATACAGGCTATTTTGATATATGCATAGTCATAAGTGTGTGTATGTTATATATTATTTATCCTTGTAGATTAGGAACCCCTGCCTCTTTAAGTTTGTTTAGGATCCTCGATATTTATTTGAAATGACATGTGAGCAGTTAATTGATAGGCAGATATTGAATCAGTGGTTTAAATGCTTCAAATTAATCTAAAAGGAATTTCTTTTTCTCCCATCATGCTTGGCTGTTCTTATTATGATGCAAACTTAGTTTGTTCAAACTAATTGTTAACTAGAAAATTCCTTGTAGGAGGAAGATAGTCTCTTCATCAAGTGGTCATATTTTTCTTTCCTTCAGGCTCTGTGCCTTTAACTTCATAGGGTGAAAATTATAATAAAATTTTTCTCACATAAGTTATAGCTCACCTTGCTCTCTGAGTCATCACATGTTCTGTGTTTCCGCAGCAGAGAGTTCTGTTGCTTTTTCACTTTTCTAATGCCTTTACCGCATTACTAGTTATGTGGAACGATTGCTGGACCGCATCAGCAATGGTGTCCTGGCTGAGGATCGCCGTTCAGCTGTTTCAGATCTCCAGTCGATCGTGGCAGAAAGTCGTGCTGCTCAGCTAGCCTTTGGTGCAATGGGTAAGATCTTGTTTCATTTATTATTTGGGTGCTGAGTACTATAGTATAGAGTTAGTTATGTATGAGATTTGTTATCTACTTTCTACAGGTTTTCCTGTACTTATGGGGGTCCTGAGGGAAGAACGAGAGGATGTTGAAATGGTTTGATTCGCTTCTTGCCTTTCTATCTTTCTTCTGTTTTAGGGTTTTTAGTTTTTAAGTTTCTGTCTATTCATGATGCTGACAAAATATTGAGTGCTTTGTTGGATACTTTATTTGTCAGGTTGCTTTTTTGAGTTGCTGATGTGTAAATGTTTTGTTTGTTCACTCATTGGCATTTCATATAGATCAAATTTCGGAATAATGATAATTTGTTTGGGAAATTAAGATATGCAGCATGTTGTGCTAGTATCTACTGGGTAATTTTAGAACATTGACTTAAAACTATCATAACCAAAGTAAACTGGATATTTGCTCAACCTTTTCTTGTGGACTTATGGTTGTGAATTCACTGGCTTACATGCTTCTTGCAGATTTAGTACGGACATCAAATTAATATTATATCTTCCACTGTTGTCCTTAAGAGACTCATCAAGGGAAAAAAATCTATTGTTCATGGAGTATATTACCGTTTGATGCTTAATGTTTATGAAATGTTATATAAATTTGCACTTTGTTTGTAGATTGTTATTAGACGGTCCTAGTTGTGCCATCAAATACTTGTATGAGACTGATATTACTCCCAGTGGATCTTCTCTTCCTTTTCTCAATCTAGGAGAAGATGCTTGTTGTTGTTTGCAGTGGAATTATTTACTGGTGGAAACACTCAATGCCTTTGCCCAGTTCTTAGTTCAATCCTTTTCATTTCCATACTTCTGAATTTGGGAGATGTTGCCGATGTCATGTGCATTACATCACTCGTGCAGGTTCGAGGTGCCCTTGAGACTCTTGTGGGTGCTTTAACTCCTATTGATCATGTGAAAGGGCCTACAAATGAGGTTCAACCAGCTTTGATGAATGCTGATTTGCTATCTAGAGAACCTGAGAGCATTTCCCTTATTCTCAGTTTGTTGGTGAGGACTTTCGGTTGTACTGTTGGGGAGATATCTTATCTGTAGATTATTGGTCCTATTCAAGCTGCTCAATAAATTCTCTATTTTGCTTTATTTGCAGTCAGAGGAGGATTTTTATGTGCGATATTACACTCTTCAACTTCTGACAGCCCTTCTCACAAGTTCTCCAAATAGGTATCTGTTTGTGGCCATGCACCTTGTTCAATGTCTGAGGTTTGCTGCTTGATAGAACAATTATCAAGTTCTCTTTTCAGGTTGCAGGAAGCTATTCTGACCATTCCTCGTGGTATAACTCGGCTTATGGATATGCTTATGGATCGTGAGGTAAAGAACTGATTTCCATTATGGAAATTATGATTTGAGTTTGAGCTTATGTGGGTGCTGTTCTTTCTAGATGGAATTATCATGTATCATGCTTAAATTTTCTTTTTACTGGTCGATCTTGGTCAGCCTATTGGAAACTTTGAAGCTTTCAAATTCTGACAGAGGATTATAATTGCAGTCAGCGTTTGATCAGTTGGCACTGCTTCTTATTCTATTGATACTCTGCAGCTTATTATTGCTTTTATTCTAGGTTATACGCAATGAAGCCTTACTACTTCTTACATATCTGACTCGTGAAGCTGAAGTGAGTATCCTGATACTTGTGTTGTTTTTCTTTTGTTTGGATGAACGTGAACTAAATGGTTTCTGATTCTAGGAAATTCAAAAAATCATTGTATTTGAAGGCGCATTTGAGAAAATATTCAGCATCATTAAAGAGGAAGGGGGATCAGATGGTGGTGTGGTTGTGCAGGTTTGTATCTCCTACCTTATTCAAGCTTATTGATGAGCCAGTCTACTTCCCCAGCTATTTCAACTTTTGCATACCTCAGCATTGCTGTGATCACGTTCTACTGTTTTCTCAGAAGACCTTGTTTGGCCTTTTATGTAATTTTTTTTATTCAAATGAAGAATTCAGAAATTTTTTATTCTTTGTAATGGCACAACTTTCTGTTTGCAGGATTGTCTTGAATTGTTGAACAATATTCTCCGCCATAATGCATCTAATCAGGTATGCTGCTTTACTTTGACTTTCTTTTATTTTCTCACAGGGTTTGTCCAACCAGTAAGACTGAACTATTTTGTATAGATACTACTAAGGGAGACTATAGGCTTCGATCCATTGATATCAATTTTGAAGCTACGAGCAAATACATACAGTTTTACGCAACAGAAGGTAAGTTATTCCCATTTTGACTTGTTGTATGATTTTGTGGTGCTTTTTGTTAATATGCTACGCTCTTAATCTCATTGTTGCCTTTGTTTGTACTTGCAACAAATACTATGTAGTAGACAATTAATCTTCTGAGCGTGTTGGAAACCATTAGTCTGTTGATATCGGGAGGTCCAGATACTGACCCCTCAAAGGATTCCAACAGGACAACAAATAAAGCAGTCTTAGTCCAGGTTGACATTCAAACTCCTCATGTGTTATGCATCCTTGAAAATGACTGGTTCACTTCTCTTACAATGTCATTCCATTTTCCCCAGAAAAAGGTATTGGATCATCTTCTTATGCTGGGAGTTGAAAGCCAATGGGCTCCTGTCTCTGTCCGTTGTGTGGTAAGATATTTTCATATTTACAAAGTAATAATTCAATGTGTTCTCTCATGCATAAGCATGCGTATGACACATACTCCTCTGCATGGTAATGAAACAGAATAGGATGGCTTCTACCTTTCCTGAACAATCCATGAAAAATAATCTACTATCTCAGGCTTTTGGCTAGCAAGATAAAGTCTATGGGTATCTGTTCTTGGGCTCAAAGATTTAATGGAAGAATTCACAATGGATGCAACTTATATTTGTGTTTTTTGTGATCGATTAGTATTAACTCTTGCAGTTCATGTCTTCATTGATTAGCCATTGCATGGAACAGTTCTACAATTAGAAGTGGCATCTGTCGAATTTAGAATCTAATAATGAGTTTTTGGTAGTGATTAAAATATATCAGAGTGCTTGATCTTTTAATTTTAGTAACTGCTTTTTCCTTTGCTTTGTAAAATGAAGGCTATATGCCCAAGGCACTTTTTTCCTATTTCCTGCCAACTGAGCTCAAGAAACCAATTCTACAATGGTCTTTTAGCCACTTTTAGTAACCCTTACTGAGGCAAGTGTCGTGTGAGCTGCTAGATTCTTGGACTCTTTGCAGAGACAAAATTTTCTTGACTGAAGACCACTAGCTGGGAAAATAATTTACCATTCCCTTGTTATAATTCAATACTTGTACGATCTCACCCTGAGAGGATCCTTTTCCTATCAAATTTAAATTGATCTTGGGTCTGAATGTCTGATCTGTTGCATCTGTTAAATAGCTGTATCTTGTCCATAGTTCTTTCTGTAAACCATTTGTTCCTGCAAATTTTACTATATATATAATTATGGAGTTCTTATGCTTGAGGAGAAATTCATCTTTTTGTTTTTCTGTCTTTGTGTTTTGCCCGTGGCTGTTTGTAGGCGTTAAGGTGCATTGGCGATCTAATTGCTGGACACTCTAAGAATCTTGATGCCCTAGCAAGCAAAGTTCTTGGAGAGGAGCCTCAAGTAGAACCTGCTTTGAATTCTATTCTCCGGATCATTTTGAGGACATCCAGTATGCAAGAGTTTACTGCAGCTGATTATGTTTTTAAATGCTTTTGTGAGGTTGATCTGGTCATCTGCTTACAATTTCTGTGAATATCTTATACTACCATGAATTGTGCTTCCTCTATCATGCTTTGTATACTTACCCACCATCATTTTTCTCAGAATAATGGTGATGGTCAAAGAATGCTGGCTTCCACGCTGATTCCGCAACCGCATTCAATGTCACAGTCTCCCCTGGAGGAGGATGTGAACATGTCTTTTGGAAGGTACATCTCTTGAGAACATGTTAATTACTACTTTTGATTGACCAATGCAGTGCTGTTTTTGCTATTGACATATATTTAAGTCGAACCCAGATGTATAATCTTTAAAGAAGTCAAGACCGTACCCTTTATGCCTAAACTTAAAATAATTGGTTTGTCTGGCAGCATGCTGTTACGTGGTCTCACGTTGACTGAAAATGAAGGCGATCTTGAGGTGACAATTGGTTTTGCTCTCTTTGGTTTTGAAATTACTGTTTATCTGCCTGAAGAAGTCAAATTTTCTAGTATTTGATTAATGCATCGTCCATGTGTATATGTAATTTGGTACAAAGCTTCCACTTGGTGAGACTAATATTTGGTTGATATTTTGAACCCACAGAGTTGTTGCAGGGCTGCCAGTGTGTTGTCACACATGTTAAAGGATAACATCCAGTGTAAAGATAAGGTGTGAAGACAAACACATTTTCTCTTACATCAACTTCCACTCGATCTCTTCTATTATCTGACATTGGCTGGGGTTTTCATAGTTCAGCACCATGTTGTTATAATAGCTGCATACACTCTGCACGTATTCCAATTATAGTCATGTTTACTCAAGAATTCGTCACATGATAACACGTGAATTGGAATAATATCTATGGATTTAAGGCTAAAATGAATCTATTAACTGGTGCAGGTTAGACCTCTACTCTTGCCATTGCTTGTGGCTATATAAGTGTCAATTCCACTTGCAAACATATCCTCCTCCGCCCCAAACAAACCCCCCTCCCCCCCAAAAAAAAAAAAAAAAAAAAAAAACCAAACCCATCAGGCATCTGAGAAAGAGAGAGGGAAAGGATGGAGAGGAGGAGGAGAATGGTGCTGCTCTGTTATTGCGGAAAGGCTTTTAAACAAAGAGCTGACAATAAGATTCTCAATTTTTATTGCAAGCTTTGATCATCTTTTCCATCTTGGTATGAAGAAATATATAGCTATGTTTAAAACGGAACATGGAGAGTTAGATAAAAAGTTGAAGGCCATTTTTTAGAGTAAAACCTTTAGAAATGTTGGTTTTTCTATGACAATTCTCTGAATAAGTGAATGCTGCCTCTTTACGTGACGATATCACATATTTAATTTGCAGGTTATTCAAATTGAACTTGAGGCTCCTACACCATCATTAGGAGCTCCAGAACCATTACTCCATCGCATGGTCAAATACTTAGCTCTTGCCTCTTCCATGAAAAGTAAAGATGGAAAGTCGAACACGGGACATGTGTTTGTTCAACCTATCATCTTGAAATTGCTGGTGACCTGGCTTGCCAACTGTCCAAGTGCGGTGCACTCCTTCCTAGATTCACGTCACCACCTGACATGCCTGCTGGAGCTTGTATCAAATCCATCAGCAACTGTGTGCACAAAGGGTTTGGCAGCAATCTTGCTGGGACAGTGTGTTCTCTACAACAAGTCCAGTGAAAATGGAAGGGATGCCTTTACAGTAGTTGACACCATAAGCCAGAAAATCGGGCTTACAGCTTACTTACTAACTTTTGATGAGATGCAGAAGAGTAGTATTTTTGCCACTATAAAGTCAAGCCAGCCCCGGAGGCCATTGACAAGGTCCAATGCGGCTAGCATGGCAGACATTGAGGATGTTGACGAGAATGATCTGTCTGATAAAAAGAACAACGATCATCCAATTCTCTCTGTGATATTCGATGCACATTTTGTTAACTTCATCAAGGGTTTGGAGGAAAATATTAGGGAAAGCATTGTAGAGGTCTACAGCCATCCAAAGAGTCAGGTAGCTGTGGTGCCAGCAGAATTGGAGCAGAAGAATGGGGAGAATGACAAGGAGTACATTGAGCGGCTGAAAATGTTTGTGGAGAAGCAGTGTTTCGAAATACAGGTATCTATGTTGCAATTTGCTGCAGATGTGTTATTAAGTTGGCATTTCCTGTGTTGTTTTCTCACTTTGTCCCCGTGTTGGTTCTTTGAAAATGTTTCATTAGTATCATTTTATTGGCAACAAGAATATGACTGCCATTGTATTATGGGGTACTTATAAGCTAATGTTAACTGGCTGATGACTAGTACCTGCGCTTGGTGGATTTGACCTAACACTAGTTTCAGTGTAAATTTATCCTGTTGCAGTTCACGAATAGTTCTATGTTGAACATGCCTGACTATTAATATCAAGAAATGCTAGAGTAGTATTTCCCAATTTATCCAAGGAGAGGTGTGTGGAGGGATTATTCCATCATAAATATGGTTTCTATGGTGTTTCTCATTCCATTCTATTTGGTCAAATAAGTAGAAATTACTAGTTGGGCTCATGGAGAAGATACTGTAGATTACGGCTTATTTCTGTTACTCAAAGGGCCAAATCATCTTTACACTTCTACTCTGCAAGCTGCAGTTTGCAGTTTGGCACTCTGATGCCGCAAGTACAGGTGATCCCTTTATTCCCATGATATGGCCATACTAACTGGTCAATAACAGTGTAATCTTTTAAGTGGTTGCGACAGACTTGAGTGTTGGAAATTTTTGAACTTCTATAGTTTATGTTTCTCCCATTGTGCATTTTACATGACTTGTCACTTTTTTCTCCTGCCAAAGGGCCTACTTGGACGCAATGGGACTCTGGCAGAGGAATTGGCCAAGACTGGTGGCGGTGGCGGTGGTTCATCCCAAACTGAGCAGAGGGGAGGTGGGATTTCAGAGAGAGTCCAAGTAGACACTCTGAGAAGAGACCTCCAAGAGTCATCCCAACGCCTAGAGTTTCTCAAGACAGAGAAAGCCAAGGTCGAATCCGATTTATCCATGTACCGTAATTTAGTGGGTAAGCTGGAATCTGATCTGAAGAGCCTATCCGACGCCTACAACAGTCTCGAACAGGTCAACTTCAATCTTGAAACAGAAGTGAAAGCTTTGAGGAGCGGAGATACCCCACCATTCCCTGATCTTGAGGCTGTGAAGGCGGAAGCGAGGGAAGAGGCACAGAAGGAGAGTGAGGTCGAGCTGAATGATTTGCTTGTGTGTCTTGGTCAAGAGCAGAGCAAGGTGGAGAGGCTGAGCTCGAGGTTGGAGGAATTGGGAGAAGATGTGGATAAGTTGCTCGAAGGTATTCCCGAAGAGGAAGAGGAAGAAGAGTGATGGGTGATTTATCTGTGTTGGTTCTGACTCTGTTTAGTTGTGGGACTGCCTTTCTTCATCCTAATTCCAAGGCTTTAACAATGGAATTTGACTTGCAAGTCTGTACATTTCCAGTAAATTGTATAGTCTATAATTCTTTGCTGGTGAAATGAAAGCGCCTTTCTCTCTATAATAAGGGTGCGTTCGAATTTGGAATTCTATTCCATTCTAAAATTCTATTAAATCATAGAAATTCTATTGATTAATTATATTTCTATTAAGTAATAAAAATACTAACTAATCCAAATTTTATTAAATATTAAATATGCTGGATCAGTGCTGTCCTCTGTTCTTACATTGTTAGTATAATTTGTCCTTTAGGAAGCGCCTTCTTCCATATGATGTGATTGTCCAACGGATGACGAATAGAGTTAATTAATTTAAATTATTATCTTTCGAATTCTTACACAGATTTATGACAAATTCAGACTTTAAATTCATTACCTATAAATCAAGTCCGGAAACACGTTATAAATTTTAATAAATAAGGTATGGTTTCTAGGTTAAAAAGAAGAAATAGAAAAACAGGTAACCTTTAAAACTTACAGAATATCAAAAGAAATTCATGCTAGTAAAAGAATAGGTCATCCTTCAATATGGTTTTTAAACTGTGAGTGGATGTTATTATTAAATATGAAAATGTTTAAGAGTACAGGGACCAAACATTGGATAAAAGCTCATCAATTATACTTAATAAATTAAAAGTTCAAAGGCTACATTGCATATTAAATTAAAATTCATAGATTATTGTATTATTATTCTAGAGGTCACTTTTTTTTCATTTTTCATTTGGTTTGGATACTCCCTTTCATAGACTTTTTTTTTTTATGATGTACATGCAAAGAATAAAAAATAGGCCTATTTGGGATTTTTTAATATTTGTTTTATCTTTTCCTTCTATTTCCTTTTTCATCTTAGTGGTTTTGTTGATTAAGAACTCCTGGATCTAACGATATCTCAATCTCCTAGATAATTCATTAATGAGAGTGTCAAGCTCTTTATCCTCCTGGGTGATTAATTATAAATGCATCAGAATTATACTTTTCACGTTTAAGTCTTTACTCACATTGTCGTGGGGTCAAACATCTCAATCATTCTATTTCAATCCTCAGAAATCATCGCAAAAAGTAAAGGATCACTGTAAATAATTACATTTTGAGGAAGATCGTGCCTGCATAGGAGGTGGTTTTGCCTGACATGTCAAGGGTTTGTGAGGAGCTGTGGTAAGGTAGAGAGAAAACTCGTGAGGCTACGTGAGATTGCCCAATTGTTAGTGTGCATGGAGGTGTCGGAGGAGGAAGATAAAGAAGCGCTAACAATACGGTTCAACACGAGAGAACAAGAAGAAGAAAAGTGGAAGAAAAGGAAGCAAATTCAAAAAAGGACCCCACATTTGATGAGAGGTAATATGGTCAACATACCGTAAAAGAGAACGAGAAGAAGGAAGGTGGAAGCAAAAGAAGCAGTAAATTGAAAAAAAGACCCCACATGGGACCCACATTTAACTATGTAGGGCACAACATTTATGGGATAACAAGATGAGGGGTAAAATGGTCAATATACTATTAAATGGAATATTCAAGCGATGAGTGGAAAAAGCTTGACCCTTATCTTTAGTTGTAAAAACATCTAATATTTTACCACTAGATATTTCTGTATTTGTTTATACTATCTATAAAAGAAGATGAGGTAAGAACTAGGAGAAAGTATGATTTTAAAGTAGAATCTAGAACTTGAGAACCAGACTAATTAGATTTTATCTAGTTTCAAGTTTAAAAATTGAGGAACTCGTTTTCATAATTAGGTTCAAAGTTCTAAGTTCTACTAACAAAAACCTTAAACCTATAACTTAGAACATTAAGCAAGTTTTTGTATTTTTCTTGGTCTAAGTCATTTGAGATGAGTATATAATTTGAAATCACTAGAGTTTTTATTTTATGATTGAGATTTTTATTTTATTAATGTTTCATAATTTTTTATATGTCTAAATATAAGTTATGGCTAATGAATATTATTCACTATAATCATTCTATTAATAATATAAGTGGAACTTGAGTATATTCTGGAATCGATCTTGAGAATCTGTGATGGGGTAGATTTCAGGTTTCAAAATGTGCATAGTAAGTTTTAAATTCCAAAAAATGAGAAACCTGTTATGATGGGTAAGTGGGTTTCATGTTTTCAAGTAGAATATGTACGAAACCTGGAATCACTCATCTTTAGTAAGAACAATGCAAGTGCCATAAGTGATTTGTCTCACCGGAAAATCTAATGTGGATGCTTATCATCTATATAACTTCACCAAAGTTGGTGTGAATAATTTTGATAATTTTTTTATTTTTTATTTTCCTTTTTCCCCCTTTTTAAGGGTTGGCGAGGGGTCACCCTAAAAAAGGAAAAGAAAAATAAAATTTTAAATTTTAAAAAATCAGAATTTTTAATTATTTTTTGAATTTTTATTTTTTCCTTTCATTTGTTTTCCAAAAAATCAAAAAAAATAAAAAATTCACGTCGAAAAATTAATAAAAAAATCCATGTAGGATGATTTGTTGGAATAATCGATTTTACTTCAATACAACACTTAAATAAGAGGAAAAAAAAAAATTATGAATGACTTAAGTGAAGACGGTATGAAAATTATAATACTTGCGCTATTCTCCTTCCGATGGAAAGATTCGAGAAGTGATTATTCATGGAAATAATAATTTTAACCCTAATCATAATTTTCTCGAAAAATTCTCTTTCTTTTAATTCTCGCATCTTCTTTCAGTGCATTCTTTTTTTTTTTATTATTAGCTCATTCAAATATCGTTTTTACCATCGTTAACTTATCAATATAATATTATCGAGAGCCACTTTATCATTATGCCCGATCATTTTTTTTTTTTTTTAAAAAAGAGCCTCATTTACCTGACCCTTTCACATTGTTAAATCATCTCTTTAATAAAAGTATTAGAAATTAAAATAATCACCAACCATCTCTTTGGATGAATAAACCGTGTTATTATCATCCCCGCTGGTCGGTCGCACTTAACCTCCTAAATGCACGCCACGTCACCAAAACGTCGACTTTTCTTGAAAAGCGACGGACCACCTGACGTGGCCAGATCACATCGACAGCTCATCTAATACGAGAAATGTCCAGACGAAGCAATCATCACGAGCGAACTCAACACTCTCTCTCTCTCTCGCGAGCGAGCGAGCGCACCGACGCGGCATGGACGGCGCCAAATCCCCGGCCGTCTCCGGCGCGGCGGCGATCGAGCACAAGGTCTACGCTCGCGTCGGCCTTCTGGGGAACCCCAGCGACGTCTACTACGGCCGTGCCATCTCCCTCAGCCTCGCCAACTTCTGGGCCTCCGTCCGCTTGCGCCCCTCCGACGAGCTCGTCATCTCGCCTCACCCCGTCCACGACCTCGTCCAATTCGATTCCCTCGATCACCTGGTAATGTTCGCATCTTGGGTTTTTTTTTTTTGGGGTTTGGTTTTCTTCTGGAACGGCGTCTGTCGACATGCGCTGACGAGCTGTGTCGGCTCCTTTTCTTGCTTTTGCTGTGATCGCGTCTTGAATTAGGCTACATTTTTTTCTCTTTCGCGATCTGGGTTTGTTTCGATTCTCTTAGCTTGTGCTTGAGTTTTGGAAATGCGGTCGGAAGTTGTGCTCTGATGAGTCGATGATCGATGCGAGAGCAAAGTTTTGTGTCCAGTCTCTGCGACTGCATTTTGAGGAATCCTACGAGTTATTTGTATGTTATCGGTGTCTGGGAGGATTGATTCGAAAATGGGTGCGAACGCAGGTGAATCGACTGAAAAGTGAAGGGTACTATGGAGGAGTTCGTTTGCTTATGGCCCTCTGTAAAGTTTTTCACAATTATTGCAAGGATAACACCATCGATCTTCATGGAGGGAATTTCACTCTCTCTTATGAGACAAATATCCCCCGTCAGGTAAAGTGTCCACCGTCTTTATGTTTTTATCTACTGAAAGTTGTTTATTTGGTTTCTTGCGATGCAATGTGAGTTGCTAAAGTATGATATTCTTTTTAGAATGCTTCCTGTCTATCTGAATTAGATAGGTGAATTTCCATAGAAAAGGTCGGATCGCTTGTAACCAAAAGTCACTATCCTGGACTCTTTGTTAGGTTGACTATGCTTACACTAGCTCTAGTTACTGATTAATTAGTGTCGTGGCTTTGTGTAGGAAAGTGGGAGTTGCTTTGTTGATGTATAGGGGTGGCACACAAAAGAAAATAGCTATTAGAGTCAGCAGATATTGTATATTGCCCAAGTTTTATAAGGCTGACCAAATGATACTATTTAGATTTTGTGTATGTATAAGCTGTATCCTTTCCCGACCTGACATTTTCCTCTCTTTCTTACCCAATTTGAAGTATCTGCCACCGCGGAGATTATAGATTTTAAGTAAAAAGGAAGAGCTGCAAAGAGAGAAGCTTGAGCAAGAATTGTTTTCAAGTACTCTTTATATTCTTAGACTCCTACATTTTTCCTTATAGGAGTAGTACTTTGTCTGCATTGGTATCAATTGTTCGTAAGCTTGTTGTCACATCTTCTCATCTCTTGTTATCTAAAATGAGATAGCTTCTGATCTGGCTGTTCTAGATTGTTCAATTCACATGTGATTTAACTAGATTATCTCCTCCGAGTTCCTCATGAGACCCTTTCATTTTTAGAACAAAACTAAGTTCATCTTTTCATTCTTCTCTCTTAATTATATTTGCTGAACTGTAACGTTGTTTTCTCAGACAGGGCTTTCAGGTTCGAGTGCTATAGTGTGTGCTGCTTTAAATTGCCTTCTTGACTTCTATAATGTCAGGCATTTGGTGAAAGTGGAAGTTAGACCCAATCTTGTGCTTAATGCTGAAAAGGAATTGGGAATTGTTGCTGGCCTCCAGGATCGGGTTGCCCAGGTATATGGGGGCCTCGTATACATGGTATGTGCTCACCATGTTCTTTCAAAGTCATGCATATGTTGTATGAACCACTGTAAAATTGTACCTTATTTCTTTTCTCCTGGTAGGATTTCAGCAAGGAAAACATGGAGAAGTTGGGGCATGGTGTCTATATTCCAATGGATATAAGTCTACTCCCTCCTTTATATCTCATCTATGCTGAAAATCCAAGTGATTCTGGAAAGGTTGGCATAACTGTGATATATTATCTGGACTTCTTACTCATACGTTTGGTTTGCATTTTTTCCCTCCAATTTTGCTCATTCTCCTGAATACATAGGCTAGTAGATATTACCATTTCTCCCAGTTCTCAGCACTCATAAGCAATAGCGTGTGCTATATGCAGGGGCATGCCAGCCCTCTGGCGATCAATGGCGATCTTTGATGTTCCTAGATTCTTTATCTGCACATTCTTTCATTATGTGTTGTCTTTAAATGTGAAGTGAGAGCTATATTAATCACTACTTGCCAGCTTGATGAGTTAAATCATGGCCTAGCAGAGGCTTGTAATTTTTGTTAACCTCAGTGATCAAAAATTTCCATTTGAATTGTGGATACATTTTCTCCTGTTGAATTTGTTGTATATTTGACATTCGACAAAGCATAAAATCATTGTGAACAATTCAAAAATGATGCTTAAAAGAATGATTCAACTTGTAAGGTGGTTCCTAGTCACCACTTCCCATTTGGAATCGGTGCTTAACAATGTTCTCTGCCTATTCTTTATATATATGTGAACTCTCAACTACCTTTGAGATGCATATATCATTTTTTTTTTTTGTGGATGCAGGTGCACAGCACAGTTCGACAGAGGTGGCTGAATGGAGATAAGTTCATAATTACGTCCATGGATGAAGTTGCAAATTTAGCCTTAGAAGGGAGGGAAGCATTACTGAAAAAGGACTATGCCAAACTTTCAAAGCTCATGAATCGTAATTTTGACCTACGAAGGTAAAATGGCTGTACTCTTTAGTTGCAGAGTTTCTTTGGTGGATGGAGAACTCTTCCCATGAGAAGTACCTGGCTATCTGTACTTTTGTACTACCCACTTTACCGAGGATCAGATTTAAGGGTTCAACAGTCTGTAAGGTGTCCTATAACCATCTGGCAGAAAAAATTAGCTAGGAAATTAATTTTGCACCATTTTATCGCAGCTTGAAATCAACTGAGTATACATTGCTTAGCTTTCATCTTTCAAGGAGCTTATATAATTTTAGAATGGTGCCCACTAGTAGAGCTTGCTGGCAAGGTTTGAAATATGTTGCTGTTCAAGTTACTCAAGCAGAATGCAGCCTCATGGGCTGTGGGAACTAAGTTTTGTTTGTGGTTTCATTCAGGAGCATGTTTGGAGATGAATGCCTTGGTGCTTTAAACCTAGAGATGGTGGAGGTGGCCCGACGAGTGGGCGCTGCGTCAAAGTTCACTGGCAGTGGAGGAGCTGTGGTTGCTTTCTGCCCTGATGGGCCATTGCAGGCAAAGCGTCTGGAGGATGAATGTCGAAAAGCTGGATTCATCCTGAAACCAATACAAGTAGTTCCATCCCGTTTGAATGACGCTGATCTCAACACATTGAAGAAGTAGTCAGTACAGATAGTCCTGGCAGATTGGAAATCTGTTTGATTTATTGATTACCATTGCTTCATGCACCAAAATGTCTAGTGATGTGGTAGTCAGCCATTAATGCTCTTGCAATGCCTGCATGGCCTTGGTTATTTCTTCTTCTCTCTCTGTTCTCTCTTTTAAGAAATGAGGATTGCTTCATGCACCGAAATGTCTAGTGATGTGGTAGTCAGCCATTAATGCTCTTGCAATGATGTGGTAGTTAGCCATTAATGCTCTTGCAATGCCTGCATGGCCTTGGTTATTTCTTCTTCTCTCTCTGTTTCTCTCTTTTAAGAAATGAGGATTGCTTCATGCACCGAAATGTCTAGTGATGTGGTAGTCAGCCATTAATGCTCTTGCAATGCCTGCATGGCCTTGGTTATTTCTTCTTCTCTCTCTGTTTCTCTCTTTTAAGAAATGAGGGCAAAGCCCTAGAGTTACATCATTACTCTCCTAATAAAACTCAAGCCATTAATGCTCTTGCGAATGTTCAATGAAATGGCCATTTTGAAACCCAAAAATATGTCCCAAAGTTTTGCTTTTAACGAAGAACACACTACAATAGATTGCATTAACTCTGCAAGCCAATTGCCTAATTCATTATGAAGAAGATTACCTATTGAAGCTGGCCCCAGGTTGCCTTTAGAGGCTCTGTCAGAATCGAGTTTGATAGGAGGGACGGTCCAACCCACAAACATATCCCCTTTTTCCCTTGGAGAAGACAATCTATTATCACTCATACAGGCCAAAAGGATTTTTTAACATATCCTAAAATCAGGCTCAGAAGTGCGCTATGAAGAAAAAAAATCTGTCCGAAATAGTCTCTTGTTCCTCCAATTCGACAAATGCAAATAGTTACACTAAAAACTTGTGGCCGATTAGCTGCTTTTACTAGAGTTGTTGAAGCAGATAGGCTTGCCTACTACCACAGACCATGGGCAAAGAATTCGCCCCGCAAGCTTGTTGGGAAAATCTTTTGCTAAACAGCCTTTGCATACTTACAATCCCTGATCACGTGTAAAATTGTTTCGGAAGATTGTAGCCAGAAAGCGCAAAAGGAATCCGCATTGGTTTTACTTTGTAACCTTTCATAATTAGTAAATAGGCACCCGTGAGAAATCAATCACCCTCTTAACTGAAGGACTAGTTGAATCCTATTACGGCAATCCCGACTTTTGAGAGTGTGCACCTTCCCAGCCTGTATCGTCTCACGGAATGTTTGGTACGCAGCAAGATGGTTAATTAAAGGCGAAAATATATGTTGTTTCCTCCAACATTCAGACTATGTCCAATTTAATCTTTAGGAAAATTAAGAGACTGACAATGACATGCACCACGCAAGTTGCATTCTACCGAATAGGATGAGACTTATATTTACGCAAAGGATAGAACAAGATCAAAATTCGTCCATGCTCGGATTATAACGGAAGCCAGGGACTTATTGTACCTAAACACAATCGACTTTTCTCAAATTGTTTTTTAGGAAAATAGGTTGGCATCACTCGCTCGTGCTTCAAATAAAGATATATAAATGAAAAAGAGACAGACCCTTTCCTTCAAAGAAAAACATCACTGTTTTCAGGATAGAGCAAGAACAGCAAATTGTCAAGACCAGACATTGCACCTCGCCTTTTGCGAGTGAATTACTGTTGCATGCCAATAGGGGGTTGCTGGTGCACTAAACTGATCATTTCATAGGCACCACCCAGATTCATAACTCGGGGTTGAGCTCTGGAAAGGTTTTTACCACTGAAAGTTAACTAGGGGATTACTAAAAATTCATCGCCAAAGGGAAGCAACCTTGCAGTAACCTGATCTCCTTACAACAAGTTATCACCAAGCTTAGCAAGGTAAACAAATTTCAGTTCACAAGTATGACATAGACAAAGCCATCTTCCTTCAATATAATATTGCCTTCTCAATATCATGCACAAACGCTATATTGCCTTCTCAACACCAAGTACAAAGATAAAGACCAGTTCAAAGTTCATTCCACTTTCTCAATCAAGCAAATCAATCTCCCCATAAATGCTTCAGAAGACCTGTTCCAGTCACTCATTCTACATATGATCAAGTCGCAAGCAGAAACAACATTAGATGAGAAGTGAAAAGCTATCCAAGAATGCGTTCACCCTTTGACAAGAAGAATATTACACTCTTACACATGATTGGGTTGGATTAGGTCCTTTTAAATTAACAAGAACTGGTAAATTAGCACCTTTACCATTGGAACGGCCATTTGTAAAACTCGTGCTACAGAAGCTAACTAATCACCAACCTACAAAGCATACTCATCAGATAGTGCTGCCATGAGCTCACTTGGGGAATCCCATATGGGAAGATTAAACAACAGACTGGTCTAACCATTCCTCTTGTACATCATAAAGTGCTTCAGCTAACATCACAAAGATTTGAGATGTTGCACATAATTGCTTCTTGCAATTCAGCCTGCAAGACCAAGAATGTTGAAATATAAAGCATCATTTACATATTTAAGATGTCTCCTCTATATTCTTCAAGCTATAATTTCTTTTGGGCCATATTCAATCTGTTCTTGATTGAGAACTGAGAAGAAGGGGGCAAAAAAAGAAAAAGAATAGCATCCTATACTTTCAGCAAAGGCATGGATGCCATAAGAAGATCCTAACATTGTTTTACTATTTCATATTTGTACCTTCCACCATCGAAAAAGATAAAATCGAAAAAGTTAGGAAGTCAAAGATATCCCAGGTCATATCAAATACCATCCAATTAAGAAATAACGCAAGTGAAGAAATGGAGAAAGCGTTACTAGAACCAATCACTGAATGTAGGTTCAGCTATAACCTTAGCAGATAAGTTAAAATCAAGCCACAAAACATGTCTTCACATGGCTCTGTTTGGAAGAAAACGGAGGATTGGACAAAGAAGTGATATGTCCATGTATATGGACCTTGTAAATGACAACTGTCTTACATTAATATGCGTAGCAATGTCTGCATATGTTAAATGCAAAAGAAGAAGTCTCTCAATGGTCTATCAAGTTTCAATTGTTCAAACATCTTGTCTGGGGAAAAACCTGCCCACTGCTCCCAGGCTTCAGATCAGCTGATCTAGGGCTAAATTTTTCAAACGGACATAGATTTCCACGAACCAGCAGAGTCCAAGCAGATCTCAGAGGACAAACACAGCGACATAACAGCATCTCGTCGTTTGGTAGAAATTAACAGCAGAAATCAAGCCCTAAAATGAAAGTGCCAAACACTGGACCAGAACTCAAAGAACTAGGATAAACAGATGAGGGGTCATTGGAGATTGAGAAGATTATCATGATTCGAGAACAATTTTCTTCCTATAATGTTCCACCAACAGAAGTCCTGTCAAAATGAAATATGCAGGCTCATAATGCCCAATGTGCCGACTGCTGAGACCAGACAAGTAGAACTGTAGGATAGATTAAGATCTGTCAAAGATCAATTACTATTTCAAACCTAAGTGGAGCAGTCCTCCTTGAATTGTGTCACAACACACTTTTGCTGTTACTCATTCATTAGATGATGCAGTTCCAAGCAAAAATAAATCAGAGAAAGGAGAGAAAAGAAGGAACGACAAGAATATATTCACTCAATTACATGAGAAGGATTATACAAATGATTAGCTTATGCTACAGCCCTCTAAGTCAACAATGCAATTGTACAATATCAACCTCACGAGTGGTAGACCCGTCCTCAATTTCATGCTACAAAAGCTAAACAATCACCAACCTAAGGAGCTTACTCATCACATAGCGCCGCCATGAGCTCTTGTGGGGAAGCCCAAACTGGAAGATCAAACAAAGACTGTTTTAATTGTTCCTCTTGTACACTAGTCAGTGCCTCAGCTACATCACACAGATTTGACACGTCATTAATTATTGCTTCTTGTGCTTCCGCCTGCAATTTGAAGACCAAGAACATGTTTGGATCTTAAAAAGGTAAAGAAGCTTCAAAGTCATGCAGCAATCGAAATTTTAAAACTTCCAGAGTAGAACCCATTCATAAATCCCCACCACTACGCAGGAAGTCCATCTAACAGAGATTCCCACCATTAGGTAATGAACTTGCATTTATGCTCTCAATCAAAGTGATAAAATGAGATGAAAGACAAATCAAGTGCAATGTGAATACAGGAAACAACCATTCCAAGAAGAAATAACGACCAACAAGAGAAACGATACAAAACAAGGATTCGGCTGTACTAAACTAAAGGGACAGACATAGGCAACAACTCAAGAACTAAGATACACGTGTTGCTATAATCTCATTGAGCATCGAGTGTACAAAGATATTAGCCAAAGCACCGACAAGTCCCAACCCAGCACACCTATAAGCAGAGATAACAGCACTACCAACTCTCGGAAATGCCGAAAAAACACCCAGTGACTGAACAAGAGAAGTATTAAGGTCAAGCGATTCCCGAAGACCCAAAGTGTTAATTGGAGTGGAATTGAGCAAATGAGAAAATGAAATCAGATCTTAGAGAACGAAAATAGCCACATAACAACAGCTCACATCAAACCCTAAAGGGTCTTTATACGTTAGCCGAAAACCCGAGAAAGATCAACCAAGTCGAAGGACCAAATTCAAGGATGTGCTCCTTTTCCCCCATTTCGTCGCCATTCCTCAACACCCCAAGAAACCCTAATTCAACCAGCTCGAACGCGCAGAAACCCCCGCTCAATTACCTGTAAGAGCCGCCTGTCAATGGTCGACCCAAATTTGCTCCTCTGGCGGTCAAGCTCCTCGTCGGCTGACCCGCTCGACGACGCCGCCCGCTCTCTCCCTTTCTCCCGCTCTAGCTCAAGCTCCCGCGCCTTCTCTTGCATTGCCCGGCAGGTGTTCGAGAGGTGTTCCCAGAGCGCGAGCTCTTCCTGGTACCGACCCTTTATCTTCAAAAGCGCCTTCCTCCTGCGTTCCCTCCGATGGCTCTCCTCCGCAAGAGGGTCCGGCGGCGGCGGAGGCGGAGGAGGAGCCGCCTCCGCCGCCGCCGAAGAGGGGTCGTCGAGGCGCCGCTTCTTGCGCTTGTAAATGAAGCCGTCGTCGTTGCAGAGCTCCCACTCGTCCTCGGCTTCGGCCGGTGATGGGGTCGCCAGGTCCATGAGCGAGAATGCGAGAATGCGAGAGCGCGGCCCGACCCCAATTAGCGGGAAAAAAAAAAAAACTTTTTAAGGGAATTTCTGGGAGGGGGATTTTGAAGCTTTTGCAGATTCAAATAATCTTTCCGGGTTCGCTCGCTCGCTCTTCAGGCGCTTGTGAGTTGCGATAAAGACAGCTCTTTTATTTCTCTCTTCTTTTCAAATTCCTGGAAGCTAATGACTTTAACCGCTCAGCCACCAAAAACCCAGACTTCAGTGAACACATAGTAAAGGTGATTAACGGCCGTCCTCGTGATAATTACAAATTTTAGATGGGATCATAACACAAATAATTTTTAAACTTTAACTTAATATATAATGTGATTCCTAAATTTTTAATTTATTCTATATGATTTTTGAACTTTCAATTTATTCAATAATACATGTATTAAATGAAAATGTTCAATGTTGCCATTCATTAATGGATTAATATCACAAAAACCCTTCAAATTAATACATATGTGACAAATATATCTTAGATTAATTTTTTGGCCACAAAAAATCCAAACTGATACATCTTTGATAAATTTAACCCAAGTCGGTATATTTATAACAAATTTAACATCTGTTAGTTTCCGTTAAATTTTATTGTTAAATTACTGAGTTGAATGACACGTGATAATTGACTGGTGTACCAGTTTGGGATTTTACACTCTATTTGTCACATTTATACCATCTTTGTGGTTTTTTTGTAATATTAATCTAATTTAACAAAGGATATACTTGTAATGAATGTATCAATTTGAGATTTTTATTAATCAAAAAATTAATTTATGAGTAAATTTATTATAAAGTATACCGGTTTGAGATATTTTGTGATCATGTGAAGTAAATTTGTAAGAGATGTACTAATTTGGAGGTTTTGATAGTCAAAAAATTAATTTAGAGTAAATTTATCACTAAAGTAGTGATTTATTATTTTTCATGGTCTTAACTCTTTATTAATTCAAGTTTAGAAATTACATTAAATATTTTCATATAATTCAAAATATTAAACATATTTATATAATTCAAAAATTAAACAGACCACCAAAAGTTTAGTAAAATAACCACATTACACATTGTGTTAAAATTCAATGACCATATTAAATAAATTAAAAATTTGAAAACTCCATCGTACATCATACCAACTTTTCAAGACTATTTATGTCATCTTCTCATTTAGATTGATATATAACCGATTAACGGGTGTTCTACAAAGATCCAATTTCACCGTCTGCCAAACCAGTTTGAAAGATGACGAGCTTTTAGCGCCACTCAAAAGTGCTATGTAAGCTACATCTGTCCATGAGGACCAAATTCAAATATGGGATCACCCGTCGCAGTTAATTTGTACACTGACATGAACAAACAAGTCTTTTGTCGTCAATCAACCATTCAGGTTGTCAAATTAAAAGTCGTGATCTTCTAATACACATCGACAAGAATACAAGTCGTCGCCTCAATTTGGCATGTTTGCAAGAAAGGCTCGTGCAAAGTAGTTCTTACAGATATGGTACAATCGCCCTGATCTCTCGCACTCACCACGCTGTATTACATCTGCCAAATTTATCGACCTTTCACGATCGAAATCATGCTGATCTTCAACAGTGGGCAACCATGAAGAAGACTTCAGAGAATGCCCCAGAACACCATCAACCTCTTGGATACCAAAAGAGACCTTCGATCATTGATAAAACACCACCAAAACAGATCCTTGGGATTCCTCAAGCTCACCAAGTTACCTTGAGGTTACATAACCCTCAGCCAACTAAGGTTATAACCCTACAGAGGATATCATCTGTCATTGTCAGCAATGTGCTGATTAACGAGCCGTGGAATTGGGAGGATCCATTCCCATGGCCAGGAAATAGGCCCTCTCTGCGGTCGCCACTCGTTCTTGGAACATCGTCCACTCTCTCCTACATCTGTCTCTCACCTGAAGGAAAATGCAACCAGAACTTTAGATAGTCATATCAGATGAGATCAGTACCAAAAAGAAATCGGAATTGGATACCAACCCCTTCCCATGGCGCCTTTCCACTCTCAGATTGCCCCTATTAAAAGTTTAAAGGATAACGACAATTAACAACGTCCACAGTACGTAAGCCGTCACACCAACATGTAAAAACTATTCACCAACCTGGTTGCCAAGGGATGGCACACCTTGATGAACAATCCATTGAGCATCAACAACTCCTATTTTCTCATGAGCAGGCTGTCTCCATTAAAAAGAAAGAAATTGTCAGTGAACCAGCCTGTTAACCTCTCGATATAGGTATATTCAGTAGGAGAGGAAGAAACTGCGAACCTCCACACACTTTCTCAAGGCAAAGTCCAGACCCCATCCATGAACCAAGTCATTCTGCACAACAACATGAAGGCCTTATCAAGCATGTGGAGCAAGAGCAAAGCTAAAGTAAAGACTAAAAAGCAGCAGCAGCTGCTGTTAGTTTTGGATGAGGAAAGAGGGATGCTTATCCATCACTAACCTGAATCATGTGCCAAACACAACGCCAGGCCTCTCGAGAAAACACAGGTGCCATGATCTCCACAAATCTGCAAATTCAGGGGTGAGAAAAGATAATGTTTTGCCTGGTTTGATTGTCCTTTAGATAAAATTATAGTACATACGCTGCACAAGGTGGCAAGTGGGGATCCCTGCACCAGCCAGGTCTCTCCTCTGTATCTCTGCAGGTGGAAACAAAAGGACAAATCACAAGGAGCTTTAAGGCACAAGAATTTATACTGATCTATAAGAGGCCAAACATGAAGTATGAAGTGGCACCGTTCTTACTTGTGAACTTCACTATTGCCTCTCCTCTTTGTCATCTGCCATGTCAATCCACTGGTTGGTTCTAAACCAGGCTGGGAAATTTCTAAGCCATGCTTCTTTATCAATTTTATATACCTAGAATGTCAGTAAAACCTCAATTTCATTACAAGTAGAAATAATGCTGGAAAGATACACATGTATAATCAAATTCAAATGACTACAAAGATAGACAGTCTAAACAAATACTCACTTTTCTCCATCAAAATGCTCCACTCCCAGGTCCTCATCCCAGATAAATATGTAATCATATGCCGCCACAATATTAGGATGCAGAAAACGTTTGGCATACCACCTAGGAGCATGATTTAGAGGATGTAAGTAAATAGGCTGCTACACAGAGTCAGTTGTTCATTGAAAATTGTCATGCACAAGATAAGTACAGAACTGGAGGTGTCACCTAATAGACTCACCATTTAGTTTGCTTCCGAACACTCACATGAATAGCTGTCTTTGACCACTCAAATTCATCCCATTCAGTTGTTCGACCGTCATAGTGGAATAACATGATGGTGAAATCTTTTGAAAACTGTCCACAAACAATAGTTGTCATTCTTTAAATATCTTTTCTGTGAGTGTGTGTGTGCGTGTGTGTGAGAGAGAGAGAGAGAGAGAGACAGACAGACAGACAGACAGACCTTCTTAACTGCTGCATCAATGTTTTTCCTCTGCTCATAGCCAACGGTAAAGGTCACGAGATACTTTGGTTTGGTCATTAAATCCTGCATCAAGACCTCAGTCAACCATCCAACTTGAAAAGTCTTTTCTCAATATTTCTCAAAATTATGTCAGTGCTTGATAACAAAATTTTCCATGCATCTTTTTAAGTTGAAACTACAGAATGATTGAGGATGCATCAGGATCATAGAGTGCAAATGCATGCATCCTGGACAACCCAGGTGTTTCATGGTAAAAGATACAAACCTCACTGGGTAGACCCCATAGTCTGCGTAGATAGAGGTCCGACTCAGCAGCAATGATCCCAGGGGGGAGTCTTTCAGCACCACGAGGGTTTGTTGGAACCCAAATCTACAGCAGCAACATTGAGTCAGCAAAATGAGATTATTCTAAGCAGAATTCAAGAGTTACTTACTGCTTTGTGAAATGAAGAAACAGAGAGAAAACTGCAATTTCAATGCAGACAGAAGTATACCGGATCATGCAGCAAGATAGGGATGACAGGAGAAGGTTAGATATACCTTTGAGCTATTAAATTCTACAATTGGAGTTCCACTCCCTCCATTTCCCTTCAACGAAGACCAGGCATTCAAAAGCGCCTGTGTTGAAAGGCCCGAGTATTTGTCTTCGATGTAAGTGAAATCAATTGAAGGAAATAGTGCCGACGGGAGATTTAACTAAAAATTCAAATACGCATCCATGAGTGGTGCCATACAAAGAGAATAAAGGAAGAAGGTGACCATCCTATGAAAAACATCGGAAAGACTGAGGGTAACAGTCTTGTACCTTGGTCAATGAGAGTGTTGGAAAGGAAGCACCAAGGAAGAAGCCGAAAACAACTCCTATGAAAGTTGTAACCAGAAGCCTCATTGTTTCATTTGGCTTTCTTATATTTCCACTGCACATTTTATATAGATCAATAAGAACAGATTTGTTGCTTTACCGTAATCAGAGAAGGAAAACTTGTGAAACTCCAAATGAAACTTCAAGAGCATTGCCTAGCATAAAAAAAAAATTATGAAACTTGCATACATGCGTATGGAGGTTCCCATTTGAAGCCAATCTGCACAAACTCAAGTCACAGAGCTAGAAGTTGCAAAAAGACCGGCAACAGCTATCCAAAAATTCATCGAGTTTCAATGTTCCTGCTTTGAGAATATATGCCCACCCTCATGGCCAGAGACCCTGAAATCATGGCAGAAATATTGAAGGTTTTGGACAAGAGCGCAAATTAGACACAAAACATGCAGACTGCAGATTCATTCTTAATAAAAATTTCAAGCAAGGGCGACATATATTGTGTTGAAAGCCACCTCAATATTATTATTCTTGAAATCAACAGCTTAATTATCCAAAGCTGGTTATTGCATAAGACAACAAAAAGAGCGTTGAACTGATAGACATGAGGAAGATATTGGACAGCTAATGCCACACTACTCTACTAGCAAATATTTCTTCAGCAACCTTCAAAGCATCAAATCTGGACTGGACCACTCATTATCATTTACTAATAGATTGCCAATCAACAGACTTTAGAAAAGAATCAGGAGCTTCTGCACAAAAACTAAAGGGCATTTCAAAAAAGCAAAAACAGAGTTAAATAAAGAAGCACATTGGAACTAAGAAATTCATCCATCTAACAGCTACAGCAGCCAAAACTACTGTGCAACATCTTGTAAGCAAAGAATACAAACTCACTTAGTTACTTGCACTTCAAAACAAACCCAAGCGACATTGCAGATAAAAATATATCTCAGTCACAACAGTGAAATTCCATTGTGTTAAAAACGAAACTTTTAAAAATATCTCATTTATAGCAGTGAAATTCCATTGTATTACACGTCACATGATTTCAGCTAAAGATGATAATGGGAAACTCCAGCTGTGAGTAATAGATTAATATCAAGAACTTTTTTCAAAATGGTAAACCATTGTACGCTGATAGCGTTAAGGGCTTGCAAATGGATACTAAGCACCAGCTCAGGTGGAAATCTACCCAAAGTCCCTTTTCTTCATTCTGCATAAGCTCTTCCAGTGAATATGTGTTCTCTTACCTAGAACCCGAAAAATGCAGAAAAAATCCACGAAAAGAACCACTAGTTTCGCACTAGCCACAGAAGTGTTCTCTCTTTAGATAAACAAAAGAAACCGATTGAAAAACGCAGCCAGAACATCCTAAAAAACACAACAACTGAAGCTACAAAAGAGCTGACCAGGCTCAACAAAGTCCTCAACTGATCTTACTCAAAAGGGAACACTGTGTTTGATCGCATGCTTTGTACACTCCCCACTAACGAATCATCAAATCAAAAGATCAATCGAACGAGTCAAACAAGCAAAATTCGTAGCAATCGAGCTAAACCCACATCAGTACTCACGAAGAGAACTAAGAAGAAGAAGAAGAAGAAGAGACCAGCTCAACCCGTCTCTCTGTCTACCCGTCAAAGCTAAAATCCCATGTGCAAAAACCCACACCCAGAATTGGTGAACGATTCACCAACACCCACCTGAATCAATCAATCACGAACACAGACTCGAATCCGAAACGAATTCACCAAAATAGAAAATGCGAAAACAACAGCCCATAAATGAACCACCTTGGATCAACCCAGAAGAAAAGTAGACCCCCTCGAGCTTTTAACGAATCGAATCTCGCCCGGACGCGGTCTTCGACTGGTCCCAGAAGGTCTTTATCGGGCAATTAAACCGTCCCACTAAGGCAAGCCGAGGGGAAAGACGGGGCAAAGGGCGCTGCTGCGAAATCGACAACGTCGGATTGAACAAAGAAAAGGGTAACCCCGTACGCGTCGTTTCTCTCGTGAATCTTCAGGTGGGGAGAGAACGAGATTTGAACTCTACAATTGGCGACGGTCGCCGTCGTGGGGCCCAGATTGATGGATTGTCGTTCGGCCACTGGGGCGGCGTGGGTCCCGCGGGGCTGAGGACGGGACGGCGGAAGATCGGACGGCTCGCGGTTGCCGGGGGCGGCACTGGGAACTTTATCGCGTGCGATCGGAGTTGGAAGTCGTAGCTTTTGTCGCCAGAAAGGTGTTTACTTTCTGCTCGGATTTTCGATTGGGGTGCCTTTTGGAGGGCGGCGTTTAGGTGCAGTTTTCAGCAAAGCTACCATATTTTTTTTTTTTTTTGTGGAAATGCAGGATGACGAAAGGACCAGCGGCCGGCAGTTGGAAATTTCAAATTTTCAATTACTCGATGCGGAGCATTGATTGATTGGGCAATTATAAAAAAGGTTCATCGGAAGGGATTCGTGATCATTTGCCCGAAAGACAAATTCGGAAGTTTGAAATTTGTCTTTTTGTTTTATCGGTCGTGCCGATGAATGGAGTTTTTCTATAAAGGAGCAACCTTTGACTCTGCCTTTGGTAATCTAGTGATATCAAGATTCGAATTCCACCTACTAACATACGGAATATTCGTGAAATATTTTATTTCAATAATTATTATTTAATTATAGCTTAAGGATCATATTTAATAAATTGAAAATTTAAGGATTGCAATATAAATTGAATCAAATTTTAGAAACTATTGGTATTCGTTATCCTGAAATTCTTTGACAACAATACCAAAAACATAATGAAACACCTCACTTACTTTCAAGTTCAGTCATTGAGTCCCCTCTTTACTTTTCATAATGTCCATTAATTCAAACCAACTTTCATTTCGTACCTGGACAAAATGTAAGTAAAAACCTAGGACTTCCAACGCTGACATTATTTCCAAAAGCATCATCCTTAAACGGCTCGGCCAACTTCAGGAGGGAGTGAAAGCACTTGTTCGGACTCACTCCATGAAACAAACACAAGTACAACAGTCGGATCATGTGGATTCTCCATTAGCCACGACTACCGATTCATGCTAGATCCAGTCTAAGCCAGTGTTTCACCAAGCAACGGAATTTTTCTTTCCCTGCTGGGATTCTACTTGCAAGAGCTCACATCAGCAGAACCAGACCAAAGGCAACTCTGGTCAATGCCCACAGAAAGGGGGTGTATTTCTCCATGCCCGCCGATTAACCATTTCATCACCTTCTCTACACAGTTTTTCTCAGCCACCACTCTGCTTTCATAGGGAAGCAGAAAATGTCTAGCGTGCAAAGTTATCTGAGAATAGGAACTGACGGATTTGTGATGATTACACCAGTAAGTAAAGAAGATCAATCTTGCAAGACGGCATCAATGCCGATACATCCATCGTCGACGCATTGCTCTCTCACAACTTGACAGCTTAAATTGCTCTATGGGACATCTCGACTTCTTGAAACATTTCGGCAAAGGACTAGTGATACAAATCAAATCGTAGTCTAGCTTAATTCCTGAAGAGTCTTTACTCTCTTTATCGCCATAATCACTACACCGCACGCCTGGCGCGCGCACTCTAGCGCCTGTGACATGCTTGAGTGATTGGAATTGGTGGATCAGACAGCGATCCGTTGAGTATGCGATTGGCGACCCAGTGGTTTGTGGCTTCGGAATAATGGACCCCATCCCAGCTGATAGCAGTAGCAGGATCATTGCAAGAGCCACCGAACACCTTGCTACCGTTGACAACCCCTTTATTTCCGCACCAGATATGGTCGTAATTCTCGTGATATCCACAGCAAACCTTGAAGGGATCAACAAATCCTGCAATGGCAGGACAGAGAATGAGGCTAAAACTAGGAGATAAGTCTCATAAGAGCCGCCAATGTGAGATCACAATAGCAAGCGCCATAAAGCCAGTTTAGTGTAAGCCAAGACAATGCAACAGCATTTATCTTTCCCCATCCACAACATCAGTTGACCATTCATAGATCACAGTTAATAATATCACGTATAAACCCTTGCTTCATGGATTCATAACAAACAAATAATGTCAGGTAAGTGACCATGTCGCAACTGTACATTGTCCTAGCTGTTCGTAATAGAGGGTAAACAAAGCACATCGTAATTTAAGCAAATTCCCACAGCAGAATGTGCTCGGCCAAATTGTTTAAAATACAGGAGACCGCATAAAATTTCCTCTGAAGACTACCCTAGCAAACTGAGCTAGCCATCATATACACATACAGAGTGCAAAGATCCAAACTTTACCTTCAGTCTTATAATTGCCGATGAGCCCAAACTTTGCAGCATAAACATCGACATAAGTAATGGCAGCCTCAGGAAGCTCTTGCCTCAGCTTGACCACCCTCTCTTTGAGCTGCCTATTGAACTCTACGGCCATTTCATTCTGAGTCTTCACACACCCGTGATCATCCAAATACCCAGGTGGCGGGTTGTGATTGTAGAAGAAGTTCACCGGCAAACACCCAATCGGCCCAGTATTATGAATCCAAAATGACCTCCCCCCATTTCGGTATATATTCTGAAGAAGGGTTAGAAAGACCCAAAATCATCAACACCCGCAATTTTTATAGGTAAGATATGATATCTTTATTAAATCAGTCTCAGAATTCAAATTACTTGAACAGCTGAAGCTAACTGGTTCACTATATCCGGCAGTGCCGCCTTGAGCTGATCGGAGCTCAGCTTCCTGAACCCAACAGAGAGATCATTTTGCCCAATATCAAACGTGTATAGCGCCTGCGCAAACTCCTTCTGCACTGGCAATTTGCTTTTCTCCGAGGGGTCCGTGGCTGCTCAATCACATCAACAAATAATAATTCAAGAATCGAACAGCTATAACAGATCAGATAGATCACGTCTACGTAATTAGGAGATTCTGGCCCTAGCACCTTGGCTGTATAATTCGGCGGTGCGTCGCATGAATTGATCGTATTGCGCGATCTGCATATCGAGTGAAAATGGGCTGATTCCATACTCAAATATAGTCTCATTTTGCCTCCTAATGGTCGATCCACCTGTCGCGAAATTCGCACCGTGCCTGTAATTTGTCCCTAGAGAGTTCAGGTAGGCACTCAAATATGGCAGCTTCAGCTTCTCAGCTGCCAAAGAAGAACACGGAACCACAACAAAGAATAAGACATAAGTTCTGCTCAAATCCGCTCTGCTTTTAGCATTTATGCGTTGAGCAACGAGAGAATGTCAGGACCCATGACATAAGGTAAGGATAAAGACCAAACAAATCACTCCATCCAACTAAATGTTAACAGGGAACGCCAAAAAAGAGACTTACCAATGAAGTCCACGATTAGACGGCCATCGCAGTCTCGGCCGGCGGGCTTGTGGAAGAAGCCGGCGCCGTACGGCGAAGGGATGGGGTCGAAGGCGGCGGAGATGCCGCCGGTGTCGGAGTTGGAGTCGCCGAAGTTGTACATCGCCGGGAAACGGCAGTCGGGCAATGCATCCTCGGCCTCCACCCTCAGTACCCACGAAGAGCAAGAGCAAGCCAAGGCTATGACAAGCAGCCCAGGAACAAGAACTCCCCAGAACCCCATTAAGCAGGAATGCGTTAGCTAAAGCTTTCACTGCAATCGTGGCTGATTCGTGTGAGCTATATATGAGAGAAACGGGTTGTGTGGACACTGTGCTCACGTCTGACATCAACTTTGGGTTACCTTTTTCCTTCTGGGTAATTCTATCGTCGTCGTGCGCGTGAGGACAAACAGCACAATCGTGGGGCAGCCATTGAGAGAGAGAGTGAGCAGTCGGTCTGGGCTTTGGCTGGGCTGGACAGCATTCACTTCTACAAGCACCGACTCGAAAAGAGAAGGACAACGTCGCTTTCCTGAATCAAAATCCCATTAACAAGACTTTACTCTAATGGACTTGAGTTCGTATGAATTCTGGAGTATAAAATATGGAGATTTTTCCGCCTTACTAAAAAAGAAAAATATATAATTTAAAATTAGAAATGTGAATCATATGAGCACCGATACATCAAAATAAGAAATACAATCAGATCGAATGTTCTCACTAAAGAGATTATCGTGAATGATCCTTATAGATGAAAACATTTCTGAGGAGAATAGTTCACTGAAGTCAACCTCAACTTTACTTCATTACGTGACAAATGTTGGCAAATAGCTGGTTTCGATTCATTTTTGGGCCAAGACCCATCTGAATAGACAAAGAAGAGAGCAAATGAGGACGTCCTTGCTTCCCCCAGTTCAATGTTATCGTCGCGCGGATCATCCTTCCTTCCGCGTCCTTGCGTTTGTTTGCTTGCTAGACGTGGTCCACCATCCCACCGTCTGTTTTCGGGAAGCGCGATGAAAGTTGGAGCAGGATTAATTGCTCATGATATGGCGACAAGAAGCAGAAATCTTGCTGTCGTCGCCCTCTCACGTGACGTGTTTTTCTTTTTTTTTCCCCGTCTTGGATGTTGGGAGATCCAAATTGATGAATATGCTGCATCGGTGCGTCCTATGTTATATGCATGTGCCGCTCATGGTTAGGCAGGTTTTTGATCGACTGGCTGTCGTCAAAAAGGATTCGGTCGGTTCTCTGCGTAAAGTTTGAGAAAGAACCAAGGTCCAGGATGCATTGAAGGACCAAAATCTTGATAACATAATCATCACGTGAAACCCATAGCAAGTTCAATTTACTGATGGGAATCCAGTGTGGTAGAGGGGTGGGAAGAAATCGAGGCCTCGTTATTTTCATATGTCCGACAATATCCGCGGCCGCACATGATTCTAATCAATTTGTTCCCATGTGGGGTCCACATACATAAACGGTCGGGATGCATTGGTCCTGTGAACACCCGGATCATCCGAAACTAGATTTTGGATTTACCTCGTTTGCGGCGTGTGTTTTAGTCACCGCATCGATTTTGATTCTGGATTTTTACTAAGCCATTCAAGTTCAGGTGGCTTAATGTATCAGAATCTTCGATTTTAATGAATCGACCATTGAAGATGCATTGAACTCATATGAACTCAAGAATATCTATAATATCTTTCAGACTAAGACTTGTTTCCATGCCGTGTTGATATTACGCAAGTGGTGTGGACCAAGATTGTAGTGTTTGGAAGCGAACACGAGGCGATAGGAGACTTCCTCTTTTCTCTTACCAAAGATTTGACCGACGTCATTTTTATCTTGAGCAATAAAAAGTGAATGAAGATGGATCGATCGAGCATCCTAAATGTCATACTATTTATATCGTCCTTGATCTAACTGAATCCATCGAAATTGACAAGTACTACCTTGTGTGTGTATCAGCAGTCATGTGCATGCATGCGTTCAGCTTGGCGTGAGATGACCATATTCACAATAGTCGCCATATGACGCATCGAGAACATTTAATCTTATATGAAATTCTCAGATTGTATGAAGAAATGGGCATGAGGAAATTTAGAATTTTCTGCATTTGTAATTTGAAGTGGAAAATCCCAGGTATGACGTTCATGTTACTGATCTTTTCTTGTTTTCTCCGCGTCACGCGGTCACGGATTAAAAATGGAAGCTCAGTGGTGACAGGGTCAAAGCCTATAACACGCATGCGTGATCGGGACATTCGGCCGGTCGGACAGCGAACCGCCGACGATGCGCTCAGAGATCCAGTGGTTCGCCGCCTCGGTGTAGTGGACGCCGTCCCAGCTGACGAAAACGGAAGGGTCTTCGCAAGAATCGGCGACTACTTCGCTCCCGTTTATGCTCGCCTTCTGCCCACACCAGACATGCTTGTCCTCCCAGTCATATCCACAGCATACCTTCCCTGCTCTCTCAAATCCTGCCATGAAATCTGTATTTTCAGCCGTCCCGATTCTTGCTCGAATGAGAATCGACAACTTCGCGAATAATTTCGGACCAAAGTTCATGGAAGCGAAGCTACATCAGAGTGTTCCAGCAGTCATTTCTGCTTAGAACCCCAGTAGTCAAGAGGATTCGGCTTTAACCGTTACGGTAACATTGCGAAATTATATGTTCGAGGTTCTCGAAGATGATTACCTGCTCTCGTGGAGTTGGCGATGAGGCCGTACTTTGCTGTGTAGACGTCCACATAAGTCAGTGCAGCTTCTGGCAGTTCGTCCCTCAATTGCATCGCCCTTTCTTTGAGTTGTCGATTGAACTCCGAAGCCATTTCGTTCTGATACTTCACGCACCCGATCTCATCGAGGTACCCTGGCATCGGATTTTGGACGTAGCGCAGCGTTATTGGCAAGCAACCGATGGGGCCGGTGTTGTGTATCCAGAAAGTCCTTGCCCCTTGCTGATACAGATGCTGTCATAAAATATCCAAAGCCAAAGCCAAAGCCATACATCAGATTAAGATTAGATTAAGAACATGAACTAAACGTTGGAAGTTGTCATAGGACTAATGAGCTTGCTTGGCTTCATACTCGGACTGCAGTAGCCAACTGACCGACAATGTCCGGCATCGAAGCGTTGAGTTGCTCGTTGGTCTCTTCCGGAACCCGGCAGCCAAATCGTTTTGGCCGATGTCAAACACGTAGAGTGCTTTTGAGAAGTCCTCAGGCCTCGGAAGCCGGCTTCTGTGAAACTTCTCAGCTCTAGCTGCATGTTTAGTTTCAACAAACAGTAAACATATAGTACTAGGTTGCCAAAAGGTGTAGGAGGAGGGACATTAATTTCAACAAACACATTGTTCCGATCCAGAATACTATCTTCTTATGAGCTAGATTACCGTGCTCGTAGAGATAGCTCGTGTGCGCCACAAACTGGTTGTAATGCGCCGTCTGGATGTCCAGCGAGAACGGGCTGACCCCGTTCTCAAAGACGCTTTCGTTCTGCCTCCGGATGGTCGATCCTCCTGTGGCGAAGTTCGCCCCGTGCTGGAAGCTCCGTCCGAGCGAGTCCAAGTACGCGCTCAAGTAAGGCAGTCCGAGGTGCTCAGCTACATGATCGACAAGACACAAACAAACCTCCTCAAGTCCCACCGAATTGATTCGTCACAACAAAAACTGCTATTGACTCTTCAAAATCCATCCCTACCTATGAAGTCGATGATGAGACGGCCGTCCGAGGCCCGCCCCACCGGCCTGTGGAAGAAAGTCTCGCCGGTCGGCGACCCCATCGGGTAAAACGCGGCCGATATCCCCCCGGTGTCGGAGTTCGAGTCCCCGAAATTGTAGATGGCCGGGAACTCGCATGGTGGCAAGCCTCCTGCAATCGCGAAAAGCCTGACGTTCCGAGACACTAGGAGGAGCAGGGCAAGACATGGAAGTGAGAGCACTCCTCCTCCAATTGCCATCGCCATGCGAAACCGGATCTCGCCACGATCCTAGCCTCTTCCTAACAATTCAAGCCAGTTGGAGCGTTGGGGTTGGAGACAAATCCTTCCCACATATGAACAGAATAGGCAAAAAATAAAAGAAAATGGACGTGAACAGTAGCAGTAGGATTTTCATATGCTGGTCCTGCCTCTGTAACTGTAGTGGCAGCAACTCTGTTTTTGTTTCCATGCGCTCATTGCTAGGATTTTGTCATGGGATTCTCTTTAGATTTTGATCAAAATCGTCATCGGGAGGGATTCTTCTGCACCTTTGCCATCTGATCTTGGTCCATTATGCGGATGGGGTCACGGTTTGTATCTACTATGGTCCATTAAAAATGGCAAATTCACGGGTTTCTTCTCTCGTTTCTGTCCTTTCTTTTTACTTTTTTCTAACAAGAATGACAAAAGGGTTTTTCCTGAAATTACGTTGGCAGCCAGCGCACGATCATCCTTGACGGTGGGAACATCATCATTGTTTTGACCCTGCCGTGAATCAAGGGACCGAAGAGGAAGGAGAGGAATCATTGACACTCTTCACGTTTTGGCAGTTGATGATGATCCCGGGATGTCCTTTTTCTTTTGACGAAAATGTGATCTTTCGAGTCTCGATCGGATGTCCTTTCCGTAAAAATTGACCGATGCATTTCTATTTCCTGTCACGTTTTGTCCCCCAAATGATTGATTTTTTTTTTTTAAGCCTCTTGCGTAACTGTAACTCATCAATTAGAGAAAACGTTCTTATAAAGAATCGAGAAAAATCATCCAAAGTTGCATAGATTTCCGAAACATTCTCAAATAAGATGGTAATTATCCAAAATTCTAAAGTATTCTCAACTTAAACGTCGGTAGTTAATAGATGGGATAGTACGATCCAATCCACTAGATTGAATCTCAAATAATGGTCATAACGGGGACTTCTTGTATAAATAAGGAGTTTTCCCCTGATTTGTATTTATTCAAATATTTTTCCAGCAATATAAAGCATTCTCTTTCAAAACTTCTCTTTAGACTCTCTCTCTATGATTTATGTGAGCAAACGAGCATCCAAACAGCCTACTATATGTGCATACCGGGGTTGCAATTCAAGGAACCAAATAGAAATTTTTTTAACTCTACACCTACAATATTATCATTTGGGTTTGAAGATTTTGCTAACCAAATAGAATTTGGACTATTCCGAGACGAACATAAAGAACTAGCATACATCAAATAATACGAGATTGCTCACGAGCAAATAAACATTATGTATGCAATTGGCTATTTGAATTTGGGAAAATTCCAAAAAAGGGTTTGAAGTGTCTACATTTTTTCAAATAAAGGTCTGAAATGAATCTTTTTTCAAATAATAGCATAAAATGCCACCACTTTCTCAAATAATAATATGAGGTGAATTTTGTTTTAAATAAGGGGCTGAAGTGATTATATTTATTTTAAATAAAAGCTTGAAGTTGTTATATTCGTTTCAAATAAGGACCTGACATTCAATAATTAAGGGCGTTTTCGTCATTTACCATTTTCCCTTTTTTTCTTCATTTTTTTATTCTTCCTCTTTGTCGATGGCCCATGGAGGGTTGGGCGAGGCGACCCTCGCCCTAGGGGAGGCCACCCCTTGCACCCATTTGCAAGGTAGGCCCTTGTCGGTCCCAAGCGAGGCGGAAGCTTGCTAGATCTAGCGAGGGTGGCTCATCAATGGCCGGCGAGGGTTGTTAAGCTCTCTGAAAGTAAATGAGGTGCAGACGTAGAAGATAGAAGACAACAGAATATGAGGAAAATGTTTTTGTATATCTTGACATTTAATGTACAATTGATGCAATTTATAATACAAGAAGTGTACAAGAAAGGAAATGAATCATGTAACAAATCAGATCCAATATTGAAAAGAATCTTGATTTATTTAGAGTATCAATTCCAATCGCAATCGGATATCGCATATCTTCCAACACTCCCCTCAAGCCGGTGGCTTGTAGATATCCAAGACGCCTAGCTTGCTTAAGAGATATGCGTGTTGTCTCGACAAAGAGGTTTGGTGAAGACATCCGCGGCTGCTCAGTAGTTCTAACTCCTCTCGTCTTAATTATTCCCTCTTGGATTTTTTCTCGAGTGAAGTGACAATCCACTTCTATATGCTTCGTTCTTTCATGCACTATAGGATTGGATGCAAGTTTGAGCGCTGCATCATTATCACATAACAACTTGGTTGGTCCCTTAATCTTTACCCCAAGATCCTGAAGCAATCCTCGCAACCATACTATCTCACAGGTAGTCTTTGCCATGGCTCGGTATTCTGCCTTTGCTGAAGATAGTGACACGGTTGGTTGTTTCTTTGTCTTCCAAGAGAGTAAGGATTCCCCAAATTTAATACGTAAACCCGTGACGGATCTTCGCTCATAGGACACGTTGCATAATCGGCGTCGCAATATGCCGTCATCTCCATATCACACTTTCTTGAGAGAAGCAATCCAAGTCCCTGGACATTTCTTCAAATACTTCACCACTTTCGAGCAAAGATTCATATGTGATTGCTTGGGCTTGTGCATAAACCGGGCCGAGTGTTTGTACCGCATAACATATATCCGGGTCCGGTCATAGTCAAATATATGAGTTTTCCAACGAGCCTTTGATATTCGACGGATCTTCAAGTGTGAGGTCTTCATCTTGAGACACCTTCTCATCATAATCTCGCCGTAGTGAGCTTGATGTTTTGCTCGATTGGAATAACAGCCGGTTTGCAACCCGATAAGCCCGTTTCTGATATAATCTCCAATACGAATTTCCGCTGACTGAGAGAGATCCCTTGTTCGGATCGAGCAATCTCGATTCCTAGGAAATATTTGGGAGATCCCAAATCCTTCATATGGAAGGTGGAGTGCAAGTATTCTTTGAGACCCCTTATGGCCTTTTCATCATTTCCCATAATCAGTATATCATCAACATATATCATCAAGTAGATAGATGACATACATTTAGTCCATATGAAAAGAGCGTAATCATACTTGGACTGTCTGAATCCTGCAGCTGTGAGGGAGTTAGCAAATTTTGCATACCATTGCCTGGAAGCCTGCTTGAGCCCATAAAGGGATTTGCGGAGACGACATACTCTATTCTCCCCCGTCTCCGTAAACCCCGAGGAAGATCCATGTAGATTTCCTCATCCAAATCCCCATGGAGGAACGCATTGTGAACATCCATTTGGTGTAATTTCCAATCTTGGAAAGCTGCAACTGATAGAAAAGAACGGACCGTGACGTCTTTGGCTACAGGGGAGAAGGTTTCATGATAATCGAAACCTTCTTTTTGTGTAAATCCTTTAGCCACAAGTCGTGCTTTGTATCGTTCAATCGTCCCGTCTGCACGATATTTGATCTTATACACCCACTTGCACCCAATTGGTTTCCGCCGAGGAGGTAAGGTTACAAGTTCCCATGTTTCATTCTCCATTAGGGCTTGTAATTCTTCCTCCATAGCTTTCTGCCAACGTGGGTCAGTGTGTGCTTCATGATAACTAGAGGGTTCTCGCTCTTCGATATGGAACAAATGTATCGTCTATGTTCCGAGATAATTGATTAAAGGAAACATAAGACGAAATTGGGTATGGGATACCCGGTATATTTTTGGCAGCACAAACATAATCCTTGGTCCACGTTGGTGGGCGAGTGATTCGTCCCGTAACGTCGTGGTGGATCCCGTGATGGCACATGTGAAGAATCCGTAACATCTTCCGATGTAGGACTAGGAACTTCTTCGTTGGATATATTCTCCGGTACTGGTTCCATCATCGTTGGAGAAGGAATATTATCCGAAATGTGATTTGATGCTAAAGGGCTGCCGGAGCTCCCAGGAGATCTAATCAAAAAATAGTTAGGCCCTTCATCTTCAGTCAAGGGCGTACCTTTGTTGCTTGATGCTGTCTTGTCTTCCGAAGAATCCCCTTTTCAAAAGGAAAATGTCTTCGTGAAAAGTTACGTCCCTGCTAACGAAAAATTCTTTCGTGGATGGATCAAATACACGATATCCCTTTTGTAAACTCGGGTATCCCATAAATATACATCGCCTGGCACGAGGTCCCATTTTGTCCCGAGGTCCCACTGTGGTGGCATAACATAAGCATCCAAAAATCTTCGATGGTCCAATGCTGGCTTCTTCCCAAAAAGGACTTCAAAGGGACTCAGTCCGTTTAGGACCTTTGTTGGCATCCGATTGATCAAATATGATGCTGCTGTTACACAATCTCCCCAAAAATCTTCTAGGATAGATGCCTGAAACTTTAATGCACGTGCAACTTCCAATAGATGCCTGTGTTTCCTCTCTACTACTCCATTTTGTTGTGGAGTATATACACATGAACTCTCGTGCAAGATGCCATGTGACGAGAAGAGAAATGAGCAATCATGATTAAAGAATTCCTTCCCATTATCTGTCCGAATGCGCTGAATGGGCTTCCCAAATTGATTCTTTGATAAGGAAATGAAATTCCTTAAATTCGGGAAGACTTGATTTTTAGATTGCATAAGAAAAATCCATGTGGCTCTAGAATAATCGTCCACGATAGTGAGAAAGAAACGATAACCATCATGGTGTGGTATATGATAAGGACCCCAGACATCGACATGAATCAATGATAAAATGCTATTTGCACGACTTTTGCTAAGAGGAAAAGGTGCACGTGATTGTTTCGCCAAAGGACGATATGGCAATGATGGAAAGGGAAAAAAAGAACTATGACCCATTCTTGAATGCAAAAGAAAGTCTTTATCATTGGTTGTCGATTACACAATGATTGTTTATTCAAGGGATTGCAAGACAAATCTAAATTTTCCGGAAGGCCGGTCCAAAAAAATAATCCTTCGAGAGATTACCCAAGCCCATCATTTTGCCAGTCGAAAGGGCCTGAAAGAAGCAGGTATCAGCATTGAATAGTACTTGACAGAAATTTTCTTTGCAGGCTCTAGACACGGAAATAAGGTTGAACTGGAAATCTGGGACATAGAGAACATTTTCCAGAGTAATATTTGGACTGAGATTAACTGTCCCTGTTGTGGTGACAAGAGTAATATTCCCATTTGGTAGTTGAACAGAAATAGGAATATCTAATTTTCTATGAATTTCAGAAAACAAATTCTCATTGCAGATGATATGGTCACTAGCCCCTGAATCAATTATCCAAGCATTTCGAAATCGAATTTACTGTGCAATGAGAAATACCTGAAAAACACTTCCTTTATTGGAAATGTCCAATTTTTGTAATGCCTACATAATTTGTTGATATTGCCCATTTGTAATGGGCTGATTTAAATTTGAGCCGGTGACTTGATATGCTGCAGCCGAGATTTCTTTCCCCCTTTTTTCTTTTTCTCCGGGTTTGCCATGAAGTTTCCAGCAATTTTCAATTGTGTGGTGGGGCCGCTTGCAGTAGTCGCAAAATAATTTTCCTTTTCCTTTTGAAAATTGCCCATAGCCTTTTGATCCGGCCGAAAATTGCCCACCGTTGGATGGCTTTGATCCGAACGCATTGCCACCGTCGGATTCGGGCGCATGATCGAATGCCTTGGAGCCGTCCGATTGCTGCATCCGATCTGAGCCGTCCGTCCCTGACCCTTTAAAGGGTCGCGAACTCGCGAACCCTAATCCTTCGGATCGCCTCTCTCTCTCCCGATCTAGGGTTCCTTGGCTCGATTCCTTCCGCTCCCCGCGAGCCGCGAGCGCGATGCTTTCTCCTCCTTTCGTGCTTTCCGTGAGATAAGTCGCCGGTTCTCCTCTTGGACGGCCAATTGAAAGATGCGGCCGAGCGGGTGTGGTACGGTCCATCGCCGAGAATCTGCGATCGGAAGGTTAGGTACGAATCATTCAATATAAGGAGAAATCGAGTTGTTTTTCTCTCGTCTTTGATAGCCCCGTATTGCCGCAATGTCGTCTCGGGCCCGTCGAGTTTTTCTTCGGCGTTTCTAGCTCATTCCAGTGCGGACGGTTTGTTGAAGCACGCCGTAACACTCATGTTTCCCTGTTTTTAATTCGGAAAGTGCTTGCGTGAGTGAAAAATCTTCGCTTGATCTAGTCTTCCATACATTTCCTTTATGTTGTCCCACATGATTTTCGAGTCTTCGTGGGTGGTAATCCGGCCGCGATCTCTCGGGCTTATGCAATTTCCTATCCACGTTCGCACTAACCGGTTACACTTTCTCCACTTTGTCGTGCCATTTTCTCGTTCGGCCGGAACGGCGACGAGCCGTCGATGAACCCGTCCTGTCTTTGGTAACGAGAGCCCGTCGAACTCTCGTGCCTGTGTTGCATATCCTTCGGATCCCGTGAGAGGGTGGCTTATGAGCCGCAACTCCGGTCCATCCGCGGCGGAGACGAACAAGGCGTCGCGGGTTCGGGTCGTCCTGATGGCCGCGATGGAATACGGCAAGTAGCCGGGTTGAAAAGCTGGGTAGGGATTTGCGCCCATACCCGGATTCACGGATCCGCCTGGAAAACCCGCATTCGGTCCTCCTGACCCGTGACCCGCATTTGGTCCTCCTGACCCGTTTGTTTGACCCGCATCCATGATTGGAACCTCTGGCCCGCCCGTCTGTGAAATCCCAGGCCCACCCGTGAAGCTTGCCCCGCATCGGTTGGTGGGCTTTCATTGGGCCGAGCGAATCCGGTAGCCCACATTCCTGTGCAATGATGGATTTGGGTCGGGCCCAAAATAAAATGGGAAAGGTACCCACCGGTAAGGATGGCCCCCATGGGCGGCCCGCAATGGGCCGCTGGCCCACAATGGGTCCGGCTCGTGATGGGTTGCCCGGACTTGTCCGAGCCGGGTTTGTTGCTGGTCACCGTGGGGACTTGGGCGGACGATTGTTGATCTTGAACTTCGAGGAGATCACTTGCTCAATCGATGGAGAATCACGAGCCATTATGGGTAAGGAAGAATTCTCGTCTTCGCCTTTTAAAATTTGATTCCTTTGCCGGAGTGTTTGTTCTCCGTTTTGCGGTCGAACCGCCGGTCAACAGTAATCAAAGCGGAAGCAATTAAGAGCAGACGGCCGCTTCCGATACCATGAAAGTAAATGAGGTGCGAAGTAGAAGATAGAAGACAACAGAATATGAGGAAAATGTTTTTGTATATCTTGACATTCAATGTACAATTGATGCAATTTATAATACAAGAAGTGTACAAGAAAGGAAATGAATCATGTAACAAATCAGATCCAATATTGAAAAGAATCTTGATTTATTTAGAGTATCAATTCCAATCGCAATCGGATATCGCATATCTTCCAACACTCTCACCGGCCTTTGCTAGCGACTGTCAATTGATGCTAGAAAAGAAAAAGGAAGAAAAGAAAATTTTGGACCAAAATGCCCTTGGCTAATTGGCAAATTTAGCCGGTTGGTAACCGGTGACGTCAATCCATTATTTAAAACAACCAAAGTCATTTCAGACTCTTGTTTGAAATAAAATTTTCTTCGAACCCTTATTTGAGAAAGGGGATATGTTTAGCAAAAGTCATAAAATTTATTAGGATAGTGCAATTGAGTCCTAAAACTTACCAAAAGTACAATTAAGTCCTAAAACTTGTCATGTTGGTTAATTTGAGTTCTTCCGTCAATATCGTTAATTTAGACTAACGGAAAAAAGCTGACGTGGCATTTTAAATTATTTTTTAATGCCACATCAGCATTTCTAATTGTTATTTTATTCAATCTTATTTTAATTAAATTAAAAATTGAAAAAGAAAACCTAAAATTTTATTAAAAAACAATAACTGAAAAAAAAAAACAAAGGGAGAAGGGCGGGGGCTTCAGCTGTTGCTGCCGCCCATCGCCGGAAGAGCCGGCGTTGACGGCCCTCACCCTCACCCGGGCGAGGGCCGACAACCCTTGCGGCGAGTGTTAGGGTGCTCAGATTTGGGCACGCCGGCCCTCACGAGGGGCCGGCAACCATCGCTCGCCCTGGGCGAAGCGTCGCAGGCCCTAGGTGAGGGCCAACAATCGTCGCCAGGCCCAGGCCAACCTCGTCGAGGGCCTACGACGCCTCGCCGAGGGTGGTCGATGGTTGCTGGCCCCCCATGAGAGCTGGCATGCCCAGATCTAAGCGCCCTTGCACTCGCCGCGAGGGTCGCGCGCCCTCACCTGGTGCCGACGAGGACTCCCCCTCGTTGGGCGATGGTCGCTGACCCCCCCCATGAGGGCTGACCCCGACCCTTCCGGCGTGGGCGACGGCGACTGAAGAATTGAACAATTTTTTTTTTTGTTTTTTAATTCCACCACTTTTTTTCCAGTTTTGTTTTTGTTTTTTAATCTAATTTAAAAAGAATTGAATAAAAAAAAGCCATGTGAAAAATAAAAATTACTTTAAAATGCCACGTCAGCATTTCCGTTAATCTAAATTGACGGTATTAACGAAATAACTCAAATGAACCAACATGACAAGTTTTAGGACTCAATTGCACTGTCCTGATAAGTTTTAGAACTTCTACTAAACATATCCCTTGAGAAAATGAGAAGACTTCGGGCCTATTTTTGGAAATTTCCCGTTGAATTACAAAAAATGCTCATTGTCAATAGCTAAGTCATGGTCCCAAAGGGCCAGGCCCACAAAATTGCTAAAAAGTAGCTGAAAGTCCATTTGGGCCCAAAAATATATAGCCAGGAATGGGCCTAATAACCATCAAGGCCCGAAAAGTTAAACGGGCCGCAGTGCCGTGGCCGGCCCGGCCCGTTTAACATTGAACAGCCCTCCCTCCTTCACATCAACCCTCAGGTTTTTCCCCTTCTTCGTCCCCAATATCAAACGGCAGATCGTCTGAAGCGGCAAGCCACGTCATCGTCCTCTTCATCCCTGATTGTGTAGCCAACGAACCCCTCTCCCTCTGTCTCTCTCTCTGAAAAGCGACGATGGCGACGCCGTCGGCGGCGGTGGAGGACAATAAAGCGGAGAAAGAGGGGACCCAACTGCTGGGCTCGCCGACGTTCACCGAGCTCCAAAACGGCCGATTCAAGTGCGTCGAGACTGGCCACGAGATGCTCGCCAAGGACATGGACCCCTACTCTCGCAGCAAACGGTGTCGTCTGGGCCTCATCGACTTCGCCCTGGCCCGCAATAAGCCTCCCCTCAACATGTTCGAGCAAGACCCACTTTGCCGGTAATCAAAAAGATGACTCCTTTGCATGTTAAATCATGTTTTTTTTGTCTGATAAGCTGGAGGAAGTGGATGGAGAGGGTTAATTCGTTTCGGATTTTGTGTGTTTTGGAGGTTGAAGATTTAAAGCATAGCTGAACTAGTTTGGTTTTGGACAGATGGATTGATTGATTATTGGTTTCTCGTTGGTGGGGGAGATTTTGTTTCGTTTTACTGGTTTTGTTGCCCGAAATGCAAATATTTGGATGATTGTCGTTTTTCCGCCCTTCCCCCTTTGACAAATGAGGGAGGGGAATGGAAGTCTCGACGCTGATCCAGCTCTCTGTTTATTCTGCTTTTCAGTTCAAAGTTAGTATGCAAATTGACTGGAGATACAGTGAACAAATCAGAGGAACACATATGGAAGCATATCAACGGGAAACGGTTCCTCAACAAACTAGGTTTGTATGTTTACTCTCAGTTTAATAATCAGTAGCTTTCGAAAACTATGCATGAGATAATGTAGGATGTCACACTATCACTGCTTTTGTTAATTTTAATCTATGTGGTTTGCTTACACTGTCAGAAAACACTGAGGTTTATATTTTTATGTTGACAAATTGAAAGGACAGGGATGTTTGAAGTTTTATGTGATAATGATCATGGTGATATCTGGTAACAGAGCAGAAGGAAATGGAAAAGCTGGCACAGAACAATTTGACGGAAGAAGTGGATGAAGAGCCAAAAAAGGCATCAAAACAGAAAAGGGACAATTTAGATAAGAAGCAGAAGAAGGAAAAGCAGAAGTCTGCTGGTGAAATAATTTCGGAAGTCAGAGACTCTGCTGAGAATAACAGTGACATAGAGGATGCCGACTTCTGGATGCCTCCTGTCGGAGATCGTTGGGACTTTGATGATGGGGAAGATAGATGGGGATCTGATGCAGAGTCAGGGCAAGACAGTGATGAAGAAGCTGATGGAACAGGTATGTTTTCATGAGTACTGAGCTTATATTCTATATAGCGAGTGACGGTTAGCTCGAGTCACAACACCCATTACCTAGCATCATGGCTTGAGTAAAATATTTTTCTGAATTGTATTCTTTAGTTACATCGTCTTAGGATTACTTATGCCGTTACAAATACTAGAAGGTTAATTTCCTGAGGCAGGGGAAGACATTGGCATGAGAATCAATGATTGACATTGAGGATACTGAGGATTTGTTAGCAATAAAATGGAATGGATTGTTGTGACAGTTTTTTGGAACATATTTTCCTGTACTTCAAGATTATGTTTCAGATTGTGGGTGCTCTTCTAATTTTCTTTTAACAAATTTTGCAATATTTTCCTGAACTAGACGGTCTCAATGAAGTTGACGACAAAGATTCCGAAGAGATTTCTGTGAGGTAACGTCATGCCACTCGATATCCCATTCATTTATTATTTTTAGATGGGGTGGGGAGCAGTTGGTGAATCCCAGGTTGATATTTATAAATGCAGGACAAAAAGGATGTCGATTGAAATTGGACCCAGCAGCTTTGCTTCCAGGAAGAAGAAAAGTAGAAGAAGTCATACTGATTGAGGCCCTAAGCAGTGATTTGTTGTTTTGGCAGGTCCATTGTACTAGATTTTTTGAAATCTTCCATTAAGGTTGTTTGTCTGACCCATCAACAAAGAAGTTTCCGATTATGAAGCCGGTGAACTTCCACTTCTATGTGAAAATGAACGATGTTATTCTCTACCTTTAAATTTTGCTCAAAAGGGGTGGTTCGTTCAACTTATATCCTTACAATCTGTTCTTGATCAATTGAATTAGAAGTTTAGAGCTGTAGGCAGGAAGTGCTTTTCAGAATACCTATGATGGATTTTCCTTTTCCTTCTTGTGGCAACAACTGAAGCATTGTTTAATGAGTAGTTACCATAATTATCGATCAAACACAACTTGCATGGTTTACTTTTTTGTACTAGGCATAGATGATGCTGTCCGACCACTTCTAATACTGAAGGTTTCTTCCATTCTCCCCTAAATAAAGATGCCTACAGTAGCCATATGTGTGGTTTTGTTTTCTAGTCACTTACCTATGTTAAGAAGTGCAAATCCTTTTTGAACTGCAGGTCTGTAGTCGCCTGTTAAATCAAGAGGGTAAGACAACATGCTTATTTCGGACATTCTATGAAGAGCACATGTTAGTTATTGCGTTTGTTTCAGGAGGCTGCCAAAAAGGGGAAAACAATCTATGCCGTTGATGTAATCATCTTTCTGCCGAGCATTTTTAGTGCCGAGCAGAGCATAATTTATTTTCATTGTGTGAATCTAATCATATGAAACCATGTTTTTCTTTAGTAAAATCCTACAAGTAATACTTTAACACCATTTGATTTTGGACATTGATATTTAAAGAATGGCTGTGAAATATGGATATCATGGTTGATTTTCCTTCCTGCTTGTTCACTTTTAGAAGTGCTTGGATCGGTGCCTCTTTGTTGTATTTTAATCTGTTCCAAAGTAGCGATCCCCAAACTCCCCCATGCCTGGAATCACACGCGCATTCTCATCCAATGATGCATCAATCTCTGAAGTCACAATCTTCATCTTCGGAAATCTTTTGCATACCACATGTATACCTTGAGGTGCCTGCAATGTGACATTTAAATTGCAGCAGAACTTAAAATGCGCTGCTTTTGGTGGCTTTGGAAGAATATGAATTACCAACTTCACTTACTGCTATAAGATTAATGAAAATGATATTAGACTCTGATACACCCTTGCTGAGAAGTAGAGTTATGGCCTTGACGGCAGAGTTCCCTGAAAAATTATGTATTTACGCACACTGTTCATGTCTGTCTCGGCTGGTTTATAAAGTGATGGCAACTATTTCTGTGTTTCCAAACCTGAAGCAAGTACTGGATCGAGTAAGAACACATGGCGGCTTGAGATGTCTGCGGGTAGCTTTTCATAGATCAGCTGCACCAATATCATTGCCAAAGTATAATTACCATATTGTTGAAATAAGAATGAGCATCCGATCACTTAGCTTTACGAACCTGCCTGCCGCTATTACCCTCTCTATGAAAGAGAATTTTGCCAATTTTGATTCCCTTGCAGCAGGCCCTTAATGCATTCTCCATGCTCTCGCCGCTGGCGTATGCACAATCAATTATGAGTAAATCCATTTAATTTTTGCCACTCTTACTTGAGTTGTTAGTTCAGTGAATCAAGTGCATGCAAGCACAACACTAGCAGAAAGCATAACTCTTTAGTATGCACAAGGAGACCAAATAGCTCAACAGTGGCATGAGTGGAGAATTCGATGGTATGTAAAAGCAGACAAAAGCTTTGGTAAAGTTTCCAGGTTGAGACAGCAACTTTGTACCCTTAATTTCCTTCTCGGTAACTATGCCATCCATTAGTTACCAACAAAGAACCTTTGCTATCACTTATTCCGATTGAACGGACGTAAGGGAGCAAGACTCATTTATTGCAGCTGAAAGAAATCCTCAAGACCGAAAACTGTCTACTTTAATCTGCAGATTGGAACCTAACAGACACTGATGCTATTCCAAAGAAGTAGCCAGAGCACCACAAGAAATTTTCTGCATAATCATAACAAACTGCTATGCTTGATACTCGCCAAACTTTGAAAATATGCACAAGTACACAAGTAGCCCTTAAATGTTATGAGCCCTTAGTACTATGGATAGCTGACCATGTCATATTGAATGTACAATGGATAGCTGACCATGTCATATTGAATGTACAAACGATATAACATACCTTCTGATGATCGAGACTCCACACAACCTTTTGCGGAAAACGACTCCAGTGTATACAGATCCTGAGAGGAATGAAAGGTATTCAATTTCACTAGTGTCTATGACAAAAAGCAGATATTTGGCACATTTCATTTGAGTAATTTGGGGAAGGGCTTTCGCTCAAGTCTATTCCAACCATAATTTATAGACTACAGAGACTGAACAACGCATATGTACAAGTGAAAAGACTTAATGTAAAGAATCAGTGTATCTACTATCGTTCTGTTTTTTTTTTTTTTTTTTTACTTGTCTTACTCCAACTCTTAATTTATTCTCAAACTTTTACCCTGCCTCTTTGCAAAGCATGAAAATCGAAACCTACACCTGAAACTAATCGTCCCACCCCACTCTCCCGAGAATATCAGGATTCAAACCCCGCCCTCCCTCCCTCCCTCTTCCCATATGGGAAGGGTGGCCACTGGGTACAGTCATCCTGTTCAACAAGGAATGTAGAAAGCATTTTCTGACAACCTGTTGGAGTAGTTATCTGTTTTTCAGAGAAGGGGAGATGGCCAAGTCCGTGCTCCACTACCTGAAAAAAAATGGCATCCAAAACAAATCAATAATTAAAACAGAGATTATTTCTCCTGTTCTCTAGACTGCAGCAATAGCCAAATTGCTTACCAAGCGAATAAGACGATCAGCATAGAAGACAAAGTCATGTTTTGTTGTTCTGACATCGCGTATAAGTGTGTGCATACCCCGTATCTGCAAATAAAAACAATCATGAAGTAGTCCATGGTATTAGTCTATTAGTCTCTAGGCAAATATAAATGAGTTTGAAACACAAGTGGTTTCCCATGTTGTACGAAAGGAACTCTACTGGAACACGTATAGAAAAATTAAGAAATCGTCATAGCTATGTGAATGATACCTGAAAGGTAGAAGTAATCACAAATAAATTAGCGTATATCTTGCATAGATCGTGCTGGCCAAGCTTTGTATGAATATGTTGAACTATCAAGTCAATTGCAACATCATTATCTCCTCCTCGAGGGATGATGACATCAGCAAACTTTTTTGATGGCAATATGAACTCATCAAAACTAGGCTTCACAAACCTGTCATACTGAAAATTAAAGTAAATGGCCCGGTAAGACAACTTGTACACAGAATCTTTTAAAGTAAAGTTGCAGTGTATCCCTCCTTGGTTTTAGCGGGAATGTGAGTGGTTTCTTTTGAAGGAATGACACGCCTCCTCATTGATTGAGATGGCATCTATATGAGGTAGGGATTCAGATTACTAACTTGGTCAAGCACACCTTGAATGTCTCTGCCTCTTTCAATGGTATCCCGTTGAATCCTCCGTGCAAGTCGTACATCACAATCTGCACTGAAGAAGTGTTAGCATGGTTATTAGATTGTAACCCTGAATTTCGTGCAGAAAGCTTAGCTTGTGCCGCCTAATGATGCAGGGAATTATGTTAAGATAACATTTCTTAAGTCAGCAGGGGTCTAAGAACTATTACATTGAGGTAAGATTTCTCAAGTCCCAAGCAATTTAAATTCAGAAAGGCAGAAACCCGCGCTGGAAAGCTCAAAGACAGGTCAGATCCTCTCAAAAATAGACAGAACTACTTGCTCTCCTGTACGAATGATACAGAGACAAGGACCATAAGAGACCTGTGTCAACGAAGATCTTCATGTTCATGAGATCACGAACTCGAGGATCATGAAGGACAAGAATTCCTTCTAAAATTATAACGTCGGAAGGGTTGACCTACACAAATCAAAGAAACAGCAGTATAAAGTAGGTGAGTATCTAATTGAAAGGACCTACAGATAGTGACAAACCAAAACAAAAGAAAAGGGATCTTCATGGATGTGATAGCAATGTATGAGCCATTGTAATGCTGGACATTCCTCCGCCATAAATTTTTTATGGCGATGGTACTCTTCTCAGACAAAACCAGGGTCTCACTCATGGAAGAGACTATAATCTTCCCAAGATGATTGAAAGTTGGCTGTAGCTACGAGTCATGAAAGTGCTTCTGTTGATTGACATTGCAGCTCAAAAGATAGTCTGCAACGTGCATATACATTTAGTACCTTGCATGCTGCTTCAGTGCTTTTATGGCTCTTGAAATTGTACTCAGGTATGCTGACTTCCTGACCACGTTTTAGCTTTTCCATGCATGAAAGGAGTAGTTCTGTATTGAATGCATCTGAGCAATGATTGAAAATGTCAAATACATAGTTGCAGACCCTTCAAGCTCGAAGCTCGTACCGAGCAAATTGACCAGTAAACTCACCTGGATGGTCAAAATTGTACTCATGAACCTTCTGCAGTTTCTCATCACTCAGTGAGTGGTAGAAAGAATCCTGCAAGATGCAGAGAAAAGCAATTAGCATCAATATTCATTCCAGGATAGCAGAATTTGGCTGGAGAGAAAAGAGAAGGTTTCCTCTTTCCCATATAGAACATTTTACATGTATGAATTGCTTACATAGTTAGATAGCATGAGACAATTTGATCTCTTCATTTTTTGAACTCCAAAAATTAAGTCCGAAAAGAAAGGGCTATTTCCTGCCACTTGCCTTATTTACGAGTCATAATTACATCCTTATATTCCATTTTCTACACAAAGCTTTACGAGTGTCTCCAACAAATCTATCACTAGAGCAGAGCAAACTCCACTCATTTATCAACGAACGTTAGTTTAGTTCAAGAGGCATCCAACCATGAGACATGATCATTTCAACCTTTCCAAAAAAAAAAAAACTTTATGCTTCAGTAAATCAGTGAGTTGCCCCTGTTCAGAGAGACGAACACTCAGTGGAACTCTTTCAAATTTCAAGCAAGGTGTCGAATGTTATTGTCTTTCCTAGTAAACTCCTGTTGTTACTAGCATGGCAGAAAGAGCCAATCAGAGGCGGAATCCACATAAGTCCACAACTTCAGTAAGGCCTGGAGGTGGGACCTTGACTCCTACACAATGTGTTTGGCTAGGGTAGTGGCCATGTAAGTTGCTGTTGGGCCAGCTTTGACATAAGACAACCTCACGTTGCTCTTCTCGGCGTTTCTCGGATAACGTCATTTGCACCGCAAAAAAGGAAAGGTTCACCGTACGATTCTTTTAGCCGTTGCGATTTGTCACAACGTCAATCCATAAGGACCGGTCACCAGAGGCCCTCACCTGGTTCACGAGAACAACACTCTCGTGGTGCATCTGCGAGATGATCATGTTGCAAACGGTCGTCTTGCCGGACGCGGTCCCGCCAGCAACACCTGACCGGAAGGCCCAACAAGCAAACACAACAAACCACGAGTCACGATTCGTCCCGTCACAGGCTAAGAGCCAAGATCATCCGAAAAAACTAGAACCAAGCACGGGCACGACACCCGATCACCTATCACGAACGGCTGCTTGAACGGCTCCGGCGCTCTGGCGCTCGGCCCCTCGGATCGAAGCGAGGGGCACCGATCCTCGATGCCATTGGCCGACGCGGCCGCCGACTCCGAGTCCATGGCGAGGGGGAAGCCTCAAGATCGACCTCGGAGATCCGTGGGACGCGGCGGAGCATGCGGCGGTGATCGTGCCTCAACTTCCACGCGGGGATCTGCGATGATACTGAAGGGGAAGGGGGGGAGTGCGTGGCGATTGGAGAGTTTTGGCTTTCGTCTTGTATCGCTGGCGGTGAGGATTTCGAAGGAAGTGAGAGAATTCCCATGCTTTTGCGCGAGTTTTAGCTCCTTTATAAGGAGGAGTTACAGAGAGAGAGAGAGAGATGAGATGAGATCGAAGATCGAAGATCGAAGGCGACGGAAGAAGAGGCAACGAAAAGAGCGGGAAGAGACGAACGTTGTGGGACCGACACGTGGCCATGTTCCGTACTTTGTGGTTGATTGGGTTCGGCTGCTATTGTTTTTTTATTTCTTTTTTCCACCGTGGTTTTGATCTCGACTAAAGAAAAATGTGAAAGTTATTTTTGTCGATTCTCTGCCCCCTTTTCCCATTTGGAATTGGAAGAGTATTTTCTTATTTATTAGATTTTTTTTCACATATGAATTATTTTATTTAGAAAACACGTATAGCTCTAGCATGTTGTATTGGGTGTCAATAGAGACATTAATGTAATGTTTGGTACGACGAAATGAAATAAAAACAGAACGATGATATTGTTATTTTTATAAAATGAATTTAAGAATGGAGTGCAATCAAAATTCTTCTGTCTAGTTGTAAGAAAAAAGCGGTGGAAATTTAACTAAATGAGAATTTCATCCCAAATTTAATTTACTATTTATGTGCATTGAATAGTGTATTGATTGATATTTGTTCATCATGTTTCAGAATTACTAAGATTATTCCTTTCAATTGATTGTTAACATATTGTGGTGATTAATCTTTAAAATGGAAATATACTCTGTATTTAAAGTCATCAAACCCTATTTATCATCCAGTAGCGAAATGAATCAACATTTCTCAACCACTGGAAGTGTTTTGGTTTCTAGTTCACTTATTAACAATACTTATAATAGAATTATTTTGATTTTCATTGCACTAATTAAGTGTAACACGATAAAAACAGTGTATTCGATACAACAAAATTTCTTTTATTAGGTGGGTTCCTCTTAACGAAAATCCATTAAATATTTTATGGTTATAATTTAATATTAGAAGAGAAATCTTGACTCCTTCTAGGTCCCGTTTGGTTTTACCAACAAGGAATTCTCATATGGGTTCCTGAAGACATCCTGAATACGAGACAGTCCATTTTGATGTCATTACAGAATATACAAGATTCCTAATGTGAAATTGAATGCATCGAAAGAGTAAAGAAACCCCCAAAAAAAAAAAAAACCAAAGAACAAAAAGAGAAGCCATTAGTTAAGAAGCAAAAACTTTCGAAGCTTTGACGAAGAAATAATCAACTTATGGCCTCCTGAAGATATCCTGAATAATGAGACTGTCCGTTTTGATGTCAATGATGCGATTTCAACATGTACATGCACTCAGCTACTGACCAACTTTTAAATACAGCTGCAACTTAGACAAGGCGGCAAGCCATTGCTCGCTTTGTTGTTCGTATAGATGTGACCAACAGAATCGCCCAATGATCGAAAAGTCAAGGTAAGAGTGAAAATTTTAAAAAAGTATATTGACGAAGAATTACGTCTGAACAAACCAGACCCAAGATGATCATGTAAGCCTAGCTTCTCTCAAACAGTCAGTATGTAGCCGCTGCTTCACATCCGTATCTCCACAATGCTTTAACACAGCAAGTCTCATGTAGAAAGTCAGTCCCTATTTTGGAAGGACAGGCAACTCTCGGTGCCAAGGGGCGTGACTGAATGCTAGTCTCTCCTAGCAAGAATCATTCATGACCCTTCCGCAGATCTGAAACAAAAACAGTGATGATGTGAACTTGCATGTAATCAATCGTGTGCATGTACATACAGTGAATAGTCTTACTGTAGCAGGGAACGCTAGAATTTGAGATACAATCACCACTACAATTGAACATTGAACTTAGAATGGAGTTTTCAAGTCATTTAACAGATTTACTGCTGAAGAAGAAAGCACGGCAAGGGATTTTTAAAAGGCAATGTTACTTAAAGTTGCTCATGTAATCTGACTCATTGGTTCAGAAAACAGAGACAACTAGGTCAGGAAGCTCATACAGAGGATAAAAGGATGAACTTGTAACCCACCTTGATGAAATGTGATTAACAAAGACAAAACTGCGACTTTGATCTCAAAACAGATGATACCAAACATGTACCTGATAATGCATCATCAGATTGTGTTGACCCCTTCAGTCCACAGCTTCTTTCTCACGATAAGAACTCTTTCTTCGGAAGAGGAAAGAGAATCCACCCTAGGTTCAACTTCTGATGACCAGCCATCCCACCCCAAGGCAAGAAGATATTTCCTGATGTAATTTATTACAGAAGGTTTATCTCTTATGATTACAAAGCCCTCTGGCCTTAAAATCCGGTCCATTTCAATCAATAGATCCTCCACCCCACAATTACGCTCATCAATCTCCGAAAAAACTTCCCAGGCATGAAGAAGATCATATGTACGGGGATATGTCGAAAATGCTTCACACCTGAAAAAGGAAAAGAAAAAAGATACATGATATTCATACTAAAAGCTGAGAATGCGAAACAGAGCAGAGAATGTCAAATTCTTTGTTGTCCCTGCCATATCTGCATCATACTCAGTGGCTGTCAAATATCTACGTCATCAACAAGATTAACTACAGTATATGTTGACTGGTAACAGGAAATACTCTGTATGGATAATGTATGAAAACAAATGCATGACCTAAAATGATAATAGGCAGGATCAATACCAATCATGAACAGTTCCAATAAAGCCTCGATCATAGATAATCTTCAATTTGGCAGAGGCATGAACAGGAGCTACATTCATAACCCAAACATCTTTGTCATTTAGGGCAGCTGCAAACCCGCCAAGGTTAGAATTCATGTCCATGACATTTCTAATTGAGTTCTTATGGAAGATAGGTCTCATCTGCTTCCAGTAATCATCAACTCTAGAACGCCATACACTCTGCATAAAAGATCATGAAATCTCTTATTAGAATGATAGCTAAATCCTCAATGTAGTGGCACATTGGTCATGCAAGCAGGCACTTACAGTATCCTCTTGAAACTCTGCAGGAGTGACACCAATTTCTTCCAGGCGAGGAGGTGGTGCAGTAAGCCTCCGAGGCCAAGGAACCAATCCACTCCATCTTTCCCGGTGCATCCCTTTTCAAAAAAATAAATAGGATAATGAAAATTAAGTTTACTTGCACCACCAAAATTTTAGTCAATATCAAGGGAGAAATAGGCGTTCACCAAAAAGGCAATTGATAGAAGAAAAGTTATCAGCATGTATCTCAAATTATGTCCCTTCGGTGAAGTCTTTTTGCCACCCAAACAAAAAATTGTGATTCTCATCACTATTATCAATCAAGGTGAGGGCAGACTAAAGGGAACTCTATAATCTGTCCACACCATTCAACCATTTATGTTTACCAGACAGATGCAGTTATTATTTCACAAAGACAGCTAATGCCTACTGTGATAATCTGAAGACAACAGAGTCATCAGATCACAGAGTGATCCAGGAAGAAGTCAAGTGATATCTCATTCATAGGTCATTATTTTACGTGAGACGACCCTCCTTCCCCAGAGGCAATTTCTAAAGAAAACCAACAAGAATTTGAAATGAGGGCGACTAATTAAATTAGCCATACACGAATATACTGATCATACATAAGTAACAGGATGCACGATTTCAGCAGTAAAGATATTATGAAAGCACTCACTTGCCGAGTAAGGGGTGATGCATGCCTTCATGAGAACATTCCAACTTGCATCTGGATCATCATCAGAGCTGCATAGAGGGGGTTTGGTTCCTTGATCTCTCTTCAAGTAACAACTATTACTCATCGGTTTTGCCCATATAACAGTTTGGTCTTTCTTAGCTACAACTCTCCAGCACATTCTTCTAAGAAGATCATACATGGAGTTCCAAATCTTTCGGTTCTCCGGATCATGCGCATAGGCTTCAGGAGAGGAGTACACAAAATATCCTCCTGGTCTTAGTAGTCTGTCAAGTTCTAATAATAGAATGCCATCTCTTTGGAGCCAATCTATTCTGCATCGTGAACAATGAGCCAGTTCAAAAGATCTACTTGGATAAGGAAGTCTTTTGGTCCCCAATACACCAAGAGTAGAAGGAATCCCCCTCTCTAATGCAAATTGTATTTGATTCTCATGCACGTCATTAGGTGCAAGTGACATGGCCATAATATCGAGAGGAAGAAGGTAAGCCCCAAAACTTGCGACTCCACACCCCACGTCAAGGACATTCCTGATACTTCCCCCATTGTGAAGCTTATCCCCAGGAAACTTTAGCATCTACAATTCATAAGTAAAGCCCAAAAAGCACACAATGAGTTTATGGGCTTAATGATTGCAGCTAGATAAAAAAAATGTACAGTAAATCAAATGATGTCCCCTCCTATCCAAAGGAATAATTTGAACATAAGAAAGAAAAGCTTCTGCCTCTTTCCCCACTGAGGGTCAACAGATAATAAAGCACCTAGGTCATACCTTAGCCACTGCCATGATGTACTTGTCGGCCCCATCATGAAAATGGGTTCCACCACCAGGGAAATTAATCTTGTCCCCATTCACAACCATCCAATGCTGATCAGATTTCTCCTGTGCAAGATGTGTGTGCGGTATGTTTGCTCTCCACACTTCATCCCTGCTTGCTGGCCACCTGATAGGTATCTGATATTCTAGAAATAATTATCAACATCAGATCCGACTGAGGCCAACCTAAACTGGACTGCTGTACAAGAGCGGCAAAAGAAACCAAGAACCTTATAGCCAACAGGGGGAGGAATCAAGCAGTTGTAACGGCGCTCGGGTGGTGGACAATGCCGTTCGTAGTGCTCCATCAAAGTCAAGTTGGGCTTCAATTTCATTTGGTAAATGAGGTTTCTATCCAAACAAGGTATCAATTCCGAGAATCTCATATCACATACCTAAATAGACCAAAAAGAAGGAATTATCCAGATGAGAAGAGCTCCATGAGGAGATCATAAAGATCAATTAAAAGCAAAATTGACGAGCCGAACATCAAACTGCAGGGATTCGACGGACAAATTCTATCTTTCAATGATACAACCACATTCGCAAAATGATCGAAAGAGGTCGGAACAGATGCACTCAAGAACACAAGCAACGAGCTAAACATAACCCACATCGTCGCAGACTTGCAAATGACAAGACCGTTGTTTGTTCACAGACACCGAAAGTATAGAAGTCCGAAATTAGCGGGAAAATTTCTCGAAAAATGCCGTACGCCATTTTGATGCAGCGATTGCATCGCTAAACTTGAAACAGAAAGCCGGTCATTTTTCAGTTTACTGATTTTGAAGTCTCCACACAGAAACCGGTGGGACTTGCAGACTTGCGGGATGGGACAACGCAGTAAAACCGGCCAAACGAAAAGAAAACGCGAAGTTAAACGGAATCGAACTCCAAAGGTTGCAAGAAACAGTCTTTCACCACAAAAAAAACAATGAAACTCCGAGCGCGACTTACGGGAATGCTCCTGGGAACATCGGGATTGCGCTCCCGGTCGGCGAACAGATCGTCCAAGTCGCGACGGGGCACGAACCGGCCGAGAACTGGGTCGGCCTCTTCCGACCCGAGGCCGTCCTCGTCGGATCTCGAGATACCCGGAGCGACCGAGGACCCGTAGTACAAGCCCACCAGCCCCAGGACCGCAATCGCTCCGATCAGAACGTACTTCACCGCGATGGCATGAGGCACGAACTCGCTCTTGCTCTTCATCGGAACCGAACCGACCCGAACCGAACGGGACCCGCGACGAGATCCTCCGGAGCCGAAGCCCCGAGCCAAAAGACGCGATTTTGACGGAGGAGGACGGAGGGCGAGGGAGACGGATTGGGGGCGGGGGCGGGGGGGCGGTTTGGCTTTGCGGCGACGGCGACCGACGCAGTTCCCGAGCTAAGTTTTCGGAGCTGGGGACGGACTGTCCTGTCATCCATTTAAGTAAGCCAGTTGCGCGTGTGCATGAGAGATCAGGTGCGGTCGAGCCCACGGGTAGCGGGGACCCTGGTCAACACTTTTGACTTTCGGGAAATGATGACGTTGAAAAAGAGAATAAAGAGCGTCGCTGGAAGAGGGGACACCATTCCTTGCTTATTGCTTTCTCCCCCGAATTTGAAGGCCCAAAAAAATCATATTAAGAATTTTTTTTAATAATTGAACCTGGTGAGGATTTTGTCAAATAATATCTGGGAATCGCTTGTTAAGAGAATTTTTACAAAAACATAATTTCGTATCGTTTGAAGGAAAAAAATAAAAAACGTTTTGATTCTTGAATTGTTACCACTTCCAGTAACTTCGTACTTTGCTTACCCTTAATTAACGGTCCTACGATCTCTGTTGGAACAGGGATTTTTTTCTTAATTTATGTCTGGACCAATCGGGGGAAGAGAGAGAGATAGAGAGAGTTATTAGATTTGGAGGAGGCTACGATTTCGGGTCCAGTGGGGGCGGGTGGGGCCCGAGGGAGGTGGTAAAGCGATTTTCCCCAAACGCCCACCGGCTGATCGGGGAACGAGTCATTTCACCGAGGTCAATAAAGTCTTTCCAGGGTAGTATGGGGATTTTGTCTTTCTCTTCTTCTTTTTTTATTTTCTTAATTGAAAAATGGATCTCGATGGCACCGATGTCCGGAAGGAGGAGAGGCCGAGGAGCCGCGTGGGGTGCGGAGCGAAGCGCGGCGCGATGCGCGTGAGGCACACGACCCAATCGAGTTCCGTGAACTCTCGGATTTTTTTTGTCGTTTCTGTGGGACGGAGCTGACAATCGATGCGCCAGTGCTGCGCGCGTCGAAGTCGTTGAGCGGGGTTAGCGCGTGGGGGTGGGCGCTGGGATTTGCCTTTTCGGCTTGCCTTTAGTTGGTCATGAGCTGGTTCTTCCTTTCGGGTGGGGGGAGTGAGGAGCGGGGAGCCCGCGGCCTGTTGCCTGAAATTAAATAGCGATGCTTCTATTTGAAGAAAGAATCTGAACACATTGTAGGCCCAAAAAATAAATAATAAAAATAAATAATTATTATGATATTTGCTTGTTGCTTACATTCGAGTCTATTTACAGTTGATAAATCAATTATACTTATTGGGTGTTTAATATGGCTGGCTTGTATTCTCACATCTCGCGTAAAATGTCGAATTTATAAAATTAGTTTTGATTAGTTTCCATTTATTTATGCGAAGTAGATTTGCAGATTTTTCTTGCCACGGAAGTGGTTAGAGAGAAGGAGGTGGATTGGAGTATCTTGCATCGCTTTTCTACAAGATTTTATGTGCTTTTTATATATGAATGATCTCTTTGAAATTATAGGCTCAAAATTATGGGTTGTACTTTATAACATTGTAAAAGATGAGTTCTACCTTAGTTTCACGTGTGTGGGTCTCAAATTTCACGTGTTACTCGTATCATGAGGCTTAATTTCATTTGATTGCATACTTCTTTGGTGATACGGCACATGAGACATTGGTCCTCGTGAGGCTTAGCATTTTAGGTTGCGTTTGATAATTTGAATTTGGATAAAATAACAATATGTCATATGTGGTGCTTGGCAATATCCTCCATACTTGAATAAAATGATGGTTAAAATTATGGGGGGCAGATGTGAGAGCCAACTTGGATTAAAAAAAGTTAAAATAACTTAACAACCAATGTTGTTGTCTTATAAGGATAGAGTGATGGAGTGACATGCACTGCCAAAGGACCATAATTGCGACAATTGATCGTGATCACTTCCAACCACCATGTGATCTTTGTAGCCTTCGACCACTGTAGATCGTCATCACTGGGAAGTTGATCATGTTTCGACAACTAAGAGTGAAAATGAGAAGTTATATGTCACATTACTATTAACATTGAAGAACTCGAGCTCTTTCACAAGTGTGTCGAATCCTTCGAGGTTGTCATCCACAAAGGCATGGTTGCCCTTGTTACTTGCTACCCCAACACCGTCCATTAGTGGATCTTCATCCATCTCCTCTCCACCCTACACTATCTTAGATTATCAATCACCCCAGTAGCGACTTCCCTATCACACTCCCCCCTTCACCTCAACAATGGCCTCTACTACCTTGTAAACTAGATCAATCGCGCCCATTGCCTCCCATGGTTGCTCCACAATGTTTTTGTCGATTCAAGGCTCGTTTTCAATGGCATTCAGATCGCCTTCGACATGGCAAAGTCGGCGAATAAGGAGATGAACTAGAGGGAGCTGAAGAGAGCGAACTTGATGAGCTGGTGAGAGAGCTCAAGGAGTGAGATTTAGAAATATCATGGTAAATTATGGTGGGCAAGTGGGATTTTCAAAAAATTTCAAAGATTTTTAATTATATCTTAGGTTAATACCCAAAATATGATGGGATTCAGTATAATCCAGAGGATATCCGAAAGAGTTTTAGTTTCACTTTATCTATTCTTATCCCAATTTGAATGCAAAATTTATATTTTGAGTAAAAGGTCAGTTTACATGATATTATTTAAAGATGCTGCAATTTGTCCCGTTCTAAATGAAGTATCAGGTGCGAGAAAGATAAATTGCACCTCAGCCCTCCCTATTTTCAGAGCCTCGGATTGGTCACTTGAATCAACATCACTCCCTAAAAAGGATGGATTGAGATGACAATCGTGGGGGACTTTCGACCAAGCTCTACATATAGCATATTCCCATTGCGAGCCACCTAATGGATCACAGCTAGCCAAGGACTAGGGCACTAGCATAGGGACCGACCTACCAAATGTAGTGGCGTACTTGGATTTCCCATAGTTGCATTTCGTAGGACAATGTACCAAGAAAGATTCCATCCCACGCCCCTCCCGACATCTCAGAAATTGCATTTGTCTCCGCTCGGAGGAGAGGAATCCTCGTCCAGACCGGAGTCCACTGAATCCGGGTCGGAGCCAAGAAATCCCCGTGGGTAAAGGGGACAGAGAAGTGGTCCGCGAGAAATCGACGATCGCCATTGCCGTCCGGATCACTTCTCGTGGGCCTTTTACCTTTTGTACATCGATGACCATGTTTGGTCATTTCCTGTGGGAGTGCGTTTCACATTTTTATGGAAACTTCTCATGTCGGATTCTCAGTTTGGACAGCTACAATGAGAGAACATTTTTTTTACCAAAAAAAAAATGCACAAAAATTCAAAAAAAAAGAAGTAAAAATAACCCAAAAAAAAACCCAAATTATATACTTCTTTAAAATAATATTCTGTAGTTTTAAAATTGGTAATGAGACATCCAAATCCGTGAGTATCTAATATCAACTATTTAAGTTTGGTTATTAAGACCATTATAAGAGCAACAATATGGTACGCTCGGATTATATGAGTCTAACTCCCATATAACTTTAGGTTTGGTGGGTCTATGAGACCAACCTCATCCAATGGTGCATATGAGTTAAGCTCATATATGATGTGTGGCTAAGATTTATTTCATTGTGCAGCGTTGACACATAGGATGGCACGGTGAATTGAATTTGACACGACACCGCATATGATTGATGTGCCGTTGCCTTGGCTCTATAACTCGAGACTTGATAAAAATAGAGAAAAATTGAAAATAAAACTAGATGACAAAAATGGATAGGATATCACTAATTAACAAGGGTCATTCCATATTAAACGTCGAGCTCACTGAAAAGGTACTTCAATAAATCTATGTAAAAGTTCTAAATATTTTGCCTAAAGTGCATTTAGTTTGTAAATATTAAAAAGTGCATTGATATTCGAATCTATTGTAATCAAGCTCTTTCGGCAATTGCTTCTCTAAACTTGCTAACGCAGCACGCCGAAATTCTATATGGCATTTGAGCATATGTATCATTACTAGAAAAGAAAAAGAAAATCAAAAAAGTCAAAATTTAAACAAGTGAAATAAAAATTTAAGGGAACTGACTAGGGATTCCCTAGCAAAACATTTGATACGAGACTCCAAGTGTTGTGCCCACCAATCGATGCGCGAGTGCTGCGCGCGTCGACTTGGAAGAGCGGGGTTAGCGCGTGGGTTGGTCGCTGGGACTTGCCTCTATTGCTTGCTTTTGGTTGGTCATGGGCTGGTTCTTGTTTTCGGGTGGGGGCATGAGCCCGCGGCCCGTTGCCTGAAATTAAATAGCGATGCTTCTATTTAAAAAAAAAGAATCTGAATAAATTGTAGGCCCAAAAGGAAATAGTATTAAAAAAAATGAAGATGATATTTGCTTGTTGCTTACATTCGAGTCTATTTACAGTTGATATACTAGGTATACTTATTGGGTGTTTAATATGGCTCGCTTGTATTCTCACATCTAATGTAAATTATTGAATTTATAAAATTAGTTTCGATTATTTTCCATCGATTTTATGGGAGGTAGATTTATGGATTTTTTTTGCCATGAAAGTAGTTAGGGAAAAGGAGCTGGATCAAAGTATATTGTATCGTTTTTCTAACGTGATAGCCAATCATGGTCACTTTTGACTGTTGCGCAATCTCCGTAGCCTTCGACCACTATTGATTGTCATTGTCGGGTAACTGATCATGTTTCGATGACTGAGAGTGAAAAGGAGAAATTAAATGCATGGCCATGAACATTGGAGGACTCAAACTCACTCAAGAGTGTGCTAAATCATTTGAGGTTGCCATCCAAAAGGCATGTGTTGCCCTTGTCACTCATTGGCCCAACATTGTTCACTAGTGGATCTTCGTCCACTTCGTTTTCGCGCCTCACTATCCTAGATTGTCCACCTCGACATGGTGCCCGAGCTTCACATGTGGTGTCTGCCTCCTTGTCGACCTCCTTTACTTTAGCAATGACTTCTACTGCCTTCTAAATTAGATCGACTGCACGACTTGAGGCTTGTCTTCACTAGCATTCGGATCGCCTCTGACCTAATGTAGCTAAGTAACTACTACAACCTGCAAGTAGAGATGGTGAAGTTGCTGGCGAAGGAGATGAACCAGCGAGAGCTGAAGAGCATGGGCATAATGAAGTTGGTGAGAGAGCTCAAGAGACATTGTAGGAGATTGCACTAGGCATATTGGATTTTCAAAAAATTTCACATATTTTCAAGGATTTGTAAATTATATCTTAGATTGCACATAATACAATATTTTGTGCAATTTAGAAGATATGCGTAAATTTTCTAATTTTATTTTATTTTATCTTATCATATCACAATTCGAATGCAGAATTCAACATGCGATATTAAATGAGTACAATTCATCCCGTTCCAAATGAAGTAGCAAAATGAGAAAGGTCAATTGCGCCTAAGGCCACCTATTTTCAGGTCTTTGGATAGGGGCACTTGAATCAAATCCACCCCCTAATGAGGATTGAGATAACAAAAGAGAGAGAGAGAGACAAAGCTCTAGACGTAGCATTCCCATTGCGATCCACCTAATGGATCACAGCTAGCCAAGCACCAGGGCACTAGCATGGGGACCGACCTACAAAGTGAAGTAAGTGGTGTACTTGAATTTCCCGTAGTTGCATTTCCTAGGACATTGTGCCGAGAGAGATTCCGTCTCGCTCTCTTCCCGACATCTCACCATTTTTCATTTCGGGCAAATTGCATTTGTCTCCGCTTCCTCGTCCGGACCGAAAGACTACGCGACCGGCATTTATCGTAGCCTTTTTCTATCCGGTCTACTGAATCCGAGTCCAGACGAGAAGTCCCCGTGAAGAAAAGGAGTGGTCCGCAAGAAATTGACAACTGCCATTTCCTTTCGGAGCACTCCTCGTGGACTTTTTACTTTTTGTACATCGATGACCATGTTCGATTCACTTTCCGTAGTGCGTTTCATGTTACGGAGGTCGTTTGCATGGAAATTTCTCGTGTCAGATTCTCTGTTTGGACAGCGACAATGAAAGAATCATTTATTTTAGTATGCATATGTGTTGAATGCAGAAGAAACGTCACAAAAAAAAAAAAAAAAACGAAAATATCTCCAAAAAAACCCCAAATTATATACTTCTTTGGCGTAATACTCCATAGTTTTAAAATTTGTAATGAGACATCCAAATCTATGAGCTTATAATATCAATATTTAAGTTTGGTTATTAAGACCATTATAAGAGCAACTATATGGTACATTCAAATTATGAGAGCCCAGCTCACGTTATACTTTTAGATTTGTTGGGTCTATGAGGATGTACAGCTAAGATTTCTTTTAACATGCAGCATTGAATATAGGACGACACAACGAACCGAAGTTGACACAGCACCACATAGGATTGATGTGCCGTTGCCTTGGCTCTATAACTCAAGACTTAATAAAAATAAAGAAAAATTGAAAATAAAACAAGATGGTGTAAATGGATTGGAAATCACTGATTAACAAAGGTTGTTGCATATTTAAGCATCGAGCTCATGGAAAAGGTGCTTTGATAAATTTATGTAAAAGTTCTAAATGTTTTGCCTGAAGTGCAATAAGTTTGTAAACATAAAAATGCTTAGTAATATTTCGAATTTAGTGCAATCAAGCTCTTTTAGTAATTGCTTGTCTAAATTTGTTAACGTGATATGTCGAAATTTTATATGACATGTGAGCATATGTGACATAACTCGAAAAATAATATAAAATGAAAAATAAAAAAGCCAAAATTTAAACAAATGGAATAAAATTAAAGGAAAACCAGGGAGAGATTTGAAAAAAAAAAGAAAAAAGAGGGAGAGAGAAAATGCAAAATGGTTGGGGTTTGACTCGGGATACGTAGCTAACGATGTTGCCCCTACATCACGAGGGAGAACGGCGACCCTCATCGGAAATCAGAGAAGGTCAGAAGCCTTGCCAGGAACGGTCCACCCTTTGACCGCTAGGCCTTTGGAGGTCAATCTGATAACAGACAATGATTCATCCTCTGTATTGAAATATTTCGCACCGCTCCCCAACGTGATTTATAAAGAGAAGAATATTAAAAGTATCGCGCTCATTTTAGGGTCAATTTTTTTTCGGATCACTTAAATAATAACTCTGATTTGAGTCGCTAAAAATCTTGTATTACCATATTTTGTTAATTTCTCAATCCTACATAACTCGTCAACGTGTCTAGTCAACATATAATCCTTAAATTTCATCAACTAAAAATTGTAAAAAATGATTGTTTGAATGCCAAATTTTATTGAAAGCGATGACTTCAATAACGACTATTACTTCAGTGCCAAGCACGTCACGTGGAAATGCCACATGGGCTGATTTAGCCATGTATTATTTTGACCAAAATTTCTTGCTGTTGACACTTAAGGATGCGCATGATAACCATTTTATTTCACTGTTTGTCTATTTGTCTATTCTCCATAATATGTTTGGAACAAAAATTCGTTTAGTATTGCAATTTAATTTTTCTATTTTTTGAATAAATTTTTGAAATAAAAGTGAGAAATAAAAACTCTCCTAATCGCTCGCTTTTATCATTGCCCGTCACTGGCTACCGATTGCTCGTTGTCGACCGCCGGCCTTCTATCGCTACTAGTTGTTGGCCATTGGTCCCCCACCAATGACCGTTGCTGTCACTGGTTGCTCACCTCCTATCGCTAATGATCCCCGGCCGCCGCCACTAACATTAGTTGTTAGCCACCATTGACCGCCGATCGTCGACTGTTGCCCTACCCGTTGTGGATTGCCTCTTATCGCCCCTCTAGCTATCGGTCACCCAACCACCTCCCACTACCACCCCTCCAGCTGTCGGCCACCAACCGTCTCTCACCGCCACTCAAGAGGGAGAAATTTTGTGTCATTATCAAATAAATTCTATTATGGGAACAAAATTTTGTATCGTTGTCAAATGTTTATTTTGCCTCAAAAACTCATCTTGAAATATAATGATTATCATTCGTGCCCTAAGTGATCATTTTTTCTTCAATTTTGTATTTAAGTGATCCAACGAAAATTTTTAACACTTCTAGTGATCTTTTGCCGTCATTTATATATTTTTATATACATGTGATCTCCATCAATCTAATAGCATTCAAGTTGGATTTTGCTCTTTTAGCGCCTGCATACATCCTTGTTAGCCAAATTTCACATGTCACTCTTAATTGAGAGAGAGAGAGAAAGTAGGTGATATTTGGCAACAAGCAATTGGATTGCGAGCGCGAGGATTGAGCGTCGGTGGAGAAGATAAAATTGGTCTGGATGATGCAAGACCCCAAACCGTGTCAAACATCATGCATTTATCACCGGGCGACAACGCCTTTGGCGGCGCACGATGATTTGATTAAATATAAACACAGCAGGCCTCGCACCTTGCCTAAAGTTCCTTTTTCCCTTCGCCTTCTGGGTCGTGGCCCAGCCCGATGTAACTCGGGCGCGAGCAGGCTCATGGCCCAACTTGGCCTGGTCTGCAAACTTCGTATCGGAAATTGAACGAAAAGATCCCGACATTAACTTTGGGGAAAATTTCAAAAAAGGGCCTCAAGTCCCCTCAAGTTTTCAAATAAGGGTCCGAAGTTGATTCTGTTTCAAATAAGGGCCTGAAGTGAATCTTGTTTCAAATAAAGGCTTAAAGTGGTTATATCTGTTTCAAATAAGGGCCTGACTTTCCGGTGATTAAGGGTATTTTTGTCATTTACTATTTTTTCTGATCATCTTCTTCTCCATCATCGGTGGTCGGCTGGCCACTGGTGAAGCGCACAAAGGGCAAGGCGAGGGCTACCGTCGCCCGCCGGTGGCCGGCGAGGGACGGCCTCGCATGGGTGAGGCGACCCTTGCCCTGGGGGAGGCTGCCCCTCGCGGCCGTCTGCGAGGTCGGCCTCACCCGCGGTCGACGAGGGCTCGACCTCGCCCGCGGCCAACAAGGGTTGACCTCGCGGACGACCTCCGCCAGGTCGGCCTCGCCCGTCCCTCGCCTGGGGCCGGCGAGGGTGGCCGACCCTCGCCAGATCTGGCGAGGTTGGCCTCGCCCGCGGCAGGTGAGGGCCGACCTCGCGGATGGCCGTGAGGCGGCCTCCTCAGGGTGAGGGACGAGGCCGTCCCTCGCCTGTGGCCGGCGAGGGTGGCCCTTGCCGGATCGGGCGAGGGTGACCCTCGCCCGCCCTCAGGGGCGTCGCCGATGGCCGATCCTAAAAAGAAAGAAAGTGGCAAATGACAAAAATGCCCATGATCGGTCGGAAAATTTAGCCCACCGCTGGATCGGCGAGGTCGAGCCCTCATTTGAAACAATTATGGCCACTTCAGTTCTTATTTAAGCATAACGTCAACTTTCTGTTTTATTTGAAAAACTGAAAGGACTTTGGGCCCTTTTTTGGAATTTTCCCTCAACTTTGGAATTTTCAAGTTTGCCGGATGCAGACCTGGACATGGACTCCAATTAAGGTACTCCATCTCCGATATTCGCATCGTCGAGAATTCCGTAGTTATCCAGACCAGCAAGCTTTCTTCTATACCAAAAAGTCCAAAAGCCTCAAATCTAAAGTAATAGTTTTGGGTACCTAAGTTTCCGCAATTCGCCATTGCCTGGATACTTCCCCAAGTCATATCTTTGCACATGTACCCTTTTTTGACAAAAATGGTAAAGGCAAAGGAGCCTTTTTAGGAAAAATCCACTTCTCCTTCGATCCATACTAATCTATTGTTGCTTTTTGATCCGTTCTTCCGTTTCGTGCACTTTACGTAATGGAAAACTTCGTGCGCTTACTGTTGATCGCGAATTTAGAACGCACTGCAGCCATCTGTGTTGGAATTATTTCACTTTGTGAGAGCTATGACGATTTCTATTGACGATAAAACTGCTTTTTTGTTTTTATTTTCGTAGAGAAAGGTTCCTGTTTTCCGAGCATTTGTGGCCTAAGTTAAAAATAAAATAAAATAAAGCGTAAAGCAAAAAGAGCCAAAAAACAAAAGACCGATCATTATCTAAAAGAAAGAAAATCAACCAGGGAGAGAGAATGCGAGAGGTGGGGGCGGGGGGGGGTGGCGCTTCAATTGGAGTTTGTAGGCCACGGCGGCATGGCCTATGTGTCATGGAGGAGAACCGGTGACCCTTGCTAGACCCCAATTCATCATCCGCCAGCGTTTCTAGGTGGTTGTTTCAATTTCGGCTCACAATCTCAAAGGATATTTAGCAACAAATAATTCAATTCCGAGTGGATGGAGTGAGTTTGGGTGGAGAAGATGGAATGGCGAGTATGATGCGACACTTTGTGAATTGCATTTTCTTTTGATTCATCATTTATTGTTGCTCTTTCCAAGATTTTGGATCGTCGCCCCCCTTACCACCACCACTTCCCACAGTTGTCCCAAACATTGTTGGCTGCATGGGGTTAAGGAATGCTTAGTTTGAGTCATAGCTCACCTACTCATAGGTGTATAACTCATCATTTCACCCCAATCGGCGAACTAGAATTGAAGAAATATCTTCCTACGAGGTAGAGAACGTCCATAACACAAATTGATTAGATATTCGCTCATGGCATGATTTGAACTCATTATCGTTGATACTTCGTTTGTAAAACAAACAAAGAAATGCCTTATCGCATAACAGAAATAAATGAGTATAAGTGGAAGGCTTCTGATTTTAGGATTGAAGATCATGGACTATGTGGACTGAACCTTTTTATATTCGCATGTAGGTGTGCAATTTTTAGGCACAAACTGCACACTTGTGCACTAGAGGACCATAATTAGCACTAATCGTTGATTATTTTTTTAAAAAATTTGAATTTATAGTTTTTTAAAGCATGAAAAGTTGTATCTATTTAAACATAATTTTTCACCAATATAAATTCAACGTTCTTAGTTCAATAATTTTCAACTTTTCAATTTTCTTTCTATCTTTCTAAAAAAATACAACCTTTGTTCTCCGATTGTTTCCTTTTGAGAGTCCTTGAAATACCAGAAATTGTTATATGGTATTCTCATTTTGAAACTTTGCTATATCCTGAAAGATTGTTGCCAATAATCATTAGTAATCTCATGGGGTAACAATTCCTTAAAAGATAATTTAGGGTGCATTTGGTAACATTTATGTTCTTTGGAATAATTTCTTTTCAGAAATAATTATTTTATATTTTTATTTCTTGAACAATTTCTTATTAAAATAACGTGTTTGGTAAATTATTGGAATAAAAAATGAATAGCACAAAATTTCTATTTTGAAATTAAAAATTCTTTTTTAATAAAAATGTGTTTGATACGAAATAAAAAAGATTTTTTGACGTAAAATTTATTTAATTTTTTAATAATTTCTTGAGATTTTTCTTTTTTTCCTTTCTTCTTCTTTTGGTAGCAAAGGCTAGCAACTAGTGTTGGGCGACACTGTGTCCGGTAGCAATGGGGTGGCGATTGGAGGTGGCCGGTGGGCAACCAACAAGCAATGACAATCGATTAGAAGAGGAACAAGAAGAAAAGAAAAAAAGAACAAAAATAAAACGACTTATTCAAAAAATTATTTTCGGGAACAAGAAATTAGTTTTTTTACTTCTTATTTTTTTTCCAAATCTATTTCTTAAAACAATTTTCTATTCCGAATAATAAAAATGTTAGATGAAGTTACCAAATATATTTATGTTCTTTATTTTGTTTTGAGGAATAAAAGAATAAAAATCAGGAGAAATAAAAAAGTTATTAAACGGAACTTTATTAAATTCGTGGCTTCATTGGTCCGATTCCATTCTTTCCTATTATTTTGTCCAACAGTGAGCTCGCGAAAGACCGCGTGTCTCTTTTAGCCCAGGGCAGCCTGCCGCCCTCGATGGCGTTCGATGACTCGATCAAACACCCGCCCAGCAGGCCTCGCGCCACATGCAAAGTTCGGCCCGAGCGGGCTGACCGGCCCAACTTGGCCCTTCCAACTCGTATTGGAACGGAAAGATCACGACATCGACTCACGAATTTTCTCTCGGAACAATCACATTTTCCTTGCGATCTGCCAGATGCGACCAGGACACGGAGTCCAGCTCAAAATGCAGTACCATCTCGAATATTTGCATGGTCCAGAGTTATCCGGACCAGCAAGCCTTCCTAGCCCCCCCAAAAAAAAAGTATGTCCAAAAGTCTCCTAGAATAAAGTAATAGCTTTGGGTACACCTATGATTTCACTTAATGTAAAGAGAAACTTCAGTGAAGTTTGATTTGGCAAAAAAAAGACGCGGTCAAAGAACAAACACACCCAACTCACAATTATTGTGAAAACACTCCCAAATTTCATATAGGCCACATTGTTTCCACTATAGATAGATCGTAGATTTAAATTTCACACAAGGAAAGGAAAATTCCACTCCAAAGTAGACAAAGAACCTCTACCAACTCTACCACACGGCCTCCCATTCTAACCACTCACAGCATTGACTATTCACAGTAAAAAGACATCGAATTTTTATTTGCTTACCCCTACTTGTGACTCACCTCACATCAAAAAACCAAAACACAGAAAAGCAAAAGATAAAAGAGAAAGCACTGACTTTACCAAAAAAAAAAAAAAAGAAAGCACTGAGAGGCATGAAAAGCCGCTTTTATTTTCACTCCTCAAAAGAGTTCTTCAGCTTTCTAAGAAACCTTTTGGTGCATGGCATCGATGAAGAAATCGAAAAGGATTCAGGGATCGGCTCAGATACCATGCCACGAAGAAATAAAAAAGGAAACCCAACGTAGACCTCTGAGTGGAGAGGAGAGTGGCAAATCACGAATGAAGTCAAGATCGAGCTGCTAAAGAGGGAGATTAAGTAACTTAGAAGGAAGGAAAAGGAGGGAGGGGGATAGAGAGAGAGAGAGAGAGCGGCTGAATCTCGATCTTTGTCTTGCAAGGCCAAAGCTGGTTCCTGGACTGAACCGCCCGATTGCTCTCTCCTACTAACTTCTGTTTAATATAAAATTATGGAAAACTCAATTGTCAATTACTTTAAAGGGGAATAAGTGACGAAGAACTCACTAATGACTCACTAGTTTATAGCTATTTGTTTAATTTTCTTGACGGTAAAAGAGATAAGTGTAGAAAAGGTTAAAATTGGGCACTTAGTCAATTGAAGAGTCAAATTTTTATTTTGGCCACTTGATGACTTCAAATTCAGAAAAAGAGAGAGGCTCTAATCAGATTATTGATGAGCACGTCTCGTGCTTGCTTGAATAAAATATTATTTTTTTGATTTTCGGGCTATTGGTCACGCGTCCCAGGGAAAAGAATTGAAAATGCTTCTGACGGTGTTTGCGAATTTACTGTTGTTGGCTTATTTAAGCAATAATTGAGTTGAATCACTATTTGGAATTAGGGTCTTTGCGAAGAATTATCTCTAAGGTAACAACGAAATGATCTTATTTTTTGATGCACTGATAACATATAACATGACTAGGGATGACCATTTAATTTGGTTCAACCGGGGAACCCGACCAAATTGGCCTGGACCAATTGGTTGGGTTCCCGGGTTGAATTGGTTTTTAAACTTCTTTTAGAAAAAAGAAAAGAAAAAAGAAGTTACTATTGCATCTAATTTGTAGCAAAATAATGCAAGCTTTTGTAATTCATTACAACAATTTGATACCATACACAAAATAAAAGAAAAGGTGGGCCGATTGCGAAGTAGAATAGGAAATATTTTAGGAACGACTAGTTTCACTGAATTCATATCAGATCATATTCATTTGGGAATTGATCGCTCTCAAACTCACTGTACTTTTAAATGATAAATTTCTTTATTTTGCAAAAGATGATGGACCCTTTCTGTCGGAAAGAGCTTCGCTAGTGAGCGCGTCTTGTGTTATTTGAAGGAAGATTACTTTTGATTTTCGGACTATTGGTCACGCGTCCAATGGAAAAGGGTTGAGAATGCTTTTGATGGTGTCCGTGAATTTGCTGTGGTTGGCTTATTAAACAATGATTGAGTTGAATCACTATTAGAAAATGGGGTATGTGTGAAGAATTATATCTATTTCTAACACAATAAAGAAACAATCTTATTTTTAGTGCATTGATGACACATAACATGACTAGGGGTGAGCACTTGATATAGTTCAACCAAGGAACTAGACCCAATTAAATTGGACCGATTGTTTGGGTTCCCAGATTGAATTGGTCTTTAAGTTTCTTTTAGAAAGTAAAAAAGAAGAAGTACTGTTGCATCTAATTTGTAGCAAAATAATGCAACTTTTGTAATTTATTACAACAATTTGATATCTTGTACAAAATAAAAGAAAAAGTGGGCCGGTTCTAATGGAACCGTTTTAGGAATTGGTAGTTCCGTCGGTTTCAAAACAGATTACTTTGGATTTTTGTTTAAAATTTATCCACAAGAATTGGGAAGTGACCGCTATTAAATTCAATTGTCCTTTTAAATGACAAATTTCTTTATCCAGATATTTTGGAAAACAACAAGAACAAGCACAAGCAAACGAAATAGGAAAAAATCTAGTGAAAAACAGAGTAAAATTTTTGGAGTAATCCAAGAAGGATAAGCAAGGGAAAAAAGAAGGAAAATACCGAGCGAGGAGGGAGGCAGGCGAAAATTTCCAATGTGGGTCTTACTCTTGCCAAAAAGTTTTCTTTGGAGGTCAAACCGGATGAGAGTCGTGACGAGCTGATTCGAAGCTTCGTCGACAAGGCGACACGATTATCTCGTTCTTCTATATAAATCAAGACTCGAGACCAGCTTCAGTTCACATCCCCGCACTGTATTATCCGAAGATCCAAGGCGCATTGCAAAGCTCCGCAGCTGTAATAATTAGGTACGTGTTTCTTGATCGCGATAGCTTCGTTTCATCCGCATCAGATGTTTTTCCACTGGTGTTTCTGGCGTCAACGTTTCGTTCAAATGGGTTTACACCTTTCGTTTCCGTTTTCATGTCGTGTTTTCCTTGCTTCTTCTGCTCTCCTTCGTCAGGAAGCACGTGGCAGCTTTTTTAATTATAATGAGGGTCGCGTCGATCGAGGATCAGGTCAAACCCTGCATGGGGACGATGATGCATTTCACGGTTTTTGGAGTCTTGTGGATGGATGGGTACGGTGGCGTGGAAACTTCAAACCAAAACCAAACCATTAAAAAAAAGAAGAGAAAAAGAAAGAAAGGGTTAAACATTTTCTGACAAGTTTATGGAGGCTGCCTACTTACGTCGAACAATCCTCTTTTAAGTCGGTTTATTATGTTGCATGCGGAAGTCGTGCCTGAACCATCCTCTCTTTCGTCTTCCGGTCTTCGCTTTTGTTCGGTCAGCGTGCATAAATTTGGTTCAACGCCTTTATATACACAAGCTGAATCGGGTTTTCTTGATAGTTTTCCCGTGTCCAAATTCTTGAAGGTTCGATCGGAAGAGGGGGTTGCTCTGTGTCTGATCTCCTGGTGTTTGGGATCTTGAGACTTGGGTTTTGCTTGCTTTTTGTTTATAGAGCGGATTAGAGGAGAAATTTGCGATGTTGTTGATATTAGTTAGAATTGGTGCAGAGTTTCTCGGGTTCGATTCATGGGGGGTAGTGTTTCCAAGGAGGATAGATGGGAAGAGAATTCGAGGTCATCGCCCCGTTCGACTTCCTATCCTTTGGATTCGCGGTACGAGTATGCGCAGCCTCCTCTGTACCATCAAGAGAGCGTGAGCGGTCTGCCGCCCCAGTATGCGCAGAATCCTCTGTACCGTCAAGAGAGCGTGAGTGATCCGCCGCCCCAGACGGCGTACCGCCCACCGCAGATGGCTTATCCACCCCCGCAGATGGCTTATCCGCCGCCCCAGGAGTACGGGTATGGTGGCGGTCAACCGCGCAACAAGCGGAGGAGGCTAGACAAGAGGTATTCGGTGGAAGAGGTGAGATTTCAGATTGAAACTGTTGCCCTAAATTGGTAATTGTATTCATGCTAGTGTGTGAAATTATCACTAGAGGTGAGCGGTTCTAGGTTTCTTACAGGTTCCGCCTGGAGCCTAGAACCTACCATCGGGTATAGGTTTTCATTTTTTGGAACCTGGAACCTTCCCATCGGAACATGGAACCTAGAAACTACCCTGTTACAGGTTCCAGGTTCCAACAGGTTCTTTTTTTCATCTTTAGTTAAGTAACATGAAAATAAATACAACAATAAAAATGAATAAGGATTTTATTATCGATTGTTTGAGAACGGGTGTCTATATACACTTGTCGAATAGTATTAAGGAAATTTTGTGATTTTAATGCATTGGTTACTATTGTATTATATAGAATCATTATCTTAAAAGAAGCAATTGGAGTCCACTAGTCTAATAATAAAGTTCTCAATCATAAAATGGAAGTTTAGACTAGTGGTTTCGGATTATACACTTATCATCAAACATCATGAAATACCTTAGAATCGCGTGAAGACATAGATTAAGAAAAACATAAAAACTTGTACTAAATTCTAGATTCCGGGTTCCAGGTTCCAGGTTCTAGGTTCCAGGTTCTAGGTTCCACCAATCGAGAACCTAGAACCTACCCTCGGGTACAGGTTCTCTAAATTTTGGAACCTAGAACCTACCATGCATACCTTAGAACCTGGAACCCACAGGTTCCCACTGGTGCGGTTCTTAGGTTCCAGGTTCTACCCTGGAACCATGCTCACCCCTAATTATCACGGTGTGGCTTTCTCTGTAATATTTCAATTCACCGAAGATGGACATATGTTGTCCTTAGACATGGAAACGGAGCTTGCTTCTGTTGTAACCATTCCAATAGATTCCTTATGTTGATACTTTCACATATCTCATAAATTGAAGTCAATTATTGCTCTATCTCGTTAGTTGCTGTATTGAGCATCTTATGATAAAAAGGAGACAGAACAGCTACTCTAAACTTTTCAAGTAGTTGATGGATGAGCTTTAGGAATACTTGGCTGACGGAAAGCCTACTCATCTCGGGACCTAAACTTGTTTAGTCTATAAAGATTTTGGGGGACAGCATTTATCGTGTTGGTCTAGTTCTTTTGTTGCATTTTGTAAGAGTGTCAGGCTTTTTCTTTTTATTGACTCCTTTTTCTTAATTGTGATATTTTAGGTTACTGAGGCTCTTGCACATGCTGGTCTCGAGTCTTCCAACCTTATCGTTGGTGTTGACTTCACTAAGAGCAATGAGTGGACGGGTGAGGTTTAACATTCAATGCTTCTTTCTCGGTCCATAGTCACTCTCGTTCCTTCTCAGAATGCTGACATTTGTTTGTAATGTAGGTGCAAAGTCATTTAACAAGCGCAGCTTGCATGACATTAGCAATGGTCTTAACCCCTACGAACAAGCGATATCCATCATAGGGAGAACCTTGGCTGCTTTTGATGATGATAACTTGATTCCTTGTTTTGGGTTTGGAGATGGTATGTTGAATGGATCCAGTTCTATATTTTTCATGCAAATACTGTTAATTGAGCTCTAAGAATGACAAGTCTTGCATTCCCATGCCAGCATCGACGCATGACCAAGATGTCTTTGGCTTCTATCCAGATGAGAGATATTGTAATGGTTTTGAAGAAGTTTTGCGCCGTTACAGGGAAATAGTCCCTCATTTGAAGCTTGCAGGTGATTTGATATTTTTGGCTTATTGTGCTCTAAAGGATGTTTGCTGGAGAGAGGCCGATCTAACAATCTTTATACTGAATGTTTTTTATTCATTAATTCAATTTTTATTTCTATTAGTTTAACCTCTCTTTTTTTTGGTTTCTCTGGTCATAGGACCTACTTCTTTTGCACCAATTATAGAGATGGCCATGAAAATTGTTGAACAAAGTGGTGGGCAGTACCACGTCCTAGTGATAATTGCTGACGGACAGGTGCATATTTCTAAACTTATTGGCTTACACACCTTTTCAGGGGTTTTGTTTCTAAGCCCCTGTTGACTGTTGTATATGTTGTTACATGTTTACAGTTATATCTTTTGTGTCTAATGAACTGGTTGCTGCAGGTGACTCGGAGCGTTGACACTGAACCAGGCCAACTAAGTCCACAGGAGAGGAAGACAGTTGATGCAATTGTGGAAGCGAGGTATATATAGAATAACTGATGAAGTCTCTACCTTTTTCTGTCCATTGTTTTTGATCTAATAATCTAGTTTTCTGCAGCAAGTTGCCTCTTTCAATCATATTAGTTGGGGTAGGAGATGGGCCTTGGGACACGATGCAGGACTTTGATGACAATATTCCTGCTCGAGCATTTGATAATTTCCAGGTATGTGGTGTTGAGCATGACTGTTTTCTGTACTGTTGTTTCCTCTGAAATTGTTTGTATGAGATTTTTTTTTTTTTAAAGAAAGTTATTGACTGGAAATATCCGTTTCTTCCCCCTTCTTCCTCCTCCTCCAGTTTGTCAATTTTACCGAAATTATGTTGAAGAATGTGGCGCCTACAAGAAAGGAGACAGAATTTGCTGTTTCAGCCTTAATGGAAATTCCTACTCAGTATAAGGCAACTATTGAGCTTCAGTTACTTGGGTAAGAAGAATACATCTATTTGTTCATTTTGTGTTTGCTTGTTTAGTCCTTTTTGGCTTGGTTGGGAAGTTACTCTTTCCAAATCTGATCTTTTTATTCATTTTTTTACATGGCAGTAGCCAGAAAAGAAATGTTCCTCGGAGGGTTCCTCTCCCACCGCCTGTATATGGTACACCATCCACTGGTATGTCGAAGCCTTCCCATCCAACCATCTTCCAGCCAAGGCTTCAGCCTTATTACAGAGATAGCTATCCGCCAACCTCTCAGCCAAGTGCTCCACCTTATTACGAAGATTACCATTCAACAATCTCCCAGCCAAGTGTTCCACCATATCCGGGGGACAGCCAGCCAACTGCCACAGCTCCTTCTGCTGCAAGTGCCGCTAAGTCGTTAATTTTTTCCATCTTCCGCCATCCAAGTCGTAGACGCGGCCATGGGGTCTGATCCTTCATATTTAAGCATCGAGCTTGCAGAACAGGTGCTTCGGTAAACCTATGTAAAAGTTCTAAATGTTTTGCCCAAAGTGCAACAAGTTTGTAAAAGTTAAAAAGCATAATAATATTTCGAATTTAGTGCAATCAAGCTCTTTTAGCAATTGCTTATCTAAATTTGTTAACGTGATATGTCGAAATTTTATATGACATGTGAGCATATTGACATGACTCGAAAAATAATATAAAATGAAAAATAAAAAAGCCAAAATTTAAACAAATGGAATAAAATTAAAGGAAAACCAGGGAGAGATTTGAAAAAAAAAAAAAAAAAAAGAGGGAGAGAGAAAATGCAAAATGGTTGGGGTTTGACTCGGGATATGTAGCTAGCGATCTTGCCCCTACGTCACGAGGGAGAACGGCGACCCTTTGACTGCTAGGCGGGTGAAGGTCAATTTGATAACAGACAATGATTCATCCTCTGTATTGAAATATTTCCGTGATTTACAAAGAGGAGAATATTAAAAGTATCAAAAGTCATGTATCGCACTCATTTTAGTGTTAAAATTTTTTTCGAATCATTTAAATATTACTTTAAAAAAATGATTACTTAAATAATAACTTCAACTTGAGTTGTTAAAAATCTTTTGTGACCATATTTTGTTAATTTTCCAATTCTACGTAACTTGTCGACGTGTCTAGCCAGCATATAATCCTTAAATGATATTGTCTAAAAGTTGTAAAAAATGATTGTTTGAATGCCGAATTTTATTGAAAGCGATCACTTCCGTAACAGCTATCACTTAGTGCTAAGCACGCCACATGGAAATGCCACATGGACTGGTTTAGCCACGTATTATTTTGACTGAAATTTCTCGTTATTGACACTTAAGAATGCACATGATGACTATTTTATTTCACTGTTTTTCTATTTGTCTATTCTCCATAACATGTTTGTAACAAAAATTCATTTAGTAACGCAATTTAATTTTTCTATTTTTAGAACAAATTTATGAAATAAAAGTAAGAAATAAAAACTCTTCTAATCGCTCACTCTTGTCATTGCCTGTCACCGGTCGCCGATTGCTCGTCGGTGGCCACTAGCCTTCTGTTGCCACTAGTCGTTGGTCGTTGGTCCCCCATCAACAACTGTTGCTATCGCTAGTTGCTCACCTCCTGTCGCCAATGATCCCTAGTCGCCGCCATTGCCACCAATTGTTGGCCACCTGTCAACCACCAATTGTCGCCCTGTTTGTCATTGATTGCCTCTTGTCGCCCCTCCCGCCGTTGGCCACCAACCGCCTCCCGCCGCCACCCCTCCAGCCGTCAGCCGCTGATCGCCTCCCATCACCACTTAGGAGGGAGAAATTTTACCTCTCATCTCATGGAAACATCAGATTCATCTCCTTCTTCTCTTCCAATTTCCCTTACTTTCGACCTTTCTCTTCAGTCTCCTCCTGAACTTCGCAAGTCTTCATGTTCAAAGATAGACTATCTTTATGAGGTTGCTTACCTCACAGAGGATAGTAAGATCTCAGACACTCAGCTCCCCATGATGAACCCCTACACTGCTTTTGCAAAACCACCTTCATTTTCTCCTCTCCGATCCATAAAACACCTCATCAAACATACTCGTATTGTAAAAGAATATGTCCAATCCTCACGATTTGACCAGCATCCCATCCAAGCAACTGAGCAAGAACAGTTTGTCACTCTTCAGATACCACCCGAATTTCCATATCAATGGATCAAACAAGGCTACACTCATCTCCACTTTGGAGCCATCCGACTTGCCTTAACCTTCCATCGTCGCAAAGGCCTACCAGTTACTGCAAGAATAGCCCTCTTGGACACACGATTTTTGGAATATCAGCAAGCTTGTGTTGGCACTATCCAGACGACGATGAATGCAGGAACTGTCTTTGTCACACTCTTCCCTAATTTTAACATTGCCCTTGCAGATCCCAACCTGCTTACTGCTTTGAAGGTTCAGCTACAAATTACAGGAGCTCCTCAGACTCCTGGATCAATTGCTGCTACCTTGCATTACCAAATGATTTACCGTGTCCAGAACCATGCCATTGACCTTAATATTCCCAACTCTGAAGATGCCCTTGTTATTTCGGTCGACCATGACCAGACTTCTTGCATCCATGTTCCTCGCCAGATTCCGAGGAATGAGCTTGTTAAGCTCCTCCCAGATAGTTGGGTTACCAACTATGAAAAACTCCATCAAAGTTGCAAACCTATCCAGTCCAGTGAACCTCAGTTCACTCGCAAGAAAGATGGTACTGTTGCCATCAAATTCGGCAAAACAAAAGAGGAGCCTTCCTCGATCTTTCCTACCATTCTTCACTTCACCCCTTGTCCTACTGATCCGGTTTCATCGGAACCAGACAACAAGCAGCATGTCCACTCTTTTGGCCTGCAAGGCCAACCGATCCATTTCTTCAGAGATCCCACAGGCCATTGTTATTGGGATCCTGATTGTGCTTGTTCTTCATGCACAAAGTTTGAATAAGAAGATGACCGACCTTCTTCCAAAAAGAAGAAGAAAAAGGACACACTCTACCAACGATACCTTGATGGAGATCCAACTGTTGGACCTCTAGGAGAAGATAGTGGTAGATATCAGTTTATTGTCTCTTATGGGCCACCCAAACCCATTCCTATGGTAACCACACCACCATCTTGCAAGCCAGCACCTTCTCCCCAGGCACCACCATCCAGACTCATGATCACATCACCCTTTTACAAACCTATCCAAAAATGGGTAAAAAAGAACCCTTCTTGCCCCATCAATTTACCCAGACTAGGAACTTGTGTACCTCGACCCAATCCACCTCCCGTCCTTCCCACCATATGTATGTTTTCACCGGATGACTTTCCCCCACTTGAAGCCAAAGAACCTGAACCTAGCAAGACTCGAAAGTTTCCTCCAATGGAAAAATTCTCGGACCCTCACCAAAGGTACCAACATTCCCCCAAGATACCTAATCCCTCGGCCTTGATGCCCAAGGACAACGCAAAGGCCCCTTCCTGGCTGGCTGAAACTGCCCTAAACGGTAAACGAGAATGCTTTAGCCCAAAACGAAGTCCTTGAAACCGTTGCTACACGACTTGAACGGGTAGACCCGAATGCGAGTTGTCTTGTAAAATGTTGAAAGACTTCCAGAAAAGGCTTCATCTGCTAGAAACCAAGCAGACACCGCCTAGTCACTACTTAGAAGACCAAAGACCAGAAATTGAAAAGCTCAGACGGCAGATCCACATCCTCAAGAGTCAACAGACATTCACCTCTGTTGACCAATTTTTCTTTCCATCTCCTTCCTTATCATCAAAACCTGAATCTGCTCCACTGGGAGCCTCCTCATCCTTTGCAGCTGTTTTAAGCTCTGCTGCTCCCCCTCCTCAGAACAATTTTCTGATCCTTTGAGAAAAGCTGAGCAAGCTAAAACAAAAACAGAAGAAATCACCAACCCCCTCTGAGTCATCAGTAGCATCACCTCATACTCCAGAACCCGAACACCCTCCTGGACAGCCACCTCTTGGTACGATGACTATATCCAACCCACTTGAAAGCTTTCTTCGACACCAAATTCCTTCGATTGCTACCATCAAACCATCCATAACAAGACACGTGGAAATCTCTTCCGAATCCGAATCCGATCATTTCATCGGATCTTCTTCCTCGGATGAAACTTTGTTTATGGCAACCAGTGTTAAGGATGAAGAAATACTTTCTGAACCTGAGATACACCACTAGGATCAACCTGATGCAACTCAGACATTTACTGCATCATCATCCAAAGTTTACTTTACTTTGGATGATATCCCATATTATAAGTGGCCTGATAGGCTCCAAGAATTCCATGCCTGGCTCACTACTAGGCATATTTCTGAACCTAGCACTTATGATATACTTTTGGAGTTCACTAGCCGTTTACGGGAGCACTTAAAGGCGGTGGCATACGCGCTTCGAACAAGATCAGATGTATCTCTTAACCCAGCCTTTGGATAATGCAATCCAGATTATCCATATGTACTTCATTGGCAAGCCCGAAGATTCCAAGGAACTCAAACGAAAAGAGTTCTTTGAAAGAAAGTGCTACTCTTTAAGGCGCAAAGACCTTGACCGACACTTCCAAGTTATGATCAAGTTATTTTACTTGCTTGGTGCAGATTGGAATCTCAAGCCTATATTTTTGGCATCAATCCCTAGGGAACTCAGCCAAGCGGCTGAAAAACCCTCCGGCAAAAGACGAAGAGCTTAACGGACGCTACTCTTGGCGAAATCCAGCAAGTTTGTTCATATTGCTATAGAAGAACTTTGTCTCCGAAGAGAAGCTTTCCGAAACTATCTCAAAGAAAACAGAGGCATCTTGACAAGGCGTGCTTCAAGCCCGGTTTAAAGATCAAATGTCCTCAGGATTGCTCAGATCCTTCCTGCACAGGATGCAAAAAGAAGAGACACTTCAAACGGTTTTCGTTCAAACAGACACGCAAAGGCAAAAGCAAAGGCAAATGGAAATTTTTGCGAAAAAGCCATCCTCGTTCTTCCAAGAAGCGCAACAAAGATAGATGTTATATTTGCAACAAAAAAGGGCATTTTGCAAAAAATTGTCCCAAAGCCAAAAAGCGTGGAAGCCATCTGATTGACAACATCGCCCAAAGTACTGGCATCCCCCTTGATGATTCGGATATTGAGTCAGTCTTCTCCTTAAACGATCAACCATCCGAAAACACTCTCTGTGCTATTCGGACATATAGCTCAGACTCAGCTTCAGCATCAGATTCTGATAATGATGTCTTCACCTTCTTCCCGGATTCTCCTCCCGACATTCATATTACTGAACCATCCATCATCCCTACATTCCCGTTCACATTCTTTTGTCCAAATACCACAAACCCATTCCCTTGGTCGCACTCATCGATACTGGAGCAAGTTCTTCCATACTTGACACCAAAATTCTCCTAGAAGAATATTGGCAACCATATACCAGGTACTTCAACTCTGCTTCCGGTGACACTTTTGCTACAAAGTACCGTAGTAAACCCATCACCATCCAATTCTTTCCCCAGTGTTTTATTACCACTAAGGTCCTTGGCTCTCAGTCTCCGGACAAAGATATCATTATAGGCTGGGATATTCTGACCCAACTTCCTAAGCTTAGAATCCTTTCCCATGGTCTCCGTTTCAAGAACCAATTCAAAGAGTTTATCGACATTAAACGACTCTATGCTCTTCAACCAGCCTTATTGGACCCAATTATCCAAAGCCTACTCTCCTCTTATGCCGAAACACATTCCCAGTTTTCTCAAATTTGTACTCAGCCCTTATGGAAAAATTCTCTCTTCTTTGTCAAACTTCCTTTCAAAAGGAATGAAGATATCAATCTCACAAAAGCAAGTCATTCTGGTATGAGCCCTGAACACCTCGCTCTTGCTCAACAAGAATGTAGATGGCACAAGGTCTCATTGAACCATCAGATTCCCAATGGGCATGTGAAGCATTCTATGTCAACAAACGGGCAGAACAGAATCGTGGCAAAATGAGGTTAGTAATTAACTACCGACCTACGAATCAATTCCTTCGGGATGATAAATTCCCATTGCCCCATCGAAATTCTCTCTTTCTTAGTCTTGCCAAAGCAAAAATTTATTCAAAATTCGATCTTAAGGCAGGATTTTGGCAATTAGGTATTGACCCTCCAGATAGACCCAAAACAGGGTTCTGTATCCCAAACCAGCACTTCCAATGGACAGTCCTCCCCTTTGGCCTCAAAACAGCACCTTCCCTTTTTCAAAAGGCTATGTGTAAAATCTTTGAGCCCATCCTTCCATATTCCCAGATCTATATTGATGACATCCTTTTGTTCAGCCCTGATGAACACTCTCATTTCCACCTTTTGACAAAATTCGCTGATATTGTCCAAAAGCATGGCATTATGCTTTCCCAAAAGAAAATGGTTATTACCCAAACGAAATTGAATTCCTTGGCATGCGCTGAAAGAAGGCACTTACTGCCCTGAACCTCATATTGCTTATGAACTCCAAAAATTTCCTGACAAGGATCTCACTCCTAAACAAGTTCAACAATTTCTTGGTATTGTGAATTATCTACGAGATTTTATTCCCCACATCTCTCAATATCTTCAAATTTTTCCAAATAATGCTCAAAAAGATCCTCCCCATGGGGACCCAAGCAAACCCAAGTTTGTTTCTCAACTTAAACGGCTTTTACAAAGATCTTCCTCCTTTGAAGATCCCATCCACCGGAAACGAATTCTCCAAACGGATGCTAGTGATAAATATTGGGCCGCCATTCTTCTCGAAGAAATTGATGGAACCGAGGCATATTTGTGCCTACAAAAGTGGTCGATTTTCCAACGCGAAAACCCATTACCATTCTACCTTCAAAGAAATACTTGCGATCAAGTATGGCATCAAGAAGTTCGAATTCCATCTCATTGGACACCACTTTCTTGTTGAAATGGATATGTCCTCATTCCCTCAGATGCTTAAGTTCAAACAAAAGCAAGTTCCCTATCCACAGCTACTCCGATGGGCAGAATGGTTCTCCAATATTCCTTTGACGTCAAACACATTCCAGGAACTAAGAATGTCCTCGCTGACTTCTTATCCAGACCAAAAGAACCAATCCAAGCAATCAACATGTATGTCAAAAAGAACCTTTCTCGGACACATACCGCACCATTGATATGCAATGCGGTGGTCAAGTCTAAAATATCCCCCTGATGTCCCATTGGCCATTCGACATAACATTGTGAAAGAACGGCTTCGAGAACTCATGTGGGAATATCATCTCCGAATCTTCAGAGAACATGGAGGATTAATGCTTAGACCGGATGGACTCCACCCAGATTATCCATTTATGCATCCACTCCGGTGGTCTCCCAATGATGAATTTCCAGAAGACCTAAAATGGTTATTTTGGTACATGTTCAATCGTACACCATAGCCATTGAATTTCCCACGAGCAAATTTTGCGGGTTTTTATCAAGAATGCGGCGGTCAAGATCATAACCCAGTATCTACTTGGATATTTTCGCATGGTTTAAACCTCACCAATACTGGAAGGAACTCTTCAAAATCCAAAATCGTCAAGGAAGGCCTGAACCAGAAAGACACACTATTGTCTTATTCCACCGACCGTGGACATATTGCCATCCCACTTGATGGATTTCTGACAAACCTTCTGTTGCAGGAACATCAAGTTACAAGCCTCAAATTTTTCAGGAATTTGCACGGGTTCACCAGACACTTCCTCATTCCATCTCCACCAGCAGACCTGCATCCCGAGAACTCCAGAGGATCCTATGCCAAGAAAATCGCATCATCCCACCAGAAGCATGGCTTTCCCCACAGGTCCCTACCTCTTGGGACCACCCTGCAGCCTGGAATTCCACCCGAGACCAGATCCAAGAAGCACTCCATATTTTTCGGCGAAATAATCCGGACTCCTCCACCCCCCTATGATCCTTGGGGGCCCCTCACAAGACCCTTGGGGGACACCCAAAATTACGCCCCCTTTTCCGGCTCTTTCGGTGCCAGCTCCTCCCGTCCACCTGATCTGTCAGCAGAAGAAATTGAGAATCTTATCCATGCCTTCAAAAGAGAAAAAGACGGAACCTCCAGTCCATCAGATATCGATGAAGACGCTCTCTTTGCGGAACAGTTAGCTCAGCATAGCTCTGATGATTCGGACTATAGCTACAATGCTAGAGACGGAAGAGACAGAGATAAAAGCCGATCCCCGAAAACATCGTGCACCGGTTCTTGTACACGCATTCCTTTGTTCATCTAGTCTACTTTTACTGTAGCATCAGGCGAAAAACACTGTTCATAGCCTATCACGGGATCTCCTTAGGATTCCCTTTGCGTGTAGCCCATAAGTGGCTAGAGTGCTCTCATAATTATCTCTAAGCATGGCCAGTCTGCCAGCTTGTGTCGCTTGTATCCTCCTCTGCCTATATAAGAGCAAGGAGCCCTCATTGTAAAAACCAGAGAGTGAAATAAGAAGTGTGTTGTGTACTCTACTTCCAACATGATCTTCTAAACACTCCCATCTCTTCTAGTCGAACGATGGTTACGAACAAACACTATGATTGAGAAAAATCCTGGAGTATGCTCTGCACTTGCCCTTAGGGGATCCTGTGCAACATAATTTTATTATGGGAACAAAAATTTTGTATCATTGTCAAACATCTATTTTGCCTTAAAAACTCATATTGGAATATAATGACTATCATTCATGCCCTAAGTGATTGGTTTTTCTTCAATTTGGTACTTAAGCAATCCACCGAAAACCTTTAACACTTCTAGTGATCTTCTGCCGTCATTTATATATTTTTATATACACGTGATCTCCATCCATTTAATAACATTCGAGTTGGATTTTGCTCTTATAGTGCTTGCATACATCCTTGTTAGCCAAATTTCACATGTCACTCTTAATTGAGAGAGAGAGAAAGTTGGTGATATTTGGCAACAAGCAATTGGATTGCAAGCGCGAGGATTGAGTGTCGGTAGAGAAGATAAAATTGGTCTGGATGATGCAAGACCCCCAAACCGTGTCAAACATCATGCATTTATCACCGGGCGACAACGCTTTTGGCGGCGCACGATGATTTGATTAAATATAAACACAGCAGGCCTCGCACCTTGCCTAAAGTTCCTTTTTCCCTTCGCCTTCCGGGTCGTGGCCCAGCCCGATGTAACTCGGGCGCGAGCAGGCTCTTGGCCCAACTTGGCCTGGTCTGCAAACTTCGTATCGGAAATTGAACGAAAAGATCCCGACATTAACTTTGGAATTTTCAAGATGGCCAGATGCAGACCTGGACATGGACTCCAATTAAGGCACTCCATCTCCGATATTCGCATCGTCGAGAATTCCGTCGTTATCCAGACCAGCAAGCTTTCTTCTATACCAAAAAGTCCAAAAGTCTTAAATCTAGAGTAATAGTTTTGGGTACCTAAGTTTCCGCAATTCGCCATTGCCTGGATACTTCCCCAAATCATATCTCTGCACACGTAAAGGCAAAATAGCCTTTTCAGGAAAAAAAATCCACTTCTCCTTCGATCCATACTAATCTATTGTTGCTTTTTGATCCGTTCTTCCGTTTCGTGCACTTTACGTAATGGAAAACTTCGTGCGCTTACTGTTGATCACGAATTTAGAACGCACTGCAGCCATCTCATGTGTTGGAATTATTTCACTTCGGAGAGCTATGATGATTTCTATTGACGAGAAAACTACTTTTTTATTTTTATTTTCGAAGAGAAAGGTTCTTGTTTTCCGAGCATATGTGGCCTAAGTTAAAATAAAATAAAATAAAATAAAGCAAAATAGCCAAAATTTGAATAAATGTGTTAGATTTTGGTGAGACTAAAGCTGACTGTTCTAAAAACTTAAGTTATAAGTTGTTAGATAAATACGTGATTTATCATTTAAATATTTTGACACTCCCCCTTAGTTTAGTCTTTTGCCTGGTGCTAAGAATAAAAATTTAATTGGAGAGGCAAATTGAGCTTGATAAGATTTGTAACTCATGACTTCCAACTTTGATATCATGTTAGATTTTGAAAGAATCACAGCCAACTGTTCTAAAATTTTAAGCTATTAGATAAATGCGTGGTTTATTATTTAAATATTTTAACAAAATGAAATAAATGGCCGATCATTTTATAAAGAAGGAAAATTGACCAGGGAGAGAGAATGCAAGGAGGTGTCGCTTCAATTGGGGTTTGGAGGCCACGGCATGGCCTACATGTCACAAAGGAGAGCCGGCGAACCTTGCTAGAAATAAGCGAGACCCAAATTTATCATCCGCCGGCTCTTCTAGGTGGCTCACAATCTCAAAGGATATTTAGCAACAAATAATTCAATTCCGAGTGAGTTTGGGTGGATGAGATAGAATGGCGAGTATGATGCAACACTTCATGAATTGCATCTTCTTCCGATTCATCGTTTATTCTTGCTCTTTCCAAGATTTTGGATTGCCGCCCCCTCACCACCACCGCTTGCCACAGCTGTGCCAAACATTGTCGGCAGCATGGGGTTCAGGAAGGCTTAGTTTGAGCCATAGCTCAACTACTTGTAGGTACACAACCGATCATTTCACCCCAATCGGCGAACTAGAATTGAAGAAATATCTTCACATGAGCGTCCATAACACAAGTCGGTTAGACATTTGCTCATGATTTGAACTCCATTAGTGAGCTCGCGAAAGAAAACAACTTATTCAAAAAATTATTTCCAGAAATAAAAAAATTATTTTTTCTACTTGTTATTTTTGTTTCAAATCTATTATTTGAAATAATTTTCTATTCTGAATAATAAAAATGTTAAGTGAAATTACCAAACATATTTATGTTCTTTATTTTATTTTGAGGAATAAAAGAATAAAAATCAGGAGAAATAAAAAAGTTTTTAAACGGAACTTTTAGTAAATTCGTGGCTTCATTGGTCTGATTCCATTCTTCCCTATTATTTTGTCAAACAGTGAGCTGGCGAAAGATCGCGTGTCCCATCTAGCCCAGGGCAGCCTGCCGCCCTCGATGGCGTTCGATGACTCGATCAAACACCCGCCCAGCAGGCTTCGTGCCACGTGCAGAGTTCGGCCCGAGCAGTCCGACCGGCCCAACTTGGCCCTTCCAACTCGTATCGGAACGGAAAGATCCCGACATCGCCTCGCGAATTTTCTCCGGACCAATCACATTTTCCTTGCGATCCGCCAGATGCGACCAGGACACGGAGTCCAGCTCAAAATGCGGTACCATCTCGAATATTTGCATGGTCCAGAGTTATCCGGACCAGCAAGCCTTCCTAGCCCTTTAAAAAAAAAAAAAAAAAGTCCAAAAGTCTCCTAGAATAAAGTAATAGCTTCGGGTACACCTATGTTTTTCCAGCACTCCCGCCATTTGCCCGGCTACTTCCCAGAATCCCGTTTTGCACATGCCGCTTTTGACGAAATGCGAAAAGCGAAATGGCCCTTTTTGACAAAAAGCCCACTCCTCTTTGGATCCGTATGTTTTAATTTATCGCCTTTGCTTTTTCGATCGTTTCGTGCCCCTTTCCCGTTTCGTGGAGTATACGAATTGGAAAAGGTTTGGTGGCGCCCCTTTTGATTATTGAGTTTAAGGGGGACTAAGCGCAGTCATGTCTCATGTATTAGAATAATCCATCGCTTTTAGGAGAGCAAATGCTAATTTGGTAACGGCAATAAGATAAGGCTCTCAGTCTTTTGTTTTTGCAAAAGACGATGGACTTTTCTGTCGGGAAGTGTTTCGTCAATGAGCGCGTCTCGTGTTTGCTTGAACGAAAGATTATTTTTTGATTTTCGGACTATTGGTCACGCGTCCTATGGAAAAGGATTGAGAATGCTTTTGACAATGTTTGCAAATGTACTGTGGTTGGCTTATTTGAGTGATGATAGAGTTGAATCACTATTTGAAAATAGGGTCTTTGTGAAGAATTATCTCTAAGGCAACAACAGAATGATCTTATCTTTTATGCACCCATAACACGTAACATGACTAGGGGTGAGTACTTGATTTGGTTCAACCGGGAACCCGACCAAATTGGCTTGGATGAATTGGTTGGGTTTTGGGTTGAATTGATTTTTAAACTTCTTTTAAAAAGAAAAAAAAAGTATTCTTGCATCTAATTTGTAGAAAAATAATGCAACTTCTATAATTTATTACAACAATTTGATATCTTACATGAAATAAAAGAAAAAATGGGCTGGTTGTGAAGTAGAATAGGAACCATTTAGAAATGGGTGGTTTTGCCAAATTCATATCAAATTAGATTCATTCAAGAACCGATTATTCTCAAACCAACAGTACTTTTAAATGACAAATTTCTTTATTTTGTAAAAGATGATGGACCCTTTCTGTCAAAAAGGGTTTCATCAATGAGTGCGTCTCTTGAATGAAGATTATTTTTGATTTTCAGACTATTGGTCACGCGTCCAATGGAAAAGGGTTGAGAATGCTTTTGACGGTGTCCGCAAATTTACTATGGTTGGCTTATTTAAGCAATGATTGAGTTGGAACCACCATTCAAAAATGGGGTCTTTGTGAATAATTATATTTAAGGCACCAATGAAACAATCTTATTTTTAGCACATGGATGATACATGACATGACTAGGGGTGAGCATTTGATCGAGTTCAACCGGAACCGGACCCCATTGACTTGGATTGAATTGGTTTTATTGAATTGTTTCCTTTAGAAAGTAAAAAAAAAAGTACTGTTGTGCAACTTTTGTCATTTATTATAACAATTTGATATCTTGTACAAAATAAAAGAAAAAGTGGGCCGGTTCTAATGGAACCGTTTTAGGAACCGGTAGTTCCATCAGTTTTAAAACAAATTACTTTGGATTTTTATTCAAAATTTACCCACAGAAAATTGGGAACTTTTAAATTTGATTGTCCTTTTAAATGACAAATTTCTTTATCTAGATATTTTGGAAAACAACAAGCACAAGCAAACGAAATAGGAAAAAATCTAGTGAAAAACAGAGTAAAATTTATGGAGTAATCCAAGAAGGATAAGCAAGGGATAAAAGAAGGAAAATACCGAGGAAGGAGGGAGGCGGCGAAAATTTCCAATGTGGGTCTTACTCTTGCCAAAGAGTCTAGAAAGCCGATGCCGAACTCGCAAGTTTTCTCTGAAGGTCAAACCGGATGAGAGTCGCGACGAGCTGATTCGAAGCTTCGTCGACAAGGCGACACGATTATCTCGTTCTTCTATATAAATCAAGACTCGAGACCAGCTTCAGTTCACATCCCCGCATTGTATTCTCTGAAGATCCAAGGCGCATTGTATTCTCTGAAGATCCAAGGCGCATTGCATAGCTCCGCAGCTGTAATAATTAGGTACGTATTTCTTGATCGCGACGGCTTCGTTTCATCCGTAGCAGATGTTTTTCCGCTGGTGTTTCTGGCGTCAACGTTTCGTTCAAATGGGTTTACACCTTTCGTTTCCGTTTTCATGTCGTGTTTTCCATGCTTCTTCTGCTCTCCTTCGTCTGGAAGCATGTGGCAGCTTTTTTAATTATAATGAGGGTCGCGTCGATCGAGGATCTGGTCAAACCCTGCATGGGGACGATGATGCGTTTAATGGTTTTTGGAGTCTTGTGGATGGATGGATGGGTACGGTGGCGTGGAAACTTCAAACCAAAACCAAACCATTAAAAAAAAAAGAAAAATAAAGAAAGTGTTAAACATTTTCTGACAAGTTTATGGAGGCTGCCCACTTACGTTGAACAATCCTCTCCCTCTTTTAAGTCGGTTTGTTTTGTTGCATGAGGAAGTCGTGCCTGAACCATCCTCTCTCTTCGTCTTCCGGTCTTCGCTTTTGTTCGGTCAGCGTGCATAAATCTGGTTCAACGCCATTATATATACAAGCTGAATCGGGTTTTCTTGATAGTTTTCCCGTGTCCAATCTCTTGAAAGTTCGATCGGAAGAGGGTTTGCTCTGCGTCTGATCTCCTGGTGTTTGGGATCTTGAGACTTGGGTTTTGCTTGCTTTTTGTTTATAGAGCGGATTAGAGGAGAAATTTGCGATCTTGTTGTTGATATTAGTTAGAATTGGTGCAGAATTTCTCGGGTTTGATTCATGGGGGGTAGTGTTTCCACTGAGGATGACGAGAATTCGAGGTCATCGCGCCGTTCGACTTCCTATCCTTTGGATTCGCGGTACGAGTATGCGCAGCCTCCTCTGTACCGTCAAGAGAGCGTGAGCGATCGGCCGCCCCATTATGCGCAGAGTTCTCTGTACCGTCAAGAGAGCGCGAGTGATACGCCACCCCAGACGGCGTATCCCCCGCCGCAGATGGCTTATCCGCCCCCGCAGATGGCTTATCCTCCGCCGCAGATGGCTTATCCGCCGCCCCAGGAGTACGGGTATGGTGGCGGTCAACCGCGCAACAACCGGAGAAGGCTAGACAAGAGGTATTCGAGGATCGCAGATAGTTTCAATTCCCTGGAACAGGTGAGATTTCGTATTGAAACTGTTGCCCTGAAATTGGTAATTTTATTCATGCTAGTGTGTGAAATTATCACGGTGTGGCTTTCTCTTTAATATTTCATTTCACTGAAGATGGATATATGTTGTCCTTAGACATGGAAACGGAGCTTGCTTCTGTTGTAACCATTCCAATAGATTCCTTATGTTGATGCTTTCACATATCTCATAAATTGAAGTCAATTATTGCTCTATCTCGTTAGTTGCTGTATTGAGCATCTTATGATAAAAAAGGAGACAGAACAGCTACTTTAAACTTTTCAAGTGGTTGATGGATGAGCTTTAGGAATACTTGGCTGACGGAAAGCCTACTTATCTCAGGACCTAAACTTGTTTAGTCCATAAAGATTTTGGGGGACAGCATTTATCATGTTGGTCTAGTTCTTTTGTTGCATTTTGTAAGAGTGTCAGGCTTTTTCTTTTTATTGACTCCTTTTTCTTAATTGTGATATTTTAGGTTACTGAGGCTCTTGCACATGCTGGTCTCGAGTCTTCCAACCTTATCGTTGGTATTGACTTCACTAAGAGCAATGAGTGGACGGGTGAGGTTTAACATTCAATGCTTCTTTCTCGGTCCATAGTCACTTTCTTTCCTTTTCAGAATGCTGAGATTTGTTTGTAATGTAGGTGCAAAGTCATTTAACAAGCGCAGCTTGCATGACGTTAGCAATGGTCTTAACCCCTACGAACAAGCAATATCCATCATAGGGAGAACCTTGGCTGCTTTTGATGAAGATAACTTGATTCCTTGTTTTGGGTTTGGAGATGGTATGTAGAATGGATCAAGTTCTATATTTTTCATGCAAATATTGTTAATTGAGCTCTAAAAATGACAAGTCTTGCTTTCCCATGCCAGCATCGACACATGACCAAGATGTCTTCAGCTTCTACCCAGATGAGAGACATTGTAATGGTTTTGAAGAAGTTTTGCGCTGTTACAGGGAAATAGTCCCTCATTTGAAGCTTGCAGGTGATTTGATATTTTTGGCTCATTGTGCTCTAAAGGATGTTTGTTGGAGAGAGGCCAATCTAACAATCTTTATACTGAATGATTTTTATTCATTAATTCAGTTTTTATTTTTCTTAGTTTAACTTTTTTTTTTTGGTTTCTCTGGTCATAGGACCTACTTCTTTTGCACCAATCATAGAGATGGCCATGACAATTGTTGAACAAAGTGGTGGGCAGTACCATGTCCTAGTGATAATTGCTGATGGACAGGTGCATATTTCTAAACTTATTGGCTTACATACCTTTTCAGGGGTTGTTTTACTAAGCCCCTGTTGACTGTTGTATATGTTGTTGCATGTTTACAGTTATATCTTTTGTGTCTAATGAACTGGTTGCTGCAGGTGACTCGGAGCGTTGATACTGAACCGGGCCAACTAAGTCCACAGGAGAGGAAGACAGTTGATGCAATTGTTGAAGCGAGGTATATATAGAATAACTGATGAAGTCTCTACCTATTTCTGTCCATTGTTTTTGATCTAATAATCTAGTTTTCTGCAGCAAGTTGCCTCTTTCAATCATATTAGTTGGGGTAGGAGATGGGCCTTGGGACACGATGCAGGACTTTGATGACAATATTCCTGCTCGAGCATTTGATAATTTCCAGGTATGTGGTGTTGAGCATGACTGTTTTCTGTACTGTTGTTTCCTCTGAAATTGTTTGTATGAGATTTTTTTTTAAAGAAAGTTATTGACTGGAAATAATCATTTCTTCCCCTTCTTCCTCCTCCTCCAGTTTGTCAATTTTACTGAAATTATGTTGAAGAATGTGGCGCCTAACAGAAAGGAGACAGAATTTGCTCTTTCAGCCTTAATGGAAATTCCTACTCAGTATAAGGCAACTATTGAGCTTCAGTTACTTGGGTAAGAAGAATACATCTAGTTGTTCATTTTGTGTGTGCTTGTTTAATCCTTTTTGGCTTGGTTGGGAAGTTACTCTTTCCAAATCTGATCTTTTTATTCATTTTTTTACATGGCAGTAGCCAGAAAAGAAACGTTCCTAGGAGGGTTCCTCTTCCACCGCCTGTATATGGGACACCATCCACTGGTATGTCGAAGCCTTCCCATCCAACCATCTCTCAGCCAAGTGTTCAGCCTTATTACAGAGATAGCTATCCGCCAACCTCTCAGCCAAGTGTTCCACCTTATTACGAAGATTACCATTCAACAATCTCCCAGCCAAGTGTTCCACCATATCCAGGGATAGCCAGCCAACTGCCACAGCTCCTTCTGCTCCATGTGCCACTAATGATGACCAGGTATTAGAGTTCAAATCTCTTTGTTTTCCAAAATGTTGTTGTTTTTACTGTCCTATCGTGCTTACTATATGTTGAGAATATTCTGATTCACAGCCAAATTCCTAGTTGGGAAATTACACTTTAATAGCTTGTCATTGCTGAAGGCATTTGATGATGCCTACATTTGCCAAAAATCCTGGGTTTCTTAGTTTTTTTGGGCGTCCTATCCCTAAGACTTTCTTGCTCTGTGTGGTTCCACGAGTGCCAGCTGTAGAAAGCAATTCCATCAACTAGGGTGCTATTGGCATGTTCCCATGTGTAATATATCTGTTCTATTGCTTGACATTTTAGAAAGCAGAATGAATTGGTTAAAAGGGCAATGTTTCTTTGAATTCTTTCCATTTTTCCTTTGGTTAATCTTCATTAAGTTCACTAGGGCAATATTTCCTTGTATTGCATGCTCTAATTGGCGTTCAATTTGGAGTTCATTGTCAAGGGAGATATTGTTGGGAGGCTTGCATTCACATCGATCTTCTTACATGATTGTTTGGTTCCAAAGTTTGCTGACTCATTCTATGCCCATGTCGTGCAGCTTTGCCCTATTTGCTTTACCAATGCGAAAGACATGGCTTTTGGTTGCGGGCATCAGGTACATTTCTTTTTGCTTTTCTCTCTGTGGTTACACATACTTATGTCGACTTCCATCAACATGAAAATTTTCTTGTGACAGACATGCTGTGAGTGCGGGCAAGATCTTCCGCAGTGCCCCATTTGTCGAAGCCCAATCCATACTAGGATAAAGCTCTACTAGTAATCGGGTCCTCTCCCATTTGCCGCAATTCGTTAAATTTTTCCATCGTTCGCCATCCAAGTCGTAGACGCCACCATGGGGTCTGATCCATCAAGCATTGTTTGCGTATCCATGAGAAGACACTTCTGCATCGGTTGTTTATCCAGGATTTCGCAGCCCTCTGTATATAATGACCTCAACCTGATCTTATTTGTTTATTGATTCGGTTGATAATAGCCTGGTATCGATTGTTTTGCCAGCACCAAAAGGCGAGATCAATTGTAGACTGTAAATGATATTATGCTTTGAGAGAAGTAACAGCTCGTGGGTCTGATATTGCCTGCCTGTTTTATTCATTCGGTGGTTTTCTATATTATGTATTGTACCGTCTCATTCAATTCGGCCTGAACCAACCTCATTTATTACTGCTGGAAAGGGCCCGGTTGATGATGAGGACCTGTCACCCAACCTTCCTTATTTTCCACTCTTCTTTTCCGGGATCGATTTGCCAACCTCGGGTTGTATCTGTATGGACGATTCTATTTCCGGTAGGCATCGCGTCCTTATAACGAGTTAACTACCGTTCAACACAGAAGGCACAGTGCCGCTTGAACACCGTGGACTCTCGCCCACCTGTATTTGTACATCTGTATTGATAGCGTCGAAAGCTGTCGAAGGATCGAGAGCTGAGATTGGCAGAGACCATGCATTTCATAGGGAGGACTGTTTTTGACTTTCGGGTCAACTTCTGACAAGCTAACTAGCTCGACAGAGGTGCCCGTCGCGTGGGGGATCTTGATCATGAAATGACTTTGTGAACGGAGGAGGACTCGAAGAAGCTTATCCTGTCCATTTGATTGCGATCTTCGGAAGCTGAAGGCCGCTTCTTTGCTAATTCACGTGCGGCGTGGAGATCAGGGCGACTTCAGAAAAAGTGGCGTCGAGTCGCCATTGGCCGGCATCCCCAGCATCGCTTGCATATAATTTTCAACCCCGATTACAGCTGGTTAGCCTTGATCCCTCTACACGGCCGCCCCCTTAGTGCTCTTGGTTGCTTCGGGTGATCATTGGATCGTTGGGTCATATCACATGATAATGGTCTGGCCATTTAAAGGGGGGCCTTTTATTGATAAATACGTTCAGGTCCCCTTTGTTAGGATTTGACACACAATTATAATGAAATCGAGCATGAAAACAAGAAAGAGAATTTGGGATGTGAGGTTTTTATTCTGATTTACCGAGCATTCCATTATTATTCCTTTCTATTACATTCCTCAATTATGAGAGAAATATATTATATATACCTAGTAGCTGTTCATGAGTTTATGTCCAAACTACCGATAAAATTTGGACTCAAATTATAAAATACTATGATGGCTCAAGAGGGCTGTCCCCACAACACCTGGACCTTGGCTAGCCAGAGAGCGAAACCCGTGCTAATTTGTCGATGGGAAATATGAACTATACCCAATACCCTTTCACTGAGTTATGGTGGCACCCTTAAGAAGTCCACTTGGACGTCAGGTTTCAGATTAATAATAACAATTGATGTCATTGACCATAAATCGACTATGGTTTTGGGAATGATATTAACTCTGGCCTTGACGAGAAAGTGATAAGACCATTGGGACAAAGTAGAAATCTCTTGAGTCGACCCTCGGCAATAAATGAAAGTCATCCACTTTGCAGAGCGAATCTCAATTACGAGTATGGACCTAACAAGTTGCTGAGAAGGAAGCAATAAATGGTATCTTGATCATCACATGGAGAAAATATTAGATTATTGACACATCAGCTTCCTGCTAGTTCATTAAAAGATCGACACGTGTCGATTTGGGACCCACTTGTTGAACACCCTAGGTCTCCCCTCTCTTCAACTAATGTTTTCACTTTTTTTCTTCTTTTTCTTTGTTCTGGCTTTCAGTCCACTGGGGATTGCCCACACAGCCAAGCCCGTTAGGTGAAGAGCTTCGACACGGCGGTGCAAATCTTGCAGAGCCGCCTCATGTCTTGGTTCTTGCCCGTCATTAGCGGTGCGTATGCGCTGCCCCCGAAGGCCCTATTGCAATCCCCAACCGTACGGGTGCCGCTATCGAAGTACCCAGCGAGGTCAGCGAAGGTCTCGATGTTGATGTCGTTGAAGGCCGACACAAGGTTGGTGACGGTGGTGGCAGGATTGGAGGTTGCTGGTGAGGGCGGGGCTGCGGTCGGTGAGGCCCGGCCTGCGGAGGAGGCAGGATATGTGGTTGCGGGTGTGGGTAACGTTAAGGAAGGCAAGACCGAAGCAGATATAGGCAAGGGAGTAGGAGTCGGCGTTGGGGGTGTGGGGTTTAGAGGAGAGGGCGGTGATGCAGTAGCTGGGGTCCTCGGTCTTGTTGCAGACCCACCTCACGAGCTCCGTCGCAGCGGAGGAAGGGTCAACCAAGAGGACAAGTGGGGAAGAAGAAGAAAACAAAGGAAAAAGGAAAGAGAAGAAAAAAAAGTGAAAATATTAATTGAAGAGAGAGAGGAGACCTAGGATGTGTGACAAGTGGGTCTGAAATTGTCAGAAATTGTCATGTGTGGATCTTTAAATGGACTAGTAGGAGGTTGATGTATCAGTAATTTGGGCACCTAATATTTTCTTACATCACATGTGATTTGATTTCGACAGTGAATATACATCCAACGGCCAATAGCCAAAAGCCGTATTGATCACGAGAAGTCAATAGAATTAAGTCGAGAAGGCATGAAGAATTTCCGGCCGGTAACTGAGTTAACGCTAAATCCAGTTAATGTCAGTAGAGTCGAGACGCATTGATATCAAGTCATAAAGTCTGGCCCGGGCCGAGATCGAAATCGACCGCGAGGACGAAAATAGCGGGAACAGTTCATCGGAGCTAAACTTTTTCGGACAGAGAGACAGCTATCGAACATGTGGTTGACAGTTGCAGCAACGACGCTTTTGAGACGAGTTAACATCAGTAGAAGAACCAGCAAAAACCAATCTCTCTTGGCATTCAATGCGAGCTCAGCTGCCTCCGGGACCTCAACTGTAAACTTAAACTTTCATCACTCCCCCACAAATCCAACCTCGAGCGATCCATACTCTCCGGCTCGCCACCTCTCTCTCTCTCTCTCTCCGTCATGGCATCCGCCGCCAAATTCCCATACCGAAGACTGAAAGCAGAGGGCCCCGGCGACGGCGACGGCGACGGCGACGAGGGCGTCGTCTTCGAGAGATACAGGGCGATCGTGCGGTCCAAGCCGTGGTGCGCGAGGCTCAAGAGGGTGGCCGTCAAGAGGAGGTTCGGGCTCCGGGTCCCGGGGTTGAGGAGGTTCCTGAGGGGGCGGGCGAGGCTGGCGAGGGTGGTCCGGGTCTCGTGCGCCAATGTGCTGAGGAGGCTGAAGGAGAGCCAGTCACACTTCGGCGACCTCTTCGCCGGCAACTACCTGTTCCTCCAGGTGAATCCGACGCCGGTGACGAAGCACCTGGAGAGAGCCACTGGCGGCGGCGGCGTACGAGGTCGCGCCTACGGCGTCGGAGGCCACGGATCGTCTCCGAAGGTATCCGTTCAGAGAATCGCTTGTTAAGTAGAAAACCTTTTCATGCATCCAGTAATAAACGCCTCCGATTAGTTTCCCATCGGATCGGGTCTCTTGTCGATCTGTTCGGGCAAATATGGCCCAAATCCAATGTGATCCGACCCGAAAGTTTGAATATTGGATCGACTTCCCAGCTTGCAATGCCAAAGCTTCGTCCGACTCTGTAGATGAACATATATCACAACGGATAGATTTGTTCTCCTCATTTGCGTAATTAGCACCCAAAATGAAAAGCCTTTTTTTTTTATAACCCGGGAACCTCCGGCCTGCACGGTTGATAGCCGGAGATGGTAAACTCGGGGTGAGCCGAGCCGAGCCATCTCCACAGACCTGGTCACAGGTGAGTCGCACGGAATGCGGACGCGGGGATTCGAACCTCTCCCCCAGCGATGAGGGCAAATGAACGAAACTACGCGACCACCGTAGGTGGAGGATAATGAAAAGCCTTTATGATCCCAAAAAAAAGAAAAAAAAGAAAAGCCCTTGAGCCACATGCGAGGGCAATAACAAGGCCTCATGTCACAAAGATCATGCATCCCATAATCCCGATTTCGCGATTTTATTAGATGCTAGTTGTCCTTATAGATACATGATTCGATTTAGTTTGATTCGATAATTAATTGGACATACCTTGTGACCATATCTATTCAGCTTGTTAGGTACGTCAAGTCGATGTTCTTGATATGTGGTACGTTATTGAGTCGCAAATTGGCATGCGGTCCTACAGGTAAATCGATTGAGGGGGTGGTGCCAGAGAATATCAGGTCCCAAATTTGTGAGTACTTCATATACATAGAAAAGAAAAGTAAGGGAAAAAAAATTGAGATCTAAAGTAGATTTCCTAGGTGGTAAGAAGGGGGGGGGTAAACACGGGGAAAACCCCAAAAATAAGATGATTAAAATGAAGACTCCATATATTTTGCTAAAAATGAATAAATTAAAATTTTTTTCATAGAAATGGCCATTTATAACACTTGAAATAATTTGTCAATAAAAAAACAGCTTTATTATTTATGACAATTTATGTCTAATTATCTTTGTAGAAAGCGAAAATATTTCTTATACAATTATTTTTATAAGAGATATGAACGATTGTTTTTAAGGAAATATTTTCTAAATCATTTGCTTTCTACAAAATAAATGAACCTGAAGTTATAAAAAAAACAAAATCACTTCCTCTTGATATAGAAATAGCGAAGGACTTCATTTAGATAAGGAAAAATTCTAAATTAAGGCTCAAAGTGTTTCAATTTCTCAAATAAGGGTTTGAAGTAAACATTATTTTAAGTAGGGGTTTGAAATTTTTTTTTATTAATAAGGGTCTAAAGTAAACTTTGTTTCAAAAAATGTCTTGAAGTAGTTGTGAGTTTCAAAAGAGAACTTGGCTTCACCAGCTAATCAAGTGGCATTTTTGTCCTTTATTTTTTCTTATTTTCTTTCATTTTTCCTTTTTCAAAATTTCTTTTCCAAAAAGAAGGCTAAAATTTTTTTTAAAAAAAAGGAAAAAATTACAATCGAGGGTTGGCTCTGCCACTTGTGGCAATCACCCCCTTAGCAGCAGGGCGTTGACCATTGTCGTTGATCCTTGCCTCGGTCTGGGTGAGGGCCTAGTCCTTGCCTTTGGTTGGCAAGATCGCCAGCCCTTGTTGAGGTGTTGGCAAGATCGCCAGCCCTTGTTGAGGTGTTGGTGACCCTACTAGCCATGGTTGACACCTCTTCGATAAATGGGGTGGTGGCCGCAAGTGGGAGGGTTGGCCTAGCCATCCACTCGGTTTTTTTTTTTTTTAGAATTTGTCTTTTTATGGAAAAAATGAAAGAAAAAGGGGAAGAAAATAAGAAAAATATAAAGGACAAAAGTGCCCTTGACCAACTGAAAATGTCAAGTTCTTTTTTGAAATTGATATGATACTTTAGATTTTTATTTGAAATAAGGTATATTTTAAATATTTATTTGAGAAGATGATGGTATTTCAAACCCTTATTTAAAATAAAATTTACTTTATATTCTTATTTGAGAAATTGATGATACTCGGACTCTTATTTGGAATTTTTTCAATAGAGTTTGCGATAATTACGTGGGCTTTTGGGCCGATAAGAAAGATACCACAAGTTTCGCTTTCGGCCTGTATTTGTTGGCCCACAATTTTCATGGGCGTTTTGCATCAGCTTCAAAGTAACCCATGACTTCTATCTCGTTGTTTTCTCCCTTTGGCACTCGAGCCGACTCGTCGCCTCTGCTTCTCGCTCTCCGTCTCTTCTGCGAACGGCGGCCGCCGCCTAGCCCAGCCAGCCACCGCGCCATCGCCGGAAGGTGAGAGCCTCAGTCGCTTCTGCTTCTGGTTTCGCGCCGGATCTCAGTTTTTCTTCGTCCGGCTCGACGGGCTTGTTTCGTTCAGTGAAAATCGCCATTGCCAAGCTCCGGATTCTGATAGAGCGCTCAGGGGAGCTCCGTGCTCTTGCGTCGATCCTCGTCTGGACTTTGTGCTGGCTATCTGTATTAGGTTTCGTTGGGGGAACAAGGACGAGACTCGCGATCGACTTCAATGGAGGAGGAACACTTGGATTCTACTGTCAAGAAGGAAAGGATAAGGAAGAAGAAGAAGGAGATTGGGGCGATGGTGAGTGAAAAGAGATTGGAGACCGGTGATGAGAGGGAGGGGAGTAGGAAAAGGAGAAGGAAAGAGAAGCTTCTAGAGGAAGCTGCGGAGGGCGGTGAACCGCGAGCTATAGGCAATGATAGTGAGATTGATGGTCGTGAAAACGGAGTAGATAGTAATCAGAATGAAGGCGCCGACGCTGCGAGAGCGAAGGGTATTGATTCCGTGAATCCTCCAGATGACATGGAGATGGAATCCATTGGTGAGGAGGCGTTGAGGAAAATTAGGAGGAAGAAGAAGAAGCAGTTGGCGAAAGAGGCTGCTCAAGCCGGGAATCGTGGGGTCTGCTACTTGAGCAGGATTCCTCCTCACATGGATCATGTGAAACTTCGTCAGATTCTTTCTCAGTATGGAGAAATACAGAGGATATATCTCGCACCCGAAGGTAAATACAATGCCCTTTCTGGATGTTTGATTGAACTTGTTCCCGCTAAAATTTTTTGATTGTTAAGTTTTTCTATGGTTGTATAAGTAGTGACAAGTGCATTTTGGCGAAATTTAAGGCTTCTCCTTGTCAATGTAACCGACATGTTTGTTGTAACTCATGATAGATCCTGCGGCGCAAATGAAGCGCAAACGAGCTGGTGGCTTTCGAGGACAAGGATTCTCAGAAGGGTATGATCCACCTTGGACTTGCAAAATTTTTGCATTTTCTTTAGTGCTCTGCATTAGTCTTACCTCAGTCAAAAGCCTAATTCTAGATACTATCGGTATTAGGTTATGATCTGTGAGCGTATGTTGTTACCTTGATTCGATTTGTTTTTGTCGTGCAGATGGGTTGAATTTGCCAAGAAAAGTGTTGCAAAGAGAGTTGCTAACATTTTAAATGGTGAACAAATAGGTAACGTTTCATTCTTTTTATTGGACAATGGTGGGTGTGCTTTGTCACAAGCATTTATTTTGAGTACTTAAACAGAGCACCTTTTGCCCCTAGTTCTTGTTAATACTCTTTCTTTTGTGTTTGATACATCTCTCCTAATAGAAGTTGATTTTTCCTTTTTTCATGAGCTTTCTTGAATATGTCCCTTGGTGTCTACTGTTAATTTTCTGCATGTTTGATTCTGTTTAGGAGGGAGGAAGAGGTCCTCATTTTATTATGATCTCTGGAATATCAAGTATTTGAGCAAATTCAAGTGGGATGATCTTACTGAAGAAATCGGTGCGTAGCACAATGAGATATTTGATGCCATACTCGTTGTCTGCTGGAGCTGATCGTGTTTTGTAATGTGGTGTTTGTGATGCAGCTTATAAGAATGCTATTCGGGAGCAAAAGCTGGCTTTAGAACTTTCTGCTGCCAAGAGGGAGCGGGATTTCTATCTCTCTAAGGTTGATAAGTCCCGAGCCTTAAGCTCCATAGAAGAACGGCTCAAGAAGGTAATGGGTCCTTCTCTGTACTCCCTGTAGATGTTTTCTAATAGTACTTGCAAGACTTTAGCAAATCCTAGTAGGTCACTAGTGACTAGTCAGTGACACCAGGCTGAGCAGACCTCATCATGAGTCTTAAGAGTGCATTTCGGAGGTCCAACAGCAGACAGTGGTACTGATTCTTGAGAAATGGCTAGAATATGCAAACATCCTTAATTTGGGTATCTCAAAAGCCTGTACTGTTTTTTCTGCCTAGTCTATGCAAAGTACCCTCTTAACATCCTTTTGGAGCATTTTTGTTGTGTAGACATGTTCATCAGTGTTTGTGGGTGTGTTATGTGTGAAAGACTTGCTCATCATCATCCATAGAGGATGTGGAAGCAGAAGTAACTCTTCTTAATCTTGTGCAAGTATGAAATTTGTAACTCTTCCAGAAAGATGTCATTACCCTTCTCTCTTTTCAGCGTTATATTTTATGTCAATCACTTAAGTTATGGTGGTTGTGCTGTTCATCAACGTCTGGTGTCTCTCAGATGCATTTATTTTTTTCATATCTTGCCTTTTGACTCCGTGTCATTGTTTTGCTTTACAGAAGCAAGAGTTACAAGAAGGTTCAGCAAAAAGCCCTGAGCAACCGGTCAGCCAGCCGGTGGCGAAGGTGATTCGCCAGTTCCCGCAAAAGCAGCCGGTTGCTGAAAATGCAGCCCAAAACAAACCTCGTCTCTCTAAAGATATTCTGGCTGGGGTAAGTTTCCTTTGTCAAGACACACTATTAGATATATATATTTGCGCCGTTGTCTAAAGCACGAATTTTCGTCTGCAGGTGTTCGGCGCTTCTTAGTGTCGCACAATTCTCAAGTGTCTAATATGGTTATAAAAGGCCAGGCCTGATAACAACACATTTTTCCGGCATACATGCTCAACAGCACCTTTGGCTATGTAAAATACTTATATTGGCACATGCCTCACTTTTGTTTGGCAACAGTTTTGCTGGTATACAAGTCACTCGCTTTAATCAATTATTTGCAAGTAGCTGTTCCAGTCTTTACCGAACTCTGTCGCCCTAAAATTCTTTGGCTTCTTATATTTTAAGATCAATTGATTCTGTTGTGTACCTCCCACCTTCGGTGATTTGTATTGCCTGAGACGTGGTGGAAGTATAATTAACATTAATCATCTTGTTTTAACTTTGTGCGACCGAGGATAGGTCATACTGAGTCGGAGAACATAACGCTGAAGCAATTTTGCCTATCACCAGCATCCAATTACATGAAAATGTGTATGAAAGATCACGAAATTTCCATTTCTAATGGGTCAATGACTCCGTGGGTATATGAACTAGTTATGACAGAGTTCAAGAGGACAGCCCCATCCATTTTGTAAGGTCATCAATGGCAAGTTGATTACTTGACTGCGCCGAGATTGCGCTGCATGTGTAGTATAAGTAAATTTTGCATAAAGTACTGCCCTGTTCCTATTGCTTTCACATTCACCTTGTTCACCAACAGATTGAGTAGGCATATGCCTAATCGGAAGAGCGGTCATTTAAACTTCATAGTTCGAGAAGGTACTCCCACGATGACCGAATTGGTTAAAAATCATGCAAGCTCCCAAAGCACAGAGACGAATCATTCATGAAATGGGGCAAGTCAGAGTGATTGGAAGATTTTATGGGTCTACAAATGACAGCTATCGAGGAACAACTGTGAGCAGATCTGTACATTTCACATTATCTAAAGCAGAGCATCAGAACATATAGAAAATTTCAGGGCCAAGATCAGAATTAACAGATCGCAGAAGATCACCAACACCAGTGCTGCGCTATCCTCAATCAGCTGCAACATCCACCCCTCTGAGCTACAGTTCCATCTCTAGTACCCGGTTGACCTTGAGGGCGCCCATATCCCACCTTGATTCCGGATGTCTACAAGTGCAATTTGAAACAAAGAAATGTTTTAAGATAACTGGTCGTGACACTATTGCCAAAACATTTAAATCCAACATATCAAAGTATACATATGGTCCGGTTGTTAAAAGAAACCTATAACTAATCCACACAAGTGACGTTGCCATCAATGACTCATGCTAGCATTGTATATTACAAATCAGTTGAATCAAAACCCAAAAAAGTGTGGGCCTTGGCTGAAAACATAAGCGATGTCTGTCTATTGGGGAGAGAACGTATACCTCATTGGATACATCAAATACTCCATCTTGTATATTCTGTAGGATCTGTGCTGCAGTCTTTACAAAAGCCTGGAGTATTAAAAAGGTACAAGATGATAAGGAACAATGTCAAGCTGCGGTGGACTCATCCACGATAGGATAGAGAAGAGATGGTAGAGTCAAATCACCTCCTCAACATTTTGTGCTGTTCTTGCAGACGCCTCCAAGAATAGAAGTCCATTTTCCTTTGCAAACTGTTCTCCTTCTTCTTTGCTGACAGCCCTCCGATGAGATAGATCGGATTTGTTTCCTATGAGCATGATTGTCATGTTAGGATTTGCATGCTGCCGAGCATCCTCCAACCAGCTTGCAAGATGATTAAACGTATCTCTCCTAAAATACAAGAGAATTTCTGTCTCAGCAATAAAAATACAAGATGATCGCAATAGTAAGACATGCTGTAACATGGACCTCTCCCAAAGGAACTCTTCATAACTTTATATTCCTCCAACAAATTTCTAAAGTTCTGACACTTGTTCGTGATGGATGATAACATCAGATTCCAATGTAAATATTCCCTAATCATAGGTTCATAGCCCCAAAATCTGTCGATCAAATTTTCTCCCCTTTTTAGTTTGCTGCATAGCTTTCATTGCCATGAAGCAGCATCCATATTACAAAGTTACTCAATGTCTAAGGAAGTAATTTAACCTGGACACGAGATCCTAAGGAGATTATTCTACCCATTCTCTCTCCAATTCTAGAAAAAAGAAACACACAAGACACTCAGCATTTTGAATTTTTCATACCGGGTGATGTCATAAACTAGAAGTGCTCCAGCTGCTCCTCTATAGTAAGATCTAGTGATGGATCTGAAAGATTCCTGTCCTGCCTGTAATGAAACAAAAAATTCAGACAAGTTATGAGCAATGCCTGTGTAACCATATGGACATTTATACTGTGCATTATCTCAAATTCAAGCGTTTCTGAATTCTTTGACAAACTCCAAACATATAAAAGTAAATAACTAGAAATGTGGAGGAATGGGTTCCATCTCAAGTACACTTCGCTAGCCAGAATGGAGAAGGAGTAGGTATCACTGGCTTCTCTCTGCATCTCTCTGTCTTTGACATGCTCAATGGCACATGTTATATCAATCAAGTTCAAAGTTTTCCAATTGACAGCAAGGAGAAGGTACATCATGTCCCTAAACTAGGACTAAGCTTCCCACAATGACATCTGTCCTACAGTGATTAATCTAAACATAGGCCACAGACGATGGGTTCGAATTGCTAAAAGAAACAGGCTCAACCTTGTTTGATATTTACTTCAATCAGCTGAAGGATCCATGGCATTTAATTAACTTCACCAAAATTTTCCAACCTCCAGGCTAAAACTTACTCCTTCAGTCATCCTCCAGCCTGTAAAGCAAACAAGGATGGTAGGCCAAACTTCAACTTCCATATTTCGGTTCATAGTCTTTTCCTAGGATTAAAGAACTAATTCTGCAAAGCTTTTGAAATGTCCACAGGGATCAGAAGAATAGTCCTAACGTAGAACAGAACTTACAAGTTTCACACATCCAACGCTTCTAGATACGTTGAAAACTCAAAAAAGTCAAATTCCATCACTGCCATCGAGAGACAGCTAATGTTACCCATTTTGGGACAAATCAACATGTCACCGAAAGCTCATCACGCTAATGACAACTGCCAGCGAACTAACTCCATGCCCCATCGATTAAGTACAAATATAGACAAACAAAACACTGAGATGGAAGTGCCGTGCGATATCTTATTGACGTCTTCAACTCTTAGAGAAGAGTTCTTTCAAATGGCAAAAGTCATCACCCATCAGGTCCATCAAAAATCAGCAACAAATCGCAAGTCTCCCACTAAAGTACTACGGAATCCCAGATTGAACTACGAATTGCAAGACAGCACTTGTTTTTCTATACGACCCCAAACACAGACCTTAGAAACCTCAATCCAAGACTGAACCGAACAGCACGCAGTTCAGCTCATCGCGCCCAACGAAGTCGCCGATAATCAAAACAAAGTCGAGCAACATTTTTTTTTAAGGGAAAAAGAATAGCAGCTGACCGTGTCCCAAATCTGAAGCTTGATCGGCCGACCGTCGATGGTGACCATGCGAGCGCCGAACTCGACGCCGATGGTGAGATCATGGACGGGCTGGAACCTCTTGTCCGTGAATTGCAGAAGCAGGCACGATTTGCCCACACCTGCAAGCAAAGCACCCCCGAAAAAGCAAAAACAAATTAGGGTTTCCCGCAATAGGAGAGACCCGAAAACCAGAAGCTCCACGGGGTCCCGCGGGGGGCTTACCGGTGTCGCCGATGATGATGTACTTGAAGAGGTAGTCGTAGGACATGGCTGGAGACGACGTCGCCGCCGGGCGGAGGGTGGCGGAGGAGCGGCGGGGGGGCTGATCGGTCGAGCCCGATCAATTCAACTAGAGAGAGAGAGAGAGAGAGAGAGAGAGGGTGGAACCAGTAGAATCGGGACGTGGATGGGGGATTTGTAAAGAGGAGGAGAGGAGAGGAGAGGAGGGGAGGAATGGCAGGGGAAGTGACGTAGACGCCCCCGGCACGCTAAGGCGTTGCTTCAAGCTTCCTCATACGCATCGTATCTCCTCCTCCTCCTCCTCTTTTTAATTCGCAAAAACATTAATTAATCGGTTAATCTAAATCGTGGGGCTAACCCGACAGCAACGTTTGATTAGAGGACGAACCGACTCCGTTGCTTTCAACATTTCAATTTAGTCCCGCCTTGTCTGTAGATTAAACTTTTCTCATGACGTGGCAAAGTGATTTAAATTCAAAATAATCTTCTTATATGTTTGTGATATCAAGAATTTGCAAGCTTATCTAATCTTATCTACTCTTTGTAAATGAAAAATTGATGATGATTATTTTGATTGTTTTAAGTTTTAATTGAAGCGATTTTTGAATTCATAATTCAAGTAAATGGATTTTAACTAAAGAGATTTTTGAATTCTTAATTATAATAAATGGATTGCTCATTAATAGAGTAACATCATCGAAGAAAATTACATTTTGAGGCTTGGACCAAACTGGTTTCGATCCGACAGGGCAAAGAAATATAGTAAATCGATTTAGACTTGTCGGATGTCGTCCCAGACTGAATCGGCACGGTCCATCCAATGGACCCCTAGCCATACGTGCTTTGCTTTTTGTTCAATAACCATGGGATCAAGGCCGTGCGATTAATCGCACGATAAGCGGCCGGAGAACTGCGAATCTGCTTCCCAACTCATGCGCGTGTCCCACGGTCCTTACGGACATAAAAAGACAAATTTCACACGACGGACGGACACTCGAGGAAAGTTCAAACCATGCCCGAATGGAATCCATTAAAAAGCGAGCGCGTTGGAGCACGGCTCAACTTGAGATGTCACAAAGATGGTGGAGCCACACAAAAGATGAAGTGTGCAAAAGGAGGAAAAAGCGATCAGTCGCTCTAGCTTTCTAATTTGAAGGCTATACCATCTACTCGAGAATTTATATGTGCGCCCCATCTCCACGCCCGTAAAGCGAATTAAAGGATCAATCCTCTCCAACCCCCCCAGTGATGAATTACTCTTCCATTGCATCTCCTCCTTCAATGATTTCCACTTTCTCCCTCAATGGCGTGATTTTTGTCAGCAGAACCTCTGCAAGCACAGAAGGCATGAAAATATCAAGTCCGCACAATCATGTAGAATGGCAGTCACGTCACTTAAGAGGAGAGAAGTGGAATCGTTACTCGAGCATAGGAACCTGAAATTTTGGCTTTCCATAGATCACGAGGGCAAGACAAATGATATGCTATATTTACTGTGCTTAAAGTCATGCATTTGCCTGAGAAGCCCATGAATCAATATGGTGTCTAAATGCATTTCTCAACTGTTGGACACGAAATGTGGCCAAGAACCAAAAACTGTCGACAAGAAAACTGCCCTAATGCCCCAAAGATCCCCAAAACAAGCAAAACAAGCAACTTCAGCAGTATTGTATTTCTACTATATAAAACTCAAGCTAGAAAAAATTGTAAGAAATTATCCTCAAGAGACAATAAATAGCTCAGCATAAAAGGTACTGACCAGTCTTCTTAGGAAAAGTGTACTCTCTCTTGAGTGCATAAACATCAGAATTCGGCAGAAGGTGGTTTCTGAGGTATTCCTTGTGACCCTGTGACCGAAATTGGGGAAAACTGACATCAACATGAGTCTCATAATAGATCTCACAAAAAACAAGTTTCTTTGCTTTTTGTACTTTTGGGTACGGGAAGAATTGCAATTGGTGAGTGACCACAAACCTTCGTTATGACACAAATATCAACATTGCTTCCACTTCCCAGGTCATTGAATATACCAGCGCATATTGCCTCAGAAACAAGATTAATTCCTTCATCTTTCTGCAGGAAAATGAATATATATTCTCTATCAATATCCTTGGTGTTCTTTCAAAAGAGACAAACTACAAGGGATCTAATCCTCTCCTTTTTTTCCTTTCAAAGAGACATATATATAACTAGACGCAATATAAGATATGCTAAACACAACGGCGATTGACTGAATCAGCGAGAATTAAAGTTAAGGTGGAAAAAAGAAGGTTCGGCAAAATTAGCAACCATTCCTAATATAACAAAAAGACTTACAGTTATGCCTTCCCTGTACTTTGATTCAAATACAGACATTGCAGCCAGAGAACCGGATCCCATCGTAGCAAATGGCAATGTGTCAGTTGATCCATGAGGGATATATCTGCAGAAGAAGACATTGCATTCAAATTTGCAAGAAGTTAAGCTTATTAGGCCAAAAGAGGAATTGCCAGCAGTCTTCAATCTCAAACGCACCGTATGTAGATGAGGTCCTGTAACATCAACACCACCGAGTACCAAAGCAGCTTGGACATGACCTTGGTAGCTGCGTAGGACATATAGAATTAGAAAAACCACAAGAGAGAATTTCAGATTTGTTAAACAGCATTCAATCAGAAAAAGAAGAGAATCAATACTTGAAAAGATGTCGCTTAAGGAGGGTCAAAGCCGTTACAACCCTAGATTCTCGGCCTGTATGGTAGCGATGTAGCTGTAACTGTGAGCTTACCATGTCTGAGGGATGGAAAGACAGCATATAAGAAGTAAACGCATCGGATTCACCAAAACTATAGTGAGAAATCATGGGTTTGACACTTTTTTTGATTAAGTGCAGACTGACACCGTAAGTATCGAGTAACTTCAAGCTAATTTTAGAGACAAGTGTAAAAGTCCTCATTAGCACTGCCAAATGATACTCAAAAGCGAAAATTGAACCTGTCACAGCCTCTGTATCAGCAGCAGTCCCAGCACCAGAGCAATATATGTTTGGTGCCATGTAGTGGATTTTCTCACAATTCTTATCACAAACTATTGGCCCTTCAGTAGCTCTAGTATCTGCTCCAAGAATAACTCCATCCTACAGAAAGAAGATTTCAAGAAGACACAGAAATGCAAATGAGCATATGTAACTATTATTGAAAGTGATAAACCCACATCACGCTTATAATCATTCATGGTCCTAGACTGCTATGGCCATTCTATGCATACTATAGTACATGCAGCTATCTAATATGGCATTCACTGTACTCTAATATGTTCTTATTTCACCCTCTAGTATTCTTGCAAAATATAACGTCATCAACTCAGGATTGACATAATGCTAATCTTTTAAGGGGGAAAAATGGAAATTGAAGTATTGGGGGCATGGGGGGTGGTAACCAAAAAAATCCATTCGATGTCTAAGACAGCCCGACCACTCTCATGAATTGACTAAGGATGGTAAGCATCGACAAGGCAAAAAAGGAAAGCATCTAAATTCTGTTGTTTCTTAGATTAGGTCAGGTTCCACTCTAAGCAATACTTTCTCATTGAAAAATAATAAGCAAATACATAACAGTAGAATTCATCAACAACTTCTCAGCCAACTGAATCCAAACAAGCATTAAATAGTTAAAGTTTTTATATAGAATAGGCATAACGATAAAAGTTTAAAGTGCAGAAGCGCCCATCATAATCAACATGAAGGAAGCCAGCCAAGCTATGATAATATCAAAGGTTCTCAAAAAGGCTGGAGAAAATTATTCATATAAATAAGGTTAGCCTATCCAGAGATGGTAAGATTTCATAGGGTGTTCACCAAAGAACTAACGTCACTTCTGATATTTCACTGGTCCAAGTTCTTGCTAAATTTTGGCTTTGCACTTACAAGGCAAAGCAAATTGAAGGGGACTTAACTATCATATTCACGTTAAGGTGATATTAGGCTCACTCATCTGAAAAATGTAGATTAATTTTACACATTCCCTGAATTACCACTTTAAACAGTGGTAGCTAGAAGATCATAGCTCACTACTCTGATAAACAAATCTAACATAAAGCGATACCTGAAAAATGATTCCAACAATGGTTGTTCCAGTTTTCCGATATGAAGGAGGGCGAACACCCTTCTTTGATAGCATGTCATTTCTTCTGCATAGATCAAAACTAAATCCACCTTTTGGAGGGAGATCTATTGTTGCTTTAGACATTTTGGATTTAAGTAGACCTACGAAAAGACAGCCAAGAAATGTAAGTCCAACCACAGCAATCACTTAACCAATGATAGAAACATAGTTAAAAGAGGGTAAAACAAGCCAGTATCATCAAGTTCCCAGAAAACTCATCTTTGTTGTAGCCCAATGTACAACAATGTACTTAAAAATACAACTTGTAACTGCTCTAACAATAAACATGCACGATTGCGTGGCCTAGCAAAGAACCTTCAACAAGAAACCCGTTTCAGAAGCAACAGGCCCCCGGAGGGTGAAAACAAGGGCAGAATTCAACTGGACTACAGATAATTAGCTCTTTAAGAGACGTAATATGCCGCTGCCGCTGCCAACAGCAGCAACAGAAGCTCCCTTCCTCAGAACCCGGTCCAATCCACACTGATCCTCACGGGACCGTCACTCTCACCCATCCTAAACATTCTTCCACCTCATCCAAGGCCCGCGCGCGAAGCGTGAGATCATACACACGCCAACAACAAAAGTGGCTACTACCGGAAATACGAAGCTCGATCGATCGAGCTCTCCTCAATCGCGCAATCGCCTATATCACCATCCTCCTCCTACCTCCAGCCTCAAGCCAAAGGAACCAAGACATGCCTAGCCTCGCCACGCGATCGCCATCTTAACCTCATCGAAAAAAACTCTAGAGACAACGACAGAATCCAACGAAAGAAGCAAATGAACAAAAGCGACCTTTCGGAGCTAACAGAGCAAGCGAAGAGAACCTGCCGGGGAGACGCGCGAAGCAGCGATTCGACGGTGCAGGAAGCAGCGAGAGACACCGGAGGATCGATCCACGGAAAATGCAGGCGACAGGCGAGAGAGAAAAAGCGTCCCTGCTCGTGCTCGTTCGTTTTGCTTCTGGCTTTTTCCCTCTCCTCGTTCGGTTTTTTCTTCGCTACTGTCACTGGCTTCCTCGCCAAGAAAAAGAAGATGGCAGGGGACTTTCCGCCTGGGCCTAGCGACACGAAAATTGGGCTGAAAATGGCACCTAATGGGCCCGAGCGTCGGGCCCATTTTGGTTCCCGAACTATAATATATATTTTACATTAGAAATATCGTGGCCGGGCCCGGACCAAAGTTTAGCGGGGTCGGCTTTCTCATGAAGGCCCTGCTCAAGCCCAGCCCATTTTCCTTCCGGGCCTGAGCGAGACAAGTTAGTTGTCCACCCGTGGTTATCACCTCTGTCTAGTATCTCCGTTAATCTCGTCGAATCACTCTTGTACTCTGTCATACTGGAGTCTGGGTGAGTGTCGGGGCTAGAACGTAGCATCGTGGGAGTGGCATTGAGGAAATTGCCTTCGTTAGCATTCAGAAACACGGCATGAAATGATACTCTAATATTCTATAAGCAAATATCTGAATTTGTTGATTTAACTTGTTCTAATACATGCATCCGAACCAAACCGCTATGTTTATGTGTTCACAGATGATGTGTTGAGCACAGCTCTCAAGATTACTTTATGTTGGAGAAACGTGATTTGAACACTGAATTTATTGCATTCAAATAAAGTGCTTAATTATTCAAACAATATCATTCGATTAGTATTAGCATGAGTGAGAACCAAATAAATGAAAGCTAATGTTTGAAATAGAAGTTTGTTTTGCACGTCACATAATTTATGATCGAGATAATATTGATCCCCATGCTCCATTACCATGCATTAAATTGTCCGATCATCATATGTAATGATACCATTTCAGGATTACTAAAGAAAATTGTTCATCCACGGATCATGGTGTTTTGACTCCACAGACCCACCTAGGAACAGGTCGGACCAAGCTCTCCTGGATAAATCAGAAAATGATAAAAGAAAGAAGGCTGTGGTTGTATTGATCTTTTCTTGCCTTTGAAACTTTTCAGCACGACTACTGTAAGCCTCAAGAGGCTCTCATATAAGCTAAGAAATTAAATAAGCCTAAGACCCTCAGAAACAATAATGCAGTGCAAATAACTTCTTCCTATCTTTCTATTTTTAGGACAACGAGTGAGCGTCACAACTAGTTTAGGGTTTGTTCTGTTTCTTTGACTTTGACTTTTGTTGCAAGTGAAGTGAATTTTTTTTTTTAAATTACAAATATATATTGATCTGGTCTAGGTGGGCGGTTCTACACTTAAAACTATGAACAATCGGTTTTGGGTCTAGGCGGTTCCTGGTTCCTTCGTACACCCCTAGATTCCGCTATAATTAGTACTACTCACTTCTTTATTATATTTCTCAATTATAAGAAAAAGATAACATATATACACATTGGTTATTTATGGGCTCAATCCCAAATTACTAATAAAATATGTGCTTAAACTATAAAAGCCCTTTGGCAGTTCAGGGGTGTTGTGCTTGCGACCTATGTTGGGGTAGTCCTCGGAACTCGTCGCTCACCAAGGGGGTGAGACCCTTATGCCATCCTATCAATAGGGGGTATGAAGTGCACCCTAGCACAAAGAAAGATCCATTAGATGAATCCCAAGAACAATACTTGGCTTTTAATTCTGCATTGGGTAGCCTAGGTCTTGAGAGGTTTGTTTTTTCTACCCTCTAGGATGTTCTCATTTATGTCTTGACCAATCTTTATTGTTGATATTTGTAAACGAGATAGACATTAATGCCTACAACATCACACGTTAAATTAGGCTCAAACTTCTTCAATTGATTTTTAAACTTTCTCCATTATTGTCATCCTCTAGTCCTAGCAAAGACAAATTCACTTACCATGGAAAGGATTCCTAGTCAGACCATCCAAAAAAAATATGATTTGCTATCTTATCCATCTTCGATATGTCTTAATGATGAACCCTAGCATGATTCACGGCTGCCATTTTATATTCAATGCGACATGCAGATAATGATGCACATGAAATTTCATTTTTGAATTCCATTTTTTTGGCAGAGGCTTCTTTCTACCCTTTTGTAATAAAAAAAGATAGCAATGGAGAAAGAGAGACCCAAAAATGGGACAATCAATGGCAGCATCCGGTGAAAAGTAGTTTCTTATTTTTAGGAATAATTTTTAGAAACTATTTCTTAGGTCATTATTTATGATTGATCGTTGTTTGCCGACCACCGCCCATCAACCTTCGCATGTCAGTCGGCCGCCGCCCTTTGCCCGGCACCCTGCAGACGGCGAACTGCACTCTTATTTTTCCTTAAACCTATTCGCTATTATTCCTTCTTTTTCACCTGTAATTTAGCTGTGGTTTTCTGTTGGCTCAATCTCCAACACCAAATCCCTCTTGAACTCCACATAAGGGTAAGCAATGGGGAAGTCATCTGGTTTTGTCTTCCACCTGCATAACACATTTATATCAGAAATGATCCATCGACTCATATGACATATTGTGCTCTCGACAATCTCTGTAATATCGTATCGTGATTGATCGTATCCATGTCACGTTATTGTGTACAAGGTATCGAGATGAATACGCCATCACATTGTTCCTTTGAATCACTATAGAATGCAAAGATCGAGATTGCATAACATGTCAATATCCGTTTGTATAAAGTATGGTGTGAATTGAGATTTCGATTATAGTTCCTTCTGGTTTTTTCTGGTACCTGAAGCTGAGGACGAGGTGATGAAGGAAGAAGGCAATCATGAGCCGCGCGAGCTCGGCGCCGGGACAAAGGCGAAGTCCACCTCCGAAAGGCATGACCTTCCTGTTCATCGCTTTATCCTGCCGACATACGTGAACAAGCTTCTGCATTTCATGATGATTTAAGTGGAAAAAAAAAAGAAAGAAAAAACATGGTTTGACTTTAGTTTCTGCTTTTTATATGCTTTGGGCCTCATCTAAACAAGCACACCAGCGAGAAAAAAGCTTTAGATGCATACAAAATAAGTGAGGCAGGGCTTCTTTTTCTTCATCATTGGAGCGATTCTATGTATTCGGTCCAAACAAATCCTTCCCCACTTAAATTGGGTAATTACCATGTAATCAAAATTTTCCAACTTATGTTCGTGTTTGCATGATTTCAATAACCAAAGGGTAATGTTGGTACGCACCTTCCACCTCGAAGGATAAAATTTCATGGGATTTTCATGAAGAGTCGGATCAAGATGTGCCCCGGTGAAGACCGGAAATACTTTCCACCCTGAGGGTATAGTCCAACCTATAAGAGCATTTTCACAATATTAATCTCGGAGTTTTAGATTGAGAGGGAGAGGGTACAACAACACTACTAGAGAACTACCTTTGAACTCAATGTCTTGAAGGGCTTTGCGGTGCACAAACTTGACCACATTCCCACATCTTGAAGCTTCAGATATGACCTATTTGTAATTTAAGCTTTGCATTAGCCCGTTAGAACTTGCAAATGTGCACTACTGATTACGATGTAAAAGATAATAATATGTTCGGTTAATCTCGATTTCATACATCATTAGTGTACTCCATTTGCTTGAAATCTTCCCCGTTCAAGGGCTCTCCTCTCCCTTTTTTCCGCCTTATTGCTAGGTGCTCTTCCTGTGCACAAAAGTTCAAACAAACAAAACAAAAAGAGAGAGATAAGAAAACATCAATAGCTTCTCAGTTGAAACTCATTACTGACCGTACATATCTTTATTGAAAAGACACTTTGGTTTGGTGGATGAAATTTGCCTGCGAAATTCTAGCTATCATCGTTGAGCTGTCATTGGCGATGCGTGCATGACCGTGGATTCTTTCAGATCAGGTGGGTCTCCTATGAAGCTTGCTATGGTTATAAGAGAGAGAGAGAGAGAGAGAGAGAGAGAGCTACACCTTGAGTTGGAGGAGAGAGGCGGGTTCGTGGGCGAGAAAGAAGACGATCAAGGCCATGAGGGTGGCGGTAGTTTCGTAGCCGCCGAGCAGGATGTCCAGCACGATGCTCACCATCTCTTCATCGTTCAACCCCTCCTTCCCCAGAATCACATCCATGAAGTCTCCTTTCTTCAGCCCCTCCACATTGCCTGTTCTCCTTCTCTCTTCTATTATCTCTCTCACGGTTGAGGAAAGCCTTGCTCTTGCCTGCCCAGGGTATAAAAAAGCAATCATTTCTTCAGCGACATTATTATAAGACATCAAATATAATCTATTCAGAGATAAGAAATGCGTGCACAGGAGAGAAATATGAAATTTTGCATATTTTTGTATTGAATAGTTAATAGTACATGAGTCTAAACTTTATCAGATGATTATCCAACATGCATAATCAATGAGCGATATATGCACACCCCAAAATATAGAAAATCAAGAGAACTTTCCTGATATCCTAAAGAAATATCTCTAACATTCAGATTTCTAGGCTTCTGAGTATGTACCTTGACGGCCATGGCATATGGGGTACCGGGAATATTTAAGGGCAAGGACACGAAACCTTTCATGTAGGTCAAGAAATCAGCAAGTATCTTCCTTGCCCTCGGATCTTCTGGTTCAATACTCAAAAGGTTCTTCACCATAAGGCTGAGTGCAAACTGAAAAGTTGGAAACAAAAGAGAGAAAATAAACAGTGTGTTTTCAAGCATCAAACAAGAAAATTTCATGATGGCCTCTACCAATCTTCTAAGTCATATGCGGCACCCACTAATTAAAAAAAAAAAAATCTCCTTAGACAAAAAGAAAGAATCTGTCTTGTTGTCTTGCATTAGTGATTTAGATTTATCGTTTGTAATAATAGATCACTAAAGGGCACATTTCAAATTGTTTCGTTTTATGAAATGATTACAAATATCCTAAATTTGAAGTGTATGCATGAAAGTGCAAATATGTAAATATCATAACACTTGATTTTTCGAATCTAATTTAGCAGTGATTGTAAATATTAAAACGTTGTACAATAGAAAATAGAATCCCCAATCTCAGAAAGACTTCATGGTCGACAGTTTTCACGTCAAATTACAATTGCGTGCTTGATAGAAGATGAATTATACTCGTACCAAAGAAGCACTTACCATTTTCGCTTCTTTACAGAAGGCAACTTGTTCGCGCCCTTTCCACGATTCCAACATGGAGATCGACAACCTCTCGACGCAGAGGTGGAATTCGGAGGTCGACTTGGAGGCGGTGACGAAGTTGACGACCACGCGCCTCAGCTTCTTGTGGAGTTCTCCGGAGACAAGGATCAGAGAGTACTTGCCGAGAATCCCATGCATGGGCTTCGGATAGCTCGCCTGGAACAGCCTCTCCTCGTTCTGGAGGACGAACATGTTGAACTCGTGGTCGCACGAGACAATGGTCGGTGACCCAAAGAGATGGGACCTGAATACCTTACCATACCTGTGCATGCACTAAATGAGATCATCATCTTTTACATTGCAAGTCCAGAGATAATGGACAGACAGTATTCAAAATCTGCATAGTTCAACCGAAAGGTTCAGATGCCCCAACTCTTTTCTGAATCGAAGGCTAGTGGTCGTCCCTGTCATGACCTCCCATGTGAAGTCTAGAGGTTAATGGCTCGACTATGCTTATTAAGGCTTAGCTGATGTTCTCTCAAATCCACCAATTCACAACTTAAAATCCAAGTTTTTAACCTGCAATTCAATTTTATCTAAATGGGTTTGGGGTGGGTCGATTTGATTTCCAAGTAAAATATTGGGAGAAATATTTTATTTCTGCACAATCAAATAGGATCAAGAACTTGATAATACTAGTTAATAAATAATGTCCCTTCGGTACTTATTGTTTTTTGAATTTTTAACAGATTTTCTATGCATTTGTGGAGAAAATAGATCAAAAACTAATTTTTTAGACTTCTCCTGATTTTTCTTGAAATTATGAACCATTCTTGGATTTTCTGATTTTTCTGGAAAATATGAAACACTTTTTATTTTTAATTCTTGTTAAAAATATTTTTTTAAATAATAATAATAATAATGATTTTTCTGGAAAATATTTTTTATTATCATTATCATTATCATTATCATTATTTATTATTATTATTATTATTATTATTATTAACCGACCGGACCTGGGTAGGGTCTCCTGGTCCGACCCGGGTCAAGTTCGGCCCGGCACGAGGCCCGGGCTCCGGAGCCATAGGTTCCTTGCTGAGTTGAGTCCGGCTAATGGGCCCGGTTCGCCCAGCCTAGGGGAAGTACTTGAAAATAAAAGAAGCCCAAAAAATCAAAGTCCGACCCAAGCAAACATGACAAGCCCAACAGACCTTATTCATCTCAGCCCATAGCCCATAAAACCAAATCCTAGCGGGTCGACCGGGTCCTCCTGCCCGACCCGGTCATGACCCGACTCGCGCTCTCCCCCCCTTAACTCTCTATTGCAGCCCCTCCGCGGCGCTAATGGGGGCTGGTTGAGCGCGTCTCGGCTTGGCCACGACGAACGGCCACGGTCATCGCAAGACTCCCCCCCGAATTTTTCCTCCCAGGACCTGCCCCTATTTATAGTCCGAGGAGGCCGTTCGACGGAGGAGCTTCGACCGCCTGTCGTCCTTCGCGGTAGATCTGACCCTGCTTCGGCTAGGCCCGTCTGGATCCTTCGCCGGATCTCGTGCTGCTCCGCTTGGCGGCATTAATGGCGCCCGTGAGGCGTCCCGTCCGTCGCCGGCTACTCTAGCCTCCCTTGTTCTGCTCTGCTCTGCTGTTTCTCGCATGCAGGGAAGCAGAAGAAGGCAAGAAGAAGAAGAAGAAAAGGAGAGGGCCGGGCCGTGAGCTGGGGGTGAGACGGGCCTTGGGCCCGCAGAGAGAAGGAAAGAAAAGGAATAGGGTTGGGGTCCAGCCCCTTAGCCCGATCCCTTTTTTTTTTTTTTTAATTTTTATCAGAAAAATGGGGTAAAATAAGGGAAAATAAAAAGGAAAATCAACCTAAATGATGCAAAAATATTTTTTGTTAGGGTCAAATTGATTCCTAATTTTCTATGCAATTATAATTTAAATACTGTCAACAAACGAAAAAGAAAATTAAAAGAGGACAAGGAAGCTTATTTGCTTGATGAGTCATACCTAGAGCAGTGATCTTGCAAGAAGGCACCGAGGGAGTTGGAGGGGTGAGGCGAGAGGAAGGCGAGGGTTTCTCCGAGAAGAGGCCATCCCACCCTTCCCCGGGGTAGGTTTCGTGCCCTAACGTCCTGCTTCGAGAAGAAGAAGTTGAGGGAGAGAAACAGAAAAGCCAAGCAAAGGCCGAGGAAGATGGCAGACAGAGCGTCGGGCAAGTGGCAACAAAAGATTTCCATGGCCTTTTCTTTGACTTCTTTGGCAAGAACAAAGCTCTCAATACACACGCACGCACAGCACAGTACTGAAGGGGCTAATTTTGGCGAAGCACTCTCTTGAGATGGTGTGTGGCATTCTCCTCGCTTTAAATAATGATGCCGAAGCATAGAAATGTGTCCACATTTATGCTCAATCTAGTTTATATTCCTGACCGAGATTCTAGTAATTTTCGAGTCATTTTACCTTCCCAAAATTCCAAGATTATAATCATTTTCCTTATGAGTCCTCGTCTTTCCAAAATTCTAAGATTCTAGTAATTTTTCATTAGGAGCTATTTTATCTTTATTTTCCTTATGAGTCATTTTGTCTTTCCAAAATTCTAAGATTCTAGTGGTTTTCCCTTATGAGCTATTTTATCTTTCCAAAATTCTAAGATTCTAGTGATTTTCCTTATGAGTCATTTTGTCTTTTCAAAATTCTAGTAATTACTCATTGCTTGGAGGATTGTTCTAAGATCGTCTATATAAGCATGCTATAATGAATAAGAAGGTATATTAGATTTGTGTGTTAACTCATTTAACCTTTGGTTTGAGAACAAGAAGGATTTCTTGTTATGCTTTCGTTTCTTAGGTGACTTCTTATAAGTGGCGAGCGACTTATCAAATTTAGATCACACTTGTGCTATCTCCTATTTCTCTACATCTTATCCGGTGTCAAATTGGTATTAGAGCCTTCGTTCAATGGCTAGACGTCAACGACAAGGACCGAACATTGAGTCTTCTACGATTCGAGAAAGAGACCTATGAGATGTGGAGGTGGATGATTTAAGGAGACAAGTGCAGCAACTACAGGAGTGTTTGCAACGCTTCCAACTTCTAAAACGTGATGATTCGCATCACGATTCATAAGATATTCCCTTTGATGAAGAGGATGTCAATCCCTTTGCCGGTGCTCGAAGTCATGCTTCGAGTGAGGAAGAGCTACCTCGACATTGACATTGAAGGTTCCATGGAATTGAACATAATTCCTATATAAAGGTTGGTATTCCCAAATTCGAGGGGAAGATGCAACCCGAGAAATTTATGGATTGGTTGTATGTCGTAAAAAGAATCTTTGACTACAAAGACATTCCAAATGATCGAAAGGTGAAGCTAGTTGCTATCGAACTCAAAAAGCACACTTCTATTTGGTGGGAGCACTTGAAGAAACAACGAGCTCGTGAAGGAAGATCTATTGTTGTTTTAGACAGATTGAAACCGAATCCACCTTTTGGAGGGAGATCTGTTGTTGCTTTAGACATTTTGGATTTGAGTAGACCTACAAAAAGACAGCCAAGAAATGTTAGTCCAACCACAGAAATCACTTAACCAATGATAGAAACATGGTTAAAAGAGGGTAAAACAAGCCAATATCATCAAGTTCCCAGAAAATTCATCTTTTTTGTAGCCCAATGTACAACAATGTACTTAAAAATACAACTTGCAACTGCTTTAACAATAAATATGCAATGATCGCACGGCCTAGCAAAGTTTCAGAAGCAACAGGCCCCGAAGGGCGAAAGCAAGGGCAGAGTTCAGCTGGACTATAGATGATTAGCTCTTTAAGAGGCGTAATACGCTGCTGCCGCCGCCGCCGCCAACAACAGCAACAGAAGCTCCGTTCCTCAAAACCCGGTCCAATCCACACTGATCCTCACGGGACCGTCACTCCCACCCATCACAAACGTTCTTCCACCTCATCCAAAGCTCGCACACGAAGCGTAAGATCATACAGACACGAACAACAAAAGTAGACAATCGCCTATCTCACCGTCCTCCTCCTCCTCCCTTCAGCCTCACGTCAAAGGAACCAAGACACACCTAGCCTCGCCACGCGACCGCCAACCTTAACTTCATCGAAAAAGCTCTAGAGAGAACGACAGAATCCAACGGAACAAGCAAATGAACAAACGCGACCGAAGCGCGTTCGGAGCTAACAGAGCAAGCGAAGGGAACCTGCCGGGGAGACGCGCAGAGCAGCGCTTCGACGGCGCAGGAAGCAGCGAGAGACACCGGAGGATCGATCCACGGACAATGCAGGCGAGAGGCGAGAGGCGAGAGAGGAAAAGTGTCTCTGCTCGTGTTCGTTCGTTTTGCTTATGGCTTTTTCCCTCTCCTCGTTCGGTTTTTCTTCGTCGCTCTTTCACTGGCTTCCTCGTCAAGAAAAAAAAGATGGCAGATGACTTTTCCGTCTAGGCCTAGCGACACGTAAATTGGGCCGAAAATGGCACATAATGGGCCGGACTTCATCGAGTCGCTGCTTTTGAATGGGCCCGAGCATCGGGCTCATTGTGGTTCCCGAACTATTACATATATTTTACATTTGAAATATCGTGGCCGGGCCCGGACCAAAGATGAGCGGGGTCAGCTTTCTCATGAAGGCCCTGCTCAAGCCCAGCCCATTTTCCTTCCGGGCTTGAGCGAGACAAGTTAGTTGTCCACCAGTGGTTGATCGCCTCTGTCTAGTATCTCCATTACTCTCGTTGAATCACTCTAGTACTCTATCATACTGGAGTCGGGGTGAGTGTCGGGGCCATAACGTAGCATCGTGGGAGTGGCATTGAGGAAATTGCCTTCGTTAGCATTCAAAAACATGGCATGAAATGATACTCTAATCTTCTATAAGCGAGTATCTGAATTTATTAGTTCAACTGGTTCTTAAATATGCATCTAGACCAAACCGCCACGTCCACGTGTGTTGGATAAGACTCCATTCGCAGATGTGCTGAGCATAGCTCTCAAGATTACTTTATGTTGGAGAAATGTGATTTGAACATAGAATCTATCGCATTCAAATAAAGTGCTTAATTACTCAAACAATAGTGTTTGGTTAGTATTAGCATGAGTGAGAACCAAATAAATGAAAGCTAATGTTTGAAATAGAAGTTTGTTTTGCACGTCACATAATTTATGGTCGAGACAATATTGATCCCCATACTCCATTACTAGGCATCAATTTCTCCGATCATCATAAGTAATGGTACCATTTCAGGATTACTAAAGAAAATAGTTCATCCATGGATCATGGTGTTTTGAGTCCACAGACCCACTTAGCAATAGGTCTGACCAAGCTCTCTTGGACAAATCAGAAAATGATAAGAGAAAGAAGCCAGTTGTATCTTGATCTTTTCTTGCCCTTTGCAACTTTTCAAGCTTCTGCACAACCTACTACAAGCCTCAAGAGGCTCTCATATAAGCTATGAAATTAAATGAGCCTAAGACCCTCATAAACAATAATACAACGCAAATAACTTCTTCCTATCTTTCTATTTTTAGGACAATGAGTGAGCGTCAGAGCTAGGCTAGGGTTTGCTCTATTTCTTCGACTTTCACTTTCGCTGAAAGTAAAGTGAATTTTTTTTTAAAACTACAAATATATACCGATTTGGTCCAGGTAGGCGGTTTCATACTTAGAACTATGAACTGTCGGTTCTGGGTTTGTTTGGTCCGGTTCTAGGCGGTTCCCAATTCCTTTGTACACCCCTAGATTCCACTATAATGAGCATTGTTCACCTCTTTATTATATTCCTCAATTGTAATAAAAAGATAACATATATACCCATTGGTCATTTATGGGCCCAATCCCAAATTTCCAATAAAATATGTGCTCAAACTATAAAAACCCTTTGGCAGTTCAGGGGTGCTGTCCTTGTGACCTATGTGGGGGTGGCTCCTGAACCCCTGCCCACTTACCAAGGGGCGAGACCCTTATACCATCCTGTCAATGGGGAGTATGAAGTGAACCTCAGCACATAGAAAGATCCATTAAATGAATCCCAAGAACAATACTTGGCTTTTAATTCTGCATTGGGTAGCCTAGGTCTTGAGATGTTTGTTTTTGCTACCCTCTAGGACATTCTCATTTATGTCTAGACCAATCTCTCTCATAGATATGTGCAAAATGAGATAGGCATCAATGCCTACAACATCACACATTAAATTAGACTCGAACTTCTTCATTTGATTTTTGAACTTTCTCCATTATTGTCATCCCTTAGTCCTAGCAAAGACAAATTCACTTACCATGGAAAGGATTTCCAGTCAGACCATCCAAAAAAAAAAAGATTTATTATCTTATCCATCTTTGATACGTCTTAATGATGAAACCTAGCATGATTCATGGCTGCCATTTTATATTCAATGCGACATGCAGATAATGATGCCCACGAAATTTCATTTTTGAATTCTATTTTTTTGTAGGGGCTTCTTTCTACCCTTTTGTAATAAACAAAGACAGCAATGGAGCTAGAGAGAGAGAGAAAAGAGAGACAGAAAAATGGGACAATCAATGGCAGCGTCCGGTCTCACGTTGGGTCGGCACGTGAAGATTAATAATCATTGAATCGCATCCTAAAGGTGGTGGTCCAATGTCACCTTTGCATAATATAATTGATAATCAAGGTAACTGTCATTTTACATCTGTGCAAATTACATTCATTCTCCTCCACTCACGACTATTTTTTGTCCCTCAAGATAATGATAATAATTATAATTATCATTATTATCACCTTACCTAAGTCCTAGGGTTTTTTGATCATATAAGACCCAAAGGTGGAAAAAAGCTGCCTGCTCACTCTATATTTTTCATTTACATTCAAAGAACATAATCAAGGCACTTTGTTATTTATTTTCCCTTAAACCTGTTCACTATTATTCCTTCTTTTCGCCTGTAATTTAGCTGTGGTTTTCTGTTGGCTCAATATCCAACACCAAATCCCTCTTGAACTCCACATAAGGGTAAGCAATGGGGAAGTCATCTGGTTTTGTCTTCCACCTGCATAACACATTTATATTAGAAGAGATCCACTGGCTTATATGACATATTGTGCTCTCGACAATCTCTATAATGTTGTATCGTGATTGATTGTATTCATGTCACATTGTTGCGTACAAGGTATCGGGACAAATATGCTGTCATGTTGTTCGTTTGAATCACTATAGAATGCAAAGATCGAGATAGCGTGTTCCGTTTGTATAATGTATGGTGTGAATTGAGATTTCGATTATAGTTTCTTCTGGTTCTTTTTTGGTACCTGAAGCTGAGGACGAGGTGATGAAGGAAGAAGGCAATTATGAGCCGCGCGAGTTCGGCGCCGGGACAAAGGCGAAGTCCACCTCCGAAAGGCATGACCTTCCTGTTCATCGCTTTATCCTGCCGACATACGTGAACAAGCTTCTGCATTTCATGATGATTTAAGTGGAAAAAAAGGACAGAAAAAACATGGTTTGACTTTAGTTTCTGCTTTTTATATGCTTTGGGCCTCATCTAAGCAAGCACACCAGCGAGAAAAAGCTTTAGATGCATTCAAAATAAGTGAGGCAGGGCTTCTTTTTCTTCATCATTGGAGCGATTCGATTTATTTGATCCAAACAAATCCTTCCCCACTTAAATTGGGTAATTACCATGTAATCAAAATTTTCCAACTTATGTTCGTGTTTGCATGATTTCAATAACCAAAGGGTAATATTGGTACGCACCTTCCACCTCGACGGATCAAACTTCATGGGGTTTTCATGAAGAGTCGGATCAAGATGCGTTCCATGAAGACCGGAAATACTTTCCAACCCGAGGGTATGGTCCAGCCTGAAAGAGCATTTTCACAACATTAATCTCGGAGTTTTAGATTGCGTGAGAGAGAGAGAGTACAACAACACTACTAGAGAACTACCTTTAAACTCAATGTCTTGAAGGGCTCTGCGGTGCACAAACTTGACCACATTCCCACATCTCAAAGCTTCACATATGACCTATTTATATTTTAAGCTTTGCATTAGCCCGTTAGAACTTGTAGGTGTGCCCTATTTACAATTGAAAAGATAATAATATGTGCGGTTAATCTTGATCATACATCATTAGTGTACTCCATTTGCTTGAAATCTTCCCCGTTCAAGGGCTCTCCTCTCCCCTTTTTCCGCCTTATTGCTAGGTGCTCTTCCTGTGCACAAAAGTTCAAACAAACAAAAAACAAAAAGAGAGATAAGAAAACGTCAATAGTTTCTCAGTTGAAACTCATTACTGACTATACATATCTTTATTGAAAAGACACTTTAATTTGGTGGATGAAATTTGCCTGCAAAATTCTAGCTATAATCCTTGAGCTGTTATTGGCGATGCGTGCATGATCGTGGATTCTTTCAGATCAGATGGCTCTCCTGAAGCTCGCTATGGCTATTAGAGAGAAAGAGAGAGAAAGAGAGCTACACCTTGAGTTGGAGGAGAGAGGCGGGTTCGTGGGCGAGAAAGAAGACGATCAAGGCCATGAGGGTGGCGGTGGTTTCGTAGCCGCCGAGCAGGATGTCCAGCACGATGCTCACCATCTCTTCCTCGTTCAACCCCTCCTTCCCCAGAATCACGTCCATGAAGTCTCCTTTCTTCAGCCCCTCCACATTGCCTGTTCTCCTTCTCTCTTCTATTATCTCTCTCACGGTTGAGGAAAGCCTTGCTCTTGCCTGCCCAGGGGATCAAAAGAGCAATCATTTCTTTAGCGACATTATTATAAGACATCAAATATAATCTATTCAGAGCTAAGAAATGTATGCAAAAGGGAGAAATATGAAATTTTGCATATATCTGTATCGAATAGTTAATAGTACATGAGTCTAAACTTTATAAGATGATTATCCAACATGCATAATCAAAGAGCGACATATGCGCACCCTAGGATATATAAAATCAAGAGAACTTTTCTGATATCCTAAAGAAATATCTCTAACATTCAGATTTCTAGGCTTCTGAGTGTGTACCTTGACGGCCATGGCATATGGGGTACCGGGAATATATAAGGGCAAGGACACGAAACCCTTCATGTAGGTCAAGAAATCAGCAAGTATCTTCCTTGCCCTCGGATCTTCTGGTTCAATACTCAAAAGGTTCTTCACCATAAGGCTAAGTGCAAACTGAAAAATTGGAAACAAAAGAGAGAGAAAATAAACAGTGTGTTTTCAAGCATCAAACAAGAAAATTTCATGATGGCCTCTACCAATCTTCTAAGTCTTATGCGGCACCCACTAGTTAAAAAAAAAAATCTCCCTAGACAAAAAAAAAAAAATCTAGAAAAGCGTCTTGTCCTACATCAGTGATTTAGATAGAATATTTACTGTATGTAATAATAGATTGTTAAATGACACATTTCAGATTATTTCGTTTTATGAAATGATTATAAATATCCTAAATTTAAAGTGCATGCATGAAAGTTCAAATATGTTAATATCGTAATACCGATTTTTCGAATCTAATTTAGCAGTGATTATAAGTATTAAAATGTTGTACAATAGAAAAGAAGATCCCCAATCTCAGAAAGACTTCATGGTCGACTGTTTTCACATCAAATTACAATTGCGTGCTTGATAGAAGATGAATTATACTCGTACAAAGGAGGACTTACCATTTTCGCTTCTTTACAGAAGGCAACTTGTTCGCGCCCTTTCCAGGATTCCAACATGGAGATCGACAACCTCTCGATGCAGAGGTGGAATTCGGAGGTCGACTTGGAGGCGGTGACGAAGTTGATGGCCACGCTCCTCAGCTTCTTGTGGAGGTCTCCGGAGACAACGAGCAGAGAGTACTTGCCGAGAATCCCATGCATGGGCTTCGGATAGCTCGCTTGGAACAGCCTTTCCTCGTTCTGGAGGACGAACGTGTTGAGCTCGTGGTCGCACGAGACTATGGTCGGTGACCCAAAGAGATGGGACCTGAATACCTTACCATACCTGTGCATGCACTAAATGAGATCATCATCTTTTACATTGCAAGTCCAAAGATAGTGGACAAACAGTATCTAAAGTCTGCATAGTTCAACCGAAAGGTTCGGTGCCCCAAGTCTTTTCTGAATTGAAGGCTCGTGGTCGTCCCCCGCAGCCGACAAATGAAAAAGAAAACCAAAAAAGGACAAGGAAGCTTGTTAGCTTGATGAGTCGTACCTAGAGCAGTGATCCTGCAAGAAGCCACCGAGGGAGTTGGACCGGTGAGGCGAGAGGAAGGCGAGGGTTTCTCCGAGAAGAGGCCATCCCACGCTTCCCTGGGGCAGGTTTCGTGCCCTAACGTCCTGCTTCGAGAAGAAGAAGAAGTTGAAGAAGAGAAACAAAAAAGCCAAGCAAAGGCCGAGGAAGATGGCAGACAGAGTGTCGGGCAAGTGGCAACAAAAGATATCCATGGCCTTTTCTTTGAGTTCTTCGGCAAGAACAAAGCTCTCAATACACACGCACACGCACGCACAGCACAGCACAGCACTGTACTGAAGGGGCTAATTTTGGCGAAGCACTCTCTTGAGATGATGTGTGTTATTGTCCTTGCTTTAAATAAATTCGCTCCAAAACTAAATCCACTGCTGTTTTGGCCGGCCTTCTTTTGGTTCTGCTTTAATCATTTTTCCCCAAAAGAGAAGATGTGATATTCTCTGATGTAGCCGCAGGATACTTGTCTTTGCTTTAGAAAATTTGCACGCTTTCCTCTTTTTTTACCGGTGGTACGTTTGTTAGAAATTACTCAGGCTGATAAACAGCAAGAACTTATCACTTCTGTGTTGTGACAAGACCTCGCAACACATTGACCCAAACACGCCATCCTTTTACTGAATAATAAGACCCTTTTAAAGAATGACATAGGTTCGGGATGGAGAAAGTATTCTGAAGCGGGTATTTTGCACACGGCACTTCTATGAATCTCCGAGAATCGAAAGAGGGTTGACTTGGTTGATTGTTGCATTTCTAATCTTAAGAATGGAGGTTAACAATTGACATGTTATTATTAAGGACGAACATCTATTGGCACAGCTGGACGGGGCATTTATCAAAGTCAAATGCTCAACAGGAGCCCTTGCTTCATTTAGTTACATTAACGTCCTTCTTTATGAGAAAATAGCTTGTAAGAGATTGTATTTTTATACGGTCACTAAACCTAGGGAGACCAGAGGGGAAAAGCCCTTGTCTCCATGCATGATTAAGTCTCAATGGGCCTGCAAAAGGTGCCATCACTTTGTCTTGCCTCCCTGTTCCAAGTGAAGGTCAAAATAGAGACAAACCAGATAGCTGAGAATACTAGAAAAGAAGGCAAGGTGAGGCTCACCTACTAATGACAACCCCCCTCTATAAATATATATATATACCCGACAATGAAATTGTTCCAAGTATGAATTTCATAAAACTTAAATATGTAAGCCATTTAGACTATAAGGGTATCTCGAGATGAGGTATTCTTTAATCTCAATCGATTAAACTCAAATAGGTCGAGTTCATGATAACATGGCCCCTTGTGTTGGTCTTGGCTCGCGTTTTTTCCTTTCTCCGCATCGGTCCAAGTGCCACAAGCGGGAAAGATAAGGACATCTGCCAATCTCACAACGTTCTAATCACGTGTCCAAGAACGCATGCAAGTCAGAAGAACGCGGTAGTACGAAAGCAACTGGAGCCGATCTTTGGAAGAGCACGACTCCATATAACACGACGAATTTCGGTCCCTCTTTTTTGTTATTCTGTTCAACAATTCTGGTCCGATTTAATAGTCAATGGCACATAATGCTGTTCGCGTTCGATGAGGCGCACTACAGGAGTGCTGTTCAAAGAATGCGTATAGCCGAAATCGATCGGTCAAGAGGCCTGGCCGCGTACACACATATAAAATAAGAGCCGCCGGTCCCCTAAAGCAGGAGCCGCTAGGGAACAAGTGAGGGAAAATTCCACCACCCACAAGCACCAATCGAACCCCAAAGGTCTTTGCCAGAACTAGCTTTTCGTTGACACTCTCTACACTTAGGCTCTCTAACCTGTGGGCTTTTGATGTTGACGTACGCAACCAAAATCCGACCGGACATTTTTTGTTTCTTTTCAAAGCGTGGGGGGGCACTTCTCATCATCGAATCGAACACATTTTTCGGCTTTTCTCGTGAGTTATGTTGCTCGGAGTTTCCAAGCGATTATTACAAGGAACAGGAGTCGGAGAGCGAGGGGGCAACGTCCCGGGGTCGTCTCCTTTCCCGCGCCATCTAGTGCACCGTTGGATTCGCGCCACGTATCCTTGTCTGTTTGCCGGTAATAAGAATGCCGAGTCTCGAAAGTCATCATTGGGACTACGTTGGTCGTGAAATTTTTCTTTTGAGATATTCAAGAAACATCGAAATGAGGGATCGACCAATTAACTGACCGATTCATTGACTTTGATACCACTTGTTTCTATTAACCCAATCATCAATAGGAGGTCAAGTTTGGACCTGTTAACACATCTACTCTCTCGTACAAGGGACAGGAGTCGGAAAGCGAGGGGGCAATGTCCCGGGGTCGTCTCCTTTCACGCGCCATCTAGTGCACCGTTGGATTTGCACCACGTATCCTTGTCTGTTTGCCGGGAATAAGAATGCCGAGTCTTGAAAGTCATCATTGGGACTGCGTTGGTCATGAAATTCTTCTTTTGAGATATTCAAGAAACATCAAAATTAGGGATCGACCAATTAATTGACCGATTCATTAACTTTGATACCACTTGTTTCTATTAACCCAATCATCAATAGGTGGTCAAGACATCGAAATTAGGGATCGACCAATTAACTGACCAATTCATTGACTTTGATACCACCTCTCCTCTCTCTCTCTCTCTCTCTCTCTCTCTCTCTCTCTCTCTCTCTCTCTCTCTCTCTCTCTCTCTCTCTCTCTCTCATGCCTTACTTGGTTCCTAATTAAGGATTAATGGGAGCTCTAGTCTCATTCAGTTGCTTAGAAACAAAAAATTAAATTGTGATTGGTAGGGTTTGGAAGGGCCCATGTGAGGCATGAATGTCACATTGCAACTGAGTTGTATATGCTCATCTAGCAATCTATTGAACCCCTTGAGATTCATCTCAGGAGGGTCACGACAATCATCTACCCCATTCGCTTATCTCCTTGAAACTTAGGTCTACCAATGGCCTTTGACCACAAAATAAATGGATGTTAGAGAAAACTAGTGGAACCAAATTCTTGAACTCGAATTATCTGGTTCGCATGGTTCGCACAAGTAAGGTAACCTCCCATGCCTTACTTAGCTCCTAATTGACGTTAAAAAGGATTAGTGGGGACTCTAGTCTCATTCAATTATTAAGAAACAAAAAACTAAGTTGTAATTGGTAGGGTTTTGAAGGGCGTGTGCAAATCATGAACGTCACCTTGCAAGAGAGTAATATGTGCTCATCTAGCAATATGGTGAAAAACTCGAGATTAATCTCGGGAACGACAATCATTTACCTGCCATATGTACAATTTGAATCGTTGCTTCATATGAGCGACATGCCATGTAATGTCGGGCGGCCTTCACATTCGTAATGATTTTAAGTCTGTCGATACCGTGGACTAAGGGACTCGTCTTCGAACCCCCTGCCGACCATATATACCACCGAGAGTTACTCCAATGATGGCTCCCGGAGGCCGGGCTAGGAACGTACTTATGCTTCGATTCACCGTTTCAATTATAACCAAGGAATCTGGGGGGAGTGTTTTTTACCAGTACGATCCCTAGAGGAGGCAATAGGGAGGCAAAGGAAAGGTGAAGTGGATTGCTGGTGTCCCTTACTTTTATAAAGCGAAAGAGGCAGTGCGCAGGGTGCACGTGCAATGGATTTGGGACCCTCGTTCGTCCTCCTTCCCTCTTTTTCTCCCCCTTGGATCGGCGAATTGGCAGGTAGCAGATCCCCAATGATGAGCCATAGCTGGAGATCAACTCCCTCTCATCGAGCGCAATCATTGCTCGTTACAACGTGTAGCCCCCCGTCTCATCATGAGTCCCTTGTTCATCATTCCGAGAGATAAAGGGCAAAGCTCCGCGTCTTCCTCCTCATGCTCATGGCCAAGCTCTCTCTCTCTCTCTCTCTCTCTCTCTCTCTCTTCTCTCTCTCTCTCTATATCTGTGTTTAAGTTTTTAGGCCTTACTGTCTCTTCACTCCTTTATGTCTTGAACACTATAATTACCCTAAAGTGAAATATTACGTGCAAAGTTCACTTCGGGACCACATCAACTTGCTAATTTCCCCACATCGAAGGGAGCAAAACCCTAGTTTGTAGGGTGTGTGCGTATATTATATACATAACTAGTTTCAATCAGTGGAAAATAGAAAGTTACTTGAATTGGGTTTGTCTCCATTAAGTCCTTTTCCTTTACCAATTTAATTGGTGCATTGCAGTTATCATGCAATTCGGGAGAATGAGAGTGAATTATGGTTATTTAGGTACTTAAGTGCGATAAAAAATGACCTAAAAAATATAATCGTTTGAGTGCTTATTCAGCTTATTTAAGCGAATCATCTAAACACTATATTGACGAAATACTTTCATTTTCATGGCTTGCCAAATAAATGACCCGGTACATGCTATCTTGAGGTTGTCGAAGGTTGTCAAGGATAGCATCACATTATCGCGCGTTAAAGATTACTTTATCAATCACCGCTCGCCAATCTCTCTTTTTCTCCCTTTTTTTGCCCCCACCATTTTTGAGATCTTCTTTTAAATTTTAAGGGACAAAATTACAAATAGATATTCCCTTCTTTTGGAGAAACACTAGGCAGTTAGTTTCTTTCCACGATTATAAAAAAAAATTGTTTTCGGTGGTTACTGAAAGCTATAGATTGTCAAAAGCATAAAGAAAAATTAAAGAAAAAGAATGTCCCAATGGAAAATGTTTTTACTAGGTTGGGCAGGCAAGAATTACGTTGCTGTTGGCTCCACCTCCCATGCACAAACCTCGAATTGATGAAGTGAAAAACCGCATTGCTTGTATTGGACTTTCGTAAGGCTCTTAGCTGTGGAAGTAATTGTGTCAAAAAAAAAATTATCTCGTTGATTTACTCATAAAAGCCATCTCAAATTACATCCCCGAGGACTAGTATTTTCTACATGTCAAAGGGAAAATTCCTTGATTAATCATGTGACTATTTGGGTGATACGTTGAATTGGTTTTAAAGAGAGCCTGAATCTCTCTCTCTTTTTTCTTTGCATATGATTAAAAAAATATGTTTCGCCAACTCGAGCTGCATGGATACTCCAATCATTTGAAAATTGGAAGAAAATCCCGTTTAATTAATATTTGGTACCTATACCTTAAGTTCTTTTTTTTTTTTTTTATACCGAATTTATATCAAGGCGATTAGGGTTTTGCATTTGGGCCATTCCAAGTAGGCTGAGAGCCCGAGACCATGGGCCTATGTCTTAGCTGCTTGCCATATAGATGGCAATTTGACGTCACCCTCAAGTGTGTCAATCCTTCGATTAAGCCCATGTTTGAGGCCTTACATCTATTGCCAAGAAAAAGGGGATCTTACATATCTCTTACGAAATGTTTTCTTTAAGCCATGATTGCTCAATCCGTCCATATGTACGAGCCCACCATCGCAGCCCACCGACGTTTTACAATCCATGGAATCTTTCAATTGAAATAGCAAAAGCCCGAAATTCAACCTAACTAGTCTTGACATAACTTACACTTGTGATTGTGAGCCGCGAAAAAAGGACATCCAAAATCTCCATAACTAAAATTTAGAACACAGTAACGAAGAAAAAGAGATTGTGTATCTGATTTGGAACTCATCGTTGTTGGTGCATAATAGCAATGATTCAAAATTCAAGTGTTCTTCTCTATTGCCCTTTATATTACTGTTCAATAAGACTGCTCTTTACTCTCAGCATTCAGTAAATGCTCCTTAGATTATTTGTGCATTAAGGAGGAGAGACTCAATCACAATTTAAAAGTTTTAAGTCACATTGCCCTCTCATTACATCATACAAACCAACCCCATATTATATTAATTTAGAATCTTTATATCTCATTTTATTAGACAAATTCATTATAATAATAAATTATAATATCAAATCCACGTCAAAAAACTTTTACAGTGATCTCATAGAAAATATTAATCATTTATCATTGGATTCCCGTACTCATCGATGTGATTGGCCGAGCTGGTTGGGACTCAGTGCAAGCCTCCTTGATCCGAATATGAATCCCTAGTAACCCCTTAGTCTTTGCAAATCTTGATTGATTTGCCACTTTGATGCAACATGTATTTTGCGGGGAGGACATCTCCCGCTTATTCCACTTAAAATGCGGTGGTTATAGGCTCGTTCAAATGAATATCAATCAGGGCATAAACTGAACACTCCATTAATGGGTATGATAATTTATCGACATGGATCTTCCATCTCACAAATGGTTCGTTTCGGGTCAACAAAAACAATACATATACAAAAAGAAAAAAAGAAATAGGTTGCCTAAAATCCTCTTCTCCAGCCACCAGAAGAACGTTATCTCTTTCCAGGCATCTCTCGCCCTCTCCCTTCTTCTCAGTCACACCCACACTTCGATCCATGCTCGTAGCCCCCCGTAACCACCGCCACCGCCCATGTCTACCATCTTCTCCAACCACGACCCACAAACACTCGACCTCTCTCCGGATCACGAACGCCATCATCACCCCCGACGATGCCGACGGCAACAAAACTACCGCCGCCTCGAACCAGCCAACCCCCTCATCGGCGGGCAGGATCAAGCGGCTGGTGCTGTCCCCGGAATCCCGGATTAAGCTCAACGCCCTGCCAGACCGCGACTTCTACTCGTTCCCGCGCTTCGTGAAGCACGTGGACGACGGCTTCCTCGCCACGTTGACGGACCTCTACAGGGACCGGGTGAGGCCCGGATCGGAGGTGCTGGACCTGATGAGCTCGTGGGTGAGCCACCTACCGGAGGAGGTCGCGTACAAGAGAGTGGTGGGTCACGGCATGAACGCGCAGGAGCTCGCCAGGAATCCTCGGTTGGACTACTTCTTCGTCAAGGACCTGAACCGCGAGCCGAGGCTCGAGCTGGCGGCCGGGAGCTTCGACGCCGTGCTGTGCACTGTCAGCGTGCAGTACCTCCAGCAGCCCGAGGAGGTAAGCATCATTCACGAGTTTTACAGCGAAATTACCTTGGTTAAAAGGAATCGGATTGCGATTGCGTTCGAGCAAGCGAGTGCCCGATTAGGTTGCTTTTCCCCCATTTCGACCCCTAATCTGAAGGATTAAAAATCACGAGCAAATTGAAGAAAAATTATTAAAAAAAAGTTCTAGACCTATTACATTAGTGCCAGTTTATTACATTAGCGCCAGTTTAGTTTTACATCTTTTAATTTAATGTCAATTCTATCATTCTGTCTAGTTTTTGTCAGGTTTTGTTAACGCGAATGTTTGTTAGCCTACGTGACACCGTCGGTACTAATGTTGACACTTTTAGATAATATTTTAATATACGAATTTTTAAATTATTTTTTTTTCTTTCAATTTTTTTGCCTTTCTTCTTTCTTTTGGTCGGAGACTGGCCATCGACCATTGCAAGGCAAGTTGGCCTCACCTAGGTGAGGATCGCTATTGCTTACCACAAGTGAAGCTCGCTGGGTGTCGCCTTCACCCATGCCGACATCTAATGAGGGGAGCCCTCAGGCTTGCCCTCACTTAGGCTAGATTTGGTGAGGCCAACCCTTGCTTAGGCTAAGGTGGCCTCGCTAAATTTGGTGAGGGTAGCTCTTGCTAGGGCTTGCCTTCGCCCTTGCCCTCGCTTGGCCAGGCCTCGCTTGTGGTGAGTGACGACAACTCTCGCCTAGGCGAAGCCAACTTGCCTTGCCATGGCTGGTTACTAGCTAAAGGAAGAAAGAAAAAAAATGAAAAACAATTAAGAAATCAAGAAAATATTAAAATATTATTAAAAATTATTAACGTTAGTGTCGGCGATACCACATAGGTTGGTTAGTGCCCACGTTAGCAAAATCTGGCCAAAATTAGCCGGAAGGATTGGATTGACACTATATCAAAATGTTTATGACTGAATTGACACCGGATAAAAAAAATTAGGACTAAATATTTAAGATTAAATAGATGTTTAGACTTTTTTAACACTTTCTCCGTTAAGTTGCAATTGGGGGATCTTTGAAAGGGATTTTTTTTTATAAAATTTCTGTAGAAATTCCTAGAAGTATACAATCTGATTTTATGGAAAAGAGAAGCCCACGTCAACATGGGCGAAGAGAGATCCAAGAAATAATGGTTTTTGCACCATGTCGGTGGAATGGCTTGATCCTCCTTTCTGTAGAAGTATGGGGAGAATGAACTAATACCATATCATATCTTGTAGCTCCACCAACATCTCCTACAATTATTGTAAAATCATTTCTAATAGCTAGTGAAACCATCTTTTCTTTTCCCATAAAACTAGATATCTTGTTCTCTTGTTCATCCTTTACCAAATATGTCCTACATGCACTTGCATGTTACTAACAAAATACTTCCGAGCAATCTAAATTTCAATAGGGGATCACGTATGGTTATCTTAGAGAACTCAAATTGAATGGAGGTTATAATGAATGAATGGCATTAGACTCCTTATTTGATTCGGTTCGGTGGAGATAATTTGATAACGTTTTCCCAATAATTAGAAGAACGTAAAGAATGAATAAAATTTAGGGTGCTGATTGACATTGTCTATTGTCGAGCGCGATGATAACAGGACGAGTTAAATGAGATCGAGAGTCATTTTCAATTTTCCTTTTGGCAGGTATTTGCAGAGGTGTTCCGGGTGCTGAGGCCCGGTGGGATATTCATCGTGAGCTTCAGCAACAGGCTGTTCTATGAGAAAGCGATCAGCGCATGGCGAGACGGGACGGCGTACGGCCGAGTGCAGCTGGTGGTGCAATACTTCCAGTGCATCGAAGGGTTCACGGAGGCGGAGATAATCCGCAAGCTGCCCGGCTCTTCTGGTGCTCGGGAAAGCAAATCGCCTTTCGATTGGATCTTCAGGTTCCTGGGTTTGCTGGGCGGGTCGGATCCTTTCTACGCTGTGATTGCCCACAAGAACTTCAAGCCTGTATATGAATGAACAGAAACGACCAAGAAAACGCACATGAATGAATGCGTCTAATTGAATTGTCCATTACTCTTCCTGCATGAGCTTCTACGTCAAATCAAGGATGTCGCAGTAACAGAATAGATCAAGCAAAGAATTTTTCGCTTTGATTCTCGTCGTTCAAAGGTGATTCTTTGTAGAGTAACACATGCATCATGCACAAGAGTATTCCAAAAGATTCGGCTGAACACCCGTTCTATCAAATCAAGTCAATCAATTGTATAGAACTAACGGGACTCATCTCGGAAACGCGCAAACACTCATATTTCAATCGTGTCCGATGAAGCGACCCCAATGTGAAACATCTTGATTGGCTATGAACCGAAGGCAGGCTGTTACCTATGTGCACTGAATGCCTTTCGGGAATATGCTATAGTGAGATTGAATCAGCACAAAAACCAGATTTGGGCTGCAAATTTTGGCCCATCTTTGTCAATGGTGGAATGATTCGTTAGCCTTCTAATGGGAAGCAAGGAATCGAATATGTTGTTCCCTCCTGCTTTCCTCACTTTTCTGGACTTTTTTGCCTCTTGCTCTGTAGCGGAAAAGCTTCATTGGCATATAAGGCGGTGAAACTCAATACGTACCTGACTCGACCAAGCAAGGAAGCAAAAAGACCGAGAATAAAACATAAAGTAAAACAAAAGTATCAAAGTCTTCCTACAATGCTCCAGGATGTTAACCTTCAAGTGCATAGAGTGTAATTAAACACCAATGTTTAGTGTCGGACATCCGTCTCTTAGGAAGCATGAGCTATCACGTAAGTTATAGCAACTGACATAGTGCATTGGAGACTTTCAAATTCGCTCAACACGTGATGCAGACCTAGTCGTCTCAAGACGATCCGGGATAGAAATTGATCGGTAGACGCGTGGCTAAAATAGGGAATCGGAACAAAGGGCTTTGTCTAAATCATATGTGCTCCAAGTAAAGCGAAAGGGACTTGGATTGTATCGAACATGCCTTGACTATATGTCGCTATTGAAGATTTTGATTAGGCACTAAACAAACATTACTTTTGGCATGAAAAGCTGAAACGTGAACCCTAAATCTTGCGACATTTGCACTGTTGTTTTGAGCAAGAGGATCACTCTTCCTAAACAATATCTTAATCAGTGTTCCATTATGCAATGATTAGAAGTTCATCAGAATCCCACAAAAGATCACCGTCTGCTTCGGTCATAACGCAGAGAAAAGCTCCATGCGTGGTCCCGAGTATCTTCCTAGCTGTACAAAGTGTAAAGAAAGAGAGGCCAAAGCTTCAATTTAACGAACAAAACGTAAAATTACAATCGAAGCAAGGAAGTCGATTCATCCCAAGGTCTTTACTCCATCCATCATGCCCATAAATAGAGACCAGGCCTAGGGCTAGATCAATCACACAAAACCCAGGTGACATACATCTCCCCCCTCTTTCGTTAAATCCCCATTTCGTTGTATTTTCTCCAGAGGTCACGTGTCCCCGCCATGGCCATGACGACCACCAGCAAGATGATGCTGCCATCCATGCAGAGGCTGATCAAGGGCGGGGATCGGAGCATGATCACGATGTCCGACGACAATGTGATGATGAAGCAGGTCATGGAGACTCACGTCCCCGATGGCCGCGAGGTCGATGTGAAGCCGCTCCTCTACCTCGTCGATGACATCCTCAACCGTGCTACCTTGAATGCTGGCACCACCGTCACCACCACGGTAATGGAGTAGGAATGATTTTTTTTTTGTCTGCCTTCTTGTGGTGTGCTGGATCGAATGCTTTGTCTAGATTTTACAGATATGCTTTACTTAGCTAGGAGAGATTTTTCCAGTTTAATATCACTCACCAGATCTCTGACAAAAAAGGAGCAATGTCATGACAATAATCAATCTCAATTATCTGTATTTCTTATGAGTATTCTAATCGTTCGTTTCTCATTCCAAATCCTGCACGCACGGCTCTTGTCTATATAGGCATCGCCATACGCGGAAAACATGGAGGACAGGACTTACCAGGCAAACTTCAACACCATGCTCGATGCGCTGTCCCTTATCATCGAGCGGATTTCCTGCGAGGTGATTTATGAAAAATGTGATTTTGCGCTCTATCTAGTTTGAATTTCGCTATGAAATTAAACGAAGAGCAATCAATTCTTCGTTAGAAAAACAAGTCTTTCTACTGACATTTGCCACCTGGCAACCGTTCCTCAGCTATCCGCGAAGGCGCTGAGTGGAGGTGAGGCGCATGGGACCACGCTCTCCATATGCAACATGCTCGCCCCCTTCTCGTGGGACGCCAAGCTGGTGCTGACGCTGGCGGCCTTCGCCTTCAACTACGGCGAGTTCTGGCTCTTGGCCCAGATCTACACCACCAACCAGCTCGCCAAGTCGATGGCCATCCTGAAGCAGCTGCCCATGATCATGGAGCACTCGGGCATGCTTCAGTCCCGGTTCGACATGCTCAACAACCTCATTCAGGCCATGCTTAAAGTCACTAGGTGCGTGGTGAACCTCAAGGAGCTTCCCTCAGCTTACATCTCCAGCGAGGTCCCCGCATTGACAGCCGCCATGGCCCACGTCCCAACAGCCGTTTACTGGACCATAAGGAGCGCTGTGGCTTGTGCTGGCCAGATCTCCAGCCTCACTAGCTATGGCCTTGAGTATGCTCTCGAACTACTGTGATTTCTCTACTCGCGCTCAATTATAAGGCATTATACAGCTGATGGGTTAATACATAGTTAATCGTATTCCTGAAAGTATATCTCTGAATGATTATTTATATAGATAATCATAAGATGGAAATGATAATTTGCAGGTACATATCATCCACAACCGAGGCATGGGAGCTATCAACCTTGATTCACAAACTGACGAACATATACGAACATTTGCAGAAGCAAATTGGCATATGTAACAAATATATTGGTAATGAATGAACCACTGATCTATATAGATCCTCCATTATTTTCTTATATGGTAATTGCAGAGAAAGAAATCTTTTCGGGGAAGGCTTAACTGAGTTAATGGTGATGCAGAGGAAAGGCAGCAAGTTGAAGCCTATCAGACTCTCGTGAATCTCTTCGAAACCATCCACATTGACAATTTCAAGATCCTAAAGGCTTTGATTTATCCCAAGGATGATATTCTACCACTTGTTGATGGGAATACAAAGAAAAGGGTTTGACCTCTATAGCCAGTCTCACCATTATACAACAACCATGAACCCTTCAAATCGAAAATGTTTTGACCACGAGTTTTTGTTCTACCTTGCGATGTACAGGTCAACATCGAAGTCCTGAGGAGGAGGAACGTGTTGCTGCTGATCTCGGGGCTGGACATCATGCAGGATGAGCTGTCCATCCTGGAGCAGATCCACAGCGAGTCTAAGATGCACGCGAGCCGGAATGAGATCCACCAATATGAGATTGTGTGGATCCCCATGGTGGACCACTCGGTCGAGTGGACCGACCCAATGCAGAAGCAGTTCGAGACCCTACAGTCCACAATGTCGTGGTACACCGTGTCCCACCCAAACCTGATTGACAAGGCGGTGATCCGGTTCATCAAGGAGAAGTGGCACTTCAGGAACAAGCCCATCCTGGTGGTGCTTGACCCCCAAGGAAGGGTTGTGAGCCCCAATGCCATTCACATGATGTGGATTTGGGGAAGCAATGCCTTCCCTTTCACAACACTGAGAGAGGAGACTCTGTGGAGGGAAGAGTTATGGAGGCTTGAGCTTCTTGTGGATGGCATTGATCAAACAATATTGAATTGGGTAAGTCACGATCATGTCAAGTTAGCATTTTTGCCATATTAATTCAAAGGTGTGACATTGAGATCTTCAATTTTGTCCCTTATCAGATTAAAGAAGGCAAGTACATATTCTTGTACGGGGGCGATGACATTGAGTGGATCCGCAAGTTCACCACGACAGCACGCACGGTTGCGCAGGCCGCGAGGATCCCCTTGGAGATGGTCTATGTGGGCAAGAGCAGCAAGCGAGAGCAGGTGAAGCGCGCAATGGACGTCATCAACTCTGAGAAGCTGAGCTCCACCTGGCAGGACCCGACCCTGGTGTGGTTCTTTTGGACCCGGCTCGAGTCAATGCTCTTCTCGAAGATCCAGCTCGGGAAGGCAGATGATTCCGATCACTTGATGCAGCAGATCAAGAGGCTGCTCAGCTTCGACAAGGCCGGGGGTTGGGCGATACTGAGCAAGGGGTCGAGCATCACGGTGAACGGGCATGGGACCACGGTCCTGCCGGCGCTACTGGAGTACGACCTGTGGAAGGAGCATGTGCCGACCAAGGGCTACGACAAGGCATTCGAGGAGCACCACAACAAGATCCGTGATGTGACGCAGCCGTGCTGCCGGTTCGAATTCCAGAGCATGGCCGGAAGGATCCCGGAGAGCATGCGGTGCCCCGAGTGCAGGAGACTCATGGAGAAGCTCACCACCTTCGTCTGCTGCCATGATGAGGCTGTGCCCACCATCTACGGGTGATCGATCAATCAAAAGCCTTTATATGGAGGAGGGATATATGAAGTCTTTGAGGGATAGAATAAAAAGCCATGTGTGGCGCTTGAATTTCCTTGTTTTGATTTGCGTTTGGGGTGTGAAGGATGATGTCCAATAATCAACATTTGATGTTTGAGATTAAATAAGAAATAGAGAGTGTGAACTTCCTATGAGTTCTTTGTCCTCTCAAGAATTTGCTCTCCCTCTTCTCCTCCCCTCAAATTATGTTTTTGGCCTTCTTCCATAAAATTTGTCATTATCATTATGAATCAATCACATTCCGTATGCTCTATCACGGTTATTATTTCACCAGTCCTGAGGTCAAGATGTATTGCTATTACCTGTGAAATTTCTCACTTCTCAATATCATAGATCAAATTCGGAATGGGCCATACTGAAGTACACTACTGAGGAGAATTCTTCGGGGAACTAGATTAAGAAATGGCATTCGCACCAGGCGCCTCTTCTTTGAGCCAATTCCTAGCATATGCCTTTGAGAGCACGAGTCAATGCAACTGGCAATAACGAGGACTCATCTTTAAAACGTATTGACCACATTTTGACAATTCCAAATCGTGCTTGACAGGAAGAGTATCCGAACTATTTTGAAAAATTCACATTCTGAAAACACATTTAAGGGAACTTAATGGGTGCTTTTTAACGTAGTGTTAAGGAAAAAAAAATTGGTGTGATATCTGCAAAAGAATTTGGTGTGGATAGATGACTATGATACTAGGAGGACAACAGGGTCAACCCAGAGAATACATGAACGGCCAAAACGACGTGCAGCTTATCAAACTCCAAAAAAGCCTCTTCTCATCGCCGTTTTTTGGCATTCCCTTCGCGTGTCTCGCCTCGAAATCGTTGTGCTGGGAGACAGAGAACCCAAGAAATTGCCTTCGATGGCTTCTTCTTCTTCTTCTTCTTCGAAACAAATTGTTCAGAAGGGAGGCAGCTTATCTTGTCCAAAAAACAACCAAGGCGTCGGTGAAACCGAACAAGGGCGTCGTCGGAAGGTTTGACGTCTAAGCTAGTTGTGGAGGGAGGAATGGTGGGCGCTAAGGAGTTAGAGAGAGAGAGAGAGATGATGACGGTTGTGGCGGTCAAAAGAGGAGGGCAGCCAACATGGTGTCCGAAGTGAGTGTTGATTTTGGTTTGCAAAAAGAGGGGCTACAATTTAAATTGCAATCTAATTTAGTCCCAAATCCTCAATATTGGAGGGTTTTCAGGCAAAAGTCATGGGCCGATAGACTCTTGGCCACATAATAACTCATGTGTCGCCTGATGAGTCAAGGATACCATACCAACCATCTTTCTATAGTTGTTCCTAAGAATAGTACGGCGAATCGCATCTTCAAGATTGTATTATGTCCAGTTTAGCTTGGGCATTTAGTCCCTTAAGTGAGACATACATAAAACTTTGGTATAATAATTGGGTTTTGGTTTACCATGGCCTCATCAGAATAGTGGAATAAACTTTTGACCAATTTGTGTAAGAGAGGCCAACCTTGTTTTTAGAGCTCATTAGAGTTATAACCATTCTATTATAGAACTCTTAGCACAAATGCTCTAATGCCATTCCTACAAACCAATTGTATCGTTACTCTTGCATTGCTCAATCTTCACCCGATGCCATAAACTCCACTCACAAGAATATAAGAGTACGGAAGAATTCAGTCCATGACATAAGAGAAATTGCCTATGTACCTTGAGTGAATGTTTTCTAAAAATTATGGCAACAAATCGAGAGTCGTATGAAAATCATGATATCGTTAGTGTCCTTTTTCCTAAATTGATAGATAGATAAGTGGATAATACAGAAAATAAGATAAATGCACTAAAAGTTCTAAAACTTATCATGACCACTTTGTGCACAAGAGGCCGACTTTTCTTTAAAAGCTCCTTGGAGTTATAATTATTATATTCTAGAATTCCTAGCACAAAATGTCAACTAGTTTATGCATGGGAGATTAACCCCATCTTCAGAGCTCTTTGGAGTTATTAACATTCTATTGTAAGAATTCCTTGTACAAATGCCCTGATGCCACTACTAAACCGGTTGTATTATCATTTCTGCATCACTCATTTTTTACTTGATACCACAAAACTCGGCATAAGAAAACTAGAAATGCCATAATTTTCGTACGGCGCTCACTTTGATGTCAAAATTTTTTTCATTCACTGAGTGCCATGAGTTTGAAAAAACGTTCACTTGAGTGTCACTTTCAATTTGACCGCCAAAAAAGCTGACATGACTGCTGGTAGACAATATTTTAATTTATTTATTAGTTTTTTTGAATTGTTTTTTGCTTTTTTTTTCTCTAGGGCCAACGAGGGTCATTGGTGACCCTCGTTGGCCGCAGAACCCTCGCCCTCAGCTGTGAAGGCTCGAGTGAGGCCGTTGGAGCTTTGCCGGCCTCTGGCGAAGGCCGTCGCAATCTTGCTCACAGTTGGTAAGGGTCTAATTGGCCTTGCCCAAGGCCTTAGCGGCTAGATTTGATGAGGGCCAATGAGACCCTCACCAGTTGCAAGCAAGGCCACGACTGCCTTCGCTAGCAGTTGGCGAAGCTCCGACGGCTTCGCCCCGAGCCTTTGTGGCCGAGGGCAAGGTGGCCCTCCCCTAATCTAGGCGAGGGGTGACCCTCGTCAGCCTTGAAGAAAAAAAAGCAAAAAAAATTCAAAAAATTCGAAAAATTTAATAAAAAGATTGTCCACTAGCAGTCACGTTAGTTTTTTTGGCGATCAAATCGGAAGTGGTACTCAATTAAACGTTTTTTCAAACTTGTAGCACTTAAGTGAGCGAAAAAAAGTTTTGATACCAAAGTGAGTGCTGTACAAAAGTTGTGACACTCATAAAACTACATTCACAAGGATACTAGAGTATGGAAGAATTTGGCCTTTGATGAAAGGGGAATTGCCTGTGTAACTTCAATGAATGTTTTCTAAAAATTGAGACAACAAAGAGAGAGCCGTATGAAAATCATGACAATGTTAGTGCCATTTTTCCTAAATTGATGGGTGGATGAGTTCCTAAGATAAATGCACTACATAATGTAAAATTTGTCATGAAAATATAATTGAGTTTTAAAACTTATAAAATGTGCAATCGAGTTGGTGCCATCAAGTTCTTCTCTTAATTTCGTCCAACTTGATTAGCGGAACTTGTTGGTCTGGCTTTCTTTATTGATTTCTCACTTTTATGTGGCTTTTTTTTTTTTTTATCATTTTCTCTCTCCTACGTGGCATTGACCTTACTGTAACATAGATTATAAGACCAAAAATGATTTCGCTTGGATTAAATCAAAATCTTAATTAAATTAGATAAAAACAAAAGGAGAATGGTTTTTCTTTTAAAAATACCAAAGAAAGACAAAGTGCTGAGCCCTCGCCAACGCTGACCCATTATTCCTTGCCGACGGGGATCGCTGAGGCCTCAGGGAGGTCTAGCGACCCTTGCCAACCTCTGGGCAAGGGTCGTTGTCCTCCACCTAGATTTGGGTCACTCAAGATCTCTAGATTTCTTTTGTAGGTTTCGTTATTTTCCCTCTTCTTTTTTCCTGATTAGGAGACAGCTGGTTTTCGATGATTCCTTGAAAATGCGGGTGATTGTGTTGGTCACAGCGGTTTTTCCTTTCAAAATTAAGAGCGTGGTTGGTTGGTGTTTTTCCATTCATATGTTAAAAAAAATATCCATGTATTAAATTAGGAATGTAAATTCGTAAATTTAAAAAGTCTAAAACACTTTTCGGAATTGTTCATCTCTCTCTTGAGTCGACTCGAAACCGACCTGTCTCTCTCTTCTCTCTGTCTCTGCTTGTTTGTGCCATTGCCAACTGAAGGCCGTAGATCTCTTTGTTCTATCTGTGCTCGTCCCATGGCGGTGGCGCCTTCTTCGAGTGCGGCGAGCCTCGAGGCCATGGACACCACGCCTCTAATGTCGTCCTTCGAAGTGGCACCTGATCCCTCTCCGCCATTGCCTCCCGCCAGTACAAGATCCGTCTCTCTCTCAATCCTCTCGATCCTTCATTTTTATGGGCACGAACTCCATGCGCTCTTCGTAAAAACTTGAAGAAAGGGCGAGCGAAGGAGATGGAAGAAAACGAGTAAAGCAAGAAGACGTGAGTGGATGAACTTGAATGGAGGCTAAGGAGACGACCAGAACGATTCAAGGAAGGAAACGAGATGCCAAGGGAAGCAACTCAGTCGGCGACGTCGCACTTGTCAGAGAAGGAGAGGAGATGCGACGAGACGGCGACGAGGGCACTTTCACCGAGCTCTTCAAAGCAACGAGTTCCTCCTCCCTGAAATTTCCTTCGACAACTTCTGAATTCAGATGTTTGCAGATGAACTTAGCCCTAAGGCTTTATTCGTTTCACGGAAAATAACTTTTAGGAAAATGTTTTTCGAATTTTCCGACGTTCTTTTCACAGAAAATAAATTCATTGGGGAAAATATAAAAAGTCTTCTAAAGTGAGGAAAAATGTTTTCCACTTTTCAGGTTGGGGAAAACATTTTTCACATTACTCTCTCTTTATCTTACACTCTCTATTAGTCCTCACTTCTTTCTTTTATTTTTCAATTTTTTAAATTTATTTCATAAATTCGAATTTTTGTTATTTTTTAAATAAAATCGATTTTTTATTTTTTTATTTGTCTTTATTTTTGCTAATTTTCTTTTTCGGCTGGTTGTCGGCCACGGCAACAGCTAATGACCGGCGAGCCGAGCTTGCCAGATCGACGACGCTCGAGGGTCGCCAGAGGCGATGAGGCCCGGGCCTCACCAATTGGCGACGCCCGAGCATTGCTAGATTGTGGCGAGGCTCAAGCGTCGCCGATCTGTGAGGCTCGAGCCTCGCCACCATCTGGCAACGCTCGGGCGTCGTTGATCTGGCAAGGCCTGAGCGTCGTTGATCTGGCGAGGCCCGAGCCTCGCTGCCTCGAGCTTGCCTCGCCGGTGAGCTGATCGAGTGAGTTCGCCAGAGGTAGGTGAGCCTTGTCGGCAAGGCGAGCTCGAGGCGTGGCCGGCTGGCGGCTGGCGACCGGCCAAAGAAGGAGATAACACAATATAAAGAAATTTTTTTTAATAATCTATTTTAAAAAATAATAAATAACGATTTTTAAAAACAAAATAATAATAAAAATTATTGAAAAGAGTTTATAAAGGAAAATATTTTCCAAAGCGAACATCGGAAAATATTTTCCACTTCAAAATCAAGTTTCACCCGAACACTGGAAAATAATTACATTTTCCTGGAAAATAGCTTCATGGAAAATATTTTCCATAAAAGCAACATTTTCCGTGAAACGACGGAGCCTAACTTCACATGTCCATTACCCTAATTTAACTTCATATCGATAATTTCTCCTTCATTTGTATAATTGTTGTTCATAAGATTGAAATCATTTTTCAAATAAGATCCAAATACTAGAGAATATTTTCGATTATATATCACCAAACCAATAAAAAAAAAAGATTTTTTCGAAAAAGATTTTTTTTTATTATGAAATTTTCCAACAAGCAAATGCTACTTGTGAAGTTACATAGCGATCGTTGGTTATTCTTTCTGTCGAATTCGACAACCATAGAGGTGAAGAAAGGGTTCCTTTTGATGAGCTCCCCGGCTTCCGTGGCTGCGCAATCAGTGCAGCTGGTGTAGTTTTTTTCGCTTTTTTGCTTTTCTTCCTTCTTTGTCCTTTTCCTTTTTTTGAATTTTTAGGGGGTTGTGAGGGGTGATTCTGGATTCGCCCGTCATGAAGAAAATAAAAGAGAAAAAAAAAAAAAGTCATTATCTATGTTCAGTGCTGATCTGGAGCCCCATAACTTGGCACGTTGTTCGGTCTGGTTTGCTTTTTGGAACTTAAATAAAGATACCCTCGTGTTGTTTGAGGGACTTCCCCGTTCTTTTTCCTTTTCATATTCTTTAAAATTTTGGCTAATAAATTAGGATTTGAACCAAAACGAAGGTATTTTAATATCATGTTTTAGTGAGGTCAATCTCACGTAGAAGAGAAAAAAATGATAAAAAAAAGCCACGTAAAATAGAGAAATTAATAAAAAAAATTCACCCTAGCATTTTTCGTGAGTCAAATTAGATGAATTAACAGAATGGTTTAATTGTACCAATTTGATAAAATATAGAACTTGATTGCATTTTCGTGACAATTATTAGAATTTGATTATATTTTTATGACAAGTTGAAGAGTTTTAATGGACTTATCCTTATAGAAAATTGAAGGAAAGAGATGATCATATATATATAAGGGGACTGTGAGAGAACTTATAATGTATATTTGAAAATAATTATGAATTTTTAGAATGCAAATTGTGCCTGTGGATGGGTGTCAAGAGGAGGATTTTTTTTTTTTCACTTAACGGTTACTGATAATCAATAAGGATAATTACAAAAAAAAGAGAGTCCAGAACCTATAGTATGGAGGCAATTCACTTTAAATTTATTCAATTTTGCCAATTTAATTTTAAACATATTGACAATTTGTCAATGTCGTTCTTCATGGGCCTTAAATCATTGATGTAGACGTCAGTTGTCTTACATAGGACGGTCAACGCTAACATTGATAATTATTGCAATTTTTTTGTAAATTTTCGGAATTTTTTTTATGTATTTTATATTCCTTTTCTTGTTCAACTAAGCCTGGTGAGGAATGGTATGTTGGCCCATAGTGGAAAAAAGAAAGAAAGAAAGAAATTAAAATTTTATAAAAAATATAAAAATTATCCACATTATTATCAATCATATAATGTAGGACGATTGGTGTCCATGTTAACTATTGCCAGTCAAAATTAATTAGAATGACTATATTGACAAATTGTTAAAATGTTTAAAATTGAATTAGGCCAAATTGAAAGTATATGATTGAATTGACATTTATACAATAAGTTTTAATTTTTTTTTTTTATAATTTTCCTAATAATCGATGGTCCGACCACTAAATCCATTAAAGACATTTCATAAAGATTGAAAAAGAAGAGGAAAAGACCTTACCTATTCACGTTTACTTTGAGTAAAGCAAAAGGGGCTTTGATTATATGAATCATACCCGGATTTTATGCTGACGGGGATTACTTTTTGGCATGAAAGGCTAAGATGTAAACCCTAAATCATACAAACATTTGCACTGTTCTTTTGAGCAAAAGGTTTATTCCTCTTAATCACATGTCATCTGGGCTCATTATGTAATTATCGGAAGAAATTAATCAGATTCCCACAAAAGTGACTGTCTGCTTCGGACATTACACAGAGAAAAGCTCCACGGGTGGTCCCAAGAATCTTCCTAGCTGGACAAAGCGTAAAGAAAGAGAGGCCAAAGCTTCAATTTAACGAACAAAACATCAAATTGCAATTGGACGCAAGGAAGTCGATTCATCTCAAGGCTTTACTCCATCTATCATACCTATAAATACATCGCACAAAACCCACATAGAAATACATCTTCCCATCTTTCGTTAAAACCCCAGTGTTATATTTTCTCTAGAGTTTACGTACCCCGTTATGGCCATGACGACGAACGGCAAGATGATGCTGCCATCCATGCAGAGGCTGATCAAGGGAGGGGATCGGAGCATGATCACGATGTCCGACGACACCGTGATGATGAAGCAGGTCACGGAGACTCATGCCCCCGACGGCCGTGAGGTTGACGTGAAGCCGCTCCTACATATTGTTGAGGACATCCTCAACCGCGCCGCCATTAATGTTGACACTGTCGCCACCATGGTAATGGAGTAGGAATGATGCTTTTTGTTTGCCTTTTTGCGATGATCCGGAATGAAATGCTAGTACATTTTACAGAAGTATTTGATTTAGCTAGGAGAGATTTGTCCATTTTTAATATCACTCTCCTTTTCTCTGTTGAAGAAAGAGGAATATCACGACAATAATCAATCTCAATGATATGTTCTTCTCATGAGTTTCATAATATCTCGTTTCTAATTCTAAATCATGCATGTCGATTGGCCCGTGACACATGCATGGCTCTTGCTGTGTATAGGAATCATCAGTGCACACGGAAAACATGGAGGACAAGACTTACCAGGCCAACTTCAACACCATGCTCGACGCGTTGTCCTACATCATCGATCGGGTTTCTTGCGAGGTAGTTTATGGAAAAATTTTATATCGCGCTTTATCGATTTCGGATACCACCACGAAATTAAATGAAGGGCAATCAATTATTTGTTTGAAAATCAAGTCTTTACTGACATTTGCTAACTGGCAACGAATCCTCAGCTATCTGTGAAAGCACTGACTGGGACCGAGGCTCACGCGACCACGCTCGCCATACTCAACATGCTCGCCCCCTTCTCGTGGGATGCCAAGCTGGTGCTGACCCTGGCGGCCTTTGCCTTCAACTACGGCGAGTTCTGGCTCTTGGTCCAGATCCAGTCCTCCAACCAGCTTGCCAAGTCGATGGCCATCCTGAAGCAGATGACCCTGATCATGGAGCACTCGGGCACACTCAAGTCCCGGTTCGACGCGCTCAACAGCCTCATCCAGGCCATGCTTGAAGTCACGAGGTGCGTGGTGGAACTCAAGGAGCTTCCCTCAGCTTACATCTCCAGCGAGGTCCCTGCTTTGTCAGCCGCCATGGCCCATGTCCAAACTGCCGTCTACTGGACCATAAGGAGCGCTGTGGCTTGTGCCAGCCAGATCACCAACCTCACTACCTTCGGCTATGAGTATGCTTTCTCGATCTATTTCGATTTCTCTACTCGTGCTCTATTATTAAGGCATAGATACAAATCATTCTATAGCTAATGGATTAATAACAGAGTTAATCATATTACTGGAAGTATATCTATAAATGATTACTTATATAGATGCCTCCCACGAGAAATCATTAACACGGAAGTGAGAATTTGCAGGTACATCACATCCACAACTGAGGCATGGGAGCTGTCAACCTTGAATCACAAACTGAAGAACATATCTGAACATTTGCGGAAGCAAATTGACAAATGTAACCAACACATAGGTAATCAATTAGCCACTGATCTATATAAACCCTCTTTTAATTCCTATGTAGTAATTGAAGAAAAAGAAACCTCTTTCGAAGAAGGCTTAATTGAGTTTATGGTGATGCAGAGGAAAAGAGACATCTCCAAGCCTATCAGACTCTCCTGGAACTCTTTGAAACCATCCACATTGACAATATGAAGATCCTGAAGGCTCTGATTTATCCAAAGGATGATATTCTGCCACTTGTTGAGGGGACTACACAGAAAAGGGTTCGATCTCTATAGCCAGTCTCACCATTATGCAACAACCATGAACCCTTCAAATCAGAAATGATTTGACCACGATTTTCCGTTCTATCTTGCGACATGCAGGTCAATCTTGAAGTCCTAAGGAGGAAAAACGTGTTGCTGCTGATCTCTGGGCTGGAAATCTCGCAGGACGAGCTAGCCATCTTGGAGCAGAGCCACAGTGATTCCAAGATGCACATGACACGGCATGACATCCGCCCGTATGAGATGGTGTGGATCCCAATGGTGGACCGCTCGGTCGAGTGGACTGACCCAATGCAGAAGCAGTTCGAGGCCTTGCAGTCCACAATGCCTTGGTACACTGTTTACCACCCAAGCCTCATCAACAAGGCAGTGATCCGGTTCATCAAGGAGAAGTGGCACTTCAGGAACAAGCCCATCCTGGTGGTGCTTGACCCACAAGGCAAGGTTGTGTCCCCCAATGCCATTCACATGATGTGGATTTGGGGAAGCAGTGCTTTCCCTTTCACTACAATGAGAGAGGAGGCTCTGTGGAAGGATGAGACATGGAAGCTTGATCTTCTTGTGGATGGCATGGATCCAACAATTCTGGATTGGGTAACTCATGATCATGTCAAGTTTGCATTTTTTTTTTCATATTAATTCAAAGGTTTGTGACATTGAGATCTTCAATTTTGTCCTTCATTAGATTAGAGAAGGCAAGTACATATTCTTGTACGGCGGTGATGACATTGAGTGGATCCGCAAGTTCACCACGGCAGCACGCCAGGTCGCGTCGGCTGCCAGGATTCCCCTGGAGATGGCCTATGTAGGCAAGAGCAAGAAGCGAGAGCAGGTGCGACGCACAATTGCGACCATCAACGTTGAGAAACTGAGCTACACCTGGCAGGACCTGGCCATGGTGTGGTACTTCTGGACCCGGCTCGAGTCGATGCTCTTCTCGAAGATCCAACTCGGAAAGGCGGACGAGGATGACCCCGTGATGCAGCAGATCAAGAGGCTACTCAGCTTTGACAAGGCCGGGGGGTGGGCGGTGCTGAGCCGGGGGTCGAGCATCACGGTGAATGGGCATGGGACCACTGTCCTGCCTGCACTGTTGGAGTATGACCTGTGGAAGGAGCACGTAGTGACCAAGGGGTACGACGTGGCATTCAAGGATCACCACGACAAGATCCGCGACGTGACGCAACCGTGCTGCCGGTTCGAGTTCCAGAGCACGGGGGGAAGGATCCCGGAGAGCATGCGGTGCCCGGAGTGCAAGAGACTCATGGAGAAGATCACCACCTTCGTCTGCTGCCATGATGAGGCGGTTCCCGGCATCTGAGTGATCAATCAATCCAAGCCTTTATACGGAGGAGGGATGTATGAATGTCTCGCGGGACATAATAAAAAGCCCTGTGTGTGCTTGAATTTCCTTGCTTTGATTTGCATTTGGAGTGTAAAGGATGATGTCCAAGAATCAACATTTGATGTTTGAGATTGAATAAAGGACAGACAGAGGGAACCTCTTATGAGTTCTTTGTCCTCGCAAGATTTTGCACTCCTCCTTCTCGTCTCCTCTAGTATGTTTTTGGTCTTCAATGGCTTCTCTCTCTCCAGAGATCCCTTAGAAGGTCACTCTCTGCAAGGGTCGCCACCACTTTTCGTCAACTCCAAATGCCTCGGCTATCACTTTTCACTGTCCACCATCCCCAGGTCGTCGACGAGCTGTCGTCGAAAGTCTCTCTCTAGGGATTATCCACTAGATTTAGAAAGATTACTAAAAATACTATGTCCACTTTCGCGTTGCAACTTCTTAAGCGATCATTTAATCATCATAATTTCTAAAAATTGATCACTCAAGTGACATAAACCATTTGTGTTGTCGAAATCACATGTGGCATTATTCTACTATAAATAACCCGACTTGTCTCGTTGAACATGTCAATACTCAATTTATAGATTGGAAGACATTGTTTGGCAACACAAATTTGCTTGAAATCGAGAAATTAGGTACACTTTGCTCCATAAATCAAACCCTTAACTAAAAATCTTCTTCCAAATTGAGTAATTGATTTAATCTTCTTCCTTCCACCTTCATTCAGGTGGGTCTAAGTAGATATATTGACAAGTTTGGACTTGAACTCTCCCTTGCCAATTTCCCCAGGTGAAGGTATTATACTTTTGTTGCACGCTTTTTGAGCGGTGGACGTTATGGTCTAACAATGCAAGCCTAAAACTTAGTTGAGATATCTTGATGTAGAATAATACCTAGATTAATGGAGAGTAGACCTAACACTTAGTTCATATGTGAAGGGGAGATCGTTGATGTGCACGTGCGAGTTATGTTAGCAAAGTCTCACATTGAATAATTACTGTGGTTTAGAACAATTAGTATACCCTACGTAACTCATGACTTATTGACTTAAGCTTTCGAGCAAAGATGGTTCCATTGGATATGTTGACGAGCTTTTGGGCTCTCTCTTAGCAGTCTCTCAATGTGAAAATATTATACTTTTGCTGTATACTCCTAACACAAACAGCTTACTACCCTATGTTTACTAATAGGTAGTAAATCGGTGTTTATAAAAAGTCACATGATATAAACATCCAGAGTTAAGCACCCAATCATCACCTAATGAGCTTGTGGTGATTGTTAACACAACATCGACATTATTAGAATTATTATTTGTTGGGTCAACAATAATACCATTGACAATGCCAAAAGTTAGATCTAGATTTAGAACAACTCTTCCATTTGCAACCTCCAGACTCTCTTTGTTTGTCGCTTGCCTCGGATAATCAAAACTTGCGCTATATCCTAAACTAAATTATCTTTTGTTACTCCTAAAATAAGTTAGACTTTACTTCTCCCAAGGTGATCGTAATATATGCCTTTGTAGTAGTGATATAGTAAAGTTCTCAAAAGAATTTGGTAGGGATGTCAACAACATCATGCCTTGATTTTCATTAGACAAGGTCTTATTAACATTCTTCAAATTCATCATGAGTTTGTTAAACTTATCTAAATGGACCATCCTGATTTGAAGCATTTTCAACATATTCAAGCGATTGTACAATCCTTTCATCAAATAAAGTGCCTAAAGTTTTGCCTATAGCGCCGAATTGTTTTCTTTGGCCATTGTAATTAATATCTCATTCGATAGATTCATTAGGATTGTGCTTTTAGCCTTTCCCATCAACTCTACTTTATTGACCTCTTTCATCATTTCCGACAATATATTTTCTGCATCCGACACCTTCACTAATCTTTAGCTTGTTAATAGGGCACACATCTTAAAGCTACACAACCGAAAGCTAGTATTTCAGACACACCAATTTTCCTTTCTTTCTTGTCCTTTTTTGTCTACTAAGTTTGGTAAGGGTCTACGAGCCGGTGAAAAAAGAAAAGAAAAGAAAAGAAAAGAAAAGAAAAGAATTATAAAAAATTTAGAAAATTAGTAAAATGAAAAAATTGTAAACTTTTGTTGCAGGCCAAAGTTGGTTGGAATGATTATATTGACAAATCGTTAAAATGTTCAAGATTAAATCAATCGAATTAAAAAGTTAATAAATGAATTGGCATATATATAATAAATTTATGATTTTTTTTTGTAATTATCCCAATTACCAATCATCCTATCAATAATCCAGTAAAGAGTTCCACAAAGATTAAATAAAAAGAAGAAAGGACTTTGCCTAATCACTTCTACTTCAAGTAAGCAAAAAGGAGTCTGATTATATGCTAACGACGGTTACTTTTGGGCATGAAAAGCTAAAACGTAACCCTTAAATCATACTATATTTGTACTGTTATTTTAAGCAACAGTTTTTACTCCCCCTAGCCATGTCTCATCCGTGTTCATTAATTAACCAATAGAATAAATTAATGGGAATTTCACAAAAATCACTGTCGGCTTCGGACATTGCACAGAGAAAAGCTCCATGCATGGTCCCAAGAATCTTCCTAGCTGGACAAAAGCGTAAAGGAGGAGAGGCCAAAGCTTCAGATTAGCGTACAAAACATTAAATTACGATTGAAGCAAGGAAGTCGATTCACCCCAAGGCTTTACTCCACTTATCATTCCTATAAATAGAGACCGGGCTCAGGGCTATTTTAATCACACAAGACCCAGATACAAACATTCATCCCCTCTTTCCTAAAACCATAGTGTTCGAATTTTTCTGGAGTTCATATCCCGTTATGGCCATGATGACGACCGGGAAAATGATGCCACCCGCCATGCAGAGGCTGATCAAGGGCGGGGATCGGAGGATGATCACGATGTCTGATGACAACGTGATGATGAAGCAGGTCGTGGAGACTCACCTCCCTGACGGCCGCGAGGTTGACACAGAGCTGCTCCTCCATCTCGTCGAGGACATCCTCAAGCTCTCTAAGTTGCAAGCCGACAGCGTCCCCGCCGTGGTAATGGAGTAGGAATGATCCATTTTATCTGTCCTTTCGCGGTGACCAGGAATGAAATGCTTTCGAGTACCTTTTACTGATTTTTTTGATTTAACTCAGGAGAGATTTGTTCAGTTTAATATCACTCACCATTTCTCTGACAAAGAATGATCAATATCACGACAATAATCAATCTCAATGGTGTGTTCTTCTCATGAATTTCGTGATCTCTTGTTTCTAATTCTAAATCATGCATGCTTGGCTCTTGCTGTGTATAGATATCACCAACGCCCACGGAAAACATGGAGGACCAGACCTACCAGGCCAGCTACGACAACATACTCAACGTGTTCTCCCATATCATTGAGCAGGTTTCCGGCGAGGTAGTTTACGAAAAAATTTTATGTTGCCCTTCATCGATTTCGAATGCTGCCACGAAATTAAATGAAGAGCAATCAATTCATTCGTTTGAAAATCAAGTCATTCTACTAATATTGGCTAGCTGGCAACCGATCCTCAGCTGAACATGAAAACACTGACTGGGGGCGAGGCGCACGTGACCACGCTCGCCATATGCAACATGCTCGCCCCCTTCTCGTGGGATGCCAAGCTGGTGCTGACACTGGCGGCCTTCGCCATCAACTACGGTGAGTTCTGGCTCTTGGCCCAGATCTACACCACCAACCAGCTCGCCAAGTCGATGGCGACCCTGAAGCAGCTGCCTATGATCATGGAGCACTCGGGCGCGCTCAAGGCCCTGTTCGATGGGCTTGACAACCTCATCCAGGCCATGCTTAAAGTCACGAGGTGTGTGCTGGACCTCAAGGCGCTTCCCTCAGCTTACATCTCCAGCGAGTTCCCTGCGTTGAAAGCCGCCATGGACCACGTCCCAACTGCTGTTTACTGGACCATAAGGAGCGCTGTGGCTTGTGCCAGCCAGATCACTAGCCTCACAAGCTATGGCCTTGAGTATGCGCTCTCGATTTATTTCAATTTATCTACTCGCACTCAATTTAAGGCATAGATACATTATATAGATATTCATAACACGGAAGTGAGAATTTGCAGGTACATAACATCCACAACTGAGGCATGGGAGCTATCAACCTTGGCTCACAAACTGACGAACATAAATGAACATTTGCAGAAGCAAATTGTCTTATGTAACCAACACATCGGTAATAAATGAGCCACTAATCCATATAGACCCTTTATTAGTTTCTTATATAGTAATTGAAGAGAAACAAACCTTTTTGGAGAAGGCTTAACCGAGATAACGATGATGCAGAGGAAAAGCGGGATGTCGAAGCCTATGAGACTCTGCTGAATCTCTTTGAAACAATCCATATTGACAATTTGAAGATTCTGAAGGCTCTGATTTATCCCAAGGATGATATTCTGCCACTTGTTGAGGCGACTACAAAGAAAAGGGTTCAATCTCTATAGCCAGTCTCACCTTTATGCAACAACCACGAACTTTCAAATCGAAAATGATTTGACCACCAGTTTCCTTTCTATCTTGTGATATGTAGGTCAACCTCGAAGTGTTGAGGAGGAGGAGCGTGCTGCTGCTGATCACTGGGCTGGACGTCTCGCAGGACGAGCTGTCCGTCCTGGAGCAGATCCACAGCGAGTCCAAATTGCACGCGACACGGCATGACATCCAACAGTATGAGATGGTGTGGATCCCCATTGTGGACCCCTCGGTCCAGTGGACTGACCCGATGCAGAAAAAATTCGAGGCCCTGCAATCCACGATGCCGTGGTACACTGTGTATCACCCAAGATTGATCCACAAGGTGGTGATCCGGTTCATCAAGGAGAAGTGGCACTTCAGGAACAAGCCCATCCTGGTGGTGCTTGACCCACAAGGCAAGGTTCTGTGCCCCAATGCCATTCACATGATGTGGATTTGGGGAGGTAATGCCTTCCCTTTCACTACACTGAGAGAGGAGGCTCTGTGGAAGGAAGAGACATGGAGGCTTGAGCTTCTTGTTGATGGCATCGATCAAACAATTCTGAATTGGGTAAGTCACGATCATGTCAAGTTAGCATTTTTATCATATTAATCCAACGATTTGTGACCTGGAGATCTTCAATTTTGCCACTCATCAGACTAAAGAAGGCAAATACATATTCCTGTACGGTGGCGATGACATCGAGTGGATCCGCAAGTTCACCGCGGCGGCACGTCAGGTTGCGCTGGCCGCCAAGATTCCCCTGGAGATGGTCTATGTGGGCAAGAGCAGAAAGCGAGAGCAGGTGCAGCGTGCGATCGATGTCATCAACCTTGAGAAGCTAAGCTCCACCTGGCAGGACTTGACCCTGGTGTGGTTCTTCTGGACCCGGCTCGAGTCGATGCTCTTCTCGAAGATGCAGCTCGGGAAGGCAGACGAGTCCGACTTTTTGATGCAGCAGATCAAGAGGCTGCTCAGCTTCGACAAGGCCGGGGGTTGGGCAGTACTAAGTAAGGGGTCGAGCATCACGGTGAATGGCCACGGGACCACGATCCTGCCGGCGCTGCTAGAGTATGACCTGTGGAAGGAGCACGTGCCGACCAAGGGGTATGACCAGGCGTTCAAGGATCACCATGACAGGATCCGCGACGTGGCGCACCCGTGCTGCCGGTTCGAGTTCCAGAGCACAGTGGGAAGGATCCCGGGGAGCATGCGGTGCCCCGAGTGCCAGAGACTTATGGAGAAGCTCACCACCTTCGTCTGCTGCCATGATGATGCTGTTTCCACCATCTACGAGTGATCGATCAATCAAAAGCCTTTATATGGAGGAGGGATATATGAACTGTCTTGCATGACAGAATAAAAAGCCATGTGTGGCGCTTGAATTTCCTTGTTCTGATTTGCGTTTGAAGCGTGAAGGATGATTGTCCAATAAAATATCTGATGTTAGAGATTAAATAAGAATAGAGAGTGCGAACCTGTTATGAATTTTTCTGTCTACTCAATATTTTACTCTAAGTTCTTTAGCATGTTACGCCCCATTAAAGCATATTGACCATACTTGACAAGTGCTTCTGACATAGTATTAAGGAAAAAATTCGTTGTGATATCAGCAGAACTTTGGTGGGGATGGATGACTATGATCCTGAGAGGACAACGTGGTCATTCCAGAGAATACATGAACGAACGCAACGACGTGCGACTGATCAACCGACAAAAAAGCCAGTTCGCATCGCGGTTTTTGCATCTCATTTCATCGAAATTTAATTGATGATGCAATATCTTTCAGTCATCCAAAAAGATGTTTAACCAAAAATCAACTAACAATCAAAAATACCCTTCGAATATATATATGGATCAATAAGCAATGTGAAGGATCAATGAGGGAATCGACAATAGTTGTGAAGGGCCCTTTCATTATTTTGGACAAAAAGGTAAATAACAAGAAATCTAAAAGTCTAAAAATTGGAGGCAATCGTAACTAGCCATTTAAATTTCGAAAGAGTAAAGATAAAGATAAATTTACAAAGAATGTTTTCTATAACCAATTCGGGGGTCACAAAGAGTACACTTGGGGTATTGTAATTCGCAATTGACATTACACAATTGGTTACTACAACTCCACTACTCGATGATCATTGAGACTTCACTTGTCATGCCCTGACCCTCGAGCACGCGATAATCCCTGTTCACTTGCGGTCATATGAATGCAATGTCTCAGGACGTGTCGTCGACCATTGTTTTTATTTTTCAATTAAATGCATGCGAAAGCAATAAACAATCCCCTAGTCAACATAGTAATAGGGATAGTCAAGAAAACCAACCAGAAAATACATTTAACAGTACCACTTTATTTATTTACTGATTAACCCTAGAAGTTTACATGTACAGGGCTCTTACAACGGACAACTTCCTACCAAGCCAACAAAACTAGCGGGGTCGGGATTAATTTACTCCTTCCGAAACATGGTAACGAACCGCACTACTCGTCAGTTCTCCACATTACGGACCTAAAAATGGTTAAACAACAACGGGTTAGGTATAAATCTCAATAAGTTAATGCCCTAACCCTCGGTTAGGACACCAACTTGCCTCGGGTGTACCTCACGTACATCCTATTATCGATGGCAAATCAATAGTAAAGCGATCTATGCTTTGCCTTAACTATTAACATGTCTACGTCCTCATTAATAAACAGTAAACAACAGTCATCGAATGCAATCACATATATTTTCACTTTGTCTTGGCACACATATCCTGTTTGATACAATTAATGACATACCAATACAAATGCATCAAGGAAACTTCATAATTAGAACACATATCAATTGTTCCATGCATAATGTACTCATGCGTATCCCAATTATTATGACCCCTTGGGTTACTATTAATAGTCTTGCTAACAGTTTTTTGGCATAACCAAACATTGTGTCGCCACATTGGACACTACATCATTTGGATTTCTTGCCATAGACAGCATTCCTAAACGGAGCATCGGTCCTATCTCTACTGCGACTTGGCATCCAAACTCCCACTGGACATCCAATAAATCGGATATCGTCACCCAGCCTCCCATTAGGTGACGGGTGAATTTAATGTGACCACACAAGCATCTCAAACCACACAATCCATTTTGTTTTTCAAATATTAGCTGATGCAAACGTGGTACATGCTCAAATAACAAACAATTGCCAATTTCACACATGAAAATGCAGTAAAATAATCACACGTGGTCACGTACACATCTTTAACATGTCAAACATTGCATGCAGTCCTTTTTAAAATATTCTTGTCTAGATTAAATTATAAAATCCGACATATAAGACCTGACCCCTCGGGGTTTACCCTACCCACAACAATCCTTTAAAAGTAATACACCAGGTTTCACATACGTTTATTTTTCAAGGCAAGCAATTATTCAATCAACATAAAATGTGTGGAAAAATATTACCCAAGGTTCGATCAGCAACCATATATTTTTCCAATAACCTTTTTAATTATAAATAATTAAATATAATAAAATATTTCCCAAAAATAATTAATTAATTTAAAACCGAATTAATTATAATTAATTATTACTAAAAATAATAAATTATAGTTTATTATTATTAATCAGGATTAGCTAATTAATCACCGTCTATTCTGGTTAGGCACATTTAATTAAAACTAAACAAGGTTAGTAAATATTAATTAACGTAACTATAGTTAACCACTAGCCATATATATAAACCATGGTTAATTAAACTAATCCTAGACTATCATGGTTATCTAACTTAACCATCAACTAACTAAGGGTAGTTAACCTAACCATTCAACTGACCAAGGTTAGTTAAATTAACCAATCACTAACTCTAGTTAATTCTAATTAATTTCATAATCTACATTAACTTAATCAAATTATCCCAAAACGAGTTTAACGAATTTATAGGAGGATAGAATGTTAACTCACCCGATGATGATTCCAACGACATTCTGATAACACGGGCGTGATGGCAGTGGTAAGGGGAACGCACAGATATCTCCGACGCGTCAAGATGAAATGTCACAAAAACGGTTCTCAGCCGAGGAGGGTTCGGCCAAGGAGGAAGAAGCCGTGAGAAGAGAGGTGCGGACGGAGGGGCTCGCTCGGGGCGGCTCGCGGACGGCTCCTGGCAGTGACAAGGACGGCGCGAGGCGGCGGCTGAGGCGGTCGGTGAAGCGGTGCCGGTCTGGTTGGCTGATGAACCAGGTACGGCAGAAAAAAGACGGGCGGAGGAAGGAGGAGCGGCAGCGGTTTGAGTGTGGGTGGTCGGGTGGCTCGGCGGCGGCGGACGGCTGTCCCCAGGTGGCCCGGCGACGGACGGGTGGTGCGGCTGAGCTGCTGGCTCGGCGGCAGATCCGGCTCCGGTGAGGGACCCCGAGAAAGAGAGGGAGGAGCAGCGGCTCGAGTGAGTTCCCTGAGCGGTCCGGCAGCGGTGCAGGGGCGGAGGAACGACGGCAGGCGGCTGGGGAGACTGGTGGTTTGGCTGGCTGGGCGTCGGCAACACAGAGCCGAGAGGGGTAGAGAGAGAGAGGCGGATGGTCTCTGCGGGTGGGGTAGCGAGGTCGCGGTTCAAGGCGGACGTCGGGTCGCGGCTGCATGGCGGCGGCGATGGACAGCTGAGGCGGTGGCGGTGGCGGTGGCGGTGGCGGCGGTCGATAGCAACGACAGAGAGGAGAAAATGCAGCAGCCGAGCGAAGAAAAGGAGGAAGAAGAATGCGCGGCTGCAGAGGAGGAGGAGAAGAACGTGCGCGTAGAGAGAGAGAGAGAGAGAGAGGGGACGGGGCTGGTGGAGAAAATATTCGGTGGTTAGCAAGCGCCACGTCATCGGGCCGACGTGGTGCGCATTAACCAATCAGTGTTGACACGCGTCTGTGTGGGACCCGCTGGAAATTTGAAGGGCGGTTCTCGGCCGGCTCGGCTCGGGCGGGCTTGGTTGGCGAGAGAAGGACGGGTAATAAATGCGCACCTCCCGCTCAAAAATTTCTCTCTCCTCGCTTGAATTTTTGGGGCTTTTTGTTTTGTTTTCTCTCTCTTTCGTGGAAGAACGACCAGGCACCGAGGGATGAGCCGCTTCCTCTGTTTCTCTCCGCGCGTCCCAACCTCTCCGCCTCCGCGCCTGCGCTTGCGCCTCCCCAAAGCCTCGCCGGTCGGTCATCTGCCTCTGGCACGTCGCCTTCTCCAAGAGCCCCGCCGGTAGCAGCTGGGTCTCGAGCCCCCCTTCGCCTCCGCCTCCGCCTCCGACTGTTTCCATCACGGAGATCGAGCACAAGCGTCGCTTTCTCTTCTCAGACAAAGGAAAGAGAAGCAAATCCTCCCTTGCGAATATGAACTGCCATTTCTTTCTCTTGGACGAAGGTTTTGAAATTTTGAATCCCAAATTTTCTCTTTCCGCGCTCATTGCTGCTCCGCCCTTCCCCGCTGTCACCGACGATGCACATTAAGGCCGTAATAAATGTGCTTCATCGACGGACCGGGGCGGGAGGGATGTTCGTTTCTTCTTGAGGCGGAGGGACGAGGGCAGAGATCTGGCCGTGGTGGGGCGGAAGTGGAGCCTGAGGCACATGTCCACGCTGTGGAGCCGGTCGGCGGTTGGGCTCGGTGATTGCACTCTGGTCTCGAGCCTCAAGTCTCGACCGAAGGGAGGTCATCGACTGGCTGAACTCCATCATTCAAGGTGCGTTTGGGGCTTCGTCGCTATATTCAATAGGATGAAGATACGGTTTTTGAAGGTGCCTTTGGACTCTTCTTTTCAGTTTTTGAAACCGGACATTTAATTCACCTCTCTTCCGTGCTTCGTTTGGGAAGATACGGCTTTGCCTCTCGGTGCTTTTATTTAAACGTCTTTCAGAAATGGATCAGTTTGTCGTCCTTGCTTCAGATGGGGTAAGGTCTATCTAGCCAATTTTTCTTTTCTCTTTCCATTCTGCATTTTCATTCCACATATCTTTTGCTCGTAGAATATATGTTCAAGTCGTGATGACTGTTTCTTTTGTACTTTTAGCCGGTTATTGGTGGCTGCTAGATTATCTAGCAATTTTTGCTTGCATCATGTGAAACTATTAAAAGCAATGTAAAGAGATGCCAAGCCAACTACAGATGCAGCCTGAATAAGGTGTGAAATAATCACATTAGCGAACGTGATTTTTAATATGCCTGATTTATGACTAAACTTGTCAGGCTAAAGTTGAAGTTAATATATCAAGTTTCATGCATAGATAGTACTCATGTTAAAATGGGGTCTTTTCAAAGCAGCATTTAGTTTACTTCCACCAATTTTGTTGTGTATGTTAACATAAACTCGTCATGTAGCTATTCAAATGTACTGTTATGAATTTGTCTAAGTTCATGAACTGAGAGCAGATAAAGGATGAAGTGACTATATGTTCAATAGAGTTTTCTGTGATAAATTACTCCCACAAACTACATCTACATATTGAGCAAAGAAGAGAAAAGAAAAGCAAACTGTGTCAGCATTTGAGTGCAGTAGGCCATATGAATATGATTCATGTGAATTCTCCTTGAGATAAAAGCTTTGGGCATTTAGCCCATCATTCAGTTGGATGATCTGTACTTCAAAATGGGACTGCTTGTTATCCATTGCTTCCAAATTTTGAAAATTAATGATTGGTTGCGACCCGGAGTCCAATATGTAGTTTATCTTATTAGTGGGACTAACATATCTTTTGCTCATGAGGAAATGTAAGTTCGTTAGATGCTTTATCTGATTAGGAATAATCTTTCAGCTGACATATGAGATTGCAGGCCACAATTTTGTATCCGATTCTCTTCATGATCTGTTTTGGGCGACAACTAGTCTATTGAAAATGCTGAGCAAGTCATATAGGAAACTAATACTGCCTTCAGTTGTGCATGTGTCAATAATAATTTGTTATCTTTTGTCTTGGGATATCATTCTGAACCATCTGATGTTAAAAGTAGGTTTGGGATGTCCTTAGCAATGAAGAGATGGTAGAGATAGTCGCTTCTACTCTGAGCCGATCATCAGCTGCAAGGATCCTAGTGGATTCAACCGCTTATGAATGGAAACTCATGTACCCAACTTGAAAGATGGATGACTGTGCTGTTGTTTGTTTCTAGATGGAAAAATGGACTCGGAATCTGATTATGAAGAACGAGGTTTTTCCTCAGCAACCTTACAGAGCAATCACTCAGGCAATGCATTAGAATCGATGATGGGCGAAGGCCGAGCCATCTCTGCAGAGGAACTTCACGGTAAGATCCTCGAAGAAAACGATAACTATGGAAAGATCCCCGTAGAATCTCGAAGGAAATGCGGAACTGCTTTGCGGTGAAGACCAGGACTGGTCAGGTTTGGAAGGTGTAAAACGAGTCAACTCGCTCGTCCAACTGCCGAGATTTTCCGAGGAAAGGCCAGTTCTTTGAATTGTCATTTCCTGTACGAATGTGGGTGTCTTTGTAACTGTAACATAACCGATTTTGTGCCTCGAAAAATCTGAGGGAGGAATGGATCTTCCAAGATTCATGATGGGCTTTGTGTAGAACAGCTTCTTTTGAGTGAATTATTTGCATCAGCATTCATTTTGTTGTATTTTGCTCTACTTGTGGAACTGTTACCTTTAAAGGAAGCTCTCTCATCACAACTCGAAATTTATTGCTAGATCAGGTAAGAACCCGACAGGTGTTCCCAGCAAATGGATGATTGAAGAGCATGAGAACTAACAGAACACAAGAATAAGCACCCTTAAGAAGTTCACTTTCTAGATTAACAGGTGCGGATGCTGCATGACGGTAGACATGCCAAAGGTTTATCTTTGCACTTGTTAATTGCTTTTACACCAGTTAAAGAGCATAGGACCCCCATATTTAAAAAAAGAGTATGTTGAAAGTATAGGAAATTCGCATGATCCAACAAGTAAGAACCTAGGCATAGTTTCGTCTCATGTAGGGTCCTTTACATCTGCACTCTTGAGAACCAATAATGCCCTCTCCATAAATGAGTGAACAAACAATTCTCTCCAACCAAGTCGATTTTTGTTAATATTGGTTTCTCCACATCAACTAATTTCATGTACGTAGCACCTCCTTTCTCATCTGTGATTGCATTCCATTCTTCAAACATTATGCAGAAAGTACAATCATAATCATTTATGTATCTAGGACAATATCCCAGCACGTACATTAACCATCAGTAAGTATTGAATTGACTCTCATGTAATCTGTGGATCTTACATCATCAGCATTCCCCATCTCAATACACAAAAGTTACCTTCAACTACCTCATGTTTCAGAAAGTTTATCTTGACATAATCCAATGCAACAAGTCCATAAGCAAGATAATGCCATTTCTCAGCTCTAACAGTAGAAACTAACACCCCCAGACAAGAAATAAAGATTGTGATCTTGAATAGAAGCAAAGAGTAATTAAATCCTCAAGAGCATCTAAAACATGTCTTTCTCAAAATTTTCCACTTAACAATCTGGTGGTATTTCTTCACAACAAGAAACACACGATAGATTTGTATGCCGTTACTCTCCATAATCCCATAAGCCCCGTGCCCAACAGCTTCAAATTCAAGTCATACTGAAAGCCTACATCTGCAGTTTCAAATAAAAATGTACAAGTCAATGATAAATATGATGCAACAAAGAGTTTTTAAATGCTTGAGAAACTAACGATAGTGAATCCTAATGAGGGAAAAAAAAAGAGTTTTTAGCATCTGCATTTGTTAACCTACAATAAGATTGGAATGTGAATCATGCCCCTATGATCTGAACTTTTGTCTAGATTTGGGGAAAAAAAATACAGGCTTATACATTATTAATCCAAGTAATATAATGGATATTGAGATGCCTGTCCACACAACTTTTCAAAAACAAGGGGGTCTTCTGGTAATTTCCCAAAAGAGGTGGATGTTATAGAAATTGACCCTTAAACATAAAAACCTTACTGTTCCTCCTAATGACAACAAGAATTTCTATAATTTTGGAAAAATCATTTCTCAAAGCAGAATAGAATTACCGTATGTATGGTAAGCTAATCAAGGTCTGTTGCTCGCCCATCCTAAAAATTACAATCAAATCAACAATACAAACTATCCTAGGATTAAAAGCTGGATTATTTCCCATAAATATGAAACACCACAACCGCACTGAATATTGCACATGACCCCCACAAAATCAGTTTATTAGAATCCCTGCAGACATTGATAAGACAAGTATCCTGAACAAATGAAAGCGCCAGAATTTTGCAACAATAAGTGCAAAAATCAGCAAATCCAGCACAGCATCCGACTTTTACTGTCACCTAATACCATATACAGCTTCTTGAGCTAAGAAGGATCTACCATGTGCTGAGGTTGTCTTAGTTACAAGACATTATATCCACCATCTTTGCTTTTCATCATGTATGAGAGGTTGGATTCATAGTACTCTTGGCAGATTATCAACTTGAAAATATTCAAAGAATGGGAATGAAAACTCTGGTTAAACTCAAGTTAATTAAACCTATTATAAGGCAAGCACCAACATGTTTGAGTTTTAAGGCAAATGCACAGAGAACATCAAATTGTTGGCCAAAAACACGTCAACAAGAATATTTGATCACAAATCACTGCAATCATGCATCCAATGTGCACATCAATTTAAGCCAACCTCAATGACTATTAAGCTACATTTTGCAATGAAGACTACATCACTTCATGATGTTCCTAGGGAAACCAAGTACTGTGTTCGGTTGGACAGATCCGAAGAGAGGAGAATGGATTTGAAGGAGCGCCTGTGATTATCACTTGTTTGGTTAATTCACATGCAAGGAGCAGAAGAGGTTCAGAGGGATATCTGTTCTCCCTCATTAGCTGATTCCATATCCGTCTTCCCGAAAATAGGATGGTCTAAGAAGAGTTTACTAATTCTGATGATTCTTCTTCAGCTACATTCATTTCTGTCCCTCCTTATTCAAGCAACAGAAATTGTTAGTCCAACTTTGCTCTCTCCATTCTTCTTTCAGGTGGTGACTACTCTCATCCCTTCTCTTCTTTCCACATCGTTCTGCTCAAAAAGCAGCAAATCAATTCCATGCTCTTCGAGAGCAGTAATGTTGCTTACTCCACGCCATAAATTACTCAAGACCTCGAAACAAAGGGCCTATGTAGATCGATCAATCAATCATCCAAAACCTCTGAGGCAATCTAATGAAGTTGAGTGTACAAACATGCGCGCGGACCATCTACTTTATCCTCAACCTTCAAGTACAGCACCAAGCCGCTGCGATACACAGAGACAAGAGGAGTACCTGAAGCTCTTGAGAGAGATGTACTTGACAAGGCCACTGCAGATGATTCTAGGTTCAGCCTTGCCAACGTCCACCTCCTCCACTTACAGCGAGTCGGCCTCCTCGTGCCTATACGCCTTGGGCACCTGCCCCACTCTTATGTCCAGCACGCTCGCCGCCTCCCCTATCCTTCTCATCCTCTCCTCCTCTGACTCCGGCTCCAGCTCCACTTCCTTCACCTCCATTGCCAGATCCAAGGATCTCGAGGGGGCGACAGCGATTAAATCTGGAGAATGGACGCCAGGGAAAAAACAGAACCTTGTTCACAAAAGGAAATGGATGAGATATTTTGGATAAAAGCACCAAGAGGCAAAGCCGTATCTTCCCAAACGAAGCACGGAAGAGAGGCGAATTAAATGTCCGGTTTCAAAAACTGAAAAGAAGAGTCCAAAGGCACCTTCAAAAACCGTATCTTCATCCTATTGAATATAGCGACGAAGCCCCAAACGCACCTTGAATGATGGAGTTCAGCCAGTCGACGATCTCCCTTCGGTCGAGACTTGAGGCTCGAGACCAGAGCGCAATCACCGAGCCCAACCGCCGACCGGCTCCAGCGTGGACATGTGCCTCAGGCTCCATTTCCGCCCCACCACGGCCAGATCTCTGCCCTCGTCCCTCCGCCTCAAGAAGAAATGGACATCCCTCCCGCCCCGGTCCGTCGACGAAGCACATTTATTATGGCCTTAATGTGCATCGTCGGCGACAGCGGGGGAAGGGCGGAGTAGAAATGAGCGCGGAAAGAGAAAATTTGGGATTCAAAATTTCAAAACCTTCGTCCAAGAGAAAGAAATGGCAGTTCATATTCGCAAGGGAGGATTTGCTTCTCTTTCCTTTGTCTGAGAAGAGAAAGCGACGCGACCACAAACCACGTGCTCGATCTCCGCGATGGAAACAAATGGAGGCGGAGGCGGAGGCGGAGGCGGGGGCTCGAGACCCGCCCGCACGGGCGGGGCTCTTGGAGAAGGCGACGTGCCAGAGGCAGATGACCGACCGGCGAGGCTTTGGGGAGGCACAAGCGCAGGCGCGGAGGCGGAGAGGTTGGGACGCGCGGAGAGAAACAGAGGAAGCGGCTCATCCTCGGTCTGGTCGTTCTTCCACGAAAGAGAGAGAAAAACAAAACAAAAAGCCCCAAAAAATTCAAGCGAGGAGAGAGAAATTTTTTGGGCGGGAGGTGCGCATTTATTACCCATCCTTCTCTGCCAACCAAGCCCAGCCAAGCCGAGCCGGCTGAGAACCGCCCTTCAAATTTCCAGCAGGTCCCACACAGGACGCGTGTCAACACCTGATTGGTTAATGCGCACCACGTCAGCCGATGACGTGGCGCTTGCTAACCACTGAATATTTTCTCCCGTTTCCTTGTCCTTTTTTCACAATAGTGGGGGCGATTTAGTCTTTTCTCTTATTTTGATACGAACTTCCAAGAATGCCCTTGGTCGAAAATGAGAAGCCCCAACGTCTCCGCTTCAAAATTCTCCGCCCGCTGGTCCATTCCGACGCTTCCGAGCGCACCGCAATAAGGTAAAATCCAATAATTTAATTGCGACATTTCGGAAAGCTCAATACTTGAGATTTGATTAAATTTATGGCTAAGTTAATTAATTATATTTTAGTATGTCTCAAACTAATAAGCCGGTTCATAGAAATTACGCACGTTTAACTCGAAGTTAAAATAATATTAATCTACATTTAAACGAACTCGAGTCAAGAATGACATCGGTTGTTATATAATTACAAGGGACCGATTGCTCGATTCTCGTTAATCCTTATGGTCGAATCATCATCCATGATCAATTTCTCTGATCGTACGCAGACTCGACTCCTTAATAGCCTTTTCCTTTCGATTAGTGTCTTATGAGTAATCAATTTAGAGTGAGATTTAACTAATAGTGTATTAACGAAATATTCATTCATACAATCCAAAATAGGTCGAAAATTCATGACGTCACACTACTATTCAATGGCTACTAAGGCTCCATAAATGGATAGTTATATTGACTCTACTATCTTAACGGTTTCTTGGACTATTGTTTGTTAATTTCTTTAAGTTGTCAATTCATCGAGTTATAGATTGTTCAAACCATTATGTCTTTATCGATTGTGTTTGTAGTTTTTCGAGAATCACTCAAAGTTGGTCATTCTCTCTCGCCACAAAATTGTTGTGCCGTACAGAACCTGACAAGTCGCTATTTCAATGGCATCTTCTTCTTTAGAGACTCCTCAGGAGATCTAGACCCGTCAAATGGGTGGGTTGGGTCAAAAATGGTCTGACCCAGATTGACCCATATTCATGTAATGTAGATGTAGTGATCCATATCTGACCTGACTCGTATTGCTAAAAGCCATTATTATTGTAGAGAAACCCAAACTCACTCTAAGCTATATACTAAATGAATAAATTTTTTAATCAAATTAAAAAAATTAAAAAATAGTAAATAAAATAAAAAATGTAAAAATCCTATAAATTGAAATATTTTTAAAGAATTTCACCAATTAAATATATCTTTATAAAAAACCTATAAATTGAGATGGGGTGGAGGCGAGCGGCGGAGTATTGCGGTTACTAGTAGGTCACCACTACTCACCGAGTTTGAGGATGACTCAAAGAAGGAAAAATACATTTTACAGTTTGGTTAAAAATGGGTAAAAAATAAGTCAAAAATAGGTCAAAATGGGTCGAAAACGACTTATACATTCTATAGTTAGATCAAAAATAGGTTGAAAATGGGTCAGAATTTGTGACCTATTTTCGACCCATTAAGATAGAACATGACTCACAAAATGAGTCCATAGCCCATCTTGACGGCCCTAAGGAGATATCTCTCTAGGGTCGCCTCCACTTTTCGTCAACTTCAAACGTCACCACCGTCACTTTCCCCCCTCCTCCAGCCCCATGTCATTGATGAGTTGCAGTGGAAAATCCATGTCTTGGACCACCTTTCCGTTTTATCAACAATGGATATTAATAGTGGCACAATTTTTTTACGATACTTATTTAGTATCATGTCTTTTTAAATGTTCATTTGAGTACCACAATTTTTAAAATTTATCACTCGAATGATGTTATTCATTTGCATTGTCGATAAATTACACGCGTCTTTATTTTATAATAAATGATTCCGATGTAACTCGCCGAAGATATTTAACACTCAAAACATAAATTAAACACATTGTTGGGCAACACGAATTTGTTTGAAATTGAAAATTTATGTTCAATTTGCTCCATAATCCAAACCCTAAATCGAAAATCTTCCCCCAAAATTGAGAAATTTGCTTTAATTTCTTATGGAAAAACCAAGTCCTGGATTCCAGTTTCAATCTGAACAGATCGTTTAGCAAGGCGTTGGTGAAAGCAAACATGAGCCTTGTCGGAAGGTTACCCAATGATCGATGGTGCGCAAATCCAGCAAAGACTTTTAATGAAGATTAAAAAAGAAGACGAAAGAAAGGACTTGTCTGGTCATTTCTACTTCAGGTAAAGCAAAAGGGACTTTGATTATACGAGTCATACCCTGATTATATGCTGCTAACGAGGATTTAATTAGACATTAAATAAACACTACCCTGCTTAACCATATCTCATCTGTGCTAATTATTTAATCATTAGGAGAAATTAATCAGGATCCCACAAAACTCAGTGTCTGCATCGGACGTTACACAGAGAAATCTCCATGCATGGTCCCAAGCATCTTCCTAGGCTGGAACAAAGCTGACCAAAAGAGGTCAGAGCTTCAGTTTAACGTGAAATGCATTTTAACTACAGTTGAAGCAAGGAAGTCGATACATCCCAAGGCTTTACTCCCTCCATTCCCCTTTATGGAGACTATACTGAGGACTATATATCAATGACACAAAACCCAGATACAGTTATATTCCTTTCCGTCCTGAGACCATAGTTTATTTGAAGTAGAGCCGCTCCACGATCTAGTTGAGGGTATCCTCGTCCACGTCACCTTAAATGTTGACAACGATGGAGTAGGAATGACCTTTCTTTGTCGGCCTCATTGCGGTAACCTGGAATCAAACGCTTTGAGTACAGTTTACAGCAATTTGGCTAGGAGAGATTTGTTAAGTTTAATATCATTCGCCATTTCTCTGTCAAAGGACGAGCAATATCACGACAATAATTAGTCTCCATTATTTGTTTCTCTTATGAGTTCACGGAATGCATGCAGGACCAGACTTACCAGACCAGCATCACCACCATACTTGACAATTTGTCAATGTAATACATTGGTCAGAAATTACTGGCCTGGACATTAGCCATCCTCCATGGTACGAGCGACACTAATGTTGATAATTTTTACAATTATTTTAAATTACTTAAATTTTTAAATTTTTAAATTTCCTTTTTTTTGTCCTTTTTTACTGGCTAGTGGAAAGAAAAAACAAAGAAAAGAACAGAAAAAAATTCATAAAAGAATTTAGAAAATTTTTAAAAAATGCAAAAATTATCAGCATCTATTGTGGGCTGAAATTGGTTGGAATGTCTTGATTAACAAATCGTAAAAAGGTTTAAGATTAATTTGGTCAAATTGGAAAGCTAACGAACGAATTGGCATATGTATAATAAATTTATGATTTTCTTTTAAATTTTCTCAATTATCAATGATCCTATCAATAAATCGTAAAGACTCTTCATAAAGATTAAATAAGAAGAAAGGACTTTGCCTAATCACTTCTACTTCAAGTAAGCAAAAAGGAGTTTGATTATACAAATCATACCCTGATTATATGCTAACGAGGATTACTTTTGGGCATGAAAAGCTAAAACGTAAACCTTAAATCATACTATATTTGTACTGTTCTTTTGAGCAACAGTTTTTACTCTCCCTAACCATATCTAACTATTAGAATAAATTAACCAGAATTCCACAAAAATCACTGTCGGCTGCGGACATTGCACAGAGAAAAGCTCCATTGCATGGTCCCAAGAATCTTCCTAGCAGGACAAAGTGTAAAGAAAGTGAGGCCAAAGCTTCAGATTAGCGTACAAAACATTAAATTACAATTGAAGCAAGGACGTTGATTCATCCCAAGGTTTTACTCCCATCTATCATGCCTATAAATAGAGACCAGGCTTAGGGCTACATCATCCACACACAACCCAGACAAAAATATTATCCTCTCTTTCCTAATACCATAGTGTTCGAATTTTTCTTGAGTTCATATCCTGTTACGGCCATGACGACGACCGGGAAGATGATGCCGCCTACCATGCAGAGGCTGATCAAGGGCGGGGATCGGAGGATGATCACGATGTCCGACGACAACGTGATGATAAAGCAGGTCGTGGAGACTCACCGCCCTGATGGCCGCGAGGTTGACACAGAGTTGCTCTTCCATCTCGTCGAGGACATCCTCAAGCTCTCTAAGTTGCATGCCGACAGCGTCCCCGCCGTGGTAATGGAGTAGGAATGATCCATTTTATCTGTCCTTTCGCGGTGACCGGGAATGAAATGTTTTCGAGTACATTTTACTGATTTTTTTTATTTAGCTTAGGAGAGATTTGTTCAGTTTAATATCACTCACCATTTCTCTGACAAAGAATGATCAATATCACGACAATAATCAATCTCAATGGTGTGTTCTTCTCATGAATTTCGTGATCTCTAGTTTCTAATTCTAAATCAAGCATGCTTGACTCTTGCTGTGTATAGAAATCACCAGCGTCCACGGAAAACATGGAGGACCAGACCTACCAGGCCAGCTACGACGACATACTCAACGCGTTCTCTCATATCATTGAGCAGGTTTCCGGCGAGGTAGTTTACGAAAAAAAGTTATTTTTCCCTTCATTGATTTCGAATGCTGCCACGAAATTAAATGAAGAGCAATCAATTCATTCGTTTGAAAATCAAGTCATTCTACTAATATTGGCTAGCTGGCAACCGATCCTCAGCTGAACATGAAAACACTGACTGGGGGCCAGGCGCACGTGACCACGCTCTCCATTTGCAACATGCTCGCCCCCTTCTCGTGGGACGCCAAGCTGGTGCTGACACTGGCGGCCTTCGCCATCAACTACGGTGAGTTCTGGCTCTTGGCCCAGATCTACACCACCAACCAGCTCGCCAAGTCAATGGCGACCCTGAAGCAGCTGCCTATGATCATGGAGCACTCGGGCGCGCTCAAGGCCCTGTTCGACGGGCTTGACAACCTCATCCAGGCCATGCTTAAAGTCACGAGGTGCGTGCTGGACCTCAAGGCGCTTCCCTCAGCTTACATCTCCAGCGAGTTCCCTGCGTTGAAAGCCGCCATGGACCACGTCCCAACTGCTGTTTACTGGACCATAAGGAGCGCTGTGGCTTGTGCCAGCCAGATCACTAGCCTCACAAGCTATGGCCTTGAGTATGCGCTCTCGATTTATTTCAATTTATCTACTCGCACTCAATTTAAGGCATAGATACATTATATAGATATTCATAACACGGAAGTGAGAATTTGCAGGTACATAACATCCACAACTGAGGCATGGGAGCTATCAACCTTGGCTCACAAACTGACGAACATAAATGAACATTTGCAGAAGCAAATTGTCTTATGTAACCAACACATCGGTAATAAATGAGCCACTAATCCATATAGACCCTTTATTAGTTTCTTATATAGTAATTGAAGAGAAACAAACCTTTTTGGAGAAGGCTTAACCGAGATAACGATGATGCAGAGGAAAAGCGGGATGTCGAAGCCTATGAGACTCTGCTGAATCTCTTTGAAACAATCCATATTGACAATTTGAAGATTCTGAAGGCTCTGATTTATCCCAAGGATGATATTCTGCCACTTGTTGAGGCGACTACAAAGAAAAGGGTTCAATCTCTATAGCCAGTCTCACCTTTATGCAACAACCACGAACTTTCAAATCGAAAATGATTTGACCACCAGTTTCCTTTCTATCTTGTGATATGTAGGTCAACCTCGAAGTGTTGAGGAGGAGGAGCGTGCTGCTGCTGATCACTGGGCTGGACGTCTCGCAGGACGAGCTGTCCGTCCTGGAGCAGATCCACAGCGAGTCCAAATTGCACGCGACACGGCATGACATCCAACAGTATGAGATGGTGTGGATCCCCATTGTGGACCCCTCGGTCCAGTGGACTGACCCGATGCAGAAAAAATTCGAGGCCCTGCAATCCACGATGCCGTGGTACACTGTGTATCACCCAAGATTGATCCACAAGGTGGTGATCCGGTTCATCAAGGAGAAGTGGCACTTCAGGAACAAGCCCATCCTGGTGGTGCTTGACCCACAAGGCAAGGTTCTGTGCCCCAATGCCATTCACATGATGTGGATTTGGGGAGGTAATGCCTTCCCTTTCACTACACTGAGAGAGGAGGCTCTGTGGAAGGAAGAGACATGGAGGCTTGAGCTTCTTGTTGATGGCATCGATCAAACAATTCTGAATTGGGTAAGTCACGATCATGTCAAGTTAGCATTTTTATCATATTAATCCAACGATTTGTGACCTGGAGATCTTCAATTTTGCCACTCATCAGACTAAAGAAGGCAAATACATATTCCTGTACGGTGGCGATGACATCGAGTGGATCCGCAAGTTCACCACAGCGGCACGTCAGGTTGCGCTGGCCGCCAAGATTCCCCTGGAGATGGTCTATGTGGGCAAGAGCAGAAAGCGAGAGCAGGTGCAGCGTGCGATCGATGTCATCAACCTTGAGAAGCTAAGCTCCGCCTGGCAGGACTTGACCCTGGTGTGGTTCTTCTGGACCCGGCTCGAGTCGATGCTCTTCTCGAAGATCCAGCTCGGGAAGGCAGACGAGGCCGACATTTTGATGCAGCAGATCAAGAGGCTGCTCAGCTTCGACAAGGCCGGGGGTTGGGCAGTACTAAGCAAGGGGTCGAGCATCACGGTGAATGGCCACGGGACCACGATCCTGCCGGCGCTGCTAGAGTATGACCTGTGGAAGGAGCACGTGCCGACCAAGGGGTATGACCAGGCGTTCAAGGATCACCATGACAGGATCCGAGACGTGGCGCACCCGTGCTGCCGGTTCGAGTTCCAGAGCACAGTGGGAAGGATCCCGGGGAGCATGCGGTGCCCCGAGTGCCAGAGACTTATGGAGAAGCTCACCACCTTCGTCTGCTGCCATGATGATGCTGTTTCCACCATCTACGAGTGATCGATCAATCAAAAGCCATGTGTGGTGCTTGAATTTCCCTGTTCTGATTTGCGTTTGGAGCTTGAAGGATGATGTCCAATAATAAACATCTGATGTTAGAGATTTAATAAGAATATAGAGTGTGAACCTGTTATGAATTTTTCCGTCTACTCAATATTTTACTCAAGTTTTTTAGCTTGTTATTCCCCATTAAAGCATATTGACCATATTTTGACAATTCTAAAATTATACCTGGCGAGAAAAGTATCCAAATTATCAGGAAATACTTGCATTCTCAAAAATTATTTAAGGAAACTTAACAAGGGCTTCTAACATAGTATTATGGAAAAAATTCGTAGTGATATCAGCAGAAATTTGGTGGGGATGGATGACTATGATCCTAAGAGGACAACGTGGTCAACCCAGAGAATGCATGAACGACCGCAACGACGACATGCGGCTGATCAACCGACAAAAGGCCAGTTCGCATTGCCCTTTTTGGCATCTCATTTCACCGAAATTTAATCGATGATAAAAATCTTTTAGTACATCCAAAAAGATGTTTCACCAAAAGTGAACCGACGATCAAAAATACCCTTCGAATATATATGGATCAATGAGGGAATCAACAAAGGTTGTGAAGGATCAATGAGGGAATCAACAAAAGTTGTGAAGGGCTCTTTCATGATTTTGGACAAAAAAAGTAAATGACAAGATATTTAAAGGTCCGAAAACTAGAGGCAATCATAACTAGCCATTTAAATTTCAGAAAAGTAAAGATAAATATAAATTTACAAAGAATGTTTTGTGTGACTAATTTGGAGGTCACAAAAAGTACACTTGGGGTATTGCAATTCACAACTGACGATTACACAAATGGTTACTATAACTCCACTACTTGATGATGATCATTGAGACTCCACTACACGATGGCTACTAAGACTCCATAACTAGACTGTTACATTGACTCCACTATTTCGACAGTTTCATGGACTCTGCTATTTGTTGATTCCTTTAAGCTATCAATTCATCAAGTTATTGACTATTTTGACGAAACTGTCTTTATCGATTGTGTTTGTAATTTGTCGATAATCACCCAAAGTTGGTCATTGTCTCTCTCGCTTCGAAATTGTTTTTTTTTTTGGTAAGGTAAGCATGTATATTCCAAACCGCCACTGTACAACCTAAGAGATAACGGTACCCATTCACACTCGATTAGCAAAAGCTACTGAGTGGAAAGGTGCCGGAATCCAAGAATATCTAAAGCAATAACGATATAACAAGACCACCAAAGCACTTAAGCATAAAAAATAGAGGCATCAAATCCCCAAGCTCTTTGCAATCTTCTATTGACCATATTGTCCTGAATCTTCAACCCTGAAGCCACTTTGTCCTTGACAGCTCTAATAATATAATGCTTCATAGAAGGAATGGACACCACTTTTCCTCAAAATAAGGGGTCATTACGAGACTTCTATATAACATAACATAGGGCTCCAAAGGAGCATCTACATATCTCCTTCTGGAAGCCTTTACCACTCATATTTTGAAAAGTCCATTCAAGAGTATTCCCCCATGATCCTCCTAGCCAGGCCAAATTACACTTACCCACCCAAAAAACAGCAATATCATGCGTTACATTACAACCAAAAAACAAGTGATCAATAGAGTCTGGCCTAGTCTTACAAAAAGGACAAAGGGCACCAATAATCCTTCCATAAGATAGTAAGAGCACTTGTGTGAGGAGGCGATTCCTGGTGATCAACCATAGTAAAAATTGGTGCCTCGGCACAATGGACTTGCTCCAGACAAAGGAAGACCAATGTACCCGCATGGCCCGACTTCTAATATTATCCCAAGCCGAGGCCATTGAAAACTTACCCGAGGAATGTGGTAGCCAAGTGAGCTCATCGGGCCTGTTGTTGAGAAATGGAACCGGATACGGCCGGGTTTGAATATGTTGGAGAACCACATTTCCAGCTGGGGAGAACAGGTCCGCCACCGTTGCTTCCCTAGGAAGACCGGATCTATAGATATAAGTGTTAGAGAAAAAGAGATTCAATGGACCTCGAGAGTGCCAAGGATCAAACCATAATGAAGCAGTGTGACCATTGCCAACCCGCCACCTCACAAAGGCAAGGAAATCAGGCCTCAAATCAAGAATTTTCCTCCAAGCCCAAGAGCAACATGTTGGTGTAGAAGTGGTCCAAAAGTTCTGTACATAATCTGAAAAATCGCTATTTCAATGGCTTCTTCTTCAGAGACTCACTCTCTCCAGGGTCGCCTCCACTTTTCGTCAACTTCAAACGTGAGTTGCAGCGGAAAATCCATGTCTTGGACCATTTTTCCGTTTTATCAACAAGATGGACAATGGATATTAATAGTGGCACAATTTTTATACGGCACTCGTTTAATGTCATGGTTTTTTAAGCGTTCATTTGAGTATTATAATTTCTAAAAATTCATCACTCAAGTGATATCAGTCACATACGTTGTCGATAAATTGCATGTCTTTATTTTACAAAAATGATTCAATGTACCTCACTGAAGATGTTTAACACTCAAAATATAGATTAAACACATTGTTGGGCAACACAAATTTGTTTGAAATTGAAAATTTATGTTCAATTTACTCCATAAACCAAACCCTAAACCCAAAATCTTCCCTCCAAATTGAGAAATTAGGTAAAATTTTCTTACGGAAAAACCTAGTCCCGGATTCCAGTTTCAATTTGAACAGATCGTTTAGCAAGGCGTTGGGGAAACCAAACATGAGCCTTGTCGGAAGGTTACCCGATGATCGATGGTCCTCCTATTAGCAAAGCCAGCAAAGACTTTTCATAAAGATTAAAAAAGAAAACGAAAGAAGGGACTTGTCTGGTGATATCTACTTCAGGTAAAGCAAAAGGGACTTTAATTATACGAATCATACCCTGGTTATATGCTGCTAACGAGGATTTAATTAGACATTAAATAAACATTACCCTACCTAACCATGTCTCATCTGTGCTAATTATTTAATCATTAGCAGAAGTTAATCAGAACCCCACAAAAATCACTGTCTGCATCAGACGTTACACAGAGAAAGCTCCATGCGTGGTCCCAAGCATCTTCCTAGGCTGGAACAACGCTGACCAAATGTTGACACCTAAATTTTGGCGATTTATTTAAGTGTTTATTAATTGCATTAGAAAATTAGGGATTAACTTCTAACCCCTTAACAAAAAATCTTTTTCATTAAAATCGCATCGCATATAGACATTAGGAGCACTCGCATCACTAGTTTTGAAATTTATCAAAAAAATATTTAAAAAAAATTAATTATTAAAAAAAAAGAAAAAAGAAAAAGAAAACGTGGGTCCGGGCTAGGGCCAGGCCTGCCCGGCCCCTTCCTCTTTTCCCTTCTCTTTTTGGTACCTGGGCCGGCCCTTCTCCTTTGGTTTCGGCCCGGCCCGTCCGCCTCCTCCCTCTTCCCTTCTTTTTCTTCCACGCGCAAAGCAAGAACCTGCAGAAGAGAAATAAAAAAAGCAAGGCAGCAGCAGGTCAGCAGGGAGGAGCTGCAGCAAAGCAACAGCAGGAAGTCAGCAGAGAGGAGCAGCAGCAAAGCAAAAGCAGAAAATCAGGAGGGGGTAGGTGGGCAAGGAAAAAGAAGAATAGAAAAGAGAGAGAACTGGGGACGGAGGGGCAGAGGGAAGTGAGAGCAAAAAGAGAAACCCGAGGAGAGAACTAGAGAGAAAAAAAAACCAGAGGAGGAGAGAGAGAGGGGGCGACCGAGAGAGATCTAAGAGAGAGGGACAGAGGTGAGGCTCGAGTGAAAAGAGAGTGCCCGCCCCATCTCAAACGCGACCGACGAGCCGCCGACGCAGCTTCTTCCACTTCGCCGAAGCTCCTAGAGCCGAGAGGAAGGTTCCGAGAAGGAGGGGGAGCTCGAGAGGGGAACTCCGAGCGACGAAGAGAGGGACCTTTAACGGCGCACTTGACGACCTCCCCGGCGACGTCCTCGGGCTGACCAGGTAAGTTCGGCTTCGCCCTTGCTCCGTTTTAGGCGCACCGGGCCGGAGCTCGCGGCCATGCGGCTCGCGCAAGCTTCGGCCCTCGTCGACCTTGAATTTTGCTTTCATTTCCTTGTATTTCATGTCCGAAGACCCCTGTAGCATGTTCGTGGCTCGATTGAGCCGGAAACCTTTGGTTTGCGTAGCGCCTGTTAGGTGTTCGATGAAATGCCCCACTGAAATGGCCGAACTCAACCCTCGACCGGAGCTCGTCTTTTGTTTTTTCTGCATCGTCAGGAGTTATGTTGTTATCTCGTACCACATTCAACGTTTTTATAGCTTTCCGGTGGATTATTCCGCGCCGTTCGGGTAGATCTAGGTGGCTTGTATCTCGCCGGAATCAATCCGGCGACTTTCGGGAACGCCGGCCAGCTAGTGGCCGACGGAGCTCGGCGTCCGTCGGACTGAACGACCGACGCCGGGCGATTGGTTGGCGACACCCCCAAAAGCCGGTGCGGGCTCATCGCGCGTGAGGCGGGGCTTCGGCGAAGGGAGTCGCGGGTCTTCGAGCGGGCGTCTGCGGCGTCGGCCGTGCATGGGGAGGCATGCAAACGTGAAGCAGAAAGAGAACAGGAGGAGGAAGACCAGAAATAGAATAAAAAAGATTAAAAACAAAAAAAAAACAATAAAAAACAAAAACAAAAAAAGGGCCAAAAATAAAAGATAGGGGCTGGGTTGAGAGAGTGTCGAGCGGTCCTACGCTTCGCATGGGCTGAATTGGGTTGGGCTGAAACTAAAATTCGAGTGGGCTGTTTTCTTTAAAAAGAAAAAAATTTCGTGGGCCGATTAGGATTAATTCAAGATGGGCTTTAGTATAGTTTTTTTTAGCCCAATTCGGACCATTAGCGTCCGGATCAGTTTAGTAGGGCCGGGTCTCTTGACCCGGTCCGAATTATTTTTCATAAAAAAAAAAAAAGGTCAAAAAGTCCAAAAAAAAAATCAAAAATTCAGAAAATCATAAAAAACATTAAAAATATTAAAAATTCAAAAAAAAATTCGAAATTTCAGAAAATTCAAAAAAATTTCAAAAAATCCCAAAACCCCAAGTTTGTTTTAGAGTTTTCCTAAAAAGCTCTAAAATAATTCTTGGACCATTTTCTCTAAAAAAATGTCGGAAAATCATCGGTCTAAAATCGTGCTCAAAATTAAACAAGCCCTTACGGCTTCACCTTAGGGTTAATTATCCTCGGATACAATTGCCCTTAATTGCACGCTTATGATGCGATGATTATGGTTTCCCCTTTAGTTTAATTAGGATTGTATTATTTATCTCATAATGCTAGGTGTTTATTTTCGCATGCAATTTATTTAATGCTTTCTTTAATTGCGATTGTTATTTTGATGACTCGCGCACTCCGCATGATCACCTCATATGTTAGCGGTTAAGTCTAAAATCAATCCAAACCGCCCGACAAAAGTCTTTTTGAAATGAACAAGATTTGGTACCGAAAGGGCACTAATTGGCTAATTAGTGTAATCAAGTCCCCGATCCTAGATTCTCTCAGTTGCGTAGAAAGTGAGGCACGCTCCCATGCTTCGCTTGGTTTCTAGCCACCCCAATAAAGCTAGTGGCGACTCCTTATTTGAAGGTTTTCATGAACACCCAACGTTACGCGGGGTATGGGCTTGGGAGAGCCCACGTCTAATTAAGGGTCTTCGACCCACCCTTTGGACAATACCCCTAAACCTATTTATTTGTCGATTTCGTTCCCCCTCGGAACGAAAAAAATAGGTCGCGACAGCTTGGCGACTCCACTGGGGACTTGGTTTTAAACCTTAGAGGACTTAGGCCAAAATTAATCTTGTTCAAAAATATTTTTGTTTGGCAAAAGGATTCCAGGTACGCCCCTAACATGAAAGGTGTTAAATGTTTTTGCAGAATTGGGAGGTATAAGGGGAAGTGTTTACTCACCTTTGTCTTGCAGGGAGGTGTAGGAATGTATGGTTTATTTTTATGTACGAAGTGTTGTTTGCTTGTAAATTGTTGTGCATGTATCCTTTGCATTGCACTACACCTTAGCACACACAACCCGCCGCCGGGACTGGCCGCATAGGATCATTTAGGATGGTGTTGAGGTGGATACCACTCCGACTACCACCATGTAGTACGAGTCGCCCATCTCAATTCCGAAATTCTTCGACGTCGAGAGCTTCCACCCGGCTTGCAAACACGCGGCACGACGGTCGACTCTTTGACAAAGCCGAAGTCATGGGAACCCCGACCCAACCGCGACCATGCTGGTTCGGTCCGGTAATCCCGTGGCTTCATTTGAGCCGTCTAGAGTAGTAATTGACCCACGCTCATGCGCATGTCTATGTGATTGAAAAGAAAAATAAAAAAAGTCATCATCTTTGGTAAGTACAATTTCTCCTTTTCCTTGTTCATTTTTTATTTGAACTTTCATTTTTAAAATTTGCGAGATCAATCGAATGCCCTCAGTGTAGGCTTCTAATTGGGAAAGTTGGCAATTACTCTTCATAAGCAAACATTCAGTGTCAATTTCAAAAATCCCTAATTTAGTTTTGCACAACGGATGATTTTGTTGAAGTTGTCAATCATGGGCTTAAAATCACACCTCGTCAAAAAATTCTTCCAATTCATGATTATGTTTTGGGGCACAAAAAATTTGAAATCACACTTTGTATATAGATTTCTCAAAATAAAAATCACCTCATTTCGGCGACGGTGAAAGCACAAATCGATCTTTCAAAATTAATGCCACATTTTGCATATGAAACCTTTGGGAATAGAGTCGACATTGGATTGATAGCCGCGGATCGATCTTTTAATGATGTCTCCTCTTATGATAAAATCTTGGCAAAATACCAAAATCCTGCAATAGGAACCATGGGGCGTGTGCCGTTGTCCCGATTTCATTGTAAGAGGCGACATCATTGAAAGATCATTTTCTCATTCACATACGACATTATTTCCTTTTTGCGGGATGCGAGTAACATTTACTCTTTGACATCTGCTTGACCATACAAATAAGTGGACCTTCAAACTTGGACAAGGATTGATTTTCACTCATTTATATAATTTATCATTGTTTTCATTCTTGTTAAGAATCACTTTTTCCATTTTGGGTTTCGATTGCAGGCCCAGCTGACATTTAAAAAAAAAAAAATCATCATGCAACATACATTTTTTAGTAATGAAATCCAATTTCATGAAAAAAAAAAAAAAAAAAAGAAGAGGAAAAGAAAAGAAGAAAAAATTTTGATTGAAGTGTTTCAAATGGGCTTTCAGGGTTAAGCTTTTATGCTTTTAACTCCAAAATGTTTCAAAAAAATGATTTTCAAGAAGAACTTGCATAGCATTTTATATCTTCTCTTAATCATCTTAGTAAGTTGACCCGCAAGATGATATTTTGAGACGGTAAAGTTGTGATCGTTCCAGGAGAAATAAGGAATTTGGCCTTAAATGGAAAAGGAAAGCAACTCTAGACACCGTCGGCACCCATAGCCGAGTGGTATCCGGGGAGGAATCCGCTGGTCCGATCGGGAGTTCGAATCCGCGGCGGTAGCCGCGTAAATTTAAAAAAAAAAAAAAAAAAAAAAAAAAAAAAAAAAGAAAAGGCGAAAACCAACTTTTTGCAACTTTCATTTTTGCGCCTTTTCCCCCTCTTCATCGCCCGCTTCTCTCTCCCACTCGCTCGGTCCCGGTTTTGACCGAACCCGCCACCACTGTAGCTTGTGATTTTTATGGATGAGGGAATCTCGAGAAGGATAATCTAGGATGGTAAAATCGTGATCGTTCCAATGGAATCGATTTATTCCAAAACGATTCGTTCATACATCTTCCTGGAGAGAACTAAACAATTTTGACATTGGTATTTGACTTAGATCACAAGTAAATACTCTCACAAGTCTTGATCCCGAATTCAAAGAGGATAAATTCGAATGAAACAAAAGCCCATCAAATGAGCATGACAGGGGCACAAGGTTTTGACATGTGCCTAACAAGATATGATGAAGCTTAACCACTTGTCTTAATGTAAAGACATTGGAGCAACATTTGACTCGGGGCAATATCTCTCCTTCCCCACCAATGACGCGTCTTTGGGGCAAAAATTCATCACAAAAGGATGTATTGTTCCCAAATTGAGCCCAATTAAGTAGGGAGATAACACAATTCATCTTCTTTTATCACAGGGCGATCATCAACACAAGTCACTCAAAGCATAGCAAATCGCACCCATGAAGCATGATGAAATGGAGTCAATCAATTCGATGCCGAAAGGACGTATCACTCTTAAATTAGTCCAATTCAAGCTTGGAATGCAAATAACATGCCTTGTCTTTTGTAGAAAAAATGCACAGTGACCGCGGGAGCAATGCCTTTCACCAAGGAAGCATGTTAAAGCACAACCATCCATTTTGGCGTAAAGGATGTATTTCGTTCCTAAATGATTTCCAATTGAGTGTGGAAATAACATGCCCAATCCTTTTCTTCACAGGCGATAAATGGAGCAAAGCATCCAAGAAACAATGCCCTCCAATGTCGAGACATAAATGCTCATACCCGAAGAACAGAAACACGTGAAGGGGAAACATCAAATGCAAAAAAATTGCAAGTGAAGGGCAATTTGGGGTTGCTAAATATCCAAGGATGTGATGTTAGCACTTGAATGATAAATGCGAGTGAGGGGTAACGAGGTATCGTTTCCAATCTTTAATTCCATCGAGGTTCTTACACTAACACATTCTTTTCTGTTGTTTACAGGATTGTCGCGTCGTCTCATGGCAGGTAAGTACCCTTCTTCTCGAAAAAAAAAAAAAAAAAAAAAAAAATCTTTGGCATTTTCTTGGAAAACAAACAAAAAAAAATGTAAAAAAATTCCACAAAGTCTTTGAACACCTCTTTTATCTCAAAATTGTCTATCCATTTGGTGGATCACTCATTTTGAATCAAATTCCTCATGGAGATTAATCTAATTAGATGATTTTGACCAATTGAGATTGGGATGTTAATCGTGCCAAGCGAGAAACACTTAGGATGAGGAAAGGCAACCCATTTCCAAACACGTCCTTTAAACATTTTGAGAGTCGAGCAAAAAAGAAAATCCATGTCATTTAAGGACGAGAGATTCATTCGCAAGCTGTACATGGACCAAAGTGAAAAGAGGAATTTCTTTCTATACCCTACACACCGCAAGTGACAATAGTCTGCCCATTTGAGCTTTTAAGTTTAGAGAATTTTCTACAAAATACCCCTGTCAAGAACCACCACACAATGGGGCAAGTTTGGAGGTATTGGTTGACATCATGCGGCGAGAAGAATGAGAAAGACCGCTTTGCTCTCACTTGCATCAATCTTTGGTAGTAGCTTCAGGTGAGTCTTTGTGGAAGCTCGAAGTATCCCAAAATGAAGAAGAGCGTTCATTTCTCTACCTAAACACTTATAACCTTTGCTTAGCCAAGTTGAGCCTAAACATTCATTTCTAAAGCCCAAATGGTGATTATCTCCCCTACTTGGGGTAAGGCATATGATTTATCAAGGCAATTGGCATTTACATGAAAATGTAGAAAATGTCTCGAAAGTCCTAAGGGCTCAAAAAAAAATCAAAAAATCAATGAAAACTAGGGGGCATGAAAAAAGCAAAGGTGTGCACAGTAAAAGCAAGGCCAATGTCCGTTTAAAAAAAATGAGTGAAAGAAAAAGAGAGCGAGGAAAGTTGCATAAAAAAAAAAGACTTTCTTGTGAAAGAAAAATTGTCAAAGTCAAAATGCTTGCATTGAAAAATCGTTGCAAATGCAAAAATCATTAGATGAAAGAGCAAAGCTCTCGTGTTAAGATGGTTAGTTAAGGGATTTTCAAGACAAAGTTAGATTTCCAAAGTCAAGTGTCTTCGAAAAAATTGGATGAAATGGTAATGATACCATGATAATCACCAACTCTCAAACCCCTCTTTAAAGAAAATTCTAAGCCTTTTAAGCCTATAACCGAACCTACATTACAACCCTTTTTCCGAAGTCTCTTCAGATTGGGATGACTCGAGTGAAAGTAAGGACTTCTCAAAGAAGCCACTGCTAAAAAAAAGCGAGAGCAAAGTTGTCTTATCTCATGGGGTTTCTTGACTTGTAAACCTGGCGAAGATGTTGATCGATGATTATTTCACTGCATAACCAATGATGCTTATCATTTGTTGAAACACTGACCAAATCACATCATGGCCCTTCTAAAAGACCTCTTAGATCGGTCAACATGTACTTACTGCGAATGATTCTCAAAACCTTTGACATGGGTTATATGAGATACTCCAGTGATCGACTGTGCTTCCCACATTAAGGGATGGGATCAAATAGCCATTTTCTCAAGAAGATGTGAGAAGCCCTTTTTAACTAAGAGCCCTTGCTTGGCACGTTTAATGAATCCTTCTCATAAGTCAGGATCACTTTGATATGGACTTTTCTTCTAAAGAAATTTGAGGATTGATGATATCTTCCAAACTCGATGACAATTTTGCGATACCAAGCGGTGTTGTTGTGTATTTACCAAATAATTGAATTAGCTCGATTTGCTTGCGCAATCGACGCTTTCTGATCATCAAAACTTTTCTAAATTGTCTCTAATGACACTTCTTTCGAGTTGATCTTGTCTGTTATGCCCTCATTACTAAAGCACTTGTTATAATGGATTCTGCTGGATGTGCAGTGGCCATTTCATTACATTCCTAAATGACAGGTTTCCTCAGTGAAATCATGTACTTCCAAAAGGTTCATGGATTAGCATTAAGCCATGCACTCTCAGAGGGTTCATGTTCATCCTTCAACCATGTTGTTTCAAAAGGTTAGTGGATTTTTCCTTAAATCACAAAGTCGGTGAATTTTCCTTAAAACCTCACGGTTTGTGGGTTCATCCTTAAACCACGCTTATCGCATCCTGGCCGAAACTCGTTTTTACACGATGAGACCTCTTCCCCGGTCTAAACCCGTTTTTACACGGTGAGACTATTCTCTCCTCCTCCGAAATTCGTTTTTACACGATGAGACCTCCCCGGTCGAAACCCGTTTTTACACGGTGAGACTATTCTCTCCTGGCCGAAACTCGTTTTTACACGATGAGACCTCCCTAGTCGAAACCCGTTTTTACACGGTGAGACTATCCTCTCCTGGCCGAAACTCGTTTTTACACGATGAGACCTCCTCCCTGGTCGAAACCCGTTTTTACACGGTGAGACTATCCTTCTCGGTCGAAACTCGTTTTTACACGATGAGACCTCCTTGGTCGAAACCCGTTTTTACACGGTGAGACTATTCTCTCCTGGCGAAACTCGTTTTTACACGATGAGACCTCCCCGGTCGAAACCCGTTTTTACACGGTGAGACTATCCTCTCCGGCCGAAACTCGTTTTTACACGATGAGACCTCTTCCCTGGTCGAAACCCGTTCTTACACGGTGAGACTATCCTCCCCTGGCCGAAACTCGTTTTTACACGATGAGACCTCCTCCTTGGTCGAAACCCGTTTTTACACGGTGAGACTATCCTTCTCGGTCGAAACTCGTTTTTACACGATGAGACCTCCTTGGTCGAAACCCGTTTTTACACGGTGAGACTATTCTCTCCGGTCGAAACTCGTTTTTACACGATGAGACCTTCTCCTTGGTCGAAACCCGTTTTTACACGGTGAGACTATTCTCTCCTGGTCGAAACTCGTTTTTACACGATGAGATCTCCCCGGTCGAAACCCGTTTTTACACGGTGAGACTATCCTCTCCTGGCGAAACTCGTTTTTACACGATGAGACCTCCTCCCCGGTCGAAACCCGTTTTTACACGGTGAGACTATTCTCGTCCTCCGAAAACTCGTTTTTACACGATGAGACCTCCTCCCTGGTCGAAACCCGTTTTTACACGGTGAGACTACCCCTCTCGGTCGAAACCCGTTTTTACACGGTGAGACCTCCCTTCCAGTAAGAACTAGTTACCACATAATAAGACTTTCCATCTCGGTCGAGAGACATTTTTACAAAGTAAAATCATGCATTCACATCATTTTCTCATCGGCAGCCCCCGATCATCATCATCGTTCATGGACAAAATTTAGGTATCCCTCGTCTTTGAAAGGAACCTCTTCGAGCTCCCATTCAAAGAGGCGGTGAAAAAAATTGCCGACACCTAAATTTTGGCGATTTATTTAAGTGTTTATTAATTGCATTAGAAAATTAGGGATTAACTTCTAACCCCTTAACAAAAAATCTTTTTCATTAAAATCGCATCGCATATAGACATTAGGAGCACTCGCATCACTAGTTTTGAAATTTATCAAAAAAATATTTAAAAAAAAAAATTAATTATTAAAAAAAAAAAAAAAAAAAAAAGAAAACGTGGGTCCGGGCTAGGGCCAGGCCTGCCCGGCCCCTTTCCTCTTTTCCCTTCTCTTTTTGGTACCTGGGCCGGCCCTTCTCCTTTGGTTTCGGCCCGGCCCGTCCGCCTCCTCCCTCTTCCCTTCTTTTTCTTCCACGCGCAAAGCAAGAACCTGCAGAAGAGAAATAAAAAAGCAAGGCAGCAGCAGGTCAGCAGGGAGGAGCTGCAGCAAAAGCAACAGCAGGAAGTCAGCAGAGAGGAGCAGCAGCAAAGCAAAAGCAGAAAATCAGGAGGGGGTAGGTGGGCAAGGAAAAAGAAGAATAGAAAAAGAGAGAGAACTGGGGACGGAGGGGCAGAGGGAAGTGAGAGCAAAAAGAGAAACCCGAGGAGAGAACTAGAGAGAAAAAAAAACCAGAGGAGGAGAGAGAGAGGGGGCGACCGAGAGAGATCTAAGAGAGAGGGACAGAGGTGAGGCTCGAGTGAAAAAGAGAGTGCCCGCCCCATCTCAAACGCGACCGACGAGCCGCCGACGCAGCTTCTTCCACTTCGCCGAAGCTCCTAGAGCCGAGAGGAAGGTTCCGAGAAGGAGGGGGAGCTCGAGAGGGGAACTCCGAGCGACGAAGAGAGGGACCTTTAACGGCGCACTTGACGACCTCCCCGGCGACGTCCTCGGGCTGACCAGGTAAGTTCGGCTTCGCCCTTGCTCCGTTTTAGGCGCACCGGGCCGGAGCTCGCGGCCATGCGGCTCGCGCAAGCTTCGGCCCTCGTCGACCTTGAATTTTGCTTTCATTTCCTTGTATTTCATGTCCGAAGACCCCTGTAGCATGTTCGTGGCTCGATTGAGCCGGAAACCTTTGGTTTGCGTAGCGCCTGTTAGGTGTTCGATGAAATGCCCCACTGAAATGGCCGAACTCAACCCTCGACCGGAGCTCGTCTTTTGTTTTTTCTGCATCGTCAGGAGTTATGTTGTTATCTCGTACCACATTCAACGTTTTTATAGCTTTCCGGTGGATTATTCCGCGCCGTTCGGGTAGATCTAGGTGGCTTGTATCTCGCCGGAATCAATCCGGCGACTTTCGGGAACGCCGGCCAGCTAGTGGCCGACGGAGCTCGGCGTCCGTCGGACTGAACGACCGACGCCGGGCGATTGGTTGGCGACACCCCCAAAAGCCGGTGCGGGCTCATCGCGCGTGAGGCGGGGCTTCGGCGAAGGGAGTCGCGGGTCTTCGAGCGGGCGTCTGCGGCGTCGGCCGTGCATGGGGGAGGCATGCAAACGTGAAGCAGAAAGAGAACAGGAGGAGGAAGACCAGAAATAGAATAAAAAAGATTAAAAACAAAAAAAAAACAATAAAAAACAAAAACAAAAAAAGGGCCAAAAATAAAAGATAGGGGCTGGGTTGAGAGAGTGTCGAGCGGTCCTACGCTTCGCATGGGCTGAATTGGGTTGGGCTGAAACTAAAATTCGAGTGGGCTGTTTTCTTTAAAAAGAAAAAATTTCGTGGGCCGATTAGGATTAATTCAAGATGGGCTTTAGTATAGTTTTTTTTAGCCCAATTCGGACCATTAGCGTCCGGATCAGTTTAGTAGGGCCGGGTCTCTTGACCCGGTCCGAATTATTTTTCATAAAAAAAAAAAAAAAAAAGGTCAAAAAAGTCCAAAAAAAAAAATCAAAAATTCAGAAAATCATAAAAAACATTAAAAATATTAAAAATTCAAAAAAATTCGAAATTTCAGAAAATTCAAAAAAAATTTCAAAAAATCCCAAAACCCCAAGTTTGTTTTAGAGTTTTCCTAAAAGCTCTAAAATAATTCTTGGACCATTTTCTCTAAAAAATGTCGGAAAATCATCTGGCCTAAAATCGTCTTCAAAATTAAACAAGCCCTTACGGCTTCACCTTAGGGTTTTAATTATCCCGGATACAATTGCCCTTAATTGCACGCTTATGATGCGATGATTATGGTTTCCCTTTAGTTTAATTAGGATTGTATTATTTATCTCATAATGCTAGGTGTTTATTTTCGCATGCAATTTATTTAATGCTTTCTTTAATTGCGATTGTTATTTTGATGACTCGCGCACTGCATGATCACCTCATATGTTAGCGGTTAAGTCTAAAATCAATCCAAACCGCCCGACAAAAGTCTTTTTGAAATGAACAAGATTTGGTACCGAAAGGGCACTAATTGGCTAATTAGTGTAATCAAGTCCCCGATCCTAGATTCTCTCAGTTGCGTAGAAAGTGAGGCACGCTCCCATGCTTCGCTTGGTTTCTAGCCGACCCCAATAGGCTAGTGGCGACTCCTTATTTGAAGGTTTTCATGAACACCCAACGTTACGCGGGGTATGGGCTTGGGAGAGCCCACGTCTAATTAAGGGTCTTCGACCCACCCTTTGGACAATACCCCTAAACCTATTTATTCAGATTTCGTTTCCCATCCGGGACGAAAAAATAGGTCGCGACACCAAAAAAGAAGCCTGAGCTTCAGTTTAACGTGAAAAGCATTTTAGCAAGGAAGTCGATTCATCCCAAGGCCTTACTCCATCTATCATTCCTTCTTTATATAGACCAGACATAGGATTATATCAATGACACAAAACCCAGATTAAAATATATTTCCTTTCCTTCCTGAAACCATAGTGTTTAAATTTCTCTAGAGTTTATATATCCGTTATGAACACGACGATGAAGACGACTGACAAGGGCGGGGTTCAGAGCATAATGATGATGTTTGACGAGGACTTGATGATGAAGCAGGTTGAAGAGACTCAAGCCCCCGACAACCGTGAGTTTGAAGTGGAGCCGCTCCACAATCTAGTTGAGGATATCCTCGTCCGCACCACCTTATATGTTGACACCGACAATGCCCCTTGGAATGGAGTAGGAATGACCTTATTTTTGTCGGCCTTATCGTGGTAACCTGGAATCAAATGCATTGAGTACAGTTTACAGCAATTTGGCTGGGAGATATTTGTTAAGTTCAATATCACTCACCATTTCTCTGACAAAGGATGAGCAATATCACGATAATAATTAGTCTCTTAAGTGATTGTTTGAAAAATTATGATAATAAAAAAAATTGCATGAAGGCTATGATACCATTATTTTCCTTTTTCTGAAATTGCTAGGTAGATAAGGGTATGAAAACGGAAAAAGTAGAAAAAATTTGAAATCTGATAACCGTTGAAAGATCATCATATATGATGGGATTTGTGAGCGGACCTAAAATGCATTATCAAGCATATTTATGAACTTTTAAAAAGCAAACCATGCTTGCACACGGTTTCACCTTTCAAGACTAAACCGAGAGGAGGAATAACTGTTTTTTATTTTTTTATTTGTAACCAAACTTTTGTTAATGACCGATGCTCCCCGTCGATAAATCCAGCAAAGACCTTTCGTAAAGATTAAAAAAGAAGAAGAAAGGACTCTGCATAATCACCTCCACTTCAAGTAAAGCAAAAGGAATTTGATCATGTGAATCATGCCCTGATTACATGCCGCTAAGAAAGGATTTAATTAGACATTAATCAAACATTACTGTTCGGCATGTCAAGCTAAGTGTAAAGCCTGAACCGTATTGCATTTGTTGCTGTTCTTTGGAAAAACTGCTTTACTCTTCTAACCATATATTACCGGACATTACGCGGAGAAAGCTTCATGCATGGTCCCAAGTATCTTCCTAGGCTGGACCAAAACTAACAAAAGAAAACGCCAAAGCTTCAATTCAACGTACGGAACATTTAACCATGGTCGAAGCAAGGAAGTCGAATCATCGCCCAAGGCTTTCCTCCATTTATCATTTCTTTTGGTAGAGACCAGACTTAGGGCTACATCAATCGTACAAAACCCATATAACAACAATTTCCCAATCTTTCCTGAAAACATAGTTTTATATTTTCTCTAGAGTTTATATATCTGTAATGGGCCTAATGATCACGATGACCAAGGATGAGTGGCTATAGATTCTGTACGAGTTTCATTTGAAATTTGGAACTTTACAAGTTTCATTTGAAATCTGGAACTTACCCATTGAAACATGTTCCTCATTTTTTCAAATCTGAAACCTACTATACATACTTTGAAACCTAGAATTTACATTGTTACTGGTTTCGAAGTTAGTTCCAAGCTCTACCTAGATTTCGCTTTTATTATTAATTGAACGATTACAGTAAATTATCAAATTTAATAACTATCATTTGCTGCTATAATTCACTAACCATAATTTATATTTAGACATAGGAAACATATGAAATATTAATAAAGTAAAATTTTTAGTAATAAAATGAAAGCTCGGATTAGTGATTTTAGATTATAAACTTATTATCGAACATCATATAATACATAAGACCGTGTAAAGACATAAACAAAAAAAAAAAATACAAAAACTTATCTTAGGTTCTAGATTATATGTTCTAGGTTCCATTAATTTAGAATCTAAAACCTCCCCGTCATAACATATTCCCCAATTTTTGAAACCCGAAACCTATAATGCATATTTTGGAGCTTAGAATTGGACATATTTCCACTAATTTGATTCTCAAGTTCTAGATACTATCCTTATCCTAAAATCATGCTCATCCGTAATAACATCCATCATGCTGAGGCTGATCAGGGGTGGAGATCGATGACGATGTCCGACAACAACGTGACGATGAAGCAAATCATGGAGACTTACGCCTCTGACAGCAGCAAGTGCAATGTGATGCTGCTCCTCTCCATCTTCGACGGCTTCCTCAGCCGCGCCACCGAAGTAAATAAAGCAGAAATGATCTCTTTTCTCTGCCTTTTTGCGGTGACCAGGCGTCAAATGCTTTGAACACAACTTTTGTAATTTTTTAAAAATTTTCTGAATTTATTATAATCATCTTTTCTATTTTCTTTCTTTTCCCTTTTTGTTCTAATAAGCCTGGCGGGGGTCGGTGAGTCAGATCATAGTGGAAAAAGGAAAGAAAAAAAAGAAAGAGCATCAACAAATTTAGAAAATTTTTAGAAAATTAAAAAATGTAAAAATTATCCACGTTAATATTTGTCATGCCACATAGAATGATTAGTGTCTATGTCAGTGTTTGTTAACCAAAATTAACTAGAATAACTATATTGATAAATTATCAAAAAATTTAGAATTAAATTGGTTAAATTGAAAAGTTTACGCTTAAATTAATATTCGCACAATAAATTAAGGATTTTTTAAAAATCTTTTTGATAACCATGGTCCTATCAATAATAATAATAAAGACTTTTCATAAAGATTAAAAAAGAAGAAGATAGGACCCTGCCCAATCACATCTACTTCAAGTAAAGCAGAAAGGGAATATGATTATATAAAATCATATACCCTGATTATATTTTAAGGAGGACTACATTTTGGCATGAAAAGCTAAAATTCAAACCCTAAATCATACTACACTTGCACTGTTCTTTTGAGCAGCGGGTTTACTCTCCCTAATCACATCTCATCTGTGTTCATTATATAATTATTGGAAGAAATTAATCAGAATTCCACAAAAATCACTGTCTGCTTCGGACATTACGCGGAGAAAAAGCCTTACGCGTGGTCCTAAGAATCTTACTAGCAGGGCAAAGTGTAGTAAAAAAGAAAAAGAGGCCAAAGCTTCAATTTAAAGTACAGAACATTTAACTACAGTTGAAGCAAGGAAATCGATCCATCCTGAGGCTTTACTCCAGCTATCATTCCTATTAATACGGTCCAGGCTTAGGGCTATATCAATCGCATAAAACTTTGATAACAATAATTTTCCTATCTTCCCTAAAACCATAGTTTTAAGATTTTTCCAGAGTCCAGATGATCCAACCTATTAACAATTTGTCAATAGAGTCCTTCATTAATAGGAAATTGTTAATGTAAATGTCAACCGTCCTACATTAAATGACCGACACTAATATTGACAATCTTTGCAATTCTTTTATAATTTTTTTCTTTGCCTTTCCTTTCTTTTCCTGTTTTTGCTCTATTGAGTCCGGTGAGAGTCGACAAGTTGGCCCATAGTGGAAAAAAAAAGAAAGAAAATAAAATTAAAATATATATAATTTAGAATATATATATAAAAGTTGTCCACTTTAATGGCAGTCAAGCCATATAGGAATCAGAAATTACCGACCAAAATTGGCGGAAATGAATACATTCATAAATCATTGAAAAGCTTAGGATTAAATTGACCATATTGAAAAGTTTATAAATAAATTAGTAACCATGTAATAAGTTCAGATTTTTTTTGATAATTTTCCCCATAATCTATGGTCATATCAATAAATCTACTAAAGACTTTTCATTAAGATTAAAAAAGAAGAAGAAAGGACTTTGCCTGTTCACATCTACTTCAAGAAAAGCAAAAGGGGCTTTGATTATATAAAATCATACCCTGATTACATGCCAAGGTTGAAATTAATCAGATTTCCACAGAGATCACTGTCTCCTTCGGACATTACACAGAGAAAAGTTCCATGCATGGTCCCGAGAATCTTCCTAGCTGGACAAAGTGTAAAGAAAGATTAGCGTACAAAACATTAAATTACGATTGAAGCAAGGAAGTCGATTCATCCAACGCTTTACTCCATCTATCCTACCTATAAATAGAGACCAGGCTTAGAGCTATACATCAATCGCACAAAACCCAGTAAAAATATTTATCCTCTCTTTCCTAAAACCATAGTGTTCGAATTTTTCTAGAGTTTATATCCCGTTATGGCCATGACGACGACAGGGAAGATGATGCCGCCCGCCATGCAGAGTCTGATCAAGGGTGGGGACCGGAAGATGATCGGGATGTCCGACGACAACGTGATGATGAAGCAGGTCAAGGAGACTCACCGCCCTGATGGCCGCGAGGTTGACGTGAGGCTGCTCCTCCATCTCGTCGAGGACATCCTCAAGCGCTCTAACTTGAAGGCCGACAACCTCGCCACTGTGGTAATGGAGTAGGAATGATGCCTTTTGTCTGCCTTTTGGCGGTGACTTGGAATGAAATGCTTTCGAGTACATTTTACAGATATATTTGGTTTAGCTAGGAGCGATTTGTTCAGTTTGATATCACTCCCCATTTCTCTGACAAAGAATGAGCAATATCACGACAATAATTAATTTCAATGGTATGTTCTAATGAGTTTCATAGTCTCCTATTTCTAATTCTAAATCGTGCATGCTCGGATTTTGCTGTGTATAGGGATCACCAGCGAACACAGAAAACATGGAGGACCAGACTTACCGGGCCAGCTACAACGACGTACTCGAGGCATTCTCCTATATCATCGAGCAGGTTTCCGGTGAGGTAGTTTAAGAAAAAAATGTTCTCTTGTGCTTCATCGATTCCAAATGCTGCTACGAAATTAAATAAAGAGCAATCAATTTATTCGTTTGAAAATCAAGTCGTTTTACTAACACTTGTAAGCTGGCAACCGATCCTCAGCTAACCCTGAAAACACTGACTGGTGGCGAGGCACACGCGATCACGCTCTCCATATTGAACATGCTCGCCCCCTTCTCGTGGGACGCCAAGCTGGTGCTGACACTGGCGGCCTTCGCCATCAACTACGGTGAGTTCTGGCTCTTGGCCCAGATCTACACCTCCAACCCGCTCGCCAAGTCAATGGCAACACTGAAGCAGCTGCCCATGATCATGGAGCATTCGGGCGCGCTCAAGGCCCTGTTCGACAAGCTTGACAGCCTCGTCCAGGCCATGCTTACAGTCACGAGGTGCGTGCTGGACCTCAAGGAGCTTCCCTCAGCTTACATCTCCAGCGAGTTCCCTGCATTGTCGGCCGCCATGGACCACGTCCCAACTGCCGTTTACTGGACCATAAGGAGCGCTGTGGCTTGTGCTAGCCAGATAACTAGCCTCACTAGCATTGGCCTTGAGTATGCGCTCTCGATTTATTTCGATTTCTCTATTCGCAGTCAATTCTAAGGCATAGATACAAATCATTATGTAGCTGACGGGTTAATAGCATAGTTAATCATATTACTGAAAGTATAACTCTCAATGATTATTTATGTAGATATCTCCTACATGCATTCATGACATGAAAGTGAGAATTTGTAGGTACATAACATCCACAACTGAGGCATGGGAGCTATCAACCTTGGCTCACAAACTGACGAACATAGATGAACATTTGCAGAAGCAAGTTGCCATATGTTCCCAACACATTGGTAATAAATGAGCCGCTGATCTATATAGAACCTCTATTATTTTCTTATTTAGTAATTGAAGAGAAAGAACCTTTTCGAAGAAGGCTTAACCAAGATCACAATGATGCAGAGGAAAAACGGAATGCCGAAGCCTATGAGACTCTCTTGAATCTCTTTGAAACCATCCACATTGACAATTTGAAGATCTTGAAGGCTCTGATTTATCCCAAGGATGATATTCTGCCACTTGTTGAGTGGTCTACGAAAAAAAGGGTTCGATCTCTATAGCCAGTCTCACCATTATGCAACAACCATGAACCCTTTAGATCGAAAATGATTTGACCCTGATTTTCTATTCTATCATGTGATATAAAGGTCAATATCGAAGTCCTGAGGAGGAGGAACGTGTTGCTGCTGATCTCGGGACTGGACATCTCGCAGGACGAGCTGTCCATCCTGGAGCAGATGCACAGTGAGTCCAAGTTGCACGCGACACAGCAGGAAATCCACCAGTATGAGATGGTGTGGATGCCCATTGTGGACCGCTCAGTCCAGTGGACTGACCCGATGCAGAAGCAGTTCGAGACCCTGCAGTCCACGATGCCGTGGTACACCGTGTACCACCCAAGACTAATCCACAAGGTGGTGATCCAGTTCATCAAGGAGAAGTGGCACTTCAGGAACAAGCCTATCCTGGTGGTGCTTGACCCACAAGGCAGGGTTGTGTGCCCCAATGCCATTCACATGATGTGGATTTGGGGAACCGTGGCCTTCCCTTTCACTACACTGAGAGAGGAGGCCCTGTGGAAGGAAGAGGCATGGAGGCTTGAGCTTCTCGTCGATGGCATCGATCAAACAATTTCGACTTGGGTAAGTCACGATCATGTCAAGTTAACATTTTTATTGTATTAATTCAAAGGTCTGTGACCTCGAGATCTTCAATTTTGTCGCTCATCAGATTAGAGAAGGCAAGTACATATTCCTGTACGGCGGCGTTGACATTGAGTGGATCCGTAAGTTCACCACGGCAGCACGCCAGGTTGCACTAGCCGCGAGGATTCCCTTGGAGATGGTCTATGTGGGCAAGAGCAACAAGCGAGAGCAGGTGCGGCACACGATTGATATCATCAACCTTGAGAAGCTGAGCTCCACCTGGCAGGACTTGACCATGATGTGGTTCTTCTGGACCCGGCTCGAGTCAATGCTCTTCTCAAAGATCCAGCTCAGGAAGGCGGATGAGTCCGACCTCTTGATGCAGCAGGTCAAGAGGCTGCTCAGCTTTGACAAGGCTGGGGGTTGGGCGGTACTGAGCAAGGGGTCGAGCATCACGGTGAACGGCCACATGACCACAATCCTGCCGGCGCTGCTAGAGTACGACCTATGGAAGGAGCACGTGCCGACCAAGGGGTACGACCAGGCGTTCAAGGATCACCATGACAAGATACACGACAGGATGCACCCGTGCAGTCGGTTCGAGTTCCAGAGCACAGCGGGAAGGATCCCAGAGAGCATGCGGTGCCCCGACTGCCAGAGACTTATGGAGAAGCTCACCACCTTCGCCTGCTGCCATGATGATGCTGTTCCCACTATCTACGAGGGATGATCAATCAAAAGCCTCTATATGGAGGAGGAGGGATATATAAACTGTCTTGCGTGACAGAATGAAAAGCCATGTGTGGCGCTTGAATTTCCTTGTTTTGATTTGCGTTTGGAGCGTGAAGGATGATGTCCAATAATCAACATCTGATGTTTGAGATTAAATAAGAATAGAGAGTGTGAACCTCTTATGAGTTTTTCTGTCTACTCAAGATTTTACTCAAGTTTTTTAGCATGTTATTCCCCATTAAAGCGTATTGACCAATTCTAAAATTATTCTTGGCGAGAAAAGTGTCCAAATTACGAGGAAAAACTACGTTCTCAAAACTTATTTAAGGAAACTTAACAAGTGCTTCTAACATATTATTAAGGAAAAAATTCGTTGCGATAGCAGCAGAAATTTGGTGGGGGATGGATGACTATGATCCTAAGAGGACAACGTGGTGAACCCAGAAAATACATGAACGACCACAACGAAGGGCGGTGGATCAACCGACAAAAAGCCAGTTCGCATTGCCATTTTTGGCGTCTCATTTCACCGAAATTTAATCGATGATGAATTATCTTTCAATACATCAAAAGAGATGTTTCACCAAAAGTGAACCGACAATCAAAAATACCCCTCAAATATGTATGGATCAATGAGCGAATCAACAAAGGTTGTGAAGGATCAATGAGGGAATCAACATAAGTTGTGAAGGATCTTTTCATGATTTGGACAAAAAAGTAAATGGCAAGAAATTTAAAGGTCCGAAAATTGGAGGCAATTGTAACTAGCCATTTAAATTGCGGAAAAGTTAAAATAAATATAAATTTACAAAGAATGTTTTTTTGACTAATTTGGGGGTCACAAAGAGTACACTTCCATTGACTTTACTATTTACTGATTCTTTCAAGTTGTCAATTCATCAGGTTATTGACTGTTCTAATCAAAATGTCTTTATCAATTGTGTTTTTAGTTCGTTGATAATCACTCAAAGTTGATCAATCTCTCTCTCTTGCCTCAAAATTATTGTGCCGTAGAGAACCTGACAAATCGCTATTTCAATGGCTTCTTCTTCTTCAGAGACTCCTCAGAAGAAGAACACTCTCTCCAGGGTCGCCTCCAGTTTTCGTCAACTTCAAACGCCACCACCTCACTTTCCCCCCTCCTCCAGCCCCATGTCATTGATGAGTTGCATTGGAAAATCCATGTCTTGGACCATCTTTCCGTTTTATCAACAAGATGAACAATGGATACTAATAGTGACACAATTTTTATAGAGTACTTATTTAGTTTCATGTCTTTTTAAGCTTTCGTTTAAATATTGCAATTTCTAAAAATCTATCACTCAAGTGATATAAGTCATTTGTGTCGTCAATAAATTACATGCGTCTTTATTTTACAACAAATGATTTGATGTAACTTGCCGAAGATGTTTAACGCTCAAAATATAAATTAAACACATTGTTGGGCAACAAAAATTTGTTTGAAATTTTGGAACATGTCTACGCCGACAACGCGCTCCTGGGCTTGGAGGAAAATTCTTGCATTGCGTCCTGATATTCTTAACTTAGTAAGGTGGCGGGTTGGCAATGGACGCTCGGTTTCGCTATGGTTTGATCCTTGGCATCCTCTAGGCCCGTTGAATGTGTTGTTCTCGAACTCATTCATATACCGGTCCGGCCTTACTAGGGAAACCAAGGTAGCAGACCTCTTCTCACCGGCGGGGGCCACTGTTCTTCAACATCTTCGAAGCTGGTCTCATCAGACTCCCCTCCTCAACAATAGCCCGGACGTGTTCACTTGGAGGCCTCTCTCATCGGGTGAGTTCTCGACGGCCTCGGCTTGGGATTCTACTAGGAAAAGGGCGCTGCGAATACATTGGTCTTCCTTAGTGTGGCACAAATCTTTAGTGCCAAGGCATCAGTTTTTACTTTGGTTGATTGCTAGAAACCGTTTACTTACCGAAACGTTCCTCCTATTGATTGGGAGGCTTACTGGTGCTACCTGTGCCTTTTGTAACTCTTGTCCGGATATTATTGATCACCTATTTTTTGACTGCCATATAACGCATGCTCTTGCTGTTTTTTGGGCGGGCAAGTGCAACTTGGCTTGCCAGGAAGGATCATGGACCAATACCATGGTCTGGGCAAGCAATAACTTATTGGGTAAAGACTTCCAGAAGGAAATTCCAAGGTTCTACTTTGCTGCTCTCTGTTATATTATTTGGAAGTCTCGTAATGAAATCCTATTTCGGAGTAAAGTGGTCTCCATCAATTCAATGAAGTATTATATCTACAAGGCTGTCGAGGACAAGGTGTTGTCTGGACCGTTGGTTCAAGACAATATGGTGAATAGACGTCTTCAGAGAGCATGGGGGTTGAGTGTCTCCATCTTTACTGATTAAGTCCTATGTGATATTCTCCTGAATGTTATGTTGGTCTTATTGTACTTCTTTTAGTTGTCATTGGATTCGGCTTCCTTTCACTCAGTAGTCTAAGCTGAGTGCAATTTGGAGCCGCCATCCGTTAGTCTGTACAGTTGTTGGTTGGCATTAATACAAGTTTACCTTACCAAAAAAAAAAAAATTTGTTTGAAATTGAAAATTTATGTTCAATATGCTCCATGAACCAAACCCTAAACCAAAAGCTTCCCCCCAAATTGAGAAATTAGGTTTTAATTTTCTTATGGAAAAACCTAGTCCCGGATTCCAGTTTCAATTTGAACAGATCGTTTAGCAAGGCATTGGTGAAACCAAACATGAGCCTCGTCGGAAAGTTACCCGATGATCGATGGTCCCTCCTATCAGCAAATCCAGCAAAGACTTTTAATAAAGATTAAAATAGAATACGAAATAAAGGACTTGTCTGGTCATATTTACTTCAGGTAAAGCAAAAGGGACTTTGATTATAGGAATCATACCTTGATTATATGCTGCTAAAGAGGATTTAATTAGACATTAAATAAACATTGCCCTGCCAAATCATATCTCATCTGTGCAAATAATTTAATCATTAGGAGAAATTAATCAGGATCCCACAAAAATCACTGTCTGCATCAGACATTACACGGAGAAAGCTCCATGCATGGTCCCAAGCATCTTCCTAGGCTCGAACAATGCTGACCAAAAAAGAGGCCAGAGCTTCAGTTTAACGTTAGAAAACATTTAACTACAGTTGAAGCAAGGAAGTCGATTCATCCCAAGGCTTTACTCCATCTATCATTCCTTCTTTATATAGACCAGACTTAGGACCATATCAATGACACAAAACGCAGATAAAAACATAGTTCATTTCCCTCCTGAAACCCTAGTGTTAAAATTTCTTGGGAGTTTGTCTGCTGTGGCCACGACAATGATGACGACCGACAATGGTGGGGTACTGAGCGTAATGATGATAGCTGATGAGGACCGGATGGTGAAGCAGGTCGAGGAGACTCGTGCCCCGGACATCCGCGAGTTTAAAGTGGAGCCGCTCCACGATCTAGTCGAGGATATCCTTGTCCGCGCCACCTCAAATTTTGACACCAACCTCGCCCCCGTGGTAATAGAGTAGGAATGACTTTTTTTTTGTCTGCCTTCTTGCGGTGACATGGAATCAAATGCTTTGAGTACATTTTACAGTAATTTGGCTAGGAAAGATTTGTTCAGCATAATGTCACTCACCGTTTCTCTGACGAAGGATGAACAACATCATGACAATAATCAATCTCAATTATTTGTTTCTCTTATGAGTTCACGGAATGCATGGAGGACGAGACTTACAGGGACAGCATCACCACCACGCTCGACGAGCTGTCCTCTACCATCAGTCGGATTTCTGGCGAGGTGGTTTATGAAAAGTTCCATTTTGCGCTTCATCAATTTCGAATTCCGCCACAAAATTAAATGAGGAGCAATCAATTCTTTGCAACAAAATCAAGTTCTTTACTGACGTTTGCCACCTGGCAATCGATCCTCAGCTATCCGAGAAGGCGCTCACTGGGGGTGAGGTGCACGAGACAACGCTCTCCATACTCAAGATGCTCGCCCACTTCTCATGGGACGCCAAGCCGGTGCTGACCCTCGCGGCCTTCGCCTTCAACTACGGCAAGTTCTGGCTCTTGAACCAGGTCTACTCCTCCAACCAGCTCGCCAAGCTGATGGCTATCCTGAAGCAGCTGCCTGTTACCATGGAGCCCATGGGCGCACTCAATTCCCGGCTCGACAAGCTCAACAGCATCATCCAGGCCACGCTTGAAGTCACTGGGTTCCTCGCGGACCTCGAGGAGCTTTCCTCAGCTTTCGGCTCCAGCAAGGTCCCTGCCTTGTCAGATGCCATGGCCTACGTCCCAGTTGTTGTCTACTGGATCATAAGAAGCGCTGTGTCTTGTGCTAGCCAGATCACCAACCTCACTAGCTTCTGCCATGAGTATGCGCTCTCGAGTTATTTTAATTCCACTCCTCGCGCTCATTCATAATTCATGAGGCACAGATACAAATCATCCTATAGCTAATGGGTTGACAATAGAGTTAATCATGTAACTATGAATAAATATTTGCATAGATGCCTCCCACACGAAATCATAACATGGAAGTGAGAATTTGCAGGTACGTAACATCCGCAACTGAGGCATGGGAGCTGTCAACCTTGGATCGTGAACTGAAGAACATAAATGAACATTTTCCAAAGAAAATTATCATATGTCACCGATTAGTAAGCGGTAGCCCAGTGATCTATGTAGACCTCCCCCTTTTTTTTGTACATAATAAATGAAGAGAAAGAAACTTTTCCAAAGAAGGCTTAACCAAGTTCACGTTGATGCAGCAGAAACTGAGCGGTTTGACGAAGCCATGCACATTGACAATATGCAGATCCTGAAGTTTCTGATTTATCGCAAGGATGATATTCTGCCACTTGTGGATGGGACTACAGAGAAAAGGGTTCGATCTCCATAGCAAGTCTCATCATTTTTTAACTATTAACCCTTCAAATATAAAATGATTTGACTGCGATTTTCGTTCTATCTTTAGACATATGTGTCCAAATATCCCACAATGCTTGACAGTCTTATATGCTCTATCTCTATATGTGGTCTCCCTCCATCTGATACTTTAAGCTTTTTGATTGGATTTTCTAACAATACAGGTCAACATCGAATTCCTGAAAGGGAAGAACGTGTGGCTGCTGATCTCAGGGCTGGACATCTCACAGCATGAGCTGTCCATCCTGAAGCTGATCCATAGCGAGTCCAAGCTGCACGAGACAGCAAATGAGATCCACCAACATGAGATGGTGTGGATCCCCATGGTGGACTACTCGCAAGCCAAGTGGACCAACCAAAAGCAGAAGCAGTTCAAGGACCAGCTGTCCAAGATGCCGTGGTATAGCGTGCTCCACCCACGCCTGATCAGCAAGGTGGCGATCCAATACGTCGAGGAGAAGTGGCACTTCATTAACAAGCCCATCCTGGTGGTGCTTGACCCACAAGGCAAGGTTGTGTGCCCCAATGCCATTCACATGATGTGGATTTGGGGAAGCGTTGCCTTCCCTTTCACTACACTTAGAGAGGAGGCTCTGTGGAAGGAAGAGACATGGAGGCTTGAGCTTCTTGTCACTGGCAATGATCAAACAATTCTGGATTGGGTAACTCACAATCATGTCAAGTTGACATTTTCATCATACTAGTTCAAAGCTTTGTGACATTTAGATCTTCAATATTGTCCCTAATCAGATTAGAGATGGCAAGTACATATTCCTATATGGTGGTGATGACATTGAGTGGATCCGCAAGTTCACAGCGGCGGCACGCAAGGTCGCTCAGGCCGCGAAGATCCCCCTGGAGATGGTTTATGCGGGCAAGAGCAGCAAGCGAAAGCAGACATGGCATGTGACCATGACCATCAATAATGAGAACCTGAGCTACACCTGGCAAGACTCAGCCATGGTGGGGCTATTCTGGACCCGGCTCGAGTCAATGCTCTTCTCGAAGATCCAGCTTGGGAAGGCGGACGAGCACAACCTTGTTATGCAGCACATCAAGAGGCTGCTCAGCTTTGACAAGGCTGGGGGGTGGGCGATGCTGAGCCGGGGGTCAAGCATCACGATGATCGGGCACGGGACCACGGTCTTGCCAGCACTGCTGGAGTATGACCTGTGGAAGAAGAATGTGGTGACCAAGGGGTACGACGTGGCGTTCAAGGAGCACCACGACAAGATCCAGGAATTGAGGCACCTTTGCTGCCGGTTGGAGTTCCAGAACATGGCGGGAAAGATCCCGGAGAGCATTCGGTGCCCAGAGTGCCAGAGTCTCATGGAGGAACTCACCACCTTCTTCTGCTGCCATGAGGTGGATGTTGCCGGCATGTCTGAGTGATCAATCTATCAAAGCCTTTATATGGGGGAGGGATATATGAATGTCCGTTGGGATGTAATAAAAAGCCACGTGAGGGCTTGAATTTGCTTGTTTTGATTTGTGTTTGGAGTGTGAAGGTCGATATTCATTCCACATCTGAGTTCTGAGACTCAGTAAGAATAGAAAGAGGGAACCTATGATGAGTTCCTTGTTATCTCAAGATTTTGCACTCCCTTTTCTCTTTCACCTCTATTATGTTTTTGGTCTTGAAATTGTCATTTATGCCATATGCACTGTCGCAGTTGTTATTTTGTCATTCCTTAGTTCAAGATGTATTGGCACTAACTATCAATAGGGGTGTAAACGGTACCGAACCGAACCAAAACCGTCCAGAACCGAACCAAAAATACGATTCGGTTCGGTTCGGTTCGGGATGGTTTTTCAGTTTTCTTATTTTTGCTTTGCTAATTGGGACCTAAATGAGGAAGAGATGAAAAAAAAAGAGAGATTGTTCACTTTTAATTAAGAATTCCTGTTTGGTTCGGTTAATCAAACCGAACCGAAAAGTTAACGGTTATTTTTCGGTTAACCAAACCGAACTAAAAACACACAAAATTTCGGTTCTTGACACCCCTAACTATCAAGATCTCTCACTCCTCGACATCCCGAATCAAAACATGGAAAGGCCACACCGAAGTACATTGAGGAAATTCTTCACGAACTAGGGTGCGTTTGTTTCGCAGAAAACGTACCATTTTGGAAAATGTTTTCTAGAAAATCATTTTCCATGAAAATGATTAGTTTTCCTATGTTTGGTAATATGAGATTGAAAATGTTTTCAAGCGTTTGGATGTCATTTGGAAAATGATTGAATAACATTTGAACTTCATCGATGAAGATGATGAGAATCGCTGAAGAAGAGTAGCTTTTCTCTGGGAAAAAAAGAGAGAGATTTTGGAGAGTAAAAGAAAAGAACAGAGATGACCTAATAAAAATGAAGGACCTAAAGACCTAATAAAGAAAGAAAGTGTTTTCCCCTTCCTCCTCACAGGAATTCATTTTCCTAAAATAAAACATAATATTTCTGTTGACCGGAAAGTATTTTCCATTGACCAAATCATTTTTGGAGAAACAAATAACGGAAAGTCTGGAAAACACTTTTCAGGAAAACACTTTCATTGAAACAAACGCACCCTAAGTTGCGATGTTGTTTCCCATCCCACATGCTACTTCTTTGAGCCAACACCTTACATGTCTCTGAGAGCACTAATCAATGGAATCTAGTCCCATATCTTAAAATTGAGGGCAAGAAAGTGCTCAAATGGCGTTGTTTTAAAATATTTTCACTATCAGCATCTCTCCAGCGAATCATGTAGGATTTTCATGTATGGGAAATTACTAATGTAATTTAAATGACATTTTTTAGAAAGTATGACTCTTAACTGATTGTTTGAAAATTTATGATACTAAAAAAATAAAATGTTGTACGAAGATTATGATACCATTAATTTCCTTTTTCCAAAATTGCTAGGTAGATAAGGGTATGAAAACGGAAAAAGCGGAAGAATTTTGAAATCTGATAACTATTGAGAGATGATCATATATACACATTTATGAACTTTTAAAAAGCAAGCCATGCTTGCACCCGCTTTTACCTTTCAAGACTGAACCGAGAGAAGGAATAATTGTTTTTAATTTTTTTTGGTAACCAAATGTTTTTTTAATGATGGATGTTCCCATTAATATATCCAGTAAAGACCTTTCGTATAGATTAAAAAAGAAGAAGAAAGAACTTTGCGTAATCACATCAACTTCAAGTAAAGCAAAAGGGAATTTGATCATGTGAATCATGCCCAAATTACATGCCGCTAACGAAGGATTTAATCAGACATCAAACAAACATTGCTTTTCGGCATGTAAAGCTAAAACGTAAAGCCTGAACCGTATTGCATTTGTGCTTTTCTTTTGGAAAAGCAGGTTTACTCTTCTAACGATATCTTATTGAACATTATTGATCCTAAATATGACCTTAAATTGATTCGTTGAAGGCCTCGTATGGACCTCGGCATCCCTTTGAAGTAAAACACTTAGAGGGTATTCCCTCTTCCTAGGGAAGACAAAAATACAGAGGGAATTGGAGGCTGAGGTGTGCGGGCAACGACACATTAAAATAAGGAACGCAATGCTATCAGCCCGCCAATGTATATCCATTGAATAGGCAGAGCAGCCCTTAACGGAACTCTTGGACTCCTACTTTGTCGTGAGGTTAACCTTTATCACCGAGGATCCACAGGGGCTGTAAAGCTAAAATGGAAAGCCTGAACGGTATTGCATTTGTACTGTTGTTTTGAAAAACAAGTTTACTCTTGTAACGACATCTTATCGGACATTACACGGAGAAAGCTTCATGCATGGTCCCAAGTATCTTCCTAGGCGGGACCAAAACTAACAAAAGAAGAGGCCAAAACTTCAATTCAACGTACGAAACATTTAACCAAAGTTGAAGCAAGGAAGTCGATTCGTCCCCAGGCTTTACTCCATCTATCATTTCTTTCAATAGGGACCAGACTTAGGGCTATATCAATCGTGCAAAACCCAGATAATAACATTTTCCCAACCTTTCCTGAAACCACAGCGTTGTATTTTCTCTGGAGTTCATATATCCGTAATGGGCCTAATGGCCGTGACGACGACCGACAAGACGATGCTGTCCCTCCATGCAGAGGCTGATCGAGGGTGGAGATCGGAGCATGATCCAATGTCCGACGATAATGTGATGATGAAGCAGGTCACGGAGACTCATGTCCCTGACAGCAGCGAGTTCGACATGAGGCCGCCCCTCTCTCTCTCTCTGGTCGACGGCTTCCTCAGCCGCGCCACCGAAGTAAATGGAGGAGGAGTGATCTCTTTTTTCTGCCTTTTTGCGGTGACATGGAGTCAATTGCGTTTAACACTATTTTTGTAATTTTTTAAAAATTTTATGAATTTTTTTATTTTCTTTCTTTTCCCTGTATGTTCTACAAAATCTGGTGAGGGTAGGTAAGGAAATAAATAAAAGAAGAAGAGCATACCAAAATTTATAAAAAAATTTAGAAAATTTTAAAATGTAAAAATTGTCTACATTAATATTGATCATACCATATAAGACAATCGATGTTCATGTCAATGAATGCCAAACAAAATTAGCCGAATAATTATACCAATAAATTATCAAAGATCTAGGATTAAATTGATTAAATCAAAAAATTAAGGATGAATCAGTATTCGCATAATAAATTAAGATTTTCTTCTTCTTTTTTTGCAATCTTTTCGATAGCCGTAGTCCTATCAATAATACCAATAAGGACTTTTCATAAAGATTAAAAAAGTTTCGACTGGATTACAACGCAGGCTGGACGAGGAATTTTCCTGCTTTGGAGTATCCAGTGGAGGAAGCGATATGACTTGATGCATCTTTCGGGAGAGAATTTGGGAGGTCAGATAGGAGAAGAAGGTGATGTCGGCGATGAATTGAACACCGCCGCATTGGTGAAAAGCTACTACTTATGGAGTTCTGAACCTACTTGCGTCGGAAGCTCGAACACGACTCGTTTCGCATCGATCAGAGACAGCCCGTTGCGCCAAAAATGGTGAAGCTATTTCCAGATTTTGCTCACAAGCTCCCTCGCCGTCCGTTGGAGGAACAATTCATCGCTCTGTTATGGTCATGTAGGACCAAGAAGCATCTTCAACAAATCCATGCCCAGGTAGTCTGTCATGGCCTTGAACGGAACCATTATGTTAGCTCCAAAATCCATCACAATTTGCGCTCGGCTCAAGGAATTGTTGCATGCCACACGCTGTATCGCAGTATTATTTCGCCAATCCTCGGTTCCAGAAGTATTGCCAATAATTGTAGAATATATCTGTTGACACCTAAATTTTGACTATTTGTTTAAGTGTTTATTAATTGCATTAGGAAATTAAGGATTAATTTCTAACCCCTTAACAAAAAAATATTTTTCATTAAAATTGCATCGCATATAGATATTAGGAGCAATTGCATCACTAGTTTTAAAATTTATCAAGAAAAATTTTAAAAAGAATTTTAAAAAAATAATTAATTAAAAAATTAAAAAACGGGGTCCGGGCTAGGGCTGGGCCCGCCCGGCCCCTTTCTCTTCTTCTTTCCCTTCCCCGCACGGGCCTGGCCCGCTTTTCCTTTCTCTTCTTTCTCGGCCCGGCCCGCTTGGTTTTCTCTTCTTCCTCCCTTCTTCTCGTGCGGCAACGGCCACCTGCAAAAGAAAAATAAAAAATGGAAGCAAGTTGCAACATGGGCAGATGATGGAGAAGGTTACACGGCAGAGGTTAGGTGGGCGAAGTGAAAGCAGCAGATGGCAGAGAGAGGTCAGACGGCAGCAGCGTTTTGCCGAGGATAATGGCTGGTTTCGGGGGGTCCGCCAAAAAAAAAAGGAAAAGAAAAGGAGACAGAGACGGACAGGAGGAGACGAACCGGGGAGGGAGAGGTGAACGACCGAAGGAGAGAGCAGAAAGAGAGAGCAGAGAGAAACCGAGAGAGCCTTGAAACCAGAAGAGAAGGCGGAGATCCGAGAGAGAGATGGCGAACCCGGCGACCGGAGCGATACGAGCAACCGAGAGCGGCTCAGACACGCACGGGCCTGCCTGGCGACCTTCCCGGCGACGTCCTCGAGTTGACCAGGTAGGTCTAGCTCCGTCCTTGCTCCGTTTTTAGGCGCACCGGGCCGGAGCTCGCGGCCATTCGGCTCGCGCAAGCTTCGGCCCTCCTCACCATTGCATTTCCTTCCTATATTCCTTATATATCGTGTTCGAGACCCCCCAAGGCGGGTTCGAGACTCGGTCGAGCCGGAAACCTTCGATTTTGGTAGCGCTCGTTAATTGTTCGACGAAATGCCTCAATGAGAAATCCGAACCCAACCGTCGACCGGAGCTCGGCTTTCGGTTTCTTTTGCGTCATTCGGGGTTATACGGCTATCATGCCCCGTTTCAGTCATCTCCCTAGCTTTTAGGTAGGTTATTCCGCGCCGTTTGGGTAAGCCGAGGTGCGTTTTTCGCCTTCTCCGGTGACCTTCGGAAATACCGGCCGGCTAGGGGCCGGCGGCGCTCGGCGTCGGTCGGACCGAACGACCGACGCCAGACGATGGCCTGGTGACAACCCCAAAAGCAGGCGACGGCTCGTCGCGCGTGGAGGAAGGCTTCGGCGAACGGAGTTGCAGAGCGGCTTCCGTCGGGCGTGCATGGGGAAGACCTGCATGCAGAAAAACGTGGAGAAGAAGACCCAAAGAAATGAATAAAAAATAGAAAAAAGGATTAAAAGAAAAACAAAAAACAAAAAGGCCAAAAAACAGATAGGGGCCAGGAGATGGGCTTCGCCGTGGGCCTGCTTCAGCTGGGTTGAATTTGTCACGGGCCGGTTTTTTAGTTGGGGTAGGAAAATAGATATCAAATCGGGTTTAGAAAAAAAAAATGGAATTGTTCGTGGGCTGGCCCGTTTCCTTTTAACCAAAGAAATGAATAAAAAATAGAAAAAAGGATTAAAAGAAAAACAAAAAACAAAACAAAAACAAAAAAAAAAACAAAAAGGCCAAAAAACAGATAGGGGCCAGGGAGATGGGCTTCGTCGTGGGCCTGCTTCAGCTGGGTTGAATTTGTCACGGGCCGGTTTTTTAGTTGGGGTAGGAAAATAGATATCAAATTGGGTTTAGAAAAAAAAAATGAAATTGTTCGTGGGCTGGCCCGTTTCCTTTTAACTAACCAGGACCAATAGGGTCCGGGTCAGTTTAGTAGGGCTGGGTCTTTTTATCAGGTCCGAATTATCCTTTTTTTAATAAAAATATTAAAATATTGAAAATTCCAAAAAAATTCAAAAGTCTCAAAAACTCCAAGTTTGTTTTAGAGTTTCCTAAAAAGCTCTAAAATAATTATTGGACCATTTTCTTTAAAAGTGTCGGAAAATCATCTGATTAAAATCGTCTTTCGAAATCAAAATGCCCTTACGAACACATTAGGGTTTTAATTATCCTCGGATACAATCTCCCTTGATTGCACGCTTATGATGCGATGATTATGGTTTGCCCCTTAGTTTAACTAGGATTTATTTTCGTTTGCAATTTGTTTAATGCTTTCTTTAATTGCTGATTGCTATTTTGATGATTGCGCACCCGCACGATCACTTCATATGTTAGTGGTTAAGTCTAAAATCAATCCAAACTGCCTGACAAAAGTCTTTTTGAAATGAACAAGATTAGGTACCGAAAGGGCACTAATTGGTTAATTAGTGTAATCAAGTCCCCGACCCTATATTCTCTGGTTACGTAGAAGGTGAGGCACACTCCCATGCCTTACTTGGTTTCTAGCCGACCCCAATAGGCTAGTGGCGACTCCTTATTAAAAGATTTTTATGATCACCCAATGTCACGCGGGGTATGGGCTTGGGAGAGCTTATGTTTAACGAGGGTCCTGAACCCTCCTTTTGGACGATACCCCTGAACCTATTTATTTTAGATATTCCTTTCCCCTCGGGACGGAAAAAAAATTGGTCGCGACAATATCACTTCTCGATATCCTAAATCAAGGTATGAAAAGCCCATATTGAAGTACATTAAGAGTCTATTTGGTAACACATCAAATAGTGCATGATTCTAATCTTTAGTTCTCTAAAGGAAAAAAAAACGTTCGTTTGATAACATTTTGTTTTTATGAATAGATTTGAAATATAATCAAAAGTAGAAAAAAGCAATTTCTTTGTTCTGGGAACAACTCCAAAATCAAGCTCAAACCATCTTTTTTCTTCTTTTCTTTCTTTCTTTTTCTCTTCCTCCTCTTCTTCTTCTAGCCGGTTGCAAGCCATCATCGTGGTTGGCAACCGGCTAAACAAGGTCCAATGACTGACAAGAGAAAGAAGAAGAGAAGGAAAAAGAAAAAAGAGATAGCATACGCCTTTGAGAATGCTAACTAATTTAATTGAAAACAACGAGAACTTTCATTGTAACATGCCAATCGCATTTCAACAACTTTAAAATTATACTTGACAAGAAAATATCCAAATTGCCGGCAAAAACTTACCTTCTGAAAATTAGAGATTGTCAAAATGGATCCATAGACCCATTTTTTTTACTCATATATTTGGGGCGGGGCTATAAATAGTTTGCAGATTACAAGCACTCGGGTGCGCTCTGGTCCGGGCTCGATGTGCTCAAAAGCCTCAGCCAGGACATGTTTGAAGCCACTAGGTTCGTAGTAGAACTCAAGGTGCTTTCTCCAACTTACATCTCCGGCGTGGTCCCTGCATGGTCACCTCACTTGCTTCAGCCACAAGTATGCACTCTCAAGTTATTTCGATTTCTCTCCTCGCGTTCAATCATAATTTATAAGGTACAGATACAAATCATCCTATAGCTAATGGGTTAACAACAGAGTTAATCATGTAACTATGAATAATTATATGCATAAATGCCTCCCACAAGGAATCATAACATGGAAGTGAGAATTTGCAGGTCCACAACATCCGCAACTGAGGCACGGGAGCTGTCAACCTTGGATCACGAACTAAGGAACATAAATGAACATTTTCAGAAGCAAATTATTGTATGTCACCGATTAGTAAGCAGTAACTAGTAATCCACATAGATGTCAATTCAGTTTTAAATTTTTCAGCTTTGTCCAATTTTTTCTAAACCTATGAACAATTTGGCAATGTAGTCCTTTATTGATAAGGAAATCGCTAACGTAGATATCGACTGTCTTACATGAAACGGCCGGCACTAACGTTGACAATCATTGCAATTTTTTCTATAATTGTTTTGTTCTTTTCTTTTCTTTTCTTTTCTTTTCTTCTCTTTTGTTGTTTTTGTTCTACTAAAAGTGCTTTTTATTTAGCTTTCTCAAGGGGTTTTCAACTTCAAGTCTGGCAAGGGTTGACAAGCCGTTGAAAAGAAAAGAAAGAAAAAAAGAAAGAAAATTAAAATTTTAAATAATGTGAAAATTGTTTATGTTAATACCGGCGATGCCACGTAGGACGCTGGCATTTACATTATCACTTGCTAGAAAAAATTAAACGAGATGAATGCATTAACAAATCCTCAAAATATTTAGGATTATATCGATCATATTAAAAATTTAGAACTGAATTAGCATCTATAAGATAAGTTTAAGATTTTTTTTTTGTTGATAACTTTCCCCATAATCTATGGTGGTATCAACAAATCTACTAAAGACTATTCATAAATGATTAAAAAAGAAGAAGAAAGAACTTTTCCTATTCGCATCTGCTTTAAGGAAAGCAAAAGGGGCTTTGATATATAATATAATACCCTAAACATTGGCACTGTTCCTTTGAGCAACAGCTTTACTCTCCCTAATTACTTCTCTTCTGTGTTAATTATTTCAATTATTAGAAGATATTAATCAGACCTTTACAAAGATCGTCGTCTGCTTCGGACATTACACAGAGAAAAGCTCAATGCATGGTCGTAAGTAAGTTCCTAGCTGGACAAAGTGTAAAGAAAGATAGGCCAAAGCTTCAATTTAGCGGACAAAGCATTAAATTACAATCGAAGCAAGGAAGTCGATTCATCCAGGGCTTTACTCCATCCAGCATGCCTGTAAATAGAGACCAGGCTTGGGGCTATATTAATCACACAAAACCCAGATAGAAATACATCTTTCCCTCTTTCATAAAACCCCAGTGTCGTATTTTCTCGAGTTTACATACCCCGTTATGGCCATGATGCCGCCCGCCATGCAGAGGCTGACCAAGGGTGGGGATCGGAGCACGATCACAATGTACGACGACAATGTGATGATGAAGCAGGTGAAGGAGACTCACGCCCCCGATGGCCGTGAGGTTGACGTGAAGCCGCTCCTCCATCTCGTCACGGACATCCTCAACCGCTCAACCTTCAATGTTGACACTGTCGCCACCGAGGTAGTGGAGTAGGGACAATCTTTTTCGTCTACCTTATTGCTGTGTACTGGATCAAATGCATAAAGGACATTTTACAGATATACTTTGTTTAGCTACGAGAGATTTGTCCAGTTTAGTATCACCCGCCATATCTCTGACAAAGAAAGAGTAATATCACGACGATAATCAATCTCAATTATCTGTATTTCTTATGAGTACTATAATCTTTCGTTTCTAAGTCTAAATCACGCATGCATGGCTCTTGCTGTGTATAGGGATTACCCGCACAAACGGAAAACATGGAGGACAGGACATACCGGGCCAGCTACAATGACATACTCGACACGTTCTCCTATATCATTGATCGGGTTTCTGGCGAGGTAGTTTATGAAAAAAATTTATGTTGTGCTTCATTGATTTCGAATTCTGCCACGAAATTAAATGGAGAATAATCAATTTATTTGTTTGAAAATCAAGTCTTTTTACTGACATTTGCTAGCTGGGAACCAATCCTCAGCTATCCATGAAGGCGCTGACTGGGGGCGAGGCGCATGCGACCACACTCGCCATATGCAATATGCTCGCCCCCTTCTCGTGGGACGCCAAGCTGGTGCTGGCACTGGCGGCCTTCGCCTCCAACTACGGTGAGTTCTGGCTCTTGGCCCAGATCTACACCACCAACCAGCTCGCCAAGTCGATGGCAACCCTGAAGCAGCTGCCCATGATCATGGACCACTCGGACGTGCTCAAGTCCTGGTTCGATGCGCTCAACAGCCTCATCCAGGCCATGCTTAAAGTCACGAGGTGCGTGGTGGACCTCAAGGAGCTTCCCTCAGCTTACATCTCCAGCGAGTTCCCCGCATTGTCAGCTGCTATGGACCACGTCCCAACTGCCGTTTACTGGACCATAAGGAGCGCTGTGGCTTGCGAGAGCCAGATCACCAGCCTCACTAGCTATGGCCTTGAGTATGCACTCTCGATCTATTTCGATTTCTCTACTTGCGCTCAATTATAAGGCATAGATATCATAATAGAGCTGATGCGTTAATAGCAGAGTTAATCATATTACTGAAAGTCGATCTCTGAAATGACTATTTATGTAGATGCCTCCCACGCGAAATCATAACATGGAAGTGAGAATCTGCAGGTACATAACATCCACAGCTGAGGCATGGGAGCTATCAACCTTGGCTCACAAATTGACGAACATACATGAACATTTGCAGAAGCAAATTGCCATATGTTCCCAGCACATCGGTAATAAATGAGCTGCTGATCTATATAGACCCTCTTTTATCTTCTTATTTAGTAATTGAAGAGAAAAAAACCTTTTTGGAGAAGTCTTAACCGAGATATTGATGACGCAGAGGACAAACGGAATGTTGAAGCCTATGAGACTCTCCTAAATCTCTTTGAAAGCATCCACATTGACAATATGAAGATCCTGAAGACTCTGATTTATCCCAAAGATGATATTCTGCCACTTGTTGAGGGATCTACAAAGAAAAGGGTTCGATCTCTATAGCCAGTCTCACCATTATGTAACAGCCATGAACCCTTCAAATTGAAAATGGTTTGACCACGAGTTTCTGTTCTATCTTGCAATATACAGCTCAACCTCGAAGTCCTGAGGAGGAGGAACGTGTTGCTGCTGATCTCAGGGCTGGATATCTCACAGGACGAGCTGTCCATCCTGGAGCAGATCCATAGTGAGTCCAAGTTGCACTCGATCCAGCATAAGATCCACCAGTACGAGATGGTGTGGATCCCCATGGTGGACCGCTCAATTGAGTGGACTACCCCAATGCAGAAGCAGTTCGAGGCCCTGCAGTTCACAATGCCGTGGTACACCGTGTACCATCCAAGCCTGATCGACAAGGCGGTGATCCGGCTCATCAAGGAGAAGTGGCACTTCAGGAACAAGCCCATCACGGTGGTGCTTGACCCACAAGGCAAGGTTGTGTCCCCCAATGCCATTCACATGATGTGGATTTGGGGAAGCAATGCCTTCCCTTTCACTACACTGAGAGAGGAGGCCCTATGGAAGGAAGAGAATTGGAGGCTTGAGCTTCTTGTCGATGGCTTGGATCCAACAGTTCTGAATTGGGTAACTCACGATCATGTCAAGTTAGCATTTTTACGATATTAATTCAAAAGTTTGACACATTGAGATTTTCAATCTTGTCTCTCATCAGATTAGAGAAGACAAGTATATATTCTTGTATGGGGGCGATGACATTGAGTGGATTCGCAAGTTCACTGCAGCAGCACGGCAAGTCGCGCAGGCCGCAAAGATCCCCCTGGAGATGGTCTATGTAGGCAAGAGCAGCAAGCGAGAGCAGGTGCGGCGTGCAATTGAGATCATCAACCTTGAGAAGCTGAGCTACGCCTGGCAGGACCTGACCACGGTGTGGTTCTTCTGGACCCGGCTCCAGTCGATGCTCTTCTCGAAGATCCAGCTTGGGAAGGCGGACGAGTATGACCCCGTGATGCAGCAGATCAAGAGGCTGCTCAGCTTCGACAAGGCCGGGGGGTGGGCGGTGCTGAGCAAGGGGTCGAGCATCACGGTGAATGGGCACGGGACCACGGTCCTGCCGGCGCTGCTGGAGTACGACCTGTGGGAGGAGCACGTCCCGACCAAGGGGTACGACCAGGCGTTCAAGGAGCACCACGACAAGATCCATGACAGGATGCACCCGTGCTGCCGGTTCGAGTTCCAAATCACGGCAGGAAGGACCCCGGAGAGCATGCGGTGCCCCGAGTGCCAGAGACTCATGGAGAAGCTCACCACCTTCGTCTGCTGCCATGATGAGGCGGTTCCCAACGTCTACGAATGATCGATCAATCAATCAAAAGCCTTTATATAGAGGAGGGATATATGAATTGTCTTGCGGGACATAAACAAAGCCATGCGTCTGCTTGAATTCGCTTGTTTTGATTTGTGTTTGGAGGGTGAAGGATGATGTCCACTGATCAACATATGATATTTGAGATTAAATAAGAAAAAAAGGGAGCGTGAACCTTTTTGGACTTCGTTTGTCCTCTCAAAAATTTGCACTCCCTCTCCTTTTCTCCTATATTATTATCTTTGATCTTCTCTAAAATTAACATTATCGTTATTGTCATGCAAATCACATATGCTCTATCGCAAATACACCGAGAAGAAGTCTTCGACAAACTAGATTGAGAAACAGAATCGCTAAGCCATGCAATTAAAAATAGTGATTATTTTCATTAGATTATATCAATAATCTATTGGCAATTCTAAAATCATACTTAATTAGAAGAGTATTCAGGTTTGCCTTGAAAAACTTACATTCTCGAAACATATTTAAGGAAAATTAAACAAGGGGTTTTTACATAGTATTTAGACAAAAAAAAATGAACTTTGCTAGCAAAATAATTTTTAAGTTAATATGAGAATAATAATTTATTATGAATCGCAAATTTTTAAAAAATGAGTCTCATAATAATTTATAATTATCTGTTATTTTATTTTTTAATTCATAATAGATTATTATTTCTACAGTAAATTAAAGATGATTATATAATCATTTCTCAAAAAAATTGGATATAATGTTACCAAAAAGTTTGGTGGGGACGGCTGACTGACAATGGTCCGAGGAGGACAACGTGGTCAACCCAGAGAATACACGAACGACCAAAACGACGTGCAGCTCATCGACTGACTGCCGTTTTTGGCATCCTCGCTCTCCCTCTCGGGTCTCAAAATCGCCTTCCGTCGAGACAGAGAACCCCCGAGAAATTGCTACTTCAATGGCTTCTTCTTCTTCTTCTTCTTCTTCTCTGCAGAGACTCCTGAGAAGATCGCTCTCTGCAAGGGCCGCCGCCACTTTGCGCCAACTCCGGCCGCCTCCACGGCCGCTTTTACCCCTCCGCCAACCCGGCGCCATCGACGGGTCGCCGCCGAAAATCCCTCTCTTGGGCCCGCTCTGGGGTTTATCCAGTCGGACAGGGAATGCGACGGCGCCTCAACTCCCTCCGCCGGTTTTCCCGTGCTATCCGTTTGGTCTCTATATAGGACCGATTCTGTCGGGCGCTTCCGTCGAGAGCGAAGAGGATGCCGTGGGCTCGACTGATGCGAATGCCGTGTGGGCCGATAGCGTGAAGAAGAAGAGGAAGAGGAAGATGAACAAGCACAAGTATAAGAAGCTCAGGAAGCGGCTTAGGAGGCAGACCTAGGTATTCTCTGGGGAATTGTACTTGGATCATTAGGTTATTACGATTCACATGACTTGATTAGATTTTTATTTTTGATTCACCCTCTGTTTTTGAATCCTTCTGAGAGGTGGAATAGATCATTCCATGCTGAAATTGGGTGGCTGCGAGCTGATTTTTGCTCTAAAGGTTTTTCTGAGACATTATGTCTTGTATGACTGACGGATTTTCGGCGGAGAAAATGAGTTTTCGTTCTTAATTTTGCGCCTGCCTTCACCAATTAGTATGCTGTATCTTAATTTGCACCATTGCCTGATCTCTCGTGCGCGGTTTGTAAGGTTGTGCTTTGTTTTGTGATCTTCCGTTCATAATAGTCTTATCCAGGTGCATCAGCTTTTTCACCCTTTCTTCTGCATTATCCAGTTGCCAAGGCATGAAATTTGTATATTTCTCTTCTGAATATGCATCGTGCATCTGTTGTCGTGTGTTCTTGGTGTCTGTTAAATGAATCATCATGGCTACTTGGTCTGGTCGTGGTCAGTTTGCCTACGTGGTATGGCAAATCTTATGGGCCTGAATTCGGATGGTAATGTAGGTGGTGCTTGGTTGAGTAATTGCTACATGATTGTTCATGTCCTTGCTTTGTATTGGTGAGAACAGAGTTTCCCTAGTTAAGGTTGGATAGTTTAAGGAATGGAATTAACTAATTCCAAGTTTTATGCCGATGGGTTGACATTGTCATGCCCATTTTATGTAACATGTTCATTCATAAATAGTGCACTGCACTCTACCCAAAGTACATATCGTTTGTAATTCTGGTGGAATTGACATCTATGTTTCATCTTAATTTGGTGCATAATAATATATGAGTGGCCATCGGACAGTTCTGTATCAGCATGGTCGGTTCAAATGGGAGTTTGACAACATGAGATAGCCACTGTAAGAGAATCAGTATCACAAGATCAGATTTCCCACATTGTCAACAATTGTTAGGTTCATTACCTTAAAATGCATGACACCATCAGATTACATACATGTAGTTGAATGAAAGTTGCTGAAGTTCAGAATGAGTTTAATCATCTAACCTCAATTGAATGCCAAGAAGACAATTGTGAGCACATTAACTTACCTCTGAAGTATCCAAGATGTATTTCCTGGATCTTGGAAGTTCAGCTTGTTAGTTACTCGGTATGTAGAATAAATGGTTGGCTGTAGTTTGCTTACAAGAGCACAAATGTACTTGTACCATACATGTGTATAGTGGCTTTTGACAGTACTCTTTGTGGCAGTATGGAGACCAAGGCAGGTGCTTGGACTTAGACTGATTGCTTGAGAATTTCTTTAGTAGATAAGTGTATCAAGCTATCAGTGGAAGATATGATTGGAAAAAACATTGAAATATTAGTGCCAAAAGGAGTAAAGAAGTACTATAAATCATACATACAGACATTTGTAATCCATAAATGGACTCATATAGTGAGAAGTACTTCATCTCTTTCAATGATAAGTACTCACATTTAATGTGTCTCTATTTACTTCATAATAAGCATGGAGTGTCAAATGCTTTCAAGGTATTTATTTAAGATTGAAGTAGAGAAACAATGCGGTAAGTAAATTAAGATCATGACATTGAATAGAGGTGAGAAATTCTTTTGTAGATACATTGAAGATGGACAAGCACTCGGTCCATTTGCGAAGTTTCCTGAAGACCATGGAATAGTGACTCAATACACTATGTTTGGTTCTCTGGATCAAAATGGTGTAGTAGAACAAAGACACCTAACTTTATTGGACATGGTGTGGAGTATATTAAACAGCTCTAAACTTTATAAGTCCTTATGGACTAAAAATCTTAAGACAATATAGTACATATTTGACCGAGTTCCGACCAAGATTGTCTCAAAGACACCCTTTTGCTACTCAAAGGTTGGAAATGGAGTTTGCGATATGTACATATTTAGGGATGCCCATCATCTAAAGTTACAATACACATGAAAATATATTAGACCCAAGGATTATAAGTAAGTATTTCATTGAATATGCCTAAAAATGCTTGAAGAACGATCTAGAAATGGAACAAAAGAAAAACATCTCATATACTTATGCTATTAAAATCTTGATACATACTCAAGTTTGCACTCGACCTGGCATTACTTTTACTATGGGAATATTAGGAATATATCATAGTAATCCATGTAGGAATCACTAGAGAGCTACAAAGAAAATGATAAGGTACCTTGAAGGTACAAAAGCTTACATGCTTATGTATAAATGGACTAACAAAACTTAAAAGTAGTTGGTTATTTGGATTCGAACTTCAATAGTTGCGCTGATTCTTGAAAATCAACATTTTGACAGAGCCATGTCCCGAAGGAGTGTGAAGCAAACCTCAATTGCTACTTCCATTACAGAGACTAAGCTTGTTTCTTGTTTTGAAGCCATCTCATGTGGTGTGTGATTGACGAGTTTCATATAGGACTTAGGCCATTTGGTTGAAACTTTGCTTAAAGGGCTTTGTTGCCACTGAAAGCCCCTGGCCAAACGCAAACATGTTTGGTTCGGTTTTTGAGGACTTTAGCCAAATACAATTGCATCTTCAAAGGGGTCTAAAGGCGCTTTGCCCAAGGTCGGAGTCGAAATTTGGGAAGTTGCATCTTCCAAATGCAAATGGCACTGTTCACCCTGTTACTTTTCATCTTCTCCTCCGATGAGCCGACGAGGCCGACGGCCGCCGCCAAGGGTCCCAACGCGGCGAACGCCGCCGAGGGGTCACCGGACCCCACCGACCGCCCGCTGGGGTCGCCGCGCGACCAGTGCCGCGCCGTCGCCGCATTGTCGCCGGGTTCGCGCGGCCCCGGCGGTGTTCGCTGGGTCGCGCGCCGGGCGACGGAGGCGGGTCGCGAACCCGAGCAACGTCGCCGGTTGCGCGACGGAGGCGCCGTCGCTGGGTCGCGCGCCCGGCGACGGAGGCGGGTCGCGAACCCGGGGTTGCACGAAGGAGGCACCGTCGCCCGGGTTCGCGACCTTAGGCGACGCAGCGACGGCAAGGCGCCGTCGCCCGAGTTCGCGACTCCGGGCGACACAGCGGCCGTCCGCCGGGGCCGCGCGAACCTGGGCGACCCGGGCGACGGCGGATCGACCACCGCTGAGGTCGCCTCGCCCGAGGTCGCACGACCTCGGGCGAGCCGTCCGCGGCCGAGATCAAGCCACCGAGATTGACCGGTGGCCGAGATCACGGCCGCCGGAGGGTGGCCGGTGGCCGAGATCCGGCCGGAGAATCGCCGCAAATAAATAAAAAAAAAAATGTACAAATTTTTTTAATAAAAAATTTAGTAAAAATGCTTTACAAAGTGTAGTATTTACCAAACGGTATTTTGGCCAAAGTTGCTTTGCACTACAGTGAAAATTTTCATTTTACCAAACGGTATTTGCATTTCGGAAACCCCCTTTAGCCTAAGGATATTTGCATTTTGCTAAGGGCATTTGCCCAAAGCCGAACCAAACGGGCCCTTAGAGTTGTAGATTCCCATTTTAGGCCATTAATGATATTTTATGACAATTCAATTGTGGCTTTCATGGTTAAAAATGACAAAAGTGATAGTTGAAGCAAGCACATCGATATGTCTTTAGCCATAAGAGAACATGTTAAAGAGAAAAAATGGTCATAAAACACATTAGCATTGAATTGATGTTAGTTGATTCTTTAACTAAAGTTATGCCGTCAATGAGTTATAAGGATCATGTGGTTAGGATAGAAATTAGTCCTATCATATGAATTTTCCTCGTATGGATGAATTTGTAAAACTTTTTTATTTATTTGTGACATTTAGTACACATTCATTTATTCTAAGAGTCGCAATCATTTTTTACCTAGAATAAACATAATGTTTATTCATTGAGTTATGTTATCATATACGGGCTGACAAGATTCATTGTGATATATGAAAAATGATACTCGTTATAAGAGAACTTATCACTATGATTCATGTTTTTGTTGTCAACATAAAGTTTTGTGGATTTAGTTCAATATTTCGTCAAATCAAATGTTAAGATCAAGTGAAAGAATGTTATAATATCAATAAAAATTTAGTTAATTTCATTAATGTTTATTGTTCATGTTAAGTTGCAAGATAACTACCCATTATATAGTGATTGCCCAAATGGCGCGATAACGTCTTGATGGAAGACATCATATAAAGGGGTGCAAATGGGGATATAAACAGGTCTAAGCCAAATCCTTTCATGATAAAAAAAAAAAAAAAAAAAAAACATACCATCAAACATTTGAGAGGACAATTGCCTAGAGATACCCTTTCACCAACCGTTCAATACTCTGCTAGTTAGGTTTTCAATCAAATTTTATTAATGGCTGGATGTTGGTATAGTATTTTTTACGTTTCCACATTCAATTCTGATTATACAAGAGTTTTATTCATCCATGTATAATCGGATGTTCAGTCCTTCAGTTTTTCTAACAAGAGAAACTAATAAAGCCACATTAGTATTCTCTATGGGACAAAATTGACCAATTACACCAATTTGATAAATTTTAGAATTTAATTACATTTTTTATAAGTTTTAGAACTCAATCAAATTTTTATGATAAATTTTGAGACTTCTAGTGCATGTATCCCTCCCAAAAGGAAATTGAAGGAAATTTGTAATATGATAATCGTTAAGAGATGATCATACATGAGGGAACTTATGATGAAAATAATTATGAACTCTAGAATGCAAATCGTGCTTGCATATGGGTACCAAGAGGAGGATTATTTTTCTTCATCTAACAACTATCAATAAGCGATAGGGATACTTTACCAAAAAATAATAATAACAAACGATAGGGATAACTATAAAAAATTTCATAAACATATTGCGCAGATGTTAATTCATGACTAAATTTTTTAATTTGATTAATTTAATTTAAAATTTTTTAATGTTAATGATTTGTCAATGTAGTCCGATTGGTCAGAAATTATTGATATGAACGTTAACCATCCTATATAGCATGGTGGGTGCTAAAGTGGATTATTTTTATAACTTTTTCTTTAAAAATCTCTAAATTTTTTTGTAATTTTTTTGCTTGTTTTCTTTCATCTTTCATCTTTTCTCATTTTTCTTTTTAAAGTCCAGCAAGGGCTGGCAAGGGCATAGCGGTCCTAGTTGGCCCACTATGGAAAAATGGAAGAAAAAAGAATAGAAAAGAAAAATAAAAATAATGGAAAGTTTAAAAACTTAAAAGAATATATAAAAATTGTCAATGTAAATGCTAGTCATACAACATAAAATAGCTAGTGTCTACATCAATAATTACCAATCAAAATTAGCGGAATGACTATCTTGGCAAATTGCTAAAAATTTTAGGACGAAATTATATAAATTAAAAAGTTTAGGACTACATCGGCATCCATACAATAGGTTTATAATTTTTTGGTAATTTTTCGATAATTGGTGGTCCTATTAATAAATATAATAAAGACTTTTCATAAAGATTAAGAAATAAGAAGGAAGGACTTTGCCTCCTCGCATCTAATTTGAGTAAAACATTAGGGTCTTTGATTATACAAATCATACCCTGATTATATGCTAGAGATGATTACTTTTTGGCATGAAAAACCAAAATGTAAAAACTGAAATCATGCTACATTTATGTTCATTATTTAATAATTAAAAGAAATTAATCCTAATTACATAAAACTCACGGTCTTCTTCGGACATTATATGGGAAAATTACCAAAAAATTTAGGAACATTTTTCATTTATATCAATTCAGTCTTAAACTTTTCAATTGTGTAAATTCAATATTAAACATTTTGATGATTTGTTAATGTAGTCATTTCGATCAATTTTGGCTGAAAAATACTGACCTGGTGGCTCAATCAACGTCGACTATAATATATTATGTAGCATATCCACGATGACATGAACAATTTTTGAAAATTTTTCTCTCTTTTTAACTTTTTTAGCTTTTTCCTTTCCTTTTCACTAGTGGACAGTCTCAAGCAATGCTCGAGGGCGAGGGCTACCTTCGCCCATCTTGTAAACCCTCGCCTAATGGCCGGTTGCAACAAAGAAAAAAAAGAAAAAAAATTAAATAATTCAATATAAAAAAAATTGCAAAAAATTGGCCATGTCAGTACTAGCTATGTTAGCTAAGATTTTCGACATCTATGTTAAATTATGTCTCAAGCTTGAGCCATTTACGGAATTTGACTCGATTGAGTAATATTCAAAAAAAGGGAGCTAGCGTTATAGTTAAAATGAAAGAGGGGAAAAAATCGATGCACCACATGACAAAATAAGGGGCTCACTTGTCCTATTATTACTGTTTTCAAAGAAATTTTCAAAAAGGGCCCGAAGTACCCACATTTTCTTAAATAAGGGCCCGAAATGTACATTGTTTTAAATAAGAGTATGAAGTGCCATCACTTTCTTAAATAAAAGCATGAAATGAATCTTGTTTTAAATAAAAACCTAAAATGACTATATTTGTTTCAAATAAGGACTTGACTTTTCAGCAATCAATGGCATGTTCCTTCTTTTTTTCTTTATTCTTTCCTTTTTTTTTCTTTTTTCTGTTCCTTAAGGGTTGGGCAAGGATTGCCCTCGTCAGCCACAAGCAAGGGAGCCTCGCTTGGGCGAGGCGACCCTTGCCTTAAGGGAGGCCACCACTCGCGAACATTTACGAGGTTGGCCTCACAGCCCTCACCAGCCCCAAGAGAGGCCAACCCTCGTTGAATCAGGTGAGAGTGGCCTCGTCCGCAGTTGGTCAAGCAAGGGCTAGGCAACCTCGCCTAGGGCCGACGAGGGTCAACCTCATGGATGACCTCGAGAGGCGGCCTCCCCTAGGGCGAGAGTCACCTCATAGGATCGGCCGAAGGTGACCCTTCCTCAACCCTCTGTGGGCATAAAGGAAGAAGAAGGACGACAAAAAAAAGGAAAAAAAAGAAAAAAAGGAAGAAAACAAAGATAAAAAAAAAGAAGAAGAAGAAAATCTAGACGAAAACGTCCTTGACCAGTTGGAAAATTTATCCGATTGGTAACCAGCAAGATTAGACCTTCATTTAAAACAAGTATGTCTATTTCAGGCTTTTATTTAAAATAAACATATTCATTTCAGATCCTTATTTAAAACAACAAAAACCATTTCAAGTCCTTATTTGAAATAAAGTCTACTTTAAGTCTTTTTTTTGGGAAAATGATGGAACTTGGAGCCCTTTTTGAAAATTTTATTTCTTCTATTGTGTGGTAAAAAGGAGGGTTAAGAGAAAAGAAAACAAAAGAAAATTATAGGGTTTTCTTTTGTTTTAATCCCTATGTCATCCTTTCCTTCGAGGAGTGTGGCCACCATTGGTGCGGAGCTCTTCGCTTGGCCGGGGGCAGGACCTGAAACACATGTGGATTTGTGCCGAGAGCATTTACATCTTCTTTATTTATAAACACCTGAGTTTGGGTATAATTTTGATGTGGGAAATACTCCGGTTTTTGCGCAATTATAACTTGGATTCTCCAATTATTAGTGGATTATTTTCCTCCCCTTCGGGTCAAACCACGTGTATTTTGGTGCCATTTAGTGTTCTTCAATCATTCTCCAATGATTTCAAATTGATTTAAATTGCAAAATCCCAATTAACATTTCTCTGTTAATATTACAACAGTCTATGGTAGTGGTTCCAGCCAAATTGGTCGGATAGACTAAATTGCAAATCGTCAAAAAATTTATAATTTAATTGACAAAATTGAAATGCTTAAGACTAAATCGGCACAAATATAATTGGTTTATGACTTTTTTATTAATTTTTCCACCATTTCACAATCCATGCATGGTCCCAAGTATCTTATTAACAGGACAAAAAAAGTAAAAAAATTAAGGGCCAAAGCTTCAATTTAACGTACAAACATCAAATTACAATTGGAAGCAAGGAAGTCGATTCATCCCGAGGCTTTACTCCATCTATCATGCCTATAAATAGATACCAAGCTTAGGGCAATACATCAAAAGCTTCAATTTAACGTACAAAACGTCAAATTACAATTGGAAGCAAGGAATTCGATTCATCCCGAGGCTTTACTCCATCTATCATGCCTATAAATAGATACCAGGCTTAGGGCAATACATCAAAAGCTTCAATTTAACGTACAAAACATCAAATTACAACTGGAAGCAAGGAATTTGATTCATCCCGAGGCTTTACTCCATCTATCATGCCTATAAATAGATACCAAACTTAGGGCGATACATCAAAAGCTTCAATTTAACGTACAAAACATCAAATTACAACTGGAAGCAAGGAAGTCGATTCATCCCGAGGCTTTACTCCATCTATCATGCCTATAAATAGATACCAGGCTTAGGGCGATACATCAAAAGCTTCAATTTAATGTACAAAACATCAAATTACAACTAGAAGCAAGGAAGTCGATTCATCCTGAGGCTTTACTCCATCTATCATGCCTATAAATAGATACCAGGCTCAGGGCGATACATCAAAAGCTTCAATTTAACGTACAAAACATCAAATTACAACTGGAAGCAAGAAAGTCAATTCATCCTGAGGCTTTACTCCATCTATCATGCCTATAAATAGATACCAAGCTTAGGGCGATACATAAAAAGCTTCAATTTAACGTACAAAACATCAAATTACAACTGGAATCAAGGAAGTCGATTCATCCCGAGGCTTTACTCCATCTATCTTGCCTATAAATAGATACCAAGCTTAGGGCGATACATCAAAAGCTTCAATTTAATGTACAAAACATCAAATTACAACCGGAAGCAAAGAAGTCGATTCATCCCGAGGCTTTACTCCATCCATCATGACTATAAATAGTGACCAGGCTTAGGGCGATACCTCAGTCGCACAAAACCCAGACAAAAAGACCTCTCCCATTCTTTCGTTAAATCCCCAGTTCGTTGTTTTTTCTCCAGAGTCCACATACCCCATTATGGCCACATTGACCAGGCCGCGGCCATTCCGGGGCAGGGAAGGGCCAAGATCCCGATGACAGAGGAGAATGTGATGAATCAGGTCACGGCGACTCACGCCCCCGACGGCCGCAAGGTTGATGTGGAGCCGCTCCTCCATCTCGTCGAGGACATCCTCAACCACACCACCTTGAATGATGGCACCATCGCCACGACGGTAACGCAGTAGGAATGATCCTTTTTGTCTGCCTTATGGCGGTGACCTGGAATTCAAATGTCTGGAGATCATTTTACATGTGTATTTGTTTTAGCTAGGAGAGGTTTGTTCAGTTTAGTTTCACTCGCCATTTCACCGACGAAGGATGAGCAATCTCCGTCATATGTTCTTCTTTATGAGTTTTATGATCTCCCGTTTCTAACTCTAAATCACAAATGCATGGCTCTTGTTGTGCACAGGGATCAACAGAGCTTATGGAAGACATGCCGGGCAAGTCTTACCCGACCAGCGCCACGCTCGACCTTTTGTCCGACATCATTGATCAAGTTTTCTGTGAGGTGGTTTACAAAAAAAGAATAATTACGTCACGCTTGCTAGATTTTGAATGCAGCCACAAAATTAAATGAAGAGCGATCAATTACTTGTTTGAAAATCCTAGTTTATTCACTGATTCTCAGATACTAATGAAAGCACTAACTGGGGACGAGGGTCACGCCACCACAGTCGCCATATTAAACATGCTCGCCCCCTTCTCGTGGAAAGCCAAGATGGTGCTGACGCTGGCGGCCTTAGCCTTCAACTATGGCGAGTTCTGTCTCTTGGCCCAGATCTACACCACCAACCAGACCGCCAAGTCGATGGCCATCCTGAAGCAGCTGCCCATAATCATGATCATGGAGGACTCGGGCATGCTCCAGTCCCGGTTCGACACGCTCAACAACCTCATCCAGGCCATGCTTAAAGTCACTAGGTGCGTGGTGAACCTCAAGGAGCTTCCCTCAGCTTACATCTCCAGCGAGGTCCCCGCATTGACAGCCGCCATGGCCCACGTCACAAAAGCAGTTTACTGGACCATAAGGAGCGCTGTGGCTTGTGCTAGCCAGATCTCCAACCTCACTAGCTATAGCCTCGAGTATGCTCTCGAACTACTGTGATTTCTCTACTCGCACTCAATTATAAGGCATTATACAGTTGATGGGTTAATATCATAGTTAATCGTATTCCTGAAAGTATATCTCTTGAACGATTATTTATATAGATAATCATAAGATGGAAGTGATAATTTGCAGGTACATAACAGTCGCAGCCGAGGCATGGAAGCTACCAACCTTGACTCACAAACTGACGAACATATATGGACATTTGCAGAAGCAAATTGGCATATGTAACAAATATATTGGTAATGAATGAGCCACTGATCTATATAGATCCTCCATTGTTTTCTTATATGGTAATTGAAGAGAAAGAAATCTTTTCAGGGAAGGCTTAACTGAGTTAATGGTGATGCAGAGGAAAGGCAGCATGTTGAAGCCTATCCGACTGTCGTGAATCTCTTCGAAACCATCCACAATGACAATTTGGAGATCCTAAAGGCTTTGATTTATCCCAAGGATGATATTCTACCACTTGTTGATGGGAATACAAAGAAAAGGGTTTGATCTCTATAGCCAGTCTCACCATTATACAACAACCATGAACCCTTCAAATTGAAAATGATTTGACCACGAGTTTTTGTTCTACCTTGCGATGTACAGGTCAACATCGAAGTGCTGCGGAGGAGGAACGTGTTGCTGCTGATCTCGGGGCTGGACATCTTGCAGGATGAGCTGTCCATCCTGGAGCAGATCCACAGCGAGTCTAAGATGCACGCGAGCCGCAATGAGATCCACCAATATGAGATTGTGTGGATCCCCTTGGTGAACCACTCGGTCGAGTGGACCGACCCAATGCAGAAGCAGTTCGAGACCCTACAGTCCACAATGTCGTGGTACACCGTGTCCCACCCAAACCTGATTGACAAGGCGGTGATCCGGTTCATCAAGGAGAAGTGGCACTTCAGGAACAAGCCCATCCTGGTGGTGCTTGACCCCCAAGGAAGGGTTGTGAGCCCCAATGCCATTCACATGATGTGGATTTGGGGAAGCAATGCCTTCCCTTTCACTACACTGAGAGAGGAGACTCTGTGGAGGGAAGAGTTATGGAGGCTTGAGCTTCTTGTCGATGGCATTGATCAAACAATATTGAATTGGGTAAGTCACGATCATGTCAAGTTAGCATTTTTGTCATATTAATTCAAAGGTGTGACATTGAGATCTTCAATTTTGTCCCTTATCAGATTAGAGAAGGCAAGAACATATTATTGTACGGGGGCGATGACATTGAGTGGATCCGCAAGTTCACCACGACAGCACGCACGGTTACGCAGGCCACGAGGATCCCCTTGGAGATGGCCTATGTGGGCAAGAGCAGCAAGCGAAAGCAGGTGAAGCGCGCAATCAATGTCATCAACTCTGAGAAGCTCAGCTACACCTGGCAGAACCTGGCCATGGTGTCGTTCTTCTGGACCCGGCTCAAGTCGATGTTCTTCTCAAAGATCCAACTCGGAAAGGCGGACGAGGATGACCCCGTGATGCAGCAGATCAAGAGGCTACTCAGCTTTGACGAGGCCGGGGGGTGGGCGGTGCTGAGCCGGGGGTCGAGCATCACGGTGAATGGGCATGGGACCACTGTCCTGCCTGCACTGTTGGAGTATGACCAGTGGAAGGAGCACGTAGTGACCAAGGGGTACGACGTGGCATTCAAAGATCACCACGACAAGATCCCCGTCGTGACGCCACCGTGCTGCCAGTTCGAGTTCCAGAGCACGGGGGGAAGGATCCCGGAGAGCCTGCGGTGCCCGGAGTGTGAGAGACTCATGGAGAAGCTCACCACCTTCGTCTGCTGCCATGATGATGCTGTTTCCACCATCTACGAGTGATCGATCAATCAAAAGCCTTTATATGGAGGAGGGATATATGAACTGTCTTGCGTGACACAATAAAAAGCCATGTGTGGCGCTTGAATTTCCTTGTTTTGATTTGCGTTTGGGGTGTGAAGGATGTCCAATAATCAACATTTGATTTTGAATGCAGTCACAAAATTAAATGAAGAGCGATCAATTACTTGTTTGAAAATCTTAGTCTCTTCACTAATTCTCAGATATCTATGAAAGCACTAACTGGGGACGAGGTTGACGCCACCACGGTCGCCATATTAAACATGCTCGCCCCCTCCCGTGGGATGCCAAGCCGGTGCTGACCCTGGCGGCCTTCGCCTTCAACTACGGCGAGTTCTGGCTCTTGGCCCGGATCCAGTCCTCCAACCGGCCTGCCACGGAGCAGACGACCTTGTTCGACGCGCTCCACAGCCTCATCCAGTCCATGCTTGAAGTCACGAGGTGCGTGGTGAAACTCAAGGAGCTTTCCTCAGCTTACACCTCCAATGAGGTCCCCGCCTTGTCAGCCGCCATGGCCCATGTCCCAACTGCCGTCTACTGGACCATAAGGAGCGCTGTGTCTTGCGCTAGCCGGATCACCAGCCTCACTAGCATCGAGTATGCGCTCTCGAGCTATTTCGATTTCTCTACTCGTGCTCTATTATAAGGGCATAGATACAAATCATTCTACAGCTAATGGATTAATAACAGAGTTAATCATATTACTGGAAGTAAATTTATGAATGATTATTTATATAGATGCCTCCCGCAAGAAATTAATAACACGGAATTGATAATTTGCAGGGAGATAACATATATAACTGTGGCAGGGGAGCTGCCAACCTTGGTTGACAAACTGAAAAACAGATATGAACATTTGCAGGACCAAATTGGCGTATGTAACCGACACATAGGTAATCAATTAGCCACTGATCTACATAAACCCTCTTTTATTTCCTATGAAGTAATTGTAGAGAAGAATACCTTTTCGAAGAAGGATTAACCGAGTTAATGGTGATGCAGGGGAAATGCGGTATGTCCAAGCTTATCAGAATATCCTGAATCTCTTTGAAACCATCCACATTGACAATATGGAGATCCTAAAGGCTCTGATTTCTCCCAAGGATGATATTCTGTCACTTGTTGATGGGACTACAAAGAAAAGGGTTCAATCTCTATAGACAATCTCACCATTATGCAACAAACATGAACCCTTCAGATCGAAAATGATTTGACCATGTGTTTTTGTTCTATCTTGCGATGTACAGGTCAACATCGAAGTCCTGAGGAAGAGGAACGTGTTGCTGCTGATCTCGGGGCTGGACATCTTGCAGGATGAGCTGTCCATCCTGGAGCAGATCCACAGCGACTCTAACTTGCGCGCGAGCCGGTATGAGAAACACCAATATGAGATGGTGTGGATCCCCGTGGTGGACCGCTCGGTTGAGTGGACAGATGCAATGCAGAAGCAATTCGAGGCCGTGCAGTCCTCAATGCCATGGTACACCGTGTCCCATCCAAGCTTGATCAACAAGGCCGTGATCCGGTTCATTAAGGAGAAGTGGCACTTCAGGAACGAGACCATCCTGGTGGTACTCGACCCACAAGGCAAGGTCGTGTGCCCCAATGCCAATCATATGATGTGGATTTGGGGAAGCAATGCCTTCCCTTTCACTACACCGAGAGAGGAGGCTCTGTGGAAGGAAGAGATATGGAGGCTTGAGCTTCTTGTCAATGGCATTGATCAAACAATTCTAAATTGGGTAAATCACGATCACGACAAGTCAGCATTTTTATCATATTAATTCAAGTTTTGTGACATTGAGATCTTCAATTTGGTCCCTCATCAGATTAGAGATGGCAGTTACATATTCCTCTACGGTGGCGATGATATTGAGTGGATCCGCAAGTTCACCATGGCGGCACGCCAGGTCGCACAGGCTGTGAGGATCCCCCTGGAGATGGTCTATGTGGGCAAGAGCAACAAGCGAAAGCAGGTGCGGCGCACGATCCAGACCATCAACGTTGAGAAGCTGAGCTACGCCTGGCAGGACCTGACCATGGTGTGGTTCTTCTGGACCCGACTCGAGTCGATGCTCTTCTCGAAGATCCTACTTAGGAAGGCGGACGAGTCTGACTTCTTGCTGCGGCAGATCAAGAAGTTGCTCAGCTTCGACAAGGCCGAGGGGTGGGCAATACTGAGCAAGGGGTCGAGCATCAAGGTGAACGGGCACGGGACCTCGGTCCTGTCGGCGCTGCTGGAGTACGACTTGTGGAAGGAGCACGTGCCAACCAAGGGATTCGACCAGGCGTTCAAGGAGCACCATGACAAGATCCACGAGATGCGCCCGTGCTGCCGGTTCGAGTTCCAAATGAGGGCGGGAGGGATGCCGGAGAGCATGCGGTGCCCCGAGTGCCAGAGACTCATGGAGAAGCTCACCGCCTTCCTCTGCTACCATGATGATGCTGTTCCCACCATCTACGAGTGAACGATCGATCCATCAAAAGCCTTTATATGGAGGAGGGGTATATGAATTGTCTAGTGGGACAAAATAAAAAAGCCGTGTGTCGGTGCTTGAATTTCCTTGCTTTGATTTGCGTTTGGAGCGTGAAGGATGATGTCCAATAATCAACGTCTCATGTTTGAGATTAAATAAGAAATAAGAGAGTGTGAACCTCTTATGAGTTTTTTTCTCTTACTCAAGGTTTTGCTCTTCCTCTTCCCCTTCCCCTTCCTTTCATTATGTTTTTGGTCTTCCATGAAATTGTCATATAATCACATGACATATGCTCTATCGCAACTACATTAAGAAGAATTCTTCAAGAAACTAGATTGAGAAACAGAATCACCAAACCAAACGCCTTTTCACCGAGCCAATCTTTAACACGTCTCTCGGACCGTAATTCCATACAATTAAAAATAATGAGAACTCTTATTAAATTATATCGACAATTCTAAGATCATACTCGATTAGAAGAGCATTCAGGTTTTGCCTCGAAAAACTTGCATTCTCGAAACGTATTTAAGCAAAAAATTATATGGGTGGTTTTAACATAGAACTAGGGGGGGAAAATCGGATATAATGATACCAAAAGTCCGGTGCGTGGACGGCTGACTACGGCCCGAGGAAAATACACGAATGACCGAAACGACGTGCAGCTTTTCAATCCAACTGCCGTTTTTGGCATCCCCGCTCCTCCCTCTCGCGTCTCAAAACTGCTGCGCGTCGAGACGGAGAACCCCGGGATTGCTACTTCAATGGCGGCTTCTTCTCTGCAGAGACTCCTCAGAAGATCGCTCTCTGCAAGGGTCGCCACCACTTTACGCCAACTCCAGACGCCGCCGCCGCCGCCGCTTTCCCCCCTCCACCAGCCCCGCGCCGTCGACGGGTCGCCGCCGAAAACCCCTCTCTTGGGCCCGCTCTGGGGTTTGTCCGGTCGGGCGGAGAATGCGACGGGGCCTCAACTCGCTCCGCCGGTTTTCCCGTCCTATCCCTTCGGGCTCTATTTAGGACCGATTCCCTCGGGCTCTTCCGTCGAGAGCGAAGAGGATGCTGTGGATTCGAGCGACGCGAATGCTGTGTGGACCGACAGCGTGAAGAAGAAGAGGAAGAGGAAGATGAACAAGCACAAGTATAAGAAGCTCAGGAAGCGGCTTAGGAGGCAGACCTAGGTATTCTCGGGGGATTGTACTTGGATCATTGGGTCATTACGATTCACATGACTTGATTAGATTTTGTTTTTGATTTACCCTCTGTTTTGAATCCTTCCGAGAGGTGGAATAGATCGTTCGATGCTGAAATTGGGTGGCTGCGAGCTGATTTTTAGCTCTAAAGGTTTTTTTTGAGACCATATGTTTTGTATGACGGACGGATTTTGGGCGGAGAAAATAAGTTTTCGGTCTTAATTTTGCGCCTGCCTTCACCATCGAGTGTGCTCTATCTTAATTGGCACCATTGCCTGATCTTTCGTGCGCGGTTTGTAAGGTTATTGAGCTTTGTTTTGTGTTCTGCCGTTGGGAATGTTGCCTTACTCAGGTGCATCAGCTTTTCCACTCTTTCTTCTGCATTATCCTGTTGCCAAGGCATGAAATTTGTAAATCTTTCTTCTGAATGTGCAACGTGCATCTGTTGTCATGTGGCTGCTTGGTCTGGTCGTGGTCAGTTTGCCTAAGTGGTATGGCAAATCTTATGGGCCTGAAAGTATGCTGCTTCAGATGTTATTGTAGGTGGTGCTTGGTTGAGTAATTGATGCAGGATTGTTCACGTCCTTGCTTTGTATTGGTGAGGATAGAGTTCCCCTAGTTAAGGTTGGATAGTTTAAGTATCAGAATAAATTAATTCCGAGTTTTATGCTGATGTATCTAGCATGTTCATTCATAAATAGTGCACTGCACCCTACCTGAAGTACAGATTGTTTGTAATACTGGTGGAATGGACATCTATACTGCATCCTAATTTGGTGCATAATAATATAGGAGTGGCCGTTGGGTGGTCCTGTATCGGCATGGCCAGTTCAAATGAGAGTTTGACAAAATGAGATAGCCACTGTAAGAGAATCAGTATTACAAGATCAGATTGGCCACATTGTCAACGGTTGGAAGGTTCGTTACCTTATAATGCATGACACCGTGAGATTACATACACATAGTTGAATAAAAGGTGCTGGAGTTTGGAATGAGTTTAATCATCAAACCTCAGTTGAATGCCAAGAAGACAATTGTGAGCACACAAATTTACCTTTGAAGTATCCAAGATGTGTTACCTGGTTCTTTGAATTTCAGCTTGTTAGTCACTTGGTATGTTGAATAAATGGTTGGCTGTAGTTTGCCTGCAAGAGCACAAATGTACTTGTATCGTACATGTGAATAGTGGCTTTTGACAGCACTCTTTGTGGCATTATGGAGACCAAGGCAGGTGCTTGGACTTAGACTGATTGCTTGAAAATTTCTTTTGTAGATCAGTGTATCAGGCTATCAGTAGAAGATATGATTGGGAAAAACATGGAGATACCAGTGGAGTTGTGATATGATGAGGATATTCAGAAGGTTAAAAGATTATATAACATAAGCCATAAGAGTTACACCGAAGGAAGTTGAAATGGTTGTCAGATAAATTGGTGAGAGATAGTGGTTGCATGAGTGCCCTTTGCCTAAGGATTATACTGTTAGTCCTTTTCTCTTGTAGCTGTCTTGTTTACCTGTAACAGTGTAGAGAAAGAGCCAGATATAGGGTATGATTAGATGAAGTGGACAAATGCTTTTCCATTGACAATGATCGCTTCTTTTTGATAAACTTCTTGCCATATAAGCTTGAAAGGGTGTTGGAATTCAGGTTGCAACCAGTTCGGTTCTATTCAGGAAATGGACCAAACTGACCATGGAAACAGGACCAGTTACTGGTTCCAAAAATCTGATGTTGAACCCACGCACCCATCCAGGAACAATTAGAACTCTTTTTGTGAAGTTGGAAGAAGATGATTTACCTTTCTTAAATGAACATAACTTGTTTATTGCTTTATATTTCTATTTTTTTATAGATATTTTAATTTGAGCTGTTTTGTTGCTCATACCATTTTGTTGTAAATACTATTTGTCTTGGTTTTTAGAAAAAAAAAATGAAGGAAAAAAGATTAAAAACTGATTGTTGGTTAGATCTTGGAACCAGACCAGAAAAACAGGGTAGGTTGCAAGGCAAATAGGATAAGGTTCCAAGTTTCAAAAACTGGGATTTGGTTCTAACAAGGTAGGTTTCAGATTCCAAGTCTGGAACCTACCCATCCCAGAATCGATCAACTCTAGTTTGAATACTTTGATCAGGTTTAGGTATTTAAATGCTGTTGGCCCCAGCACATACCTTCATTGATTTAGCTGAGCTGATGCAAAAGGTCTTTGATCACTGGATGAGCAACAACTTGCTGATATCATGCTTCCATACCCGCAAGAGTATTTGGAACTTCTGATGCTCCTACTTATCGGCTATAAGTAGTTACAAAGTTGTGTGGTGATCTGTTGATCCACTGCCAGCCATGTTATTGCATCTGTTAGTAGTTGTCCATATCTGCTAGAGTTGGTTGCAAGTACTTGAATGAGCTGAATCTATGTATTTATACTACGACGGTAGCAATATGAACCACTCAGATCTGCATCTATGTTTCGGCTGAGAGACATGTCTCATCATCTCATCAGTGGAAGAACAAGAACATGCTTCTGTTCCTTTCTCTTTCCCTCCCTCAATTTTCTGGGGCCCATGATTTTGTGAACATGCTTTCCTTCTGTTCCTGCTCTCACTCCCCGTATTCATTAATTATGTTGGTTGTTGTTTAGTCGCATTCTTTACGGGAATAATTGGTGCTCTTGCCAATGACCCGGGGTTCCGACCTTAGTCCTGGATTTTGGGTCCCCTAAGCTGTGCGTGGATCATGCATTGCATTTGCACTGAGGAGACACGGCCTACCACCAGAAAGATTCAAGTAGAAAAAAATTTCATATCATGGGGTCCACCTGGTTAGTTTGACTGACTGAATATGTAGCACATGCGATCCGGTTACTTTCTTGCAATCTCCTTTCTGTTTGTCTTGATACGTCTTTAATAAATCAAATCTTCCTTCTCATGTTCTTGATTAGATGTCGAGGTAAATTTGCTGCGTCTTCTTTCCATGCATAGTAGTCCTGCACTGATCAAAAGCTGAAGGTAAATTGTCTGTGACCTAGCTTAGAAACTCGTGGAGATCACATGGGTACATCGGTTATTTGTTTGATGAGATAGACAGCTGTTTGGTTACCGCATCGACGAGTCGAGTGCGGGATTCACGCGTCCTCTATCTCGTGATTGAAATCGAGCCTATGCGACGATCTTTCACGATTGACGCTGATGATTGATAATCTCAATGCCTTTGGATGTTTAATTGGAGAATTAGTCTGGTGCATGTGCCATACACATATGGAGCAGTGACTATATATGTAGATGCATGAGGTGGGTCGCTCCAAGACTTGGAGTTTTACTGCCATCAGATCTCCTTTTCTAGGACCAGACAAAATAACATGATGATTTACCCAAGCTTTGGTCGAGCACAGGGATGTTTCACCTCTGAAAATGCTGTTTGGTACTGGTGTGTGCAGTTCCCTTGGCACCTCTTTTGGGATGGGAAAAGTTGAAAAAGGTATGAAAAGGGTATGAGAGTCCTGTAGTGTTGTTTGACGACCTTTGGGATGGCGACTGTTGAGCTTCCCGGTCAATTGGCATTTCTGCCAAACCGTCTTCGTCAAGCTTTGGCGTTTTCCCCCATTATTCTTGTCTCTTTTTCTTCTTCTTTTTAAGGCAATGATGCTTTCCTGTCTTCAAGAATTCGCTCGTTAGGAACGAGGACAGGATGAATTAGATTCTCTTTCTCGAAAAGTAATTAACTTGACTTCAAGTCCAGAGATTCGGGGAGACGAAATTCAGTGTCAAGGAATAGAGGTGGAAAAGTATATAGCATTCAGTTCGATGCTTAGGGGCGGGGAACCGAGTTATATCAAACTGCACATGTGCACCCTCAGTCGATGCGAGAGTTCATCTTAGTCTCGAGGGCGACCCTTTTGGTTTTCACAATCGATCAACTAGACATAAAGTCAAGAGAATCCATGAGACAAATCTCATGGCTAAGGGATAGCAAAATCCGTCATATTGAGGAGAAAATATGTTAAAACCTCTTTGTTAATTAGCTCTTTCAAAACTCTCATTAAGTAATTATGCATATCACGATGATAGGTGACATAAAAAATTACAAAGTAATCTTTATTTTGGTTATTTATCAATTGGCAAATCGAAATTATAAAATAAGTGTTTATACCTTATATGATATGATTTTATTTATATAGAAAAAGAAGAGGGAATAACTCTGAGAAATGAAAATGGGGAGACGCGTGGGTCGGATTCGGTGTGGAATACGAAGTCCAATTTTGCACCGGCTGGACCCGTAAAGACTAAACGATTCCTTTCGGTTGATAAATCTAATCCACGTAATTAACAAGGGGAGGGTCCATCGTAATCATAGTACAAAATCAATCATTTTTCTATGCACAGGTGCCCACTTCGATTTGAATTTTGCTTTTGCTGTCGACTGTTAATTTCTCTTGCACACCACCCGACTCCTCCCCATTGATAACTCAGCCCAAAAAGTCACTCGCCTGCTGTGTTACAACTAAGGATACAAACATCACAAACTAAGTACAGTCCAATTGCCATCTAATCTGTCTTAAGATAGAGCTTAGGAATCCTTGTTTTTCTCCTTTGTCTTTGGCCCGATCCTCAGGTTTGGTCCGAATTTTGTTTTTCACTACGAAATCCCAGTCCGGCTCAAGTCAAAATCCAGACATTTGAAATTGGGTTGGCGATGATTTTGAGTGAATATACTTTGCTCATTCGGTTTCATAGTCTAAATTCTTATCGAAATTACAATTCGGCGATTCACTTATTTTTATTTTTTTCCATCTTTCAAAGCTTACCGTACTGTGTCGTGGTCCATCGCCTGAATTCGAAAGGTGTCCTGGATCGGGCATTGTGCGGTATTTCGGCGCATAACGATTAGGAGAGACTAATTTATTCCCCTTTTACAAGCCTCAAGGCATGAGGAAGTAGTGTTGATAATCTAAACATTGCGTAAAATTGGACCCCACCAAAAGAGAAAAAGATAAATAAAAACAAAATGCCCCGCGTAGAATATGGGTCCATCCCGTTTCCTTTTCTTTTTCCCGACCAACATTTTTAATTAAAATAAAATAAAATAAACGAATAAAATGAAAGGCCGCTTAGAAAAATAAGAATATAAAAATAAAAAATTTCTTCCTTTTGATTAACAACCCAACAACAACACCAGGCGCTCACTCCTACTGCTACTAAGTAAGAACAAACGAACCACATCCTCTCTCTCTCTCTCTCTCTGTCTCGCAACTTCGGGTTAAAAGCAAAGCATGGAAAAGGCAAAAGGGTAGGGAGGATTGTCGATCTGAATTCACCAGAAAAGAAAAAGCCCGTTCTTTTATGACTCGTTGCGCAGCCGGAAAAGGCGGAAAGTTTGTTCCTTTTTTTTTTAGTGTGTGTTGAAGGAGCAGAGCATAGTGGGTGAGTTGAGGGAGTGAAGGAGGGAGTTGAGTGATCGGTGATCATCCATCATGGGGGGCGTGACGTCTTCCATGGCGGCCAAGTTCGCCTTCTTCCCGCCGAGCCCGCCGTCGTACAAGCTGGTGACGGACGAGCTGACGGGGCTGCTGCTGCTGAGCCCGTTCCCGCACCGGGAGAACGTGGAGGTGCTGCGTCTGCCGACGCGGCGGGGGACGGAAATTGTGGCGGTCTACGTGCGGCACCCCATGGCCACCTCTACCCTCCTCTACTCCCACGGCAACGCCGCCGATCTGGGCCAGATGTACGAGCTCTTCATCGAATTGAGCATCCACTTGCGCGTCAATCTCATGGGGTATTATATTCTGGAGCTCGCTGGCCTTTTTTACCGGTTCTCGTTCTTGGTGTGTGAAATTGAGCTGAGATGTTGCTGCTTTTGAACTTTTAAAGCTATTCCTGAATCTGGGTGTTGCTTCTTCTTTTTCATTTCTTTCCATTTTTTGGGGGCTTCCCTTTTGCTGGTTTTTGTTGTTGTGCGGAATTGTGTAGCTTGTGGTTTTCTTTGTAAGCTAGGAGAATTTGTGGGAAATTACGTTGAGCTTCGAGTTGGTATTATGGGAAATTCTTTTTTGGGAGGTGGAGATTGAGTTGATCTGGTATCTAGCTCTTGTTAGAGCCCTTTTGAAGCCTGGAGGATTGATGAGTTGAGCTGATTGAATTCTTTGGAGAAATGATAAGCTAGAGTTGTTGTCCACTGGTGGATTCAAAATTCGAAGATGATGTTGCTTGGATAATTGGGTTCCTATCCATTGTTTTCTTGATCTGCTTACCTGATTTAGAATTATAGCTACCTGTGATCTTTTACTTTATCATCAGCTTACAATGAATGGTGAGACCATTTTGGTGTTTAGGCAATGGACTAGTCTTCACTGTAATCAGAATGGGCTCACTGAAAGCTCAGTTTTTCTTGTGTTCGGTGGAAAACACCTTTTCTGTGCCTTGCATTAACAATTGACTCTCTTAAAGGTTAGGTAAAAATTTTTGTAAAAATATTCTAGAGATTAGTATAGTTTTTATATCACAGAAAGTCGGTCAATGTCTTTTCTCTGTAGCCTGCTGTGTCTGCGTGTGCAAGTGGTCCATGGAAGGGTCATTCAAGTCAGTGGTTTTGTTTGATTTGTTAGATATGTATATAAGCAAGAGGATTTAGTTTAGGTCATCAATTGTGCAGTCGAAGTAATATAGAGGTATGACATACTTTTTTGAAATTTAATGGCATTCAGAATTGCGAAAATTTATGTTTTGGAGATAATTTGGAGTTAGAAGTAGCTAAAATAATTCCAGTAAATTTAGAATACACCTGCCTCTAGGAATCTGACTTTGTTAAGCTCTATTAAACTGGTTTTTATGCAAAATCATACTTTGTATGAAGAATGCATATGAACAGCAAAACTTGTGTGAGATTTTGCCAGCTTGCATTGTTATAGCTTTGAAGTAGTCTTTCCTATTTCGAGTTGAAGTCATGGCTAATGTTTTTTTCTTTGCACTGAACATCAAGACTTGAATCCATAAGAGATTTCAAATTTGTTAATGAACCTCTCTAGGATGTGAAAATATTGAATCTCCAGGTCCATGATCAAAACTATGTATCACAGAATACATAATTGAATTTCCGATGAATGATGTTAGTTCTAATGAATAACATTACTTCTGCAGGTATGATTATTCAGGGTATGGACAATCGTCTGGAAAGGTGTGTTAGAATCTGAAGAAAAATTTTATCAAGTAAATAAGTTTGATGCACATTTAATATGCTTTCTGCGGAAGCTAAAAGCTTTATTTTGAAGAGAAAAGCTTTTCTGAAGCCAATCCCCTTGCATTGTCGCAGCCAAGCGAGCAGAATACTTATGCAGATATAGAAGCTGCGTACAAGTGTCTTGAAGAGAGTTATGGTGCTAAGCAGGAAGATATCATCCTTTATGGACAATCTGTTGGTAGTGGCCCCACTGTGGATCTTGCTGCAAGACTGCCTCAGCTAAGAGCTGTCGTTTTGCATAGCCCAATACTTTCTGGCGTGAGAGTCATGTATCCTGTAAAGCGTACATACTGGTTTGATATATACAAGGTAGCAATACTCTTAGTTTAATATTTCTGCTTCTCCTCTCAAGGATTAATTCTCTCTTATTTGATATGAGAATTTTGTTGCTTGGCAGAATATTGACAAAATTCCACTGGTTAATTGTCCAGTCCTCATCATTCATGTGAGTATATATTTCTTCAAATGGCTATATTGTGCTTGACTGTCAAACCGCCATATGCGTGAATTGATCTAATGCAAATTCTCTCTTTATGTTCCTTGGAATCAGGATGCCAACGATTTGGTTTTTCTAGATTATGCAAAAATTCCTTGTGTGAAGACAACTAACCACGTGCTATAATTTGTTTGATCTTTTCTCACATCCTGATACCACCCTTTCGCTGCTTCTCTTTGTTCTTTGAAGCTTGAGTTCTCAGACATGTAATTATGTTTCTTCTTCATCGGGCATTTGCTACCCTTTCTATAGCATTCCAGAAATGTAAGATCCACGGCATGCCTCTGGAGACATCATGTTTGGATACTGTCCTGTCATCTGACCTTCAGTGCTGACATCATAAGCAAGTAATAGCAATATTTTCTTACGTGACATGTTGCTCAGAAATTGTAAAGGGAGTTTGGTAGAGGCACTAATATGCATATGGACCATTGAGTATGGTGGGTTCCGCTGGATCCCACGATATGGATGTATATACCCAAAACATGCTGACCCAATGCTTTCTCCATGTCATCACATGATAATGGCTCTCGTATTGGCTGTTATTGCTTTAGTGTGGATAGTCGGATGATAATGTTATGTCCTGTAACAAAAAACTGCTGCATGCAGAACACCACACCATTATCTTTTGGAGGTTCACAAAAATGTAAATGCTTTGTTTGGAGCAGTTTCATTGGTATAGTAATGTCAATGAAATTTTCCTTCTTGAGGATATAATATTCTGCATGTGTTATGTAGAACCTATGGTCCGTTTGTAGTGGAGGGGATGAGGGGACATTTTTTGTGTCATCTCTGAACTGACATAGTCGAAAATTTAGCTAATAATGCAGTGAGAACAAACCAGAGAATCAAAGGGTAGATGCATTGTGAGAACAGGCATTGTAGTCCATCTAATTCTTGCAGATGACCTAGACATGACGGCTCTGCAGTTTTCATTTATTTAAGAGAAATGGTTGTGCCTTCTGAACACAGTCCTCTGTGAGCACTGCCCATGCGACTTAGCAGGTCTAGTCTGGTCTTCTGGCCTTGGAAAATTGTACAACACCAACTGAAAGTTGCATTCGGTTGGGTGTTTCCTCTTATGGAATTTGCTTGAAACAGAAAGCATACTCCAAACCCTTCCATTTTTATGAAGAAATTCCAGAAAGTCACTGTTCCAGTAATAGGAAGATAAAAACAATACTAATATGAGTAGGCATATCGTAGCAAAGCTAGTGATGGGACCTCTATATGAAATTGGAGATTCCATTAGTATGCTTATCCTGCTCTTGACTTGCAAGGTTCCTTTTTTCTGCTCTTTTGTAGTTGAAGACCTCGTTTATTTTCATGTTTATACAGAAGAATGCCTAAAGCAATTTTTATACCATTTTCAGGGAACTGCAGATGAAGTTGTTGATTGCTCCCATGGCAAGCAACTATGGGAACTGTGTAAGGAGAAGTATGAACCCTTATGGATTAAAGGCGGAAATCACTGTGACCTAGAGCTCTATCCTGAATATATAAGGCATCTTAAGAAGTTCATAACTACTGTCGAAAAGTCTCCTTCCCAAAGATACAGCTCCAGGCAAAGCACAGATCAGTTTGAGCAGCCCCGCAAGAGCACTGATGTGTTCGAAGTGTCTAGAAAGAGCACGGACAGGAGAGAGAAGCCAAGGAAGAGCACAGACAGGCCCGAGAAGCTGAAAAATCAGGGTCTCAGTGCTGATAAGCTGGAGAAATTACGAATCTCTTTTGACCACATGCAAAGGTCCCGGAGAAGTGTGGATTGCCATGAGAAATCCAGAAAGAGCATCGATCACCAGTTGGAGAAGGCACGGAAGAGCGTTGACCGGTTGGATCGGATACGGAATGGATAAGATTTTAAAACTGAGATATCAGAAGCGAAACATGATGACACGATCATCCCATCTTGCCATATAATACCATTGTATAATTTTATGCATGACCTTGGTTGTGTGGGGATTATTGGTTTATCTCTTGGATTATGTTTTCTCTGGTTGTGTAGTTGGCTCTGGCTGTGGAATCTCTATATCACTATGGCAAAAAGAAAGAGGTTTTGGCGTTAATTGGAACACCCGGTGACTCCAATGCTGGCTTTCCTTCTTCTTTTCTCAAGTCATCGTTGACTCAGCAAGGTCCTCATCTTCTGGATGGCGTCAAGCTCAAATAAATTCCTTACCATGAACTCTACCATTGAGTTCGGTAAATGATATGAACCTCATGAAGTCTTTTGAGTAATGTCTTTGTTCTTAAACCAGAACATGGATTTAAACTTCATAATCTCTGATAATGCAACAAAACTGAAGCGAGTGAGCGCAGAATTTGTGAAGTTGGTTTGCTTCTATGAACCCCTCAACCAGCACAGATCCAGTTTTCAGAATATAATTAAGGCCATATAGATAATATAAGCTCAGAATGAGCAAGAGCATCAATTTCTTCAAAGAGAAAACTTTTCTCAGCACAGTAAACAAAAAAAAAAAATGTTCTACTCCAGCAAACCTCACGGACAAAGACATGTGGGATGCTCATCTTGCGACAGTTTGATTGGGAAAAGAAGAAAGAAGAAAGACAATAGAAGCCATAGACTTTATTTTGGTTGTTCTATTCTTCTGTGACTAGAGATTTGATCTGCATTCCAATATGCACCACCAGTGTTCATTGAAAGATTCTAGGAATGGAAATTCCACTTGATTGGCATCAACAAGCGCCAGAAACCACAAAATCATGGAGCTCTATCAAATGGCTTTGTATCATTGTAACAGACATCCCACACAGCTTCCATCGCATCCTTTGCAGCAGCTTCTGAGCAGTAAGGGTTCGCAGTAACCGACTTCATTACTCTTCTCCTCACACATTCCTTAACAATATCAAGACAAGATGAGCGTGATCAATTAAAAGCTCAAAAAAGTACAAATTATTGCTCTTGTGATTAATATGCAAAAGGAAGATCAGATCTGAAAGAGCTCTGAGCAAAGTACTGAAAACTTTAATTGCGTTGCATTGTTTGCTGAGCATTCAGTGGCTGTCTAAAAGTTAGACATTGATCAACAAAACAATAATGATCACAAGCTGACACGAGCAAAAGGAGATGTACTATATGTAAAAGGACCCGAAGATTGCAATGAAGTAAATAGACTAGGAAATTTTACCACACAAGTTTCACCAAGGATTTGCTTTGCTTTTCCCTTTTGGGTTTTAACGTGAGAGGTGGGTTCTAATTGTTAACAGGATTTTGTTGGTCTGTAAGAAACTAATCTGAAAGGTCGTCACTGGTTATATTTATCCATGGGATCTGATTCTCTAAAGATTTCCTCACTACCAGTCCCAAATTGAATTAAAAAGATGCAATTTTCTTTCATCAGCTCAATTCCTACTTACTGCCTCTGCTTAGATATTGGATAGCATCATCATTGTTATGGTCTGGACCAGAATGTTCCCTAATTGCAAATGCTCTGAAGTAAATCTCCATAAGAAGGTCCCCAGTCAGAAAAATTAAACAAGAAACGATGTTCTGTTAAGTAACCATCAGGTAAAACCATACACAAGTATGTTGCAATTGCATATAGCATACTTAGATATTGTAATACTTGATGAACACTAGTCCTTCTATGATAGAATGTGGAGATATATAGACCTAGGTAAGTTGCCCAGATGCATGAGATATGCTTGCAACTAGAAGAATCCAAGGGCCTTCACTAGAATGAAAGGCAATTAGGCCCCGTACAGCAATTTGCATCCAGGTACACATACACATTCAAAATGCTTCAAAACTGACAAAGAGCACATTGACTCCCTATTTCAGGCCTTTTTTATATCAGGAAATGGAATGTTCAGAAAAAACAAGTAAATTTAAATTTACCTGCTCATGACCGCGTATCTTCATGTGACCCCGCAATAGTTCCCGCTTGAAGTGACAATCACCACTTAAATGACCGGCACGTATCTAATTATCGGACATATTCACCAAACTATAAACAGTTCTGTTTAAAGACTGCATCTCCCAAAAGCAAACAGCAATTACAAGAATTGACTATCGTACCTCGCTACAGGCATGATGGGCACAATTACTCCAGTCCAAATTTGCAGCTCGGCACTCATCATATGCATGAATGAGTTCATGTATGACTACTTGATTTACATCATCTTGGAGTTCCATGTGGTTACTACACACGACTATCTAGAATGCAATGCGGCAATCATGAATGACAGCTCTTCACATTGAACAAAGGAATATAAAACATTGAAAAAGAAAAAAGAGATTCTGACAAACAGAGTTACGGAAATACAAGAGGATATAAACCGAAAAACAAATTTCACCCAACAAGTTCATCAGACTTCAAAAGCTTGAAATACAATACAATCTAAGCTTGGCCAACTCAAACACCAACAGCCTCTTTACTCCTCTGCTCTTATCACCAAGGTGATAATCTAACAGATCCACCAATTCATATGCGAACAAAACATTCGAGAGTTTAGCATTCGACCCATCAACAGTAAGTAGCCAGAACAGAGAACAAGCGTATATACACACAGAGCGAATTCATTTCCAAATGATGTGTGCAGGTATTTCAAACTCATACCCCTAGGCCCGGCATGTAGCCGCCACTGACTTTCCCGTCGCAGTTAACAGCCTTGATGAAGTTGTCCCCCAACGCACACCCCGCCTTCTCTAGCTGCTCCTTCAGGAATCTCACCATTGGAGCTGCACAACCGACACGCAGAGAGATTCAACAGAGATCCAAATCCGATGAGGGCAATTCCATAGACTTCAAGCTCTTTACTTCGACACAGACAAGGATCGCTAAAAGGGAAATGGAACAGAAATCAGGGTATCGTCTTTCCCATTTCACAATGTGAAATCTCGAGCAATCGAAGCGAAGAAACGAGACAGACGAAATCCCTAAAACCCTAAACCCTACATGGAGCCTAAAGGTGAAATTTTTATCCCGACGCACAAAATGGAAGAAAGCAAACTAGGCGAGGAAGTGGGCAAATATGCATGGGGATAGATTGTTACTTCGAAGGCTCCTCTGGATCATCTTCTCGCACTCCTTCACCGCTCTGCCCCCGTCGGCGGCGGCGGGAGGGGAGGAGGAACCCGCCGGCGGAGCCTCCTCGGTCATCCTCTCTCTCTCTCCTCGTGTTCGGGTCAACTTGCGGGTCCGAAATTTGCTATGTGATATCTGACGGGTTTTACTCAGATTAAAAAGGAGAAAAACGAGAAATCAAATTTTGTCCGAAAGAGCATTGGCCCTAATTTTGAAGTGTGATAAAATGGGTCACAAATTCATATTATGACTTATTTTTAGTTAAATAAGTCAAATATGAGTCAAATGAAAGTTAAATATGGATTAAATATGGGTCAAGTAAAAATTAAATATGGGTCAAATATGGATCAAGTAAAAGTTAAATATGGGTTAAATATGGGTTGAGTGAGTTATTAGGTAGGCCCATCATCTCTCCCTTCCATCCCCCTCCTCTATGCGTTCAACCTCCGCCCGATTCGCCATCACGCTACCGTCACCATCACCGATCCCGAGCCAGAAACTGCCGTCACCACGGTCCTGGGCTCGAGCTGGATCTAAGCAGGCGAGCCGCGACAGAACTTAGGCCAGCGAGCCCTAAGCTCGCTGGCCGAAGCTCGGCCTACATCTGGACGGGCGAGCCGCGAGGTCGCCGGCCTTGGCCGAGCTACGGCTCGCCCGAATCTGAATAGGCGAGCCCCGAACTTGCTGGCCGCAACAGAGCCGGGGAAGCGGGGCACTCATGGCGGTGGCAGCTAGGGCTCGTCTTGATCGGGTTGCTGGTGCGTGGACGCGATTCCAATGTTGGAAAAGAAGAGAGACATCATTACTAAATAGCTTTAGGCGAGGCAAAACGACGTTTTTATGGGCCCCTGTATGGATGGACAGGTCTATCGACATTGCCCCTGAAAAACAGGGCAAGAGCGGTGCTGAACCAACGTCAACCACAGAGTCTCCGAAAGAGCGTAAAACTGTCGTTTTGAACTCCATATAGCCACCCTTCTCTCTCTCTCTCTCTCTCTCTCTCTCTCTATAACATGTCTGAAGAAGGTCTCAATTAGTTCTGATCGAATGTCTTTAACGCCGATTCGCGAGATGTCGGTGAGTGCTCGATTTCTCGTGCTCTGTCTCTGTTGCTTCTGGTTTCACCTGATGCATTTGCTTTCTCCAAGCATTCCCATTCGCAAGCAAGCCTATGTTCGACCCTTTCGCTTCCTTATCGAATTCAACATTTTCCCCATCATCCGCATGTAATTCGTGACATGAGTTCCGTCCCAACGTCACTTGTCATCTTTGAGATTGAATGCTTTAATGTTCTGCTTTCTTCCCCTGAATTTGCAGGTCCCGGAGGATAATGCAGAGAGGAAAAATGGGTCGGTCCCAGAATCCATCATGACGCCGATTTGGACAATCGATGTATCCGAGGTGTGGTCGCTTTCACCGCTCGTTTGCACGAGATTTTGCCGTCTGCATTACACGAGTACTTGTCGGAATAAACTAACATCGACATGCCTTATTATTACATTATCAAAGTTTATCGAACGATTAATGCATTGCAAGTTCTTCATCTGTTCACCATGCTCCGCCACATTCTGCAGATAAAGACGATCAAGGTCAGCAACATTTCTCTGAACGTTTCGGACCGAGACGTCAGAGAGTTCTTTTCTTTTTCCGGCGATATCCAATACGTCGAGATGTGAAGGCAAGGATTTAAGCTCACCTCGTCGGAAAAGAAAGAGTTCTTGCGTCACGAGGATTCTCTTGAGCATACAGTAGACTGACGATTTCACTTTGTAGAGAATCGGAATCGATTTTTTTTTAAAAATTATTTTCCAAAAACTATTTCAATTTAGAGGTATCCACATTTTTTTTTTTTATTTACTAATTTTTTATTATTTAATTTAATTTATAAATTTGATATGAAATTTTTATTTAAATAATTTATATGTGAAAAGTTTAAAGTTGACTAAATAAGTAGGAGTAAATTTTCTTAAATTAAGTTAAATATTAATATGTGTTGGTAATATGGGTCGGGTATGGGTTGGGTCGGGTATGAGTCATCAAATTTACATTGTATAAAAATGGGTCAAAACGTTAAATGGGTCGATGTGAGTCGGACCATTTTCGACCCGACCCACCCATTTGACACCCCTAGGCATAACACGATACAAACGGTCGATAATTTTGACCTAAAGTTCCCAGTGTCGCATAAAAGGCACCAATCTAGAAACTATTTTAGCCACTGCCTAATTTTTGTCAAATTAATACGTTGGTGGGACTCTGACAGGCAAACGGGGTTAGAGCACTGGAGTGCTTATACTTTCGTCACGGCGCTGACTTTGATCTTGCCAAAAAAATTTTTTTTCACTTAAGTGCTAAAAGTTTTAAAAACGTTCACTTGAGTGCTAATCCGCGGAAAAGGCGCGTGACGCGGCTTTGGAATGCGACGTGACCGCCGGAAAATAATATTTTAATATTTTAATTAATTTTTTTGCTTTTTTTGAGGGCCGGCGAGGGCCACCATTGACCCGCCGTCGGCCGTGAAGGCCTTGGGTGAGGTCGTCGCGCCTCCCGCGGCTGCCGAGAGCCGCCGTTGCGGCCTTGCCCAAGGCTAGATGCGGGCAAGGCCACCCGGCCTTCGTCGTCGCCGCCACGGGTGAGGCCGTCGGTCGACGGCCTCACCGGCTCACCTAGGGCCTTCGTGGCCAACGGCGAAGGGCCCTCGCCCAATCTGGGCGAGAGTTCGGCGGCCGGCGAAAGTCAACGGTGGCCCTCGTCGACCCTAAAAAAAAAATTAAAAAAAAAATTAAAAAATTAAAAAATTGTTTTCGGTGCCACGTCGCCTTTTCCGGCGAATTAGCACTCAAGTGAACGATTTCACTCCGATTTAGTACTCAAGTGAGCGAAAAAAAAGTTTTAGGACCAAAGTGGACGCCGTACGAAAGTTATGGCACTCCTAGTGTACTTATCTCGAGAAAACGAGAAATGCCATGTCAACGGATGTGACTTTAATAATCAATCAATGTCTTCTTCCATATATAATGAAAATGATGTCGTTTTCGATCGAATTGAGATGTCCTAAAATTAGATGAAAAGACATAATTACCACTAAACAAATGCAACAATGTCAATGCTTGAGCTAAATAATGGGGTTTGAAATGTCATAGAGAGAGAGCTCTGCAAATTGGTAACGATCGCCTAAATTATCACTCAAGATGCGATACTTGAAAATTAGGGTCCGACATAGAAAGTTAGTCATTTTTTACTAAAATTAGGGTTGATCCTTAGAGTGAAAATGTGACATCACCATATTAACTCATTCAAATTATTGTTCAATTTAGCTGTCCCATATCAAGTCTCGCAATTTTATCCTTTAGTGTATAGGTAGACACTTTTCCAAAAGGTCACCCATCCTAATAGTGCTTCGGTCCAAGCTTGCTTAACTTTAGAGTTTCTAAGCTTTGTTTGCCCTTACATCAAAAAGCTTTGGTAAGTTAATTTTATTTTTCACATATATATCTCAAAATCGTTTTCTCTTTGTTTAATGCATAATTTGCTTCATTCCTACCTCCTTCACCATTCAACCTCCTTGAGAGGGTTGCATTCTGATATCATTTTATGGCATCACTAAATTAACTCATTCGAGATATTATCCGCTTTGACTTGTCTCATATCGAACCTCATGGTTTTATATTTTGGCGTATATGTAGGCATTTTCCCAAAAGTTTACACATCCTAGTAATCTAGCTTAGCTCGCTTAGCTTTAAAATTTTAAAACAAAGTTTATTATTATGTCCAAAGATACATTCGTGAGTTAATTTCACATTTATATCTCAAAATCAATTTCCTCTTATTTGATGTATCATTCGCTTTATTCTTTCCCCATTTGCCATTTTAGAAGCCTGCTAGAAGTCACTCCTTATCTAGGCTATCGAACATTGACAACCACTCTTGGCTCTCATCAAAGCGGGAAGTTAAAGAAAGTCTTTGCTCTCTCTTTTTCTGTGAAGAACTTGTTATTTAACGACTATGCAATTAAACGCTAACATTAAATAAACAATTAGATCTTTAGAGTTATGGCTTGTTTTATAAAGTTGAAAAATAAGTGTAATTTCACATATGATGTTGACAATCATACATACCTGAAAATAAAAAATAATTTTTTATAGTAATTTGAAATCAAACACTGAATATCATTAATTTCTTACTATAAAAATGGAATTTGAAAATTATCAGTACGTTTTAACAGGAATGATTCTAAGTGGCATCAATCACACTTTCTACTAAATGAACTAAGTAGCCCTTTCTTTGCTTATGATTTTTTGACTTAATTGAATCTTTTAGTCAATGTTAATTTTGATTGTCAAACAAATTATCAAATTTCATAAATCTCAAGGCTTAATTAGATTATCAAACATGCCCTTAAATGAAGGAACTTTTAAACTAAGTGAGATTAAAAATGCACAAAATGAAAATTAGACTAAATTTTATATACTTATTGTAAAGCAAACTTTTGAATTTGGCATCCACCTCATATTAATGAAATATCCATAATATTCCATCCTCTCTTACTTTGTTGAAATCTATTATTGTAATCAAACTCATTAACTTGTTGAAAAGATTAAAGCACTTAGAGAAATGCTCGTCACTTATCTACTAATTTATATGCAATAACGACCCATAATACCTAGCTCTAGCCTCTGCTTATCCACTGATTCATGCTAATTATCCCCTAATCCACGAGATGATTACTATAACAATTTCAGGCAAAGATATTCTAGTTTCAATTTACAATGCGAAAATTTTCAAAAATTTCGATTTGATCAATCACATTTACATACACATTTTCTCGAGCGTCATTACTGATCGAACTTTTCCTGTTGTTAAAAAAGAGCATGATTTATATTATATAATTTGTGGACAAGAAAAATTTTGAAAAGAAAAGTTAAATAGATATATCTACACAATTATCACTGATTTATTATTTCAATTGAAATCTCATTAAACACTATGCAGAAGGAAAATTTAAAAGATTTATCCACATATTATTGTATAAATTTATAGCTATACAAATAGATTGATTTTGAAGAGCAATAAATTGAGCATGTAAGTGTCACGATTTGTGATTCTCTCATACTCATATACTCTTGCAAGTGGAACTTGGAGTTATTGGACAAAGAGTGACTGATGCAGAAGAGATGAATACAACTAATCCGTGGGAATTGTGTTAGGATAGTTGGTACTAAGAGTTCTAAAATAGAATAAATATATTTTTATGGAACTTTAAAGGCAAGGTTGACTTCTCATGTACAAACTAATTGAGAGTTGATATCGCTCTCTTTATGAGCCTATGTTATGTTGTCTTGCTCTATTGACTAAACGTTTGAGCTAAATGGAGCGTGGTACAATCCGATACAAAAAAACAATTCGTCGTATTGTTATTTGAAATAACTATAAAAAGGAAGGTTGGTCTGATGTTATCAATTCACCAAGTGTCGCACTAGCTATTCCACGGCCAAGGAATAGATGACCAATGACAGATAGTATCAGAGCAAGATCTCTCCAATAAGTGAGTTAAGTCGAAGAAACCCTATAGTCTATCTAGTCCTATGAGCATGAGGAGTGAATCGTTGAGGGAAAGCGTGCTTAGACAAAGTGTAGCTCTCAACCAATTTCTAAGATGACAATGAGGACATAAAAAAGAACCGATTCCTCACTGAATAGGGAAATTGTTTTTGAATCAATCGGGGGATCTTGAAAAGAGGTCTGTTGCCGCATTTCAACAAAGGAAGAAACCTTATTCTCCTAAGATCAAGAAAAGCTTAGTAGGTGAAATAGGGTGCTATCAAAAAGTGCAATTAGCGAAGAATGGCACACTTGTCAAGAAAAGCACAAGTGACCGAAGATGCCCAAACACCTTCGTTCAAAAGAAACTAGTAGTGGAGCGGCTTGTTTTGTCAGGCGAGCGTTACCATTTATTATATGATCCGAAGTGATATATCAATGGTTAGGAAAGGAAGTGATAGAACATCCCGCAATGAGGGCGTTTTAGAATTGAGTGGGGAAAAATGTCACGGTTCATGATTCTCTCATGCTCACGCACTCTTGTGAGTGGAGTTTGGGGTTATCGGGTTAAAAGTGACTAATGCAAAGGAAATAAATACAACTGGTCCAAGAGAGTGATGTTGGTACAATTGGTATTAGGAGTTCAAGGATAAAATGAATATATCTCTACAAAACTTTAAAGGCAAGATTGGCCTCCTATAATGCTACTTTCCTAGTGTTCTCTCACTCGATGGATTAGAAGTTTGAGATAAATTAGGCATGGTACATTCTAATACCAAAAAACTATTTGTCGTATTGTTCTCTAGAACAACTATTGATAGAAAGCTAGTCTGGTATTATCCATTCACCAAGGCACCGTAAAGATTATTCCACATCCAAGAAATAGCGGGTTTACAAGATAAGTATGCTAGGATACCATTCATTATAATGTAAACGTACTAGACACTTAGTTTCAATTTCAATGATCGCGATTAGACGAAAGTATTTATTTCCACACAATTGTCGTATTGTAATTGAATTTGTCCCCCAAAAATGAGAAGATAATCCCCAAATTCTCTTGTTAGCAATTTACTAAAAGTGTAGGAAAGAGAGACTAAAGAGAATTTTTTATCGAGCATTATCTGTTTGTTTACCCTATTCCTGTCAAAGGTATACCAAATTAACGCGAGACCAAGCCTTTTTTTCATGTCTAGGAATGAAGGGATCATCACTTAATATAAATCTTCAATCAGAACCACAAAATCCCAGAAAATCTCTCGCTCTCTCAAATTAAACCCTGCCAAAAATAAACGAGTTGTCTCCCCACCACGCACCTTGACTTCCATTTAACCAAAATGGCTTTTATCTATTTTAATCTAACCCTTTCGATCCCTATTTAAATCCTCTCCTTCTCGTCTTCCCCTCTCATATCTTCAAGCTCTCGCAGTGTTTCTCTACATCCTTAGAGAAAGCTGCATTCTCTGAATTCAACAAGAAAAGAGAAAAGAGAAAAGAGAAGAAGTTCGTTTCGTTTCGTTCTGGAGTTGTCGTTCTCGACCTAAGGAAAATATACTGCGGAAAATAATGGCTAGTCGATTCGTAGTGCTTGCCCTAGCCGTCGTGGCGGTTGTCGGGTCAGTCTCGGCCCAGGCGCCCGTGGCCACGCCTGCTGCCGCCCCCCCGGGCTCCTCCTCGTCCTCGTCCTCCGCCAGCTCCCCATCTGCCTCGTCCCCCAAGGCATCGGCCCCTGCCGTGTCGACCGCCCCCAAGGCTTCTACCACGCCCCCACCTGTCTCCGAGGCTCCTCAGGCCTCCTCCGCCACCTCTCCTGCTGCCGCCCCATCCGACGATGCCTCCGACGAGACACCGGCATCGTCTCCCGGCACAGATCTATCGTCCCCGCCCGCACCCTCTAGCGAGGCCTCCATCGCACCATCGGATGCTGCCGACTCGCTCTCGCCAGCCGATGCTCCTGCTGCCAGCCGTGGTGCCACCGTCACCGCCACCGTCAAGATCTCGGCCCCGGTTGCTCTCGCTGCCGCCGCGTTCTTTTTCTTTTAAGTTGTAGGAGTTGAGTTAAAAGGGCCCGTTTCGAGAGAAATTCTTTCTGGGACCTTTTCTGTTTTTTCTGTTTTGTTTAGTGAGCTCGTCTCACAGGATATCTTGCTCTAGTTTGACATACATATATTCAAAAAAAAAAACTTGTTTTCCTTGGATCGAGATGTGCCATGATGCGTTCTCATCCAAGTTTCCTTTCTAATTTAAAATACTAGTCCTCACTTCGTCGTTTAATACAGCGAAAACAACCCTACAAAATGATGATAAGCTGCATTCTATTTTTTCAAAAGATTATAATTACGGTACTTTGACCCCTCCGACATTTGTAATTTTCTCGGAATTTCACGGCAATTGATTATTTGGTAAATCACTTGAGAATATCAAAAGCCACTCAAATCAACCATGGACCCATGAGGAGTTGACTTTTAGGACCGACTTTGGCAAGATAAAATTGACTTAGTAAGTGATTTGCAAGATAGATGCGAAACCAATCGGTTATGATATCATGAACATCTCCTCAGTTTAGCATTCGTTAACTTGTATTTACCTTGTGCAATATGTAAACATAACTATGCGATTTAGTTATGCTTGATCCAAAGGCGTGCCTACGCCAAATTAATCCGTACTGCTTTGAGACCAAATCGATTACACGATGTAGAGCGCGACAAGGATCGAAAGAAAAGAGATGCATCCCGGTTTCTGCAAATGATAGACACGGCCTTTTAAGGGATATGTTGAAAAGGGGCTGGTACATCTTAGATATAAATTATAATAATAAAAGTCACCGAAGATGGGCATTTGGTCTAGTGGTATGATTCTCGCTTAGGGTGCGAGAGGTCCCGAGTTCAATTCTCGGAATGCCCCCTTCCTCCAATTTTTTTCTTTTTGACTTTTCTTTTGGGCTAATTAAAATACTGGTGAAATGGAGCGTCGGTGGGGTCCACTGACTGCATGGCAGGTTAATTTAAACATGGTAAAATAAAATGCCCTTCTTTTTTTTTAAATTCTGTCACATTTAAAAAAATATGTATGAATTTAATTATTCGATGAATGATATCCTAATTTATTCATTATCATCAATATTCGATTTAAAGAAACAGAAGCACATTTAAACTGGGCTCCTTGCCTCTTCCTATATGATTGGCTGTTTCCATGGTGCATTCATCACTTCTAAGTTATAACATATTGATGTAAATTGTTCTCTAAATGAATATTTTGAGAGTATTTGTTAATCATAACTGATGAAAACATATATTTATTTCTAATGTGTGATTATAAATAAAGCAAGCAAGATGGTATATTGGAAATGAGAACCTTTCTTTCTTTGTCCTTAACCAGAAAAACCCTTTACTTGGTGGTTTAAATATAAGCATCGATCACATGCGGACTTAATTGAAAATAAGCGTGGATGCCCACCAACCAAAATTTTTCCCTCATCCTAGTTAGATGAAATTATGACCTTGAAAAAAACAAGATTTACTTCCTCTGTTAAATGTCACTACGTTGTGTTTTGTAGGGTTGTCAATTTAGGTTGCTGTGTTTTAGTGTTGTTTGCAATTTCTCCTTTAAAAGACTATGTGGTGACAAGAGTAGTTTAGGATGTTTAAGCAGTCTAAATCAAAAAAGCTATATGTCACTCACAAGATCTATTATTTAGGATTTGGTAACGTCAAATTACCAAGATAATATAACTCGAAAGTTGATTGAAAACTTTTCATTTCTTTTTATATAATACGACACTTTAAAAAATACAAACAATTACATGGAATGGAATGCAATAGGAAATTTGAGGGAGCTAGTATTCCATGAATTTAGTGAACATATTAAACTTAATTTTAACCGTGAGATTTGATAAAATTCACGTGATAGATCCATGTACTCATGTTGACACCCTGCTATTAGTTACCCATCTCCCATTTACTTATTGATGGGATCATGATTAATCCACCGTGGAGGAATCATGATTGCTTTCTTTATTTTAAAAATAGGCATTTAACTAATTAGAGATATGATTTATTTAAAAGTAATTAAAATTTCAAATTATGCTTAATATATAATTAAGAAATTCCCGATTCATATTGAATAATTGATCATTTTTAACTATAATTAATAATTAATCATTATTATACCATTCTAAAATGTTTTTAATTAATGACTCTAAGCTATAGTTATCAAATCATAAAATGTTTGATACTGAATAAATATATATATTTTTATATTATAGCTAAGAATTTACAATACACCACAAATGATAACTTTTAATGGTAGTTAGCATGTGACAATCAATGAATAACCATATTGATATACACGACAGCTAATGATTCTAAATTATGAAAAACCAATTGGTATGCTATCGCACTATAAAAAAAAATCATTTGGTCTTACTCTCTTTTTTTTGTCAAAAGAAATTTCCTTTAATTACAAAAATTATACATGATAGGATCCATAGAAAATCTCAAAAGTCATCATAACAAGACAAACTTGTAAAATTCCAAAACAAACTAAAAATCAAGCTATATCATCTAAGCATGATTGGCAGAAATTATCATATGTTTGTTTTCATGAATAGATATGTGACTATAACCAAGTGAAAAGATTGGCAACCAATCATTGGATCATACATCATTATTAGTGATGAAAATACGCATTTAATTGTAGTTACAGCTTTGCATTTTAGCGTCCCAAACATTATCATTATATAGAGACAATGCAAATATAAATATCTTGAATAAGCTCAAATTTGTCACATATGAGAGCAAGTCTTTTAACAAGTGCAAATTACCAAAGTTTTTAACAAAAATACATTAAATAAGCACACCAAAACTACTGTAAACATCATTGAATCTGGAGATGGATTACTTATTCGTCAAAACTCCTAAATTTGTAATTAGATCGGAGAAAAAAGTTACAAGATATAAAATCGGGAGAATAAAATTCCCAAATTTAAAACTAGATCGGAAGTAAGGAAATAAAATAATATGAGATGAAAGAAAAATAGGGAGAGGGAGGTAGAGTATGTCAAATCAAATCCCTCCCCTTTAGAGGTTAAAAAGACGAAAAAATGTTGAAACTCAAAGAGGGAGAAAGAGAGGAAGGTGGGGGGAGGAAGATGAAATGCTCCGGCGGGTAGAGTTATTCGATCATACTTAAAACAATATTAATTTAATTATACTAAATTAATTTATCATACTTATTTTAGTATAATTAAATTAATTTTTACATAGGTGCTGTGCAAATTAACTTTTCTTAGAACATTCTCATTCAATTCAAAATGGTTTTTTCCAAACTATCATTCTCTTCCATTCCCGAAATTCACCAAACAAATTTATTGGAGCCATCGTCCCGTTTCCAGTTTAGTCCAATTTTGTCGTCCCAAACAAAAAAAGTCTTCGAATTCCAAATTTTGGACCATTTCAAAATTTAGGATAAAATTTCAGGTGATTCGGATTCACGTGAGCTCAATAAATCTCCTTCGTATGGATGATTACGATACGAGACGTGTGTGTATGATTTCAAAGGTTAAAGATGTAATTAGGCTCGCGGCGCATCCGGTGCGACCCAAGAATCTTTGCAATATCCAACCCGAACCCAAACGAAATCTAGATAACACAGCACAATCCACTTCCTCCTCCAGTAGCGCAGCGCCACGTGTCGACAAAGAGACCCTTCACCATCACCATCCCATCTCATCTCTCTGCCTCTCTCTTCCCCCCCACTCCGCCCCTGGTATGAGTCAGCATCTCTCTCTCCAGAGTGGGTCCCGCACTGCGAAAAGCCCATGCACTTTTTCTCGCTTTTTCCGCCAAATCTAGAGAGAGAAAGAGAGACAACCAGTGACTGACGAGACTGAGCAACCTAGAGAGAGAGAGAGAGAGAGGATCAACCGAGGGGATCCTCCTGCAAACATGAAGACCAGGTCCCAGGTCCAAGTCCTCGTCCTCGTCCCCGTCATCCATGCCCGGCAAACCGAAGAAGCGAACCCTGTCTTCTCTCACCGCCCCGTCTCGCAGATCAAGGACCAAGACTCGCAAGCCCAAGTTCTTGAGCCTCGGTCTTCAAATCTCTCCCCAAACCTCCCGCACCACCGCCGCCCGGATGAACCGCACTTACCACCGCAAGAACATCCGCCATCGCCTCCAGAAGCACCAGCTGAACCTGTTTCCCCTCCATCCGGGACCCCACTCGGCCAACGGCGACGCGGGCGGGGATCAAGACCACCTCCAGGACGAGAACGACGTCGCCCTGTTGTTCGACTCCGCCTCCGCCGCCGCCGCCGCCACCCTCACCGGCCTCCTCGACCCCGCGGCCCCCGCCTCGGCCGCCGCCGCCGCCGCCTCCTCCGGGATAAAGGAGGAGGAGGAGTCGGCGGTGTCGTCGTTGATACGGTGCGCCATGAAGAGCAGCAGCAGGGAGAGGGGAGCCAGCGAGGAGAAGTGGGTGTGCTACAGCGAGGTCATCGTCGAGGCGGAGAAGAAGGCGGATATGGAGGAGGTGACCAGCTACGCCGCCGACGCGTGGCGGGGAGGGCGGAGGGCGCACCAGGGGACGATGCTGTCGCTGAAGCTCGATTATCAGGAGATCTTAGACGCCTGGTCCGACAAGGGCTCGCTCTTCGTGTGCGGCGGCGGGGACGCGAATCACGAGACGCCTCAGACCGTGCCCGATTTGATGCGCGTTGATAATGTAAGACCCTCTTCATCCATCACTCCATTTAGTCGATCATCATTCATCATCGCTAATTACACTTGGCCGTTTCGAGTCAAGCGCGATTCCGACATTTGCGCCGACACACCCTCGCTCTCGCAGGGATGCATTTGATCGATACGACGTTCGTATATTTATGGAAATTAGTCTACTCGAAAATCGGGACTGACACGAATCTACTAGTCAATTTTGGCCCCATTGGTAACCTGAAAAGCACGCATTTGTGCACTTATAATTGATTTCTTTCCATCGTTGAAAGGATTAGGGTTGTATACGTTCACCCTTTATCTCTCGCTACGTGATCTATTTCATGAACTGCGGTGATTGCCACAGGAAATTTATCAATATCTCTTTTCTAAAGGATCTTTTTTGAGATCGTCACGTGTTAAATGCAAAGTAGGGAGCTTTGGGGGTTAGATTATGGAGGAAGGGTTTATGATCCTCTTTTTTCAGTTCGATGGTTGGCTTCACAGGAATCTAAAAGCTCCATAGCCTTTTTCTTCAATGCTTTCATTTAATGGGGACCCGTTTGCTCTGGAGCCAGCGTTGACGTGGGCCCGTGTCCGCACGGCATCGATCGGTGATATTATTGAAAAGGTTGAGGATTAGCGCAACATCACGATCTGTGAGCAAGTGATGTAGAGATTTTTTCTATATAGGTTGGGGCCTTTTGGTCATTGATGCGAAACGCCTCCATCGTCCCTCGACCTTTAAGAAAACTTGGTTCGTCTGTAGCAGTGCAGGTTCGACTGTGCTTAGGATAGCCTGACTCTGCCCCCATTAGCACTACAGGGCACTAGTGATGAACTTACTCAAAATAGGCAATAGTTATGACTCAAACCGAATATTCTGTCATGGGTGTGGGATTCCTATAATAATGACCAAAGAGCTGCCAATACTAGTCTTCCCTGTCCGTTCTTCTTACTTATTAGACAAAAAAATTCAGTATAGGTGCACATATTGAGATTGTCACACTTGAGTAGTCTATCGCATTAGCAGAGTCTTACAGAATATGTCCGCCACTTGAACAATCCATATGAAATGTCCGTGTATTTCTATAATTGTGATTGAAGGAAATTCCTTCCAACCATATTCCAACTATACTTTCGATTGGTGAGATACAAGAATGTACATCACCTCTATATAAACTTTGGTTAAATCTACATATGCTGGTACCTGTGACCCGTCAATAAGACGTATGGCTGGAAGAAGCTTTCCTTTGGCCAGGCACGCAGGAAAATATTGCCCTTTCATGGAAAAGATGCGACCTTTCACACAGTCAGTACATTGTGATTAACTCTGTCCATTGCAACTCCATTGATAGCAGAAGTCTAGCTATCATGTCTCTACCAAGTACATTTACCCACATGAGAGGTTCATGTTGTAGACTCTTTAAGAACATGTGTTGATCTTAGGGTTCGAAAAAGATCTACGCCAATCCCAATACCCACAGATGCACTTCCATCGACCCATGTTTCCTTCCCGTTGCATTGCTTGTTTCTGCGCTAGAAGTATGTACATGGTATTCGAAAGGCGAGAATAGCTCATTGGGTCTTATTTGTTGGTCGTGCAAATCGAGCAGGGTGCGATGGATGGATGGGAGAATGTGTGGAGAGTCCCGGAGAAAGCAGCAGAAAGCGAAGCCACCATCAACAGGGACGCAATCATGGAGGACGGTGGCGAGTTCAGCAACAAGATTAGGCAGAGAGAGGCGAGCGTGATGCGGTACAAGGAGAAGAGGCACAGCAGGCTCTTCTCCAAGCGCATCCGGTACGAAGTCAGGAAGCTCAATGCCCAGAAACGACCCCGTATCAAGGTTCGCATGGTTCCTCTCCTCTTTCTTTTCTTGCCTTCTTCTTGAGCATGCTTTTCCTGTTGCAGATGGAACGTGACGTTTTTTCTTCTTGCGTTGTAGGGCCGATTTGTGAGAAGAGATTGCGAAGATTAATCAAGCTAGCGCATATGATTATGTATAGCAAATAGACGACAGGCAAAAAAAGGGCAGAATAATGTTATGTGCGTGGTGTGTTTCTTGCTCTGTTTTTTTATCAAAAGTTTCCCTCTCTTTTACAGAGCTCGAAGGTGAAGAGATTGCGAGCTAAACCCTAAACTTGCATACATGTACGTAATGTACAAGCTACTAATGTCACTGGCTCCAGCTTCAGTCCACTGAAAACCACTATTTAATTGATTCTCATCCCGACATGTGAACCTCGTATTGATAATCTGACGACGGTTTGATTTCTTGGGAATCTTTTCGACTGGAAATAAGTGACCTTGCTTATGATCAAACTGGCGAGATCACATTAATTAACTTACCGTGTCTAAGCTTGCTGAGCATATACACTATGAACTAGAACGTTGATATTATGTCATTGATATTGCGGACAAACATTGAAGTAAAGTAACGTTAAGGCGGCATCAAATTTGCTGGGCTTCAATCATTCTCTCTGGAACTTCAGTAGAGCTGGGGTCAGAGACTTTAGCTCAGGAGCGACCCACATGCCATGATGATTGACGATGACACGCAGCTACTAATTTGGAAAACTGGAATCAGTCCAGTTGCAACAATTCAATCCGCATCATTCCAGGGCATTTAATGCGATAGAAATTATGTGCCATGGACATTGATGTAACCGCATCTGACAACTTAGGCCACGTTTGATCATTTGGTTTCTAATCATGACAAGACTTGATAGAATAAGATGTAAAATCCAGAAATTTTGTTACGTTCTATCTCCTATTTGGCGAATTGCAACAATAAAATTATATATTTTTAAATTTTATCTTATCCATTATTTGGTATATATGATATATAAATGTAAATGAATCTAAAAATTGCACAAATGAAGATGGTAAGAATCTCTTATAATAGTCTTGCCTACTTCATTTTTATTGGCTTATTTTTTCATTATTTTTCTCTCTTTTTTAAAATTTTTAATTTTTAATTTTTTTACCCTTCCATCATAATCTAATTAAATCTTACTATGAAATAAATATAAATAATATAATTTTTATATATTGAATTTATATTATAGATAGAAACAAATTCAAATATATAAATAAAAATAGGAATAAATAAAAACGAGATTGTTTTTTTTTTTTTTTTTGAATTCTTATATTATAATTCAAATAATATTTCTAAGCACATATTATTTTAATTTTATTAATTTAAGAAGTTTGATATTAGAGAAAATAACTTTTATATAATGGATATTAACAATCATATCCACATTTCTCCCACCTTCCCACTGGGATAATTTTATCAAGGTTATATCTATCTTATATATGACTTTATCCTATATTAAGCAAACTCCAAATACATAATAAGATGAATTTTATCCTATTCCAAATTTTATCATAATTACCAAACGTAGCCTAGATTGGGAAATTTTGGAATAACTCTTAAATTTTGAATTGAGCTTGAAATATATATCCAATATAAATGGGGAAAACAAAATCACGATGATCAGCCTCCGAAAAAGTGCCTTATTTTATTGCATAAATAAATAGTAAATATGAAGCATGGAGACGCTTCTCCCCGTTTTGATCCAACCAATTTTAAGATATGTTTCGCGTATACTTCCATAAAATAACTAAAGGCACATTTGGTCTTTATTATATTTTATCTAGCTACATGCTTTGACAATGACAGAAATCTTTAAGTGAATTGAAGGAACAATTATCAAAAAGTATTAAACTTTTCAATTGGACCAATTTAATTATAAATATTTTCACATTTTGTCGATTGAGTCTATCCGGTTAATTTTGACTAGAAATCGCTAACGTAAATGTCAACTATTCTATGTCATATAGCCAATGCTAACATGGACATTTTTTATGTATTTTTTTGTTTTTTATTATTTTTATATCTTTCTTTTTCCCTTTAATTTTGGCTAGCAAGGGCCACTAAATGAAAAAAAGAAAGAAAGAAATAATAAGTTCAAACTTTTTTTTTTTTTTTCAGAAACTCGTAAAAATTATCCATGTTAGTCAACTAATGTCTACATTAACGGTTTTCGGCCAAGATTGACCAAGTAGACTCAATTGACAAAATATAAAAATATTTATGATTAAATTGACATAAATGTAATAGATCTATGACTTTTTTGGTACTTTCCCCACAAAGTGAATGTGCATATTTATTATAGTCATTCATATATTTGAATTGGGGTTAGCGCCATGTGTAAGTTTAATGCCCTTCATGTGATCAAGTAGTGTAAATATAAAAAAATTGTCAAAAAAGTCCTAAACTTATTGCATCATTGCCGATTTAGTTCTAGACTTTTTTTGGTGCTGATTTATTCATAAACCTTTTGACCTCATGCTAATTCAATCATTCTCACAAATTTTGGTCTCATATTGCTGATGTAAACGCCGGTAGGCCTATATGGCACTGTCAACACCACCGTGGACACTTTTTAATAATTTTTTAATTCTTTAAACATTTTTTCCCTTTTTTTTCTTCTTCCTTCCTTTTGCAAGTGATCAGCCACTAGCCATGGCCGAGTTGGCCTAGCTAGGGCGAGGCTTGCTATCGCCTGCCACATGCGAGGCCTGGTTGGAAGAGGGTTGGCCTTGCCTCAAGCAAGGGTCAGCCTTGCCTAGGCTGGATCTGTCAAGGGGAGCCCTTGCCTAGGCGAGGCCCAGCAAGGGTCTGCCTCGCCTACGCTAGGGTGACTTTGCCAGGTGTCACATTCGCATGGGCAATGCTCAGCGAGGTTGCCTTAGCTTGGGTGAGGGCTGGCCTCACTAGATTTGGCGAGGAGCCCTAGCAAAGGCTTCCCCTTGCCCAGGCGAGGCCAGCCTAGCCATGCCCAATGGCCTGTCACTAGAAAAAGAAAGGAAGAAGAACGAAAAAAAGAAAGAAAGAAAAAATAAAAAGAATAAAAAATTATAAAAATATAAATAAAAATTATCAACATCAGTGTCAGCGGTGTCTGGTAGGCTAGGCGATGTCTACACTAGTAATATTTGGCCAAAAATTAGATAGAATGACTAAATTGGAACTAGGTTAAAAATTTTATGATTAAATTGATATCATAAAAAAGGTTTAAAATTAAATTAGCACAAATGCAATAGATTTATGACTTTTTTAACACTTTTTCCCACCATTAAGTACTCCCATCAACATGCACATGCGCCATTTTTACTATGGACTCTTTACACTTGATGTAAAGAGTAAACCAAAGGGAGCCTTTTACTAAATGTTATCACCAAAGCTACTGAAGCAATTAACTACATTTCCACATAGTAGCTTAGCAGTTTAATCTACTATAAATTATCGCCCTCAAATTCAATTAAATGCCATTAATTGTTGTTGTGATTATCTAAATTATCAACTTCATATTCATAAATTTTCAGTTACATAGCGCAAGACAGTTCTTTAAGTCGGATTTCAAGGTGATAAAGGTTTATTACATTAAAATCGTTAATCATTCATATTTTGAATGTTATGGTCTAATATAACTCGTTTGTCAGTTCATACACTCGAAATTCGACTACATCTTGGCATAATGCTTCGGATTGTGGGTTGATATTCGGTTATGCGCTCCAAGCATTTGCCTGAAAATCTTTTGGTTTATTCTTTGACTACAGTACAAGCATGATTTTAACCATAATAAAGGAATAAAGCACATAAAGTTCTTCACAAATGAGCAAAAACTTTATTATGAGAATCAATTAATAAAATTAGACCCAAATTTATGTGAACAAAGCAGGAAAATGAAGGAAAATGATAATGATTTTTCAGCTCTTAGCATAAAATTTGCGAGTAATTATTAAGTAAATTTTGACAATCAAGTTTGCATTCAATTATGGACCAAGCCTACGTAAATTATCCCTTGATTTAGGTCGGAATCATACTTAATTTGACAAAATAAGAAGAAACAACAATTTAGGAAAAGTTGATAATAATCATTAGATTCCATTAATCCTAGCTTTAAAATTAAGGGTGCAGTGATTGTGTGGAATGTTTTAAATTTCAACCGAAATAGGCTTTGTAAGTAATTTAGTTGATTTTCATCTTGGCTATGTTTTGTCTCTGGCATAACTATTTGTTTCTTAAAGTTAATTATTTACTTAGGTGGTCAAAATAATTATTTACAAGACTATAAGTTTCTTTATTAATTTTTAATAATTTGATGTGATTGAACCAGCTCTCGCTTTCGTGGGATTGGGGTGAATAGGAATTTGCTAGTTGTTTGTAGTGCCATGTGGCAACTTGAGATGTGCATATCATAAACTTCCAAAATACTAAGACAAGCTTCCTCGCTATTAGTGTCTTAATAATGTATGGCACTCACTATATCATAACTTTTCGATGGCTTATTTAAGTGCTAAATTTTTTGAAAATGATTTTTTCAGTGGCCACGAGCTCAAGTTTTGACGAACGTGAGCTGGCAATTGCAACCTCTACCTCTGGCCATGGTTGACACTGAGTGGAAGCCCATGCCTAGGTGGCCCTAGCTCTAAGGTCTCTGAGGCCAAGAACCTTGGATTCGAGGTCACAAATCTTAGATCCAAGGTCTAGAGCGACGGACCACGTCATTTCGATGGATCTAGATAGAGAGAAGGCGAGACAGATGGGGACAATGGCTAGGCAGCACTCCTACATCGAACGATGGTGGAGCTCACGGGCTGGCCTTCGAATGTGGAGCTTGACGATATATGATAAGATTGCCATGGATGGGTTTTGTCGCTTGATGCGCTCTCACTCTTTTTGTCCTCCATGGACAAATCTCTCCTGATTTCAACAAAAACTACCTTTTCCTCATCCATCATCTCTTTGCTTTCTTTTCGTTTGTTTATAGTCCTTATCCTATCTAAATATATCCACCCCTAGGTGGGATTCTTTTATCTAAATATCCATGCTATATATAGAGAAATTCGGAATTCAAGTCACTCAAATGCTAGATAGGAATATTTTATATCCTGTTTGGAGTTACGGCCAGTCTACCAAATGTAACCTAAAAATTTTGATACATTGAAAACTTTTTGACATTAGATAGTCTTCTCTCTACACATGCTTTAGGTTGTGCAGCTTTCTTAACTAAGTTCTCTCAAATTTTCAAGAACCAAATCTTTTCCCTGGTCAACAAGCTCTTCATTGCGGGATATATCTTCAAAGGAACTACTAGAGATCTCAAGGCTTTGTAGATTTTGAAATCTTTCAAGAAAGAATCTGGGAGGAAAGGGAGCATTTTCATCATGAAATCATGCCAACGAAGATGTCATCAGGAATTTTGCCATCCTATGTCATCTGAATAATTGTATGACTAATAAGAGGCTCTCTAAGTTGGGAAAGTCCTATTAAATTGCCAATACAATGGGAGAAGTAAATACAACAAAACTTCCAGTGATAGATCATGCACCGTAAAAGGTAAACCCAAGTCAGACGATCTCCATGGAAGGCGGCCATCTTCTTATAGTCTAATAAATCTCGAGAGTCCTGCATACAATTCCAAGTTTTGAAGTCATGCGACAAAATACAACTGTAACCGAATGCTCCATTATAACCATCCATATCCAAAACTGAATTTTTATTTTTTTTTAAAGTAGAGATTGATAGTGAATCTAAATTCAAGAACCACCCAGCTCACAAAATTCAACTTTTTGTAGAAACATCTTATGTTGTCAACAAAAGTCTGTCATTCTTTGGAATTTATATAACGGGATGCACTCATAATGTCACTAAAATAAAGGATCCAGAAACTTAAAAGTGTACTTAAGAAATTAGAAATATTTTATGTTGTCTACAAACATATTTGTAAGGGGTTTCGGATTGTCCATCGTATCATAATGTGATGTGGACTATGCGGTGAAGATGAATACAATGGGTGAATTAAGGAACAAAGTAGAATAAAGTAAATTAAGGTTCTAATTTAAGTTCCTAAAAAGGGAAAATCGTTTGAATTTATTTTTTATAGAGTTTGTAGAAAATCAAAAAGAGACAAGAAGTTCAAGGTGAGACATGTGTCAACAATGGAGAGGACCACATGTGAAGTCCTCATTGACTTCGCGAGTGTCACCGCAATGGACTGTCTTTTGGGCATCCAGAGAGAGAGCACCATTAACATATTACAAATATCTTATGTTTGTCGAAAAACTATTAGGCAAGAGATATCATGCTTTCTATAATATCAAAATGGTGATGCGACTATGCGGTGGATATGAGACTAGCGAGAACGTCAAAGAACAAAGTAGAAATTGAGAAAGAGCGGTTATAAGAGTGTGCTTCTTGGTCTTAAAGGTCCTGATAATCGTCTTTTTGAGTTCACTTGTACAGTTTGCCATTGTGAATAACTTGCAAATTCTTCAAGTCCACCGGCTCAGCTTGCGTGCACTAAATTAACTAAAAAAAAAAATTGATAATTGATTTTTATTCATAAAAAATTAGACGATGGTGCGTACGGGTATATTCTTTTGTATTCTACTTTGGGGCCAACCTCTCCTAAATTGTGTTGAATGAATGAAGATATTTGAGAATTAGGTTTACAATGTGAAGTTTGAGTTGGCGCTGACACGCTTTTTCTTCTTCTTCTTTTTTGACACTTAATTACAATATCTTACAGTCAGAAAAAAGATATTCTGAAGTGCATTTGCAGAATTATTCTGTCTATTTTTCTCCCCTTTTACGGTCTTTGAGGTGTTCTTTTTGATTTCCTAGGAAGATTTTCCATGTTCAATAGAATTAGGCACGTTTCCTTCTACGCAAGAAAATATGAAGTGGCAACAAGTACATGGTTTTGCCATTGTTAGATGCTATTCTATGGATAGTGCTTTTACGGTTATGTTGTAGAAAGTAAATGTTTTTATATGATTATTGTGATGAATTTTTATTAAGAACCTTGCTAATCAATTTTAAAGAACGGCACCTGATATATTTGTATGAGCTGACTAAAAAGTAACACTTCTCAAACGACATGGAAATGTATGAATAATAGTTATATTTAATGAGGATTAGAAAATTTTAAATCCTTGTACTGAATACCAAAAGGTTAATCCCTACAAGGTACGAGAACATAACTAGTTATTAGAAATTATGATCCTTAAAAGAGATAGTGGATTACTTGTTCAGTCGGTGATATGCTAACTTAGCATTGAGGCTGATTCACCAATAATGGTTGCAGGATTACGTAGATTGGGGAGATAGAAGATCAAGGTCTCGGAATAAGAGTGTGAGCGGAAGCTAAGAGGGTTATTGAGGGATACAGTTTTGGTTCAGAAGTAAGTGAAAGCTTTTTAGTTTGTAGTTTTTCTACTTGATATGTATCTTTATCTAGAAAAACTAACTATAGTTTACTTTACCGAATCTTACAATTTCATTTACTTCGATGTTACATTCATGATAATCGTAATTCGATTTGACAAGATGATTAACATGGAAAAAGACTGACCTGTGAAATGAAAACTGAAGGGGGTGTTGTGGTCAATCTCCATCAAAGATTGTCAAGTCAAACTTCTCATCTTGAGTTAGTGGGCATTGATAAGGTATTATATATGTCCGTACAAAGACGGGAGATAAAAGATGGAGGTCTCGGAAGAAGCATTCCAGTCCTCGTCAACCAGGGGCAATTGGCAATGGTAAGCTCTTCTAATATGGGCCATTCCAGTGTATGATTTTTTCCCGAGAGAAAACTAATTAAAAGAGGCAAGCATTCTAACTTTACCAGAAGAAGATTTGGGAATCTAATTGTCTCCATAGCGCTTCCTTGCCCTTCTTTTTGTGTAAAACATCTCAACCTTGTCAACTGATCAAGCTCTGTATTCTTCCATTGATTGAAAGCCACTTCATGCCCCTCCTTACCTACCTCATCACTTATGACTTTCGTCAACATTTCACAATTGCTTATCCTCAATTCTACCAGTTTCAAAAGATTGTCAGCTATTGTTGGTGGGAACACATATGATAATCGATTGCAATGTGACACTTCTAGAGTCTTCAGATTTTGAAAATATACTTGATTGTCACATATCATCTTGATATTATCCATGTGAGTGAGATGTAATGTCTCCAGACTAGGAAATGCAACCTGCAAAATTTGCTCAAGAATTTGGTGATTTTGTACTGTTAAATAACGACATGACCCTCCAAGATGCAGGGTTTGTAGGATGGAGCCTGTCGCTTCCTCTACTTAAAAAAGAAGATGGGGCCATAATAATCCCGGAGTCTTCAAGCAAGTAAAAAAGGACACATTGGCTTGGTTCATCTTCAAAAACTTATTAAATTGTTTTATTTTAAAAGAACAACGTAAACATTTCAATGAGTCAAATGACCTTTCGTTTCAAGAATTTAAGGCATTCACTTTTAGATAAAAGCACGCTTCAAGGTAAAAAGAAAAGTCCATTTTTTACCCTAAATAATCACTTAGAACTAGAGATGATAATATTAATTATAACATGATTCCATTCATTTCTCCATATGGCTGTTCAAGATTAGTAAGTTATAAAATCGGGGTGCATGCTAATTTTCAGCAGTGGTAACTAAACCGTGGTGCAAGCACAGCCCTCTACTGAGCAACAAAGTCGTGCGTTCCTTTGCTAACAAATTATTAAGTTGCACCAGAGGAGAAACGAGAATAAAATCAAAAGGAGTGAAAGAATCTCCATACTAATGTAGTTTATAATTTCCACGAGTATTTGATAGAATTACTAAAGGTTTCTAAAATCGTTTCGTGCTCTAGTCTTTCCTTGAGAAAATAGCTTTGTATTGCAAATTTTTTCCTTGAAAAAAAAAAATCTGGTTAGTAGACATATTGCGGTAAGAAATGGGTTAGCAAGTGGAGCATTCCTTATTTCTCTCTACATAATAAAGCAAACTCAACAATATTTTCAACCTCAAATTTTGGCTCAAAAAGTTCAAATTATTTGCGTGGACAGTGCCTAACGAGAACTAGCCATACATGTATTTGACAATGGGCAAAATGGTGATTTGGATATGCTCCTATAGCAATCATACAATCACATTGGTCTCTCACAGATTCTAAAGTAACATTAAATCTTTCCCTCTTTTCAATCTAGTTCATTTCCTAAAATAATCAAATCGCACTTTATATTTCATATTAACTGTCAAAGAAAATGTCTCATCTTTCCGTTTTTTGGCACAACAATAGTCTGCTTTATAGAGTTCAAATTAGAAGACACACCTGCGCCTTGATAATATCACCTCACATGCCACATGGTTTCAATCTTTTTGGTACTTAGGAGAGAGCTAAACCATTGGAATTAACCTATACCTTTTTTTAAGGGGGATCAACAAGTAGGCATTTGATACATTAGACAATGACAGAACGTTCAGTCAATACTTGAAGAACACGTAATGTTTCAACGTTGTAATATTTATATGGATCCAAGGAAAGCAGTATAGTTTACGCCTTTGTATAAAGAGCTATTTCTATGAGATGTAATCATCACTTCAAATATTCACCATCGAAGCAAAACATTAATCTTGGTTCATACCTTTTCTATCGAGAAGAGAGATTTATGAAGTGACGTCTCATTCCCAAGTTTTTTTTTTTGGTCAGTCTCATTCTCAAGTTGAGAAGCAAGTATCTCCACTTTGTTGCAATCATTCACCTCCAAGGTCTTCAATGCCGGCCAATGTGGAGAACGTGTTTTGATGGAGATGCACTTCAACTCTGGTAGATGCTTAAGCCTAAGGGAGCTTAACTTTGGGAACACGAATTCAAGAACTTGTCTATCCACCTTGATGAGCTCCACAATGCCACATTCATGGATCTCCAGCTCCTCAAGTTGCATTAGATCTCTGGCTGCTGAGGCTGGAAACAAAAAGGCAAGGCTCTTGCATTTGGAGACGCTGACAGAACGTAGATATTGGAATTTAACTTGAGATTGGAGCGCCTCATGCAATATACACTTCAGCTCATTGCATTCTCGCACAAAAAGCGATTTTAGACTTTGAATAGAATCTGCAGCAACTCGAATGTCCGGTATCATCTTGATGCTATCCATGCCAGTGAAATGTAATGCCTCCAAGCTCGGAAACACAACCCACTGCTTTCGCTTGGGAAAGGAGTTTGGCCTGTCACCTCCATTGGTTAGGACTGTTTTTCCTTTGAAGCGATCTCTGAAAGGAAAGAAGTTGGCACCATAACAACTTCACGTCTTCAGGTAAGTAAAAAGGGCATAATCTTTGGCTAATGTTCAAAACTCATCAATGTATCTCCAAGCGACCCCGCCAGGCTATCGATCCACCATCACTGGCCCATTTTCGATGATGGTGGGGGTGGCGGCAGCGAGGCCCTTGTTTGACTCCTTCACCCCTCCCCTTTTTTATAATAACTTATTTTTCAAGTTAATTTAAATAAAATTTAGGTTAAAAAATCAGATTTGGACAAAAACAACAATGTTTTGGCTTATGTTTTATGTTTAGTCATGTCGGCACCATGTAGGAAAGAGAAAATTATAAAAAAGTCACGATAACATTTTCCATTAGCCAAGTTGAATAGAGTTGACATAAAGATTTGATTGCAAAAATCTGATAAGTTTTAGGACTTTTATTGCACTTATTCTTTTTTACAATGGGCAAAATGGTCATTTGCATATACTCATATAATAATCATATAATCACGTTAGTTTCTTATAGCTAGTATAAGTAGCATTTCCTAAAATAATCAATCACACTAAACACTTTGTATCCTATATATATGTGAGTATGGGGGGACGTGTGCTTGCACGCCTTTTTGCAAGCCCAAAAAAATGAAATAGCTAGTATTTATGAATCACTTAGAGACGTTTACTTAAGTTCCAATATGGATGAAAATCTTCAAGGAAATTGCAATATGTTTTCTGGGCACAAAGATGAAATAGCTAGCGCACTTAACGATTGTAACATTTTGGTATCAGTCTAACGAGAAAACTAATTAAAATATAGTTTTTCTCCATAGTAAGTATCTTTATCAAGAAAAACTAATTTTTATTTACTTTATCGAATCTTATGATCTTTACTTTGATGTTTGATTCACGATTCATGAGTTTGAGATATGTGTACTTCAATTTGACAAGATTAATCTTAAAAAAGACTAACCTGTGCATAGTGACGTAGATCGGTGTAGGATTGCCCAAAGAAACTTCTCATTTTGGCACAGTGGGCAATAGTCAACCATTTTAAATTGGGACATTCCAGCATATGATTCCTCCCTGAAAATAAACTAGTCATATTGGGCAAGGTTCTAGCTCCATCAACCAAAGATTCGGGAATGTAATATTCTCCATTGAACTTTCATGCCCTTCATCTTCTGAATCACTCTTTCCATTTGACCACACTCCTTTATTTCCATATATTCAAGAGTGGCAAGGCACTGAATCATCGACGGAGAAAAAGCATGTCTCAAGTTGTTGCATTTATAAAGGGTTAGATGACTTAGAGAATTGAAGGGCAGCCTTCCTTGAAGATTTTGTTCCCTAGTCGTGTCAACTTTGGTAGATTGACCAAGCTCAGATGCCATAGTGAGGCAGTACCTGAGTGCTTTCTACACCTTTTAGTCCTTCAAGATCAAATATTTCTTCTAGTGACTCACAATCACACACTTGCAAGCTTCTCACATTGTGTAAAGCTAGCATCAATGTCGATGGAATAACGTTAACAAATGGACATTTATCCACAACCAGTGTTTCCAATTTTGAAAATGATTCGGGAATAAGCTTGTTGTGCCATTTTTTAATTAGATCAAGAAACTCGGACAACCTCGGAGACTTTACTCTAGCAATCGTAGCCTGTCAAAAAATGCATCATTAAACATAAACTTCTAGTTAGTAAAAAACAATTTCTCTTTTAGTGGTTAAAAAAAACCATTCAATTACACAAAATTTGGTAATTGATTCATACCATTTCTTCATACATATTTTGGATGGTGATGTTGAGGTTTCCTTCCAAAACCATGCTGCTATTGATACCTGTACTTTTTCCAGCTTTGGCACCTCTATTGGTCCCTTAGAGAAGAACTTCATGTTGAGACATCCAGTCACAATGACATCTTCCAAGAAAGGGAACATCAAAGTGTATTCACCTGAGCTGAAACATCTCAACCATGCCAACCCATCAAACTCCATAGACTTCATTTGGTTGAAAGCCACAGCATGCCCCTCCTTACCTCCTTCATTGCTAATGACTTCTGTCAACATTTTACAATTACTTATCCTCAATTTTGTGAGTTCCACCAAATTTCTAGTTATTGTTGATGTGAACATATATATTAAATGATGACAATATGACACATCTAGAGTCTTTAGGTGTTGGAAATATATTTGATTGTCCCATATTATCTTGATGTTATGCATGCCAATAATAATTAATGTCTCCAAGTTAGGAAACACAACCTGCAAAATTTGCTCATGGAATTATCAAAAGTATGGGATAAAATCACACCTCAAAGGCTAAAAAAGAAAAAGAAAGTTGATACACAAAATAATCACTAAGAATTGAAGATGATATCAATTATAGCATGATTACATCGATTTTTCCATTAGGTCACCATAGATAAACAAGTTGTAAAATCGTGGTGCATGCTAATAAAAGAAAAGTTAGAGACATTGACCCAGAATCAAAATGCACCTGAGGATTGGTTGAGGAAGAGTATCAGTAGAAATAAAATGATGGATAGACTGAGATTAAAAAGGCAACTAATCATCCATCAAATAGTGCAGTATAGTAGATTCATAAAACACATGGAAGAGGCAGTGGTCCTAACAATCTTAGTCCATCGATTGTGGTCGGCTCCTCCTCAAACTTTTATTTTTCAAGGTTTTCCTTTTCCAGTATCTAACTTTTTTTCATTCTTATATGTTTTGACATAAAATAAACTCCGCATATTTTTGCTCTCTTTTTTTTTTAACTTTTCTCAATGTGCTAATTACATGGTAATACTTTTGGCATATTGAGTACAATCAATTACTGTTGGTTTTGTTGTTTCTCTACGATATTGATAACTATGCTACTTCAATGAAGAAATGGCGGTTGATTTGTCCACATTAGCAATTTTCCTTTTTGATTTTACTAAAAGTAGTTTCATGTTTCATTTTGGACAAGTTTAACTTCAAAATTAATGCATTAATATAATACTGTCTTTGTGAGCCCATCAGGTTTCTAAAGCATGCCTAAAATACGTCAAAGACATTGTTACTTCTATTTAGAGTCAATATTAGTTATTGTTTTCAATATTACATCACTCTAAGAAATTAAAAATTAGGCTAAAAGAAAGCAGTTAAGAAATGAATTGCTTTAACAAAACTTCCACACATCATGCCATACTTGAAAGAACTAAATATACTTTATTGATTGAATTTTCCTTTAAAGATTCATTAAATTTTTTTCTGGTGCTGGAGGATACAATACTTAGATACTAATGGTAGATCATACATATACATGAGTCAAATTATCAAAGACAGTCCTAAATATCTCATTAAAGAAGATTAAAAATGTCTAAGAAAGTCGATGTATAAATCCTATGTGCACACAACAATTTTGGTGAACGGCTCAAATTGCTCTTTCACTTCCCATTGAAACGCCCTTTTGCTATTCATTCAAGAAGTGAGATGACTGATTGAGATGGTTGATCTGCCAAATGTATTTTATTTCTTTAACAAGAGTTTCATAAATTGGTCAAGTGAGCGTCTCAAAGGCCCTTCATCTCCGGCCTTTTTAAATTTTTTTTTTGGTGCTCCTTTTCCTTTCAATTTTCATTGAATTGCTTACCTTTACTACAAATTATCGCCCTCAATTCCAATTAAATGCCATTAATTGTTGTTGTGATAATCCAAACTATCAACTCCATATTCATAAGTTTTCAATCAAATAGTGGCCAAGACATTCTCTAAGTCGGATTTCTAGTTGATAAAATTTTATTGTACAAAATCATTAATGATTCATTTTATGAATTTTACGTTCTACTATATCCCGATTGCCATATCATCAGGTAAATGTATTTATCAATAATTAAAAAAAAAATTTGGAAACGCTTTTCGACTGCATCTTGGCATAATGCTTCAAACGGTGGGTCAAGATTTTGCTGTGGGCTCCCAGCATTTGCTTGAACATCGTTTCAATTTAATCTTTCACCAAAATAAAAGCATGATTTGACCATAATAAAGGAATCGAGCACATTAAGTTGTTTAGAAATGAGTGAAAAACTTGAATATGGGATTCAATTAACACAATGAAATCCAAATTTTATGAAAACAAAGCAGGAAAACAACAATGATTTTTCACCGCTTAACAAAAATTTTGTGAGTTATTCAAATTGTGATAACAAAGTTTGCACTTAATTATGGACCAATTTAACGGACTTTATCCATCATAGTCATAGATAATTTCATGAAAAATAGAATGGAATGATTCTTGGCAGTGATGGAATTTGTCATCAACAGTAACGTTATAACTTGATTTGCAAGTATTTCAAAATGTTTAGAACTCACCGAGATAAAATATTTAGGACTTCCGTTGACTCACGGCAAAACATAAGACTTTTATGACACTTTTCCCCCAAACATATCTATTTCTATTTTATATTGACTATATTGTTACTTATACTTAAAGGTATTGCCATGGAGCAATCTTAGAGCTTTAATGCTACTTTTGGCCATTTTGCCAGTTTGGCAATATTATAATTCCTCTCTCCACAAGCTGCTCATTATTTATTTGTCCATTCCCTCCCATCTTTCTTTTCTTCATTGTCTCACTTTTTGATTGTAACCCTCTTATATTTTTCCTCATTCTTTAGTGATGCTAATTTACATCAATATAACGTTTATCTACTTTGAAAAATTAAAGATAAAGGAAAATTACATAAACCCATCATGAATTATGAGGGTGGTTTACCTTTACTCCTGAACTTTAGTGTTCCTTCAATTTTGAGTTTACTGTGGATGTCCACTCTTCGTGCATTTTACCATTTGCATATGCTTTACATGTGATCTTTTAACCGTAACGTTGCAATTCTTCTGTATTTGTTTTAATCAAATTATCCTTCGGTCTCCAGACGCGTCAAAATAAATTACAATGTTCTAAAATAAATACAAAAAAATGAGAGATACCATGATAGAGAAGAATCATTAGGGGCAAAGGAGCAATTGAAAAAAGTGGAGAAGATTTACAATCTTTCCATTAAAAAATTTACATGTTGGGCACTCACAAACAGAAAAAGAAGACGTCAGGAGGATTTGCATTATGGTTGAAATTTTGGGAGTAAATATGTACCGCTCTTAATTTTTATGGGAAATTTCATGTAATTTTTTCCTCAAAGTCGCTCACTAATGCCTACAACAACGAGACATTAAACATAGGTTGCAGATGTTATGTACTATCATACTTATAAGTCCTATTCAATGACCAAGTGCTTATCTAAAAACGCCATACACGAAAGACGTGCAAAATGAGATTAGCATAGCTACTTTTATTTAAAAGCCCAGTCCCTTATCTCTTGTTCATATTGGTTTTTACTAGTCACCTGTATTATATTGTTTATAGATAATACATAATTAGATAACTAAATTCAGTGGAATAATTTCATGGGATTATGAAATTACTTCATTAAGGAATTAATTTATTGCCAAAATTCCCTTTGATTTTGCTTCATGAAACCTATTAATGTTGGTATAGTTGCAGCAGGTAAGTTGAAAACGACTTACAACCTAATCACAAACTGAATTTACATGGATTTCATTCAATTTGTTGGATTTCCACACAATGAAGAGACATAAAAGATTGCTTTATCTTATTACGGAGAAGGCATGAATGGACAGATTAATTAGGAAGAAAATTAATAGAAAATAACAAAATGAATAAGCATAATAATCCATGTTACATTTAATTAGCAATGGAAAGAAAATTAATAAATGTTATAAACTTTTTTTTATAGAAAGTTACCTGTTGGAAGATAGAATGTACAAGGGACTATTCTCGACCTGTGGATGTTTTAAGTTTGGAGAACCTTCTGGGAATAACTTGTAAATACTTTGCTCAATTTCGTTCAACATGTCCAAATACAGTTCCATCAGTTTTGTATAAGGCAGTTTTATGCATCCTTTCTGAAGAATATCCCTTATTGGTTCAACTTGAGCTCCAATGTCCTTGATCCTTTGTGGCTTGACCAGCACCTACCACCTATTCAGATTCCATATTTGGTTAATTTTTCGATGTTTAGATCCTCTGGGAGAGTAGTTGGATCAGAAATGGATACAAACAGAGTGCAGAGATTCTTCATGTTCTTCAACTCAATTAGACTGGCATTAATTGGTGGAGTTTGCTCCTCAGTATTCCATTGATTAAAGCTATTCTCCATATACAACTCCTCCAATTTAAACAAGTTTCCCAAAACACCCGGTTCAATTATCTTAAGTTGTGAACAATGATTCAAGTCTAACAACCTCAGCTCTGCTAGTTGCCCATTTCTTTTGGCAAGCATTGAATATTGGAGTTTGCAAAGCTAAGAATTTTCAGCCCTTTTAGCTTGCCAAGAATAGCTACATCATCTAACAAACAACTATCAAGACATAAAGTGCATAAGTTCTCCAATAAATGAACCGACAAAGACGAACAAGTGAAATGTATCCCAGTAAGATTTAAGACCATGAGTTTTCTCATAGAGTTAAATAATGAATCTGAGATGTGAAGAGATTCCTCATTTATGAACAACAAAAAGATCCGCAATTCGGGACAATCTAATTCTTCAGGAAACTCCTTCATGTCATTGTAGAGAAAGCATATTGCCCTACAATCTTTGAGCTTGTCCTTGGGCAATGTTGTTATCGACTTATCTTTGTCTTTCAACACAAAAAGAGGGTGATCTCTTGAAGCAATAGAGGCAACAAACTCACGGACCAAATCATGTATCTTGAAACCATTAGCATCTCCACTATCTAACAAAAGGGAGGAGGCTTGAAGAGTACAAATCAGTGGGCTCAACCTATTTCTTGCTTCTTCTATGTTGCTTTCCTTCTCCAAATAACCCAAAACCCTTGCCATACCTCACCAAGTTTTCAAGAGAGGGTCATGGACACCATAAACAACACAAAGTTGTAACAATGACTTTGCCTCCTTGTCCTTTAAATCACATAACACAATTGCAGAACCTTATTTATCACCTCACTAATTTCTTTGTCCTTCTTTGATTTGTTTCAACGCATACTTCCATTGAGATAAACTAGAGTCTTTAAAACGTTTTGCAATTGCAAGAATTAGGAAAGGCAAACCTGCACATTTGTGGAGTGCTTCATCCACCAAGGGTTTGAACGCGTCATCGTGAACTTTGCCTCCCACGATTCTCTCAAACAATTTTTTTGCCTCTTCGTCCTGCAGCCCACCAAGGTGGAAATCCTTGTCGCAGCACATTTCCCTTCTCAAAACATCTTGATTTCTTGATGTCAATAATAACTTGCATCCTATGGCTTTGTTGTCATGTCCGCAAGGAATGCCGACTGATTTCAAGTCAAGCCCCTTCCACAGGTTGTCCAGTATTATGAGGACCTTCTTTTTCTCCCTCTCCTCACATTCCAACCTCTTGCGCAGAAGTTCCGCTCGCTCGCTGACGGACTCTTTGTTCTTTATGTCACCAAGGCCCAACGCGTGCGCAATCTCTCCTTGAATCCTCTTGATGTTTGGATTTTCCGACACATGGGCTTTAGCAACCAGATCGAACAACTTCTCTTTCCTTATTCTCTTTTCGGCATCTACCAAAAGGGTGGACTTGCCCACCCCGCCCATCCCGTAAACCCCGACCACACTATTGCTGTTATCAGCAAAAGCATGTATGATGTCCTGGATGATCAAAGATCTGGATTCAAAGACGCCATCGTCCCCAAGCTTAATCGAGGGAACAGCACTAACCAGAGCAGGACTATTGAATTCACTGCATTCTCGAACGAGTTGCTGAATTTCCTTGATCTTGTCCTTGGCCTTCCTGCTGAACTGATGGTGACGATAGGGGTCTGGAAGAGTCCCGTAGCAGCAAGTCTTGGTCGCCTTTTCAAAGTCGCCCAACAGGTCTCTCGCCTCCTTCAAGTTCTTCTCAGCATTTGCTCGCCACTCTGTGACACGACTGGCCTCTTCAGCGGGATCGTGGACCCTCTTAATCTCATCCTCCAGCTTCCTGACTTCCTTCTGAAGATTCTGGGCGTAGCTCTTGGAGGAAAACACTTTTTTGAATTGACGCTTAATCGATGGGGCGACATCTTTCGCTTCTCTCCAGGCCCGAGTCAAATCAGTGACATTCCACAGAGCAAGATTACTGAAGGAGAAGTCATTGAATTCAGGGAGTTGCTGAATGTCCTTGACAAGAGCGTCCATGGTGTCTTGTGTGATCGAAGCTGTGGATTCGCCGCCACCATCCCCAGGCTTAATCGATGGGAGGACATCTTTGCCTTCTCTCCTTGCCGAAGTTGAAGCAGGGACATTCCCTGTGATCGAAGCTGTGGATTCCAAGACGTCACCATCCCCAGGCTTAATCGATGGGGGAACATCTTTGCCTTCTCTCCTTGCCGAAGTCGAAGCAGGGACATTCCCTGTGATCGAAGCTGTGGATTCAAAGACGCCACCATCCCCAGGCTTAATCGAAGGGAGGACATCTTTGCCTTCTCTCCTTGCCGAAGTCGAAGCAGGGACATTCCCTGTGATCGAAGCTGTGGATTCCAAGACGTCACCATCCCCAGGCTTAATCGATGGGGGGACATCTTTGCCTTCTCCCCTTGCCGAAGTTGAAGCAGGGACACTCCCCGAAGTAGGATCGCTGGAGATGTCCTCGATCGGCATTTTTCTATGATTTTTTTTTCCCTGAGAAACAAAGAGAGAGAGAATGATGAAAAAGAGCAGTCAATACTGAAGAAGAAGAGGAAGAAGAACGGCTATGCCAAGAGTTAAACAGAGTAAGAACGATGAGGCGCGAAGAAGGCGAAAGATTTGAGTGCTAAAAAGGATGAAGGAAGGAGAGCATAAAAAACCGGTATTAAGATAGTTTGGCTAGAAAGATTCCTTTATTGTGGATGGAGAGAATGAATGTAAAGAGCAATCAACAATTGATAGCCATCCAATGCCGAAACGTTCACTACATAATGGGTCGATGACAAAAGCAGAAAGGAAAGTTAACCAGGAAAGTCGGAATCATTCCCTACTTAAGCAACAAGTATTATCAAATCCAAATTCTTGATTGTGCTTTTATTGTTTGTTAAGTCTCTTTATTTTTATTTTTTTTATATTCTCCTTTATGCTTTGAGTTGCGGAAGGAACAAGTATTATCGAATCCAAATCTTAGTACGTACTTGTGTGCTTTTTTGCAGCTCTTGCCTCTTGATTCAATTGCTTAGCCATTAAGTTTTTCTATGTATGATTTTGAGATTTTGAGATTTCAAGTCATATGATAAATTAGACATTGTCTGATTTTTTATTTTTTTCTGATGCATTGATCAAATAGAAACTTCTATCTTTGTTACTTTAAATTTCAAAATAACAGAAAATCCTAAATGAAAAATAAACAAAATGCACAGTATAAGCCTAAACAAAAGTAGAACAAGCTAAAGACATATCCTCTTAATGAAGAAACTATTGTTAACTCAAACTATAATAGATTCTATTCATATATCTTGATTTAGTGCATTATAATTAAGCTAATTGAATGGGAAAAAATTGAAGTTTACTTTTCGAATTGTTATATAGATCGAAATAGTTTTAAGATAGCCATGTGATTATATTGAATAGCAATTTCTGCTAATGTTCTATTTATTGACATATTAGACTTGGGCTAACTTAGACCCTTATATCTCGACCCCAAAAAAAAAAAACTTAGACCCTTAAATCTAATTAATGAGTCTCGTAAGGATACCTTACATAAGGAAAAATTTGGAATTCTCTTGTAATAGTATATTCTCAATTATTTTTGGGCGGCGACATTTCCACTCCTAAATAACTAAATCCACCCCCATTTACACTGAAAAAGAAAATTACCCTCAATCTTTGGATTATTGTTTAAAGTGATGGCCCCACTCTTTTTTCTATTTTTTCTTTGTCTATTTAGGATAATTACCATAATTAACCATTACACATATTTTTTTCCTTTTGATATATTATAGAAAAGTATATTCCTAGATATTCTTATAACGTTTTATATGCTCCGTGTGAAATTATGTTGCTAATAATAAGGAAAAAAGACATTCTTTGATATAGTATAAAACTAAAAAGTCTATTCTTCATCATTGATCTTATAACAACTTATTTATTTTTTCTCACTCTTATCTCAAAAGCTCACTTTCCTGTTTAAATTTTTCTTTATTTCATTAGTTTAAAATATTTATATATAAGTCTCCTTATTTACTATATCAAAGAATTTATATTTTCCCTTACTTGGTGAAATACTTTTATATAGAGCATGTATGACATTACAGAATATCTAAGGATAAGCTAAAAACATTATCCACAATAAGATATCTTGATATTTTTTTTTGGTAAATAGTTCATCAATGATATCAATGTTTGTCAATCCAAAATAATGATATTTCCTAGCATTTAAAAAAAACGGTTCTTACTTACTATGCAATATTTTGATTTAATCAAATTTCATCTAATTAACAATTTATCCATTAATTTCAACAATTTTTTTATGGAAGTCATATCTAATAATAATAAAAAAAAAAAAAGCAGCCCTTTAATTTATATGGAAAATCTACAATAAAAAATAAATATATGAAATTTTTTTTTATAATGGTAGGTAGATACAACATAGATATAGAAAAAATTAGAAAAAAAAGGGAAAGTAAATAAATTTGGAACCACCAGTTTAAATTGCAATTAAATGATAGAGGGTAATTTTGTCTTTTAGGTAAAAATTGGATAGATTTCTTACATAAGGTGCCGAAATAACTCCACCCTTATTTTTTTTTTATGTTTTTAGAGGGGCTTCTAATCATGAGATTAGGTCTCTATTACAAACTATTAATACCGTTCATTTTTGCAACCTATTGATAAGACTGCATAGTGCTCTTAATAAATGCTTCTTTGTTAGTTATTGTATTTAGGGAAAATTTCAAATAAATGCCCAAGGTGGAGCCATTTTCTTAAAAAAAACCTAAAGTGGACATTGTCTCAAATAAGAACCCCAAGTGGCTAAACTTAGTCTCAAATAAGAACCCTAAGTTCCAATCTTATTCACAACTAGGGATATTTCTGTCCAAGAACATTTTTTTCTTTTTTTTTCCTTTCTTCATCTTCCTCACGCCTCCTCCTTCGCTCTACATCACGCTCCCCACCAGTAAGCTCGTGAGCTTCACGTTGTCACGTAGACTTCCGTTGGTCTTGGTGACAAGCAGTCGGATTGGAGTTATTGGCCGCTAGCCGCCTTCTCAAATGATAAAATCCTCAGTTCCTCAAGATGCATCATATCTCAGCTCGCTCGTACTCAATCTAAGGCTTAAATCAACCTCCATTTGACGAGGAAGATGCTGGAATTTCTGTTGAGGGTGGTGGTCGATGAGGTCGAGAGCTTGAATAGGACTTGTTAGTGGCGGAAATGGGGCAACTGAATACAGCAGTTTCTGCAATTAATGATGTGAGATGGATTGATGATCAATCTAAGGATGGGATATCGTTGAGTAGAAGAGTCGTGTCGATGAGAATGACAAGAGTGTTAGTGGGTGTCTCTAGATTTGGGATTATCGAAAGGACCCGTTGGCATTGCAAATGGGAAGGGGGATCTTCGAAAGATCGAATTCACGCAAGAGAGGCAAACCCGAATCTGAAATTGACGAGGCAAATCTGTTGCCGAGGTTGAAATAGTGCCTGCAGCAATGACATTGCTCTTTGGTGTGAAATTGTTGATCACCAAGAGTTAATTGAGTAAAGGTATAAATTAGTCAAACAAGATGATTTGCTGATGCTTGGATGCTGCTGCTTCTGTTGTTGGCAAGCAGGATTGAAAGTGGCGGAAAAAATGGCAGTTGATGCACTCTCAAGGTGAGAACATACATTTGTTTGAGAGTTGGACAAGAAGTTGAGTTTGGGCAAAAGCAAATTCATGTTATGACTTTGAGATTGGAATTTGCGATAAATGTCAAAATAAAGAGAACCTATTTATGTAAACTCGTTTCAGTTTTGTGGAATTGTCTACGAACCATTTCAAGGAGCAAAATTTAAAATCTTCAATGAGTTAGGCTGTGTTGTAATGGCTTGCACTGAAGAAAAGCCAATCTTGGTCATACAACGAGATGACGCAGAGAGATAGGGAGGCTAATGATGGCGTTGAAGATGGAGGTGATGTAGAGCAATGAAGAAAGAAACAAAAAATAAAGAAAATATGTTCTACCCTTGGCTTTGAATAAGATTGGAACATCGGATATTAGCCACTTTGAATCTTTATTTAAGACAATATCCACTTTGGATTTTATTTTTTAGAAAAGAGCTCAATTTCGGGTCCTTATTTGAAATTTGTTCTTGTATTTATTACAGAGAAAAAGATTTTCATATATGGTAAAATAATTCATTTGTAGTAAAAACACTCTAATATGAAGACGTGTTATTTTTAGTAATATTTCCATTTCGCCATTATAATATCAATTAAAATCAATCAACCGAACCAAATAATGATTAACCAAAAGAAAAGCCAAAAACAAGATGAATAGAATACATTAATTTAGGATAACAACATATTTTGGGGTAGTCTTAATAATGGTCATGAAGGTAACTTTTGCTTGAAATCCAATTCTCCGCAATATAAAATCAAAAGAAGATTAGAAAATGATATTCAACAACGTTTAGGCAACTTTCAAAAACAAATATAAAACAATGTACAACTCAATCCTCAGCATTTAAAATTTAAAGAGAACAAAAGATAACTCAAATTTGATAATTATGATTAACATATCAGTTATAATTATAAGCATCGGTCAAGGATGTAATGAAGTATCCAAACTACATAAATATCACTTGCCAATTGACATCGATCGTGGCACTTTTCAGACCAAGAAACTCTTCAGATTTGACATTTTTTTTTAAAGCAAGCAATCTAACTATCTCAAAATGATGCAATCTATTCTATGGAAGCATAAGCACACCAAAAATTTTAAAATTTATTGTAAAAGTATAATAAAATTCTAAACTTTCAAAAATTACAATAGAATCATTAAATTTATCTAATTAGTGGAATCGAGTAATTTTGTCAATGATGTCTACAGGCAATACCAATGCAATAATTCAATAACATGTGGCGCCAAGTGGACCTCACGGCAGCAAATATGCTAAAAGTTAAAAGAGAAAGCGCAATTCCAAACATAAACAAAAAGAACAACAGCAAAAGGAAAAACAAAATGGAACTTGAGACAGATGGCCACTAATAGTGTCGAGCTACAGCAATGATGCACTTATTTCACTGGCGACCATAGCCCCGCCACTTGCGAGGGCATGCGAGGTCTCGATGAAGCATAAGTAGCTTATGTATAGAAAGAAATTCATGCAACGGAAAAGAATGTAACTAGTAACAAAAGGGTTTTTGTTAACAAATATCTTCTAGCAATGTGAAAATAGAAAGAACTTTCCATGCACCTTAAAGAATATTGAAGATTGAAACATTTTTTAGCGTGCCATAAATAAAGTGAAAAGTTTCAATACATAATTAATCCTATTGTCAAGTATCTGAAGATTATTTTGAAGCAGAAGCCATCAAAATAAAGATGTCATTGGATGCCCTCCTCAAGTGTGAGAATAAGACTTTTTGGCTAGCGAGAGAGACCTTCCTTGCGGATGGAGAGAGCAAGCTGTAAAGAGCAATCAATGGAGAAAGAAACGCATCAACTTTTTGTTGGAAAAGTTTACATCTAATGGCTGAGATTTAGCATCGGCCATCCAATAATTTAGTATTAAAATGCGGAACCATTCCCTACGTAATGCTCGTATGGCAAAACTATAGGGTAAAGTAACTAGGAAACTTGGAATCATTCCCTACCTGAGGAACAAGTATTATCAAATCCAAATCTTTGATTGTATTCTTTTATTTGTGGGAGCTTTTTACCTTTTTCTTTCTCTCCTTTTGGCTTTGAGTTTCGTTGCTTTTGATTCGACCGCTTAGCTGCTAAATTTTCCAATTTACCATGTTGTGACTTCGATTATATCATAAATTAGACATTGTTTGATGTTCTTTTTCTAAAGCTATAATCAATGGGAAACTTCTATCTTCAATGACTTTAAATTTCATCATATCATAACATTCTAAACTAAATATGTGAATGAAAACCAGTTTCTCCACAGCATCAGTTTTATTTTTATATTAGAGTATGTGGATTTCCTTAACTTAGGTCATGCCTTTATGAAATGCTATCTCTTGTTAACTTTGTACCGTGTTTAAAAAAAAATATACTGTACCATGTTTGGCAGGAGGCCTTTCCGAATTTTCAAATATTTGAATCATTCATACCTTTTCTAAATTCTCTCTATATTGATTGAAGTTGTGTAGAGATGAAATCTGATTCCAGAGTCAAGTCCACTTTTAACTCCCCTAGCTCATGCAATTTGTGTAATTGGCTCCTCGAATCTTTTCCTTTTATTTTTAGAAAATTCCATACATTCTTATAGGCATAGGTTATCCTCAGGTGTTAGAGTAATGGTAAGCACAACAAAGTTGACATCCAAACTATCTAGGACAAACAATTGACACAAGTCAACATGTTTATACATGAACAAATAGCAAATTCAAAAATGACATGAATTTCAATCAACAAAACGTCTATAGCATGTAAAAATATAGATGCCCTACTCAAGTGTGAGAATAAAAAATTTTGGCTAGCAAGAGAGACCTTTCTTGTGAATGAAGAGAGTAAGCTATAAAGAGCAATCAATGAAGAAAGAAATGGGCAATTTTTTATTGAAATATTTGACAACCAACGGCTGAGATTTAATACCAGCGATCCAACAATTTAGTATTAAAATGCCGAATCATTCCATACGTTTGAATGGCAGAACTAGAAAGAAAAGTAACGTAGAAATCTGGAATCATTCCTTACATAAAGCTACAAATATAACCGAATGCAAATAGTTGACTGCGATTTATTTTTTTTGTGAGGGCTCTTTACCTTTCTCTTTTTCTCCTTTTTATTTTGAGTTTCATAAGCAACAAGCATTAACTAATAATTCCCTACCTTTTGATTCAACTATCTAGCTGGTAAATTTTCCTATTTACCATATTGAGACTTCGATTTATGTCATAAATTAGACATTGTTTGATATTCTTTTTTTAACGCCACAAGCAATTTCTATCTATATTGACTTTAAATTTTAGAATAACATAAAATTCTAAACTAAAAATAAAGAAAACATTGAATTTAACCTAAACAAATGTAGAACAAACTATTGTTTTCCTAATGAAGAAACTAATGTTAACTCAAACTATTACTTAGTGCATTATAATTAGTGAATTGAACTAGAAAAATATTGAAGTGTAATTTTCAAAATGCTATACAAATTGAAATAGCTCCAAAATGAAAGATAGTCGTGTTATTAATTTATATATTAAATAGCAATTTTTGATAATGTTCAATTTACTGATGTATTAGATTTGGGCTAACATAGACCTTTATATCTAATTAATGTCAACCATTAGTTGAATATCAGTTGGACTTTTCAAGTATTATCTTTCTAATTTCAAAATTTGTTACTATAAAGCCTTTCATAATTATCCCTTTAAGTGAAGAAAGAAAAACTATTGTTAGACTAGAATGTCAAATTACTCCTAAATCCGTATATTTATTCTGACTATTTGAAAAGGCAATGACTAATTTCTAGGAAAAAAAATTGTTAAGACTAATTAAAGTCATGAGAGACGTTGTCTTTGTATTTAAGCTAATAAGGACCTTTTTGCATAATAACTATCTAGTTTATGAGAGGAGTAAGTGCATATTAGAAAATTACAATATAACGTTAACACTCTTTTAAAGTATGTCTATGTGTGTTTATATAGATGAGATTGCTACTCATTCTAAAGTATGCTGTATGATTATCTACGCATCACTCTTTATATTTGTCAAATTATTTAAAGAAAAAAAAGCGGCATCATTGCTCATGTCGACAACGTTGATGAACTTTCATCTATATTTACAAGCAACTATAAATGTATTCAAATCAGTGTTGTCCATTCCAAACTCCAAAAAAATGTCGCTCAGAAGTTCCTCTTCAACGCGTTCATGCACCGCACAGGCTAGTGAACAATGTCCACAAAACGCTGGCGAGGATTACAATTACATTTTTGAACCGTCGTTTATAAAGCCTTTTTCAAATGGCATAAATGGAAATAGCAACCATGGAATGTGGAACATAAGTAGTGAGTTCCTTCTATCTCCGGTTAATGATAAATTCTCATCTCAATCTAAGATTCATTTGAACTTGAAATTATTTGATCAGCTCCAACTTTTTGTGATAAACTGAGCAGAACAGAGTTTTACTGTCTGACCACATCTCTGTATGTTTCCTTTCGACAGCAAGTCGAACCTCTTCCAACTTTTTGCTCCAACAATGCTTCTCCATGCAGCCTTTGCATTTCCTGATTAGCACCAATTAGAAATTTATCGATGCTAGCGTCATCAAGCTTACAGAAAAGTCCTAGTGCCAGAATATCTTCAACAAAATCTTCAACAAAGCAAATTTTGTTGATCTTAGTTCCGCGAATTTACCACAAAACCTTATCCGCTAATAATACCGAGGGGTAGACCCCAAGGGCCAATCTGGTGCTCAGGCTTGGGCCTTAGGCGGGAAAAAGGCCCGATGTATTCTTGTCCACCTCGGGGCCCTTTGATCAAACGAGCTCAAGTCCGACAAAAAGGGCAAATATGTTTTTTGTCTACAGCAGATCTCTATCATTGTCTGGAGTTTAGATGCTTGGCACAATAATCTAATGAGTCTCGAAGTTTTCACGATGACGATGTTGACGATGCGGATACTTCTCCGAGATATAACTCGAGCCTATGCGTGTAGTATCTTAACTTACACAAACAATGGACAGACCCACCAGGTCAATGGATTCGTGCTCACTAGATTTGAGTATAGGCATGAATACTTACACTGTTCTCCCAAGCTCTATCACTCGATCCGAGGTCAAATGGATAGACTCAGGAAATGATTTCACATGAGACAGTCTGAACTGGCCCAATCATGCATATTTTGTGATGGACAATTTGGTGAATAAACAACCTAGGTGCGTGAGATTATACGGATAAGTTGGTAAACAATGAGTTGTCCATTTGACTGTATATATTTGGAATCATAATTAGGAGTTGGAAAGTGAAATATCTCTCTACCCATATCCTTTTAGGAAGAGCATGTTACAGATAGAGAATCTCTCTTCTCTCTCAAAATGTCCAATTTCTCTGTCCTTGCCTCTCCTTCTTCATGGCTCTCATCATAACCCTAGCTTTTCTCCCGACACTTCCACATTACTCATATGTCTAGTCAACTTCTCTATAAATTGATAATGAATTACAAAATCTCATTGGACCTTTCTTTCGGAGATGATGAACAAAAAGAAAATATCCCTGGATTTGAGTGCACAAATTACCTTGCGTGGAGGGATCATATTAACCCACATTTGAAGAATGATAATGAATTTCATGAAACCATTATCCTTTGTGATAATCTTGATTGTAAAGAAAATAAATTTAAGATAAATGAGATTTTAAAATATATGAAACTCTTCAAATTGAAATAACAAAAGATCAATAATCATCATCCAATATTTTTTACTTTGAATATAGTCCAAAATCTTTCTAAGTTGGTCCTCAAAGCGTTTGTGCAAATCTTTCATGTCCAGCTCCCCTAGTTCCATTCCCTGAGCTTCCTCCATGGAAGCACAAAATTAGGAAAAGAAAAGTATTGAGAATGATGTGATGGGGCCCACCATCAGAACCCCTTATCCTTTTTGTGATTCTGAGGACAGCAGGTGTCCGCGTCATTGTGCAGGGTCGGATCGTCTCCTCAATAGATGTAGATACGCAGCGAAAGATTATAGACAGTTTTGTCGCGTATTGATTCTAAAGGTACAGCTTTCTCCATACGTGCGGATACCTGAAATATTAAAATTTGACACGGAAGATATTTAAATATCGGAAATATTCATTTAAATGTCAAAATCGAAGAGAAAATGATCCGTTAAAAGACGATGAAAAATCCAAATCGTTTTTTCCGACGATTTTATTTGTTGACGAAATAATTTTTTTCAAAATAAAATATCGACGTGGCAATTTTAAAAAAATTATCCAAGTCGTATCTTAAAAATAATTTAAAAAATCAATTTTACTATAAAAAATAAAAAAGGAAGGGAGGGCACAGCCCTCGCCGCCGCCGCCCTTGCCGCCCCACCATCGCCAAGAAGGGTCGGCAACGGTGAGACGAGGGTCGGTCGGGGTCACCACACCCTAGCCAGTGACCGGTGACCCTGACCAACCTGCGGGCCCTCACCTAGATCTGGGGCAAGGGTCGCGACCCTCCCCTAGATCCAGTAAGGGGGCGGCGACCCTGAGATTGACCGCAACAAGATATGTCCTCAAGTGGCGTATATTTATGGTTTTTATGGCAAGAAAAAAACGTTTGGAAAAATTGTCCCAAGTAACATAGTTTGAGGTTTTTTGTAGCATAAAAAAAAGCTTAGAGTAAAATTATCCCAAGTGGCATAATTTGGGATTTTTTATGGCAAAAAAAAAGTTCATGATAATATTGTTCCAAGTGGCATAATTTGAGATTTTTGGTGACATTTTTCCTTAATCTTATAACAACTTATCTAATTTTTGTCCCTCTCGTCTCAAAAGCTCACTTTGTTGGTGAACATTTTATTAATTTCATTAATATCAAAGAACTTACCTTTTTTTTCCTTTATTAAACTAGCAAGATACTTTTATATAAAGCATATAAGACATTAGAGAAATATATAGGAATACACTAATAACATTATGCACAATGAGGTATCTTGATTTTTTTTTTCATAAACAGTTCGTGGATGATATTACTTTTTGTCAAACCAAAATAAAAATTAAAAAAAACTCTTAGTTTATGCAATGTTTTGATTTAATTAAATTTCATCTACTTAACAATTTATGCATAAATTTAATCAATAAAACTACTTTTTTTGGAAATTTCTCTTTTCAAAAAAACAAATTCTTATGGAAGTAACATCTAATAATAAAGTAAATAAAATAGTGCAATCAATATACATGGAAAATCTGCAATAAATAAAAATTAAACATAAGAAATTATTAATTATGAAAAGTAGATTATACATAGATATAGAAAAACTATATAGAAAAAGGAAAGTGAATAAATTCGGGACCACTGTTTTAAATCACAATGGAATGATGGAGCGCAATTTTGTCTTTTTGGTAGAAATTGAGTGGACTTATTCATATAGCAAGTGAAAATAGTGCCGCTCTTTACTAAAAGTACTTTCATGGTTCAATTTGGACAAGTTTAAAATGACTCAGACTGAAGTGGCTAATTTGCAAAATGTATTTAATTCATTTAACAAGAGTTTCATAATAAATGGTCGAGCAATTAATGTGAAAACTAAAAGGGATGATTTCCAAACCCGAACCCTAGAGATGTTGCCCCGTTTGGCGATGGATGACTCCTTTTGCTGGTGCAATTAAGAAAGAATTGGGGCTTTGAGATATATCTCGAATGGCTGAAATATTACATTTTCGGGGAGTTCTGAAGGTTGAGGCTTGAAAAAGCTCCTGAAGAGGTTAAAGGGGAGTTAGACTGTTGGACAGCTTCAATTTTCCCATGAGGAAATAAAGAGTGGATCGAAGGATGAGCTTCGATTTTATTGAGAAACGGATTTTATTTAGAGCATAGTTATTTACATTATATGTCAAGCGCGAGCATCTTGATGTTTGAGCCACCTATAGGGGATTTCGCTCGTTCACATTTCACCTAATGAGGTTAGTGGTTCATTACACAGGCCAGTGGTTAATTCGTAAATTAAAAAAAAAAAGTTTATGCTAAAATAGTGTTTGGAAAGCAGGAGAAGGTTCAAGCAGCACGGGGTGCGGGAAGGTCGTAGAACCACCCTCGATGGGGTCTTATCTTTTATCTTTTTCAATAATCACGTCAACCTACAAACAAGAAGTTTCTACCAAATTGAACAGACAAGAAACTTCAAGAACGCATCCAAACTCGCCCTTAAAAACCCTCGAGCCTCCCCGCCCACACTACTCCAGTCTCCAGCACACACATAAGCGCCCGATTATCATCTGAATCATCGCCAGTTTCAGCGACTAACGATGTCTGTGATTTCTCAGCTCATGGGGAACGAGATCCTGGACCCCTTCCTGTCGATGGTCAACAAGTGCCCGGTGCTCAACGCGCCGACCGACTGGAAGGAGACCCCGAGGCCCACGTGTTCATCGCCGACCTCCCGGGGCTGAAGAAGGAGGAGGTGAAGGTGGAGGTGGACAGCGACGGGTACCTGATCATCAGCGGAGAGAGGAAGGTGCCGGAGGAAAAAGAAGCAAAGGGTGGGGACGGCAAGAAGGGCGAGGGCGACGAGAAGTGGCACAGGGTGGAGCGTTTCCGGGGCAAGTTCTCGAGGCGGTTCAGGCTGCCGAGGAACGCCAAGAGGGAGGGGATCAAGGCGTGCATGGAGGACGGGGTGCTCACCGTTGTCGTGCCCAAGGCGGAGGTCAAGAAGCCCGAGGTCAAGAGGATCGAGATCCACTGATGAGAGAGATCGATCGGCTGGATTTTGCTCTCGTGCTTTGTGCGTGTGAAATAGTTCTTGAATCTGTGTTCTGTTCCTGTCGTGTTTTTGGTAAAGCCTTGCTCGCATGACCTGATGCATGTAAGCAATCAATAAGTTCGTTCATCTCTTCTTTCTGTATGAATTTGTGAAGTGGTGTGTCGTTTGGCTTTCTGAATATTCCGTTACTTTGTATGGAGAAATTGCAAAAACATGGGATACTTTATAAATGATAATCTCATGAAATCATGGTTGAAATCAGACTGTCCAAACGTGAGAAATTTGTTTTTCCTCAATGATGTATGGCTCAACAGGGCGTTGTGCCACATCATTGACATGAGCGAGTGGCTTCCGAAGTCATTGAACCATCCAAATTTCTTATAATTTCTCTAATTTTCAATCGGAATATTTGGTTGGTATATTTAATGTTGTCTTGAAATATCTCAATCATTAATAATAAGCCCAAATTGTATCTCAATCATTAATAATAAGCCATTAATTTGGGGATGCCCTAATGAATCTACTCACGAGAGCATAGAGAAGATCCAATGCCAACAATTAAAAGTCAAGCTATAGGTTTTAAGTAAAAAATGCTTTCATCATATGCGTCGATTCTATTTATAAGTGTATAATTGGTCTTTGACTAGCCGAGGCGAATGCACTCTAATCTTTCTACATCGAATAAAAGCACATCTTAATTAGATACATTAAGGGATCATCAATTTTCTATTTATCTTTTTAAAGTTAACTAAATCAGTGACTTAAATAGGGAGGACGTACGTCCACGAAGGAAAATCAATGGGGGCAAATTTTCTCCAGTGATTTGGAATAGTGATTTGGGTTGCCAAAGACAACTAATTGTGGTGTGACCCCTCCGGCAAAAAGACTTTTATCTTCTAAAAGAACCCAATTTTGTTTACATGAAAAGCTACGAATTATAAGAACTCAACTCATTACTAAGAATTATTCAAAAAAATTCTAAATTAATTATATAGAAGTCAATTTAATTTTAAAATTTTTAATTATATCAATTTAATTATAAATATTTTGATAATTTATTAATTTAATCATAATTTTTTTAATTATATCAATTTAGTAATAAATCTATTATTGAAAAAACACTATATTTGCAAATCATTAAAATATTTAATATTAAATTGATAAATTTTTAAAAGATTTAAAATTAAATTGGCATAATTAAAAATTTTGATATTAAATTGATAAATTATCAAAATATTTAACATTTAATTTGAAATAATTAAATTATTTTTCGTGAAATAGATTTATAACTTTTTTTATGAATATCTTGCGGATGAACCATTTTGAAAGAATAGAAAAATAAATGAACTACTTTGAATTCCGGGTAAAGTACAAAAATTCAATCCACTACGTCATTTGTCTTTTATGAGCCGTCTACACTTGTCTTGGACTACCTGTGAAAAACAAGGGAAAGGGTAAATGTGACAAAAAATCTTAAATTTATCCCAAATTAATTTTTTAATATTAAAAATCATACACTGGTGCACTTATGATAAACTTATTCCAAACTAATTTTTGACCACCAAAAACCTTAAATTTATATATTTTTGACAATTTTCCTCCTTCTTAGTTTTCGTTAAATTATATTAATACTTATAAAAAATCATAAAACTTGGTATATTTGTAACAAATTTTTTTATGCCATGAAAAACCCAGAGGTCAAAACTCCAAATTAATATACTATTAACTGTCACATGTCATTTGATTTAAGAATTTGACTGCAAAATTTAATGAAAACTAATAGAAGATAAAATTGTCACAAGTGTACTAATTTAAAGTTTTATGTGATTAAAAAATTATTTTGAGTTAAATTTATCGTAGATGTATTAGTTTAAAATTTTTAGTAATAATAGGGAAATCTTAAAATTTTCTAAAGAAAGGAAGGGAAGGGAAAATTGAAATTTAGGCTCCATTTATTTTGCAAAGTATAAATGATTTAAAAAGTATTTTTCCTAAAAATATCACTTGCATCGTTGATTTTTTCGAGCAAGATTTTTTCAATGTTCTTGCATCTTGATCCACTTGCTAGTTATTTGCCCTCCCCACAACCCATGTCTTAGATTGAGACCTCTTCACAAAGCAAATTTGATTACTAGAATATTGCTTGACAGGCTGCTACCGTGTAATATTTTGCCTACCTAGTTGAACAGTGCTAAAGATCTCAGTCAACAATATGACGATGACATGATCATGTGTCTTGAATAGTCTTTTTTTTCATTCATTTGATGACTCCTTCAATAAAATACATAAAATAGTTTATGCTAGTTAGTGTTGATTTATCTATCACTGTATAGGATCTATTTGATCCACTAGCTTTTGTCTTTTCGCCTTGATTGGAAAGACCAACTTCAAAATTCAATACAGTCAAATGTTCTGAGCTTACGAATGAATGCGTCGGGTCGAACGCTTCACTTCCGTTAATGGAGTAGGTCTTTCCTTTCGTATTGATGTGGTGGAATGTCGCATTTGGCGAAACCGTTTTAGTCTATGCTATGGTTTGGCAAGGTATTTGCTGTCGACCCTAATTTTAATCGCCTCCAATCCCCAAACAAGACAAAGGACTCACCGATCCGACCCTACAGACAATAAATGACCAATGGGCCAAACTAAAGCATGACGTGAATGGACTTTGTTGCTATTCCCATTTGCGGGCGGGCCGACGCCAACCACCATTCATCGTCGTCGATGGCGACAAAACTCAAACATTTCGCACACTGAATGTTACCAAACAAAACTCGACATCATTTCCAAAAACATAAAAAGAGAAACTTGGAATTGGTTTAAATTGCGCTACTGCAGGGTGCTTATTATTTGAATATGTTTCGCTCGTTACATTCGTAATTCATCATGGTTTTTCGTACGAATCCATTTTATAAACTAATGTATTCACCTTAAATCTTCTCAAGAAACCCAAAAAAGAAAAAATGCCAAGAAAGAAGAAACAAAGAAAAAAACACCACACGAGAGTAATTAAAGATGTCGACATTAGTTGATGAGTCCTCAAAGTGGGTTTTTGTTTTTTACCCCTCATTCCTACGCAATGTTCAACGCGACAGTGAAATGGGGGGGTTGAACGCGGCGCGTCGCTTCGAGGTAAGCGTTTAATTACGCAGCTAAAATGGTTCCACAGATAAAGATGCGATTTTTAAAGATAAAGAATTCGCGGAGTCCGGCCAAAAGAAGAGATAGAGAGAGGGAGAAAAGAGGGGGAGGGAGAGACTAGCTTGAGAAGGGTGGAGTAGATTTGTTTCCTCTTCGCAAATCCGACAGTAACTGCTCCATCCGCAATTCGTCGTTCCACGTTTGGAGTCTTCAAACGGTTGCTAACGTGCCTTGTTCTCTTTCATCTGTTCTATCCCCGGACTGCAACTACAAGTTTGCGCATTCTCTGTTCATCCGGAGCTTCGATTTCCCAGTCCCAAGAGCTACAAAGGATCAGGCGTTACTCGATCCTTTGCTTTATTCTGACGCCAGAAGTCAGAGGGTGACTGAATCGAAGAAAATAGTGTGAGTTTCGCTCATCTTTCTTTTGTGGGTCTCGTTTGCTGTTTTCCTTCCGTCTCCTCTGCGACGGGAATTGATTGCTTTACGCGGCTGGAAATTTGTTGTCTTTTTGGGTCTGAACAAGGAAGTGGGTGTGCAGTGATTGAGGGAGATCTTGGGGGATTGAGGAGAGATCATGGAGCCTCCGAGAGGGGCTCTGGCCAAGATATGGAACTTCATTCGCTTCTTGCCTTACTTCATTGGGCTGCTTCTCTTGGGCAATATCAAAGGTCAGAAATCCATGCCTCCTTTGCATGTTGTTTGCTTCCATTTTTCTCCTGTGCTATTGAAGAATGTGAGTGCACTAGGTTTGTTTCTGATCCGTATGTCAGAAACAGTAGTTCGGGGAAAGAACAATTAATTCGCTGATGTTTCGCCTCAACTCTGATTATTATAGAATGTGGGCAATAATTTTGTCTCGATTTAGTTCCACATGCTAAATTGGCAAGTACGTGACTCTTCTTTGGCTGGACGTTGAGTGGCATTTTCTTGTGAATCGACAGGACATCTCCATTACTTGCCGAATACAAGATGGGAGGCAGGAGCCCCTTGCAATGTGTTTCCCCGACTAGACCACTTGAATATTCATCCTGCATCAACTCATTATTTTGTTTTTCCTGGTTTCCCTGAGCTGATTAAATTGTGGAGAAGACTATTATTAAGATCTTAGCTACCGTAGTATCTAGGTTATGACCATTTTGAACCCCAATCTGGGTTTCTAAGTTCTATTGTCAATGCATAAAAATGTGGTATTTAATGCTGAAGTTTAATGTATGCATCTTGTATTTCAGGTGTCATATTTTGTCCCTTGGTGTGCCTTATTATAACAATTGGCAACTCTGCTATTATATTGGGTCTTTGGCCCTTTCACTGTTTCTGGACCTGTTATTGTATCCTGAGGTGATTCCTTGAACCTCTCACTGAAAGTTGCCTCATTCATAATTGGAGGTCCTTTATTTTAACTGTTGTCTGTTTGGCAGATCAAAGCAATTAGGGCCTGGATTGAAGCTTGTCCTTGTACTGTGCATGCCTATTCCCTTGGTGTTGTGGCCAGTGGTTGGCATTGCTGGCAGTGTTGTCGGTGGGATAGCATATGGGTTTCTTTCACCAATATTTGCCACTTTTGATGCTGTTGGAGAGGGGAAGACCAACAAGTTTTCCCACTGTTTCTATGTATGAAGTCTTTGTTTTGTTGTTCCCGTGCCTGGATCAAGAATATTGACAATTTTCCAATGTTCCCCAGGATGGAACTTGGAGCACAATCAAAGGGAGCTTCACTATTGTTCGGGATTTTGAGGATGTTTGCTTCCACTCTTACCTATCTTATATGTATGACCTGCGGCATCAAGGGCCTGCGGAAGGGAAATATCATGAGATTAGGTCTGATCTTTGTGCCTGCTCCTGTATTTCAATTTCGACCTGAGTCAAATTTCTTGAGCAATGAAGGCCAAAAAAGCAAAAAATATCCTGAGTGCACGTTAATTGTGCTTGCCTAGATCCAATGTCTCAGTCTCTTACAACTCTTGCAGGTAGACACATTGAGCTTGTTTGCACTGAATATTTAGCTTTATTAAGTGAGACATCAACCAATATATTCAGCAGTTACACTTGGGTATTCCAAGCTTTAAGAGTGTAAACAAACAATGTGCAGATCAAAGGCTCTAATTTCAGGTCAAGAATACAAAGCCATAAGTTCTCTGAAGTACATAGGATGAAGATACATAGTGTTTTTCAGCAGTTTTGTGCTTGTGTGAATCCTGTTGAACTATGAACCCACTATTGAGAGATTATTGCCTAGAACGAGTCCCTTTGATATAAGCCCAGGGCAGCTGAAAAAAGCATGTGGTCACCCATCCACCTAAATAGAAGGGACGCAACTTGTGAAGTTGGAGTTTTCCACTTTACATAATTAGACAGTTTTTTCCTAAAACTATTTCTACTTCTTTTTATTTATTAATGTGAAATTTCTTTGCAGGTTGCTATATCTTCCAGGTACTGTTATAGTTGGAGTGCTTGGATTTATGGTCGACATGCTTATGATCTCACTCATTGCCCTATACAAAAGCCCTTACATGCTCTTCAAGGGATGGCACCGTTTGTTTCACGATCTCATTGGTCGTGAAGGCCCATTCCTGGAGACGATTTGTGTTCCATTCGCTGGTCTTGCCATTGTACTCTGGCCTTTGGCAGTGGTTGGAGCCGTCTTGACCTCCATGTTATCCAGCATCTTCCTTGGTGCCTTTGCAGGAGTTGTTGTTTATCAGGTTAAATGCATCTTTCTACTACTAAGAAAATCCTATCCTTTCTCATTTCAAGTATTACCTTATTGTTTTGCCTATAAATATGGAGTATGTCCTGTTTATGCGCCTCATCAGTTGGCAGAACCTTGATTACAAGGTTGTTCTGTGCAGTTGATAGTGAAACTAATAACATGAGGAAAGTTGGATATGTTGTGGTATTGATATTGCAGCTCAGTGGTTCAACTTAGATGTAGCATGTCTTTCCCTAAATTCTTCATAGTGTGCCAGTCATTAGGACATCCTCACTAGAATAAAGAGTCATTTGGAGGTTCTCGAGGAACACCTTAAGAAAAGCAAATCTGGAGATCGGTACAACTATTTTGTACAATACCGTGTGTTTAAAGTAATCTGGTGATTGAATTACAGGAGTCCTCCTATTGGTCGGGGCTTTGTTATGTTGTGGCATCCTTGGCGATCTATGACGAATACAGTAACGACATTCTTGACATGCGTGAAGGGTCCTGCTTTCCTAGGTACTTAGTATTGTTTTTTTTTTATTTGAGATCCAATTTGATGGAAATGTGGATTCCAACGGCTCACAGAATTCTCCATCCATCAGACCAAACTACAGGAGAAGAAAGGCAGGGCTGTCAAAGACTTCCTCTCTTGCCGCTTCTGTTTCCGAGCCTGCTTCTTTTAAAGGTCCTCCAGCTCGTGCACATTCACTAAAAGACAGCATTATCGAGTTGAAACCACTTGAGGTATCTTGTCATATCCCTCTTTGCTTCAAGAACCTCATCTTTAGGGAATGAATGCCTGCAGCTTTCATGTGTGAATCAAGAGTTGGACATCTACATTTGCCCCCTCCCTAACTCCATGTTGAATAAACTCTCTACTCTGTTTTCTCTCACTTTCTTTTAAATTTTTTCACTGAGCAAATAGAAAATTGTGATCGTGTAGTTACTTGGTGGCTTGTTTGACGAGTGTCAACTCTATGGAGAAAGCATGGTATCTGAGGGATTGATAACTCCTCAAGACATTGAAGACACCAAAGCAAGCAGCGTCAGTGGAGTTATAAGCATAGGCTTGCCGACTTATTGCCTGCTACAAGTGCTCTTGCGTTCAGTAAAAGCCAATTCTATTGGTATCTTATTGCGTAAGTGACTTTCTTTCCTAAAAGCAAAGATTTTTTATGATTTTTACCAATTTTCTTTGTAAAGTTTTTTCCTTTGCATGCTATAGTCTGAGGTATTTGAACATTTGCTGGAATAATGTTTTGAAAATGCAGGTGATAATACGGAAATAACAAGCACCAATAAACCTAAAGATGCAATCTTTGATTGGTTCGTTAATCCCCTTTTAATTATCAAGGAGCAGATTAAAGCAGAGAACCTTAATGTGGCTGAGGAGGACTATCTATGTAAACTTGTTTTGCTGAGTGCTTACCCTGAAAGGTTCAAGAATTCATATCTAGGGCCACCTCCTGAACCTGAGCGTAAAAGAGCTGAGCTCGAAGCTTTAGCTCGAAGGTAAGCAGAATAAGAACACTTTTCTGCAATTTTTAAATTTGGATTTCAATACTTTGCCACTTAAGTCTGTTTGCATGTTCCATAAATTCAATGTTATAACGAAGGCTTCGAGGGATCACCAAGTCCATATCGAGGTATCCAACATTCAGGCGTCGATTTGATGCTCTTGTAAAGATATTGTCAGAGGATCTTGCCAAGAAGAATATCGGAAGCAAATCCAACTACGGGAGTCGAAGCATTTCAAGATCAAAGAGCGCCATTGCACGAATATTCAGCCAAAAATCTTTCAAGGTCGAAAAGCCTAATAACGATGGGTCTGTTTAAGAGTCGCAACACGCTTCCAGAGACATTGATATTGTATGATGAGCGTGCGACTGGCTGTTGTTTTTTTTTTTTTTTTTTTTTTTGATGACCGAGGACTCCACCTGGGCCCCGTCGCGCTCGGCAAGCGCTAAGGAACCGGGTGCCTATACCGGGCCAATCAGCTGTACCACCACACTCACATCAGCGGTTAAGTCACCTAGCGTCGTCGCTGGGAAACGAACCTGCACTTTTTGCGAGAAGCACAAGGCCCGAACCGGCTGTTGTTTATCCTTCATGAGTGTAATATTTTCCTACCTCCCCAGTCCATTTCAGTTATAGGATCAAGTGTAGTTTTCTAGTTTTCTGTAGAGTGAGTTTATTATTTGTTTCACAAAGAGATCAGGAATAGACGAATACTGATGACAGAAAGGAGCTAGTGTTTGTAACCTTATGAATAATTATGCAGCGAGATGCCAATGAAGAGGTTACATGAAAGAGATACATAGTTGTAACTTGTAATTGTGCCTGGAGCTGTGACTGCATTAAACGATTGAACCAAGCCAACATCGACTTTGTTATCTGCAGAGCTGATAGGGGTTCCGATCGCCCGATCGACCTGCCAAGCCGCCAATCGAGTCCTATTAAGCCCGAAGTATCAGTTTCCTCATTGGGCCTAACTTATCTTTCTGAAGATAGAACAATTTCTTCAATCGTTTGCACTTATGAGACGGCATTTAAAACTCGACACTCCATTCGTTGTCATAAGATACGACCTCGCTTTTCAAGCCCTCCCCTGTGGCTTAGCTGGGAGGGTTATGCGTCCATTGTGCTTATTTCTGGTCTGTTCTTGCGGTCGGTAGCTTATACAATATCAACTTGGTCAATGATCCCATTAGATTGACCTCTATTACAATTTAAAACATATGGCTGAACATCAATTGAACTAAATTGAATTACCTTCAGTTTAGTTTAAACATGGTCATTATAAATCAGCGATTTCAACATGAATGCCACCCCATCACCATCTTAAGAGTTTTTCCATTTCCGTTTTTAGTACAATGCGATAAAGGGTTGATTCTAAATATCGAAAAAAATCTAAATTGCAATATAGAATTTAAACATAGCCAATGTAAATTAGTAATTTTCATTCACAAATGCCACCCCATCACTGTATTAAAAGTTTTGCCATTTCATTTTTAGTACCACGCGACAAAAAGTCAATTCTAAATATCGAAAAAAATCTAAACCTCAATATAGAATTTGAAGGAAGTCATTTAAGTCGTACAAATAAGAGATTTGATAATAATATCTTTCCTTTTCTTGAGACGTAGAAGACTAATATTTATACTAATCAAATTGCAAATGTGCCCTCTGCGAACTTCTCTATCTGAAGCTCATATTCAAATCGCCATTCTTATATGTTATTTTGGAGCTATCTTGAAAACATCAACTCATGTATTCCAAGGCTCGTCGAAAATTCGTGAAATTGAGGTATCTTATGTTTTGTATGGAAACGTATCAGGTCATGTAAAATTTCAAACCACGTCTCTTTGAATTCAATGGTCACAGAAATTACAGTCATTTTTTTTTACATCAAGTGCTCTCTTTTTTTATTAATCTTACTTTACTTCTGCTCTAAATTTTCACTCTTAGACTTTTAGTCTATAGAGTATGAAAGTTGAAATACATATTTGAAACTAAATTATTCTCATCCCAATGCCTTGAAAATGTGGTTATTGAGAACTTTTATTTTCCCATTCCCATGTAAAAAGGGTGGACTCTAGTGGTTTTATCATAAGGTGCTCTCGCCATGTGCATTTGCAGCTTGAAATTTAGCACGTTGATTCTTGGCAATTATTTTGTATATGCCTTAGTGATCTTATAAAAAAATAGGAGATTGGAGGTTTGAATTCTCGCCTTTTTGGAAATGGGGACGATTTAGTTGCAGATGTGAGTTTGAAGTCTCAAGTCTTATAAAAATACGTAACAAAAGTCTAAAAATTTAAAAGTTAGAATAATAACAGAGTAATATTAGAAAAAGAAAAAAGAAGATCACTTTCCGCATTCGCATCAATGAGCGAATTGTATACGAAAGATCGTTCGGCGAGACGAGACCGTAGTATCAAGCACGAGCGGAAGTGGAAGAAGCACATTCGCTCGTTCGCTCGCTCGCTCACTCTGCTTTGCATTCTTCTGTAACAGAAGACGAAACATGGCAAGTTTCGAGGGCGAAACCGAAATCTTTCCCTCCTCCCTCGAGCTCCTCCCCCGGCACCAGCCGCCGCGGCCCGACCCAGATGAGCCGCCGCCCTTCTATTCATCTCCTCCGCCCGCCGTCGGCCCGGTCGCGGAACGTGCGCTCGTGGAGGGGATCCGGAATGTGGTCTTGGAGGAGGCGGGAGACGGGGCGGGCGAAGAGAAAGATGGGAATTTTGACGATCGGAGACAGAAATCGCACTATCCTTTTGGGATTTACGCGCGGGATTGCCATTTTTATGTCCGGAATGGTTGGTGCAAGTTCGGCGGGAATTGCAAGTTCAGTCACCCTGTGAAGAGGACGGGCATGGGCGAGTCTCAGGTCTTTCAGCGTTCGGTATGCGTTCTTAGGCTTTTCATCAGTTTCGTTAGTGTACGTGTGTGTTTTGCTTTCTTGGGGCTTTATGGTGGGTTGATGAATGAACCGGTTGACTTGCGGGCGTGATTCTTGAAGGGCTTCGAGGAGAAGCAGGAAAAAGGGGAGTACTTGGAGTCTACTAAGCAGATTGAATGCAAGGTTAGGATTTGTGCCACTCTTTTAACGGTTCTTTGTTGCTCTGTCTTTAGTTCAGTCAAACGGAGGTTTGATAAATTGCAGATATGGTAGGTAAGGAGTTCAAGGAAATTTAAATAGGAATGTACCGGTTTTACTTGCAAAACTCACAGCATTGTGCAGGCGTTAGCAACATCTGAATGACCGCTTAATGAGTACTCCTTTTTGTGCTGGACTTTCTTGAATTTCACTAGTCAACGTTTGCATGTTCCCTAGATATGTAGTCGTGCGGTTTATGTCCTAATTATGTTGTGACATTCACCCACGACTGGAGATGTACTTGTCGTACAAATAGCTTTAATATAAGATCCTTTTCAGTTTATATGTCTAGGCATATGAGGGCTAGATTAGAAATGTGCTTCATCTATCTGATAGTGACAGCAATAGCTTGCATTGTGCAATTTAGCAGCCAGCCTCCTACATTTATCTCAAAATGACATCTGATTGCCTTTTTCTTTCTTTCTTTTGTGCACACACATGTGTATGCATGCATGTTGTCCTGAAAATTGGGTTATGTGCTTAATTTTGTAGTATTACTCAACTGCTGGAGGGTGCAAGTATGGAGAAGCTTGCAGATATAGCCATTCCAAAGAAAGAAATGAATTCACAGACCAACCACAACTTAATTTCGTTGGCCTGCCAATAAGATTGGTAAAGAGTACACTCTTTCATGCTACAAATTCGCAAGTTCAATTATAGTTGACTTGTTAGGCCTTTTTCTCCCTCCATTGATCAATTGATCCATAAGCTCCATTTTTAGCACACATAAAAAGCAATTTGTGCGACTTACATGATTTTCATTGCTCACTTCAGGGAAGAGCAGAGTGCCCCTTCTACATGCAGCATGGCACGTGTCGATATGGGCCTGATTGCAGGTTTCACCATCCTGATCCTACAATGGATGGGGACTTCAGTCCTGATAAGACCTTAGCCAATCTTGCACCAGTTGGAAGGGAACCGAAGTATCCTAAGGAGGGTCCTATGGGAGACTCTGATTATCTGAGATATAATGGAATTTTACAGGAATATTTAGCATCCCGGTCTTTGAATGCGGCTTCTGGGACCCAGCCTTACTGGGAGAATGGACTGTCCCATGTCCCTGGGATTTCTCAAAGTTCTCAAAAGGTGCATTTTTCTACACATGGAAGTGTTCACAAATCTATGTGATTAGTTTATGCTTTTGGTTTTTTGTTTTTTTTTTATCAAATGTTTATTTCTTTCCTTCATTTTTTCATTTCTGCATCTTCTTTCTTGTCAGTCCTGTAATTGCTGCATTTGTGTATATTCCTGCTCTCCATTTTTCTGAGTATATACTATTTGCTATTACTACCTTAAGAACATTTTGAAGTGCTATTACTTGAGAAAGCAGGTTTGAATTATCTTCAAAATGCATAATTTTGCGCCAATTGTTGTTTTATAGGCTTTGGCTTATCCTCAAGAAAGGGCAGGGCACAGTAAAGGGCTGCTACCTCCTGAAGAATACCCTCAACGACCTGGTCAACCTGAGTGTGCTTATTTCATGAAGACGGGTTATTGCAAATACAGACATGCTTGTAAATTTCACCATCCAAAGCATCAAGTTTCGACAGTAACCTCCTATTTTCAAACTGATAAGGCGCTCCCCTCGAGATCTGTAAGTCACTACATTGCCCATAAGAACCATGCGACTTGTTATTTAAAGTTAAAAGGTTTTCAGTTTCCATGCATTGATTTTATTTATTTAGGGTAAAATGTTTTATGGTTCTTCATCTCCAATGGACCATGATCAAATGACTTTACCAGAATATTGACATTTTTATTTTTATTCTGATCTAATTATTGCCGTTAAACTTAAGTATCATTCTTGTGTAACACTCTGAAAAATTGATTGCCTAGGACTATGCGATCATTTTTGCAGGATAGGAGAACTTGCAGGAATTATGCACAGTTTGGGCTTTGTGAATATGGAAGTGCGTGCTTGTTTGATCATCCAGTTCCGGAAGATTCTGGCTCCTCTTCTTTTGGAATAGCTTCTCTTGGAGATCCACCAGCGTGGTTCTAACTGGCCTGGATATGGCAGTGATATTGGTGCTTTATCTTTGCATTTTCCTGAGACCCTGCAACCTACTCTAGTCTCTTGCGCTTTTCCTTCATGTACTTGTTATAGACTTTGTTTGGGATTATTTTCACCAAGTTCTGGGGAGCAGTACTTACACCGTAATCGGCTTTTCTCTGGTGATTCAGAAGTGGAAGCAGTTGTTGGACAGATCATTCTTTAGATTCCAATGTTCTCTATAAAGACTAAAGCAGTTTTGGTATCGTATGGGCATATGAATTGCCCCATCATAATTCTTGTTTTTACCTGATAGGAAGATAGGTCATGACTTTTTGAATTTCGGATCTTGGTAATGGATGATAATCATTGAGAAGAATGAGACTGTTTTTTTCGGTACTCTTATCTCCTCGTTACCTTTTCATGGAAGTTTTAAGTATCAATTTAATATTCTATTTCTTCTGCATTAGGGAATGTAAACCTTTTCAAGAAAGTTGTTAGGATCATTCTGGAAGGCTTGGTTAGAAGAGAAGTTGCTGAACCATCTCTAGTATATGATGAAATGGAGGAATGCAATCAAAAGCACATACATTTTATTAAGCAGATTCTCATATGAAGCACATGAAAGGGCATTGTCTATCCAAAACTTATTAAGCAAGACTGTTCACATCCTTGTAATGATGCAGGCAGGGTTAAAATAATACGAAGAAGCATCTTCGAATTATTTCTGGTCACACGGATTTAGGATGATACTGCAGATGGATATAAAAGATAGAATGTTTGAATATAATATGCCTACACCTCCTATGTGCTATATAAACTCTGCGAATGAGGGCAACTTCACCCACCAAATTGCTAACTTGCATCAGGCAATAGATTACAATCTTCAAAATCATGAATATCGCAAGATCATGTTTTGTGGTTCTCTTGATCTCTGTCTATTTCAGCATGTACCTTGTCCAGTCGAGTCCTAGGCTCCAATTTTTTGCGAATTACCAAGACTATGAGACAACTCGATATGTCACTGTAACAGGTAATGCACCAGTTCATGTCCATGACATCTGTGCTTTCTTTCGCTTCTATGGGGAGTTCCCATGGACTGAACCAACTCGATAGAACTTGTAGGCAGATGAAAAATCAACACATGCAATCTGTTCTTGTGTACATGCACAGGCGATTGTGTGCTTCCGCTTTAATTGGTTGACTGCAATCTCAGATCCTCAGATTTCTGCCTTTTTACAGGATGCAACAATAACTGTGATACAGCATGCTGTGACTGTGACATTGCGAAGCAGCCACCCGTATGCGTCAAGTGCTGTAAAGAGAGGCCTTGAATTGCGACACTCTCCTCCCTTAAATTTTCTTTTGGACGATTCTTTTTTGAGCCTCAACTCAAGACAGTCGGCACTTCTGATCAGCCGAGTCATGTGGCAGAAGTCCTTACATCCATAAAAGTTAAGAAGTAAATCAAGAGCTCATCATCTTCCCTCGCCAAAGGCAGGGAATCCTCTATATGGATACAGGATTCCTAGCTTATAGACTCACCAAACACGGAATGGGAGATTCATTCAAGAAAGAAGGTTGAACGATTCTAATGAATATCTCAGAACAAGCAGGCGAGTAAAGTTAAATCAATTGTACACCGGGGGAATGCCATTTCTTTTCCCTTCAAATTCTTCCTCATTTTGGATTTTCAGGATTAAATTCCATCAGCAGAGAGAACAATCGTTAGATACAAAAAGAAGTCTCATGCACAAGTGCTTTACGCCGATAGGAGTCTAAGCATGCGCAGATGTGATCAGGGAGATCTAATCATTTAAGTGCGGTATCTCATTTTGCAAACCAGGCAAAAATTTTATTGTTACAAATCATTTGGCTGCCCATAGACGTATAAACAGAACAATTATAAAAGACTAAAGCAACAAATGCTGCACCTCACACTACAAAGTTTAACAAGAGGGGAAGGATCAGGAGAACGAGAACTAAATCCTCCTTGAGAGTGCAAGAAAAACAGCTGCAGATGATATCTGCACCTTGAGATCCGCAATATCGACATCATGACCGCCTTCCACTAGACCCCACCTGTCCACCTGCAAGGACATATAAGATGACTTAACTCTCCAAAACTATATATCACCATGAACTGAAGTGCCACTATTAGACTCTGGCTCGCCGCGCAGGCATTTGAGGCAAATGCCAGTCATTATATGTGATGCCTCCGTGTGAGTAGTATATGAATATGGGTGAGGAAAATTGGTATATCGGTAGAGAGACAACAAGAGAGAGAGAGAGAGTTACAGGGCAATGACAAAGAAAAAATATAAATGGAAGTACCTGGAAATCTTCTTCAAGTCTGATTAACTCAATAGCTCCCTCAATTTGCAACCTTCCACGAAAAATTCCAAGAGCAATAACCAAAGAGTGCGCTGCTGCAGCCATCGCATCAATCGCTGCCAGTTCACAGTCATCAGTGTTCTTCAAAAGTTCTCTATGGCCTTTATCAATCCCTCATCCTGTTTGCCGCCGAAAAAGCACGAATACAGGACAGGCTTAAATCCAAATTCTGACTTCAACCAATCGAGCAGAGGATCAATTTTCTCCACCTGCCTATCTACGAAATTTATGCAACGGATTAGTTGGTTATCATAGCTATGGAAGGCCAAAGCTAAACGGGTGGTGCTAAGTCAACATGATAGATACATTAAGTAAACAAACGGTGCAGAACATTGTCACTCAAGAGTTCAGAGAGATTCATTCTGCATATTATCCCTGAAACATTGGTCCAGGCCTATAGATTCATTTTGGTTGAAATGCATCAGCAGAGATTTCACCCAACTGGATATAAGTTTTGGTTAAAAGGGAACATTAACTCATGAAGTTCCATATGTAATTGTTGACTCAAAATCAAAGATCAGAAAAACATACTCAAGAGGTAATCGGAACTCACAGGCCACATTCCCTAATAACATACCGTGAACATCGCTCGTCAAGACATTGTCCTCTGGCACGCGGCAGAAGACTAGATCTTGATTGAATTTCTTCATCAGGTGTGCAATGATCTTTGGCCTAGTGAGCGGAACTCTCTCCAGTGCCGTACAAGCGAGTTTCATCAGAGGCATCGTGAAAGGCCTTATCCCATCTATTTGCTACAATGATTAACATTTCGTATCACAGCTCCAACTATATAAGCATACTCTCAGAACTAGAACTTCAATACAATGTTTCAACACCATCAACTTTGCACAAACTTACCCAGCTAAACATCCCCTAACCATTTCAAATTCAAGGAAGGCCAAGGAAAGGAATGAAATTGAGCCGAGACAAATGATGGTTTTTAAGCACCTGATACTCCCACTCAGCAGCAATGGCCTTAGCGAGAGCGAGGGTCGGGAGCTTGAGAGGCCTCTTGGAAGGCGTCTTTAGGGTCCGGTAATCGAGCATCACGGTCCAGCCGTTCCCGTCGTCAGCCTCCCTCGTCGTCACCTGCTTGTAGAACCGCTTCCCCACGATGGACCCCGTCATGAAAGCCATCGGCATCGTCACCGAAGAAGGATCGGAGGCGGACGCCGGCTTCCGGCTCGGACCCTTGATGTATATCGCATCGTCGGCCTTGTCGCCGCCGGCGGAGAACACGAAGGAGGAAGACGGGCCGTCGGATTGGGTCTGGGCGGGCGCGGGGATGGGGGCGGGGGCGGTGACGGCGGAGCTGAGCCGCCGGGAATGGGAGGTCAGAGATGCCAAGATGGAGGGATTTCGAAACGATTTCAGGGTCTTACGCATCAGCAGCGACGGATTAGCCATGGGTGGATTACTGGGACGCGCCAAGAACAACCGCAAGATTGCTATGTGAAGCGGTGAAAGGTTTTAGCGGGGGGTTTTCGACCTTCAACAGTCGCACACATCCAGCGCTGAGCCGAGACAGGGAGCAAGATGACAGGAGAGGAGGACCAGAAGGCATGAGCTTGGGCCTGGATCTGCAAGAACCTTTCTAGTTTGGTTTGGCAGAAGCCCATTGGCCACGGGAAAGAGAAGAAACAAACAGCCTTGCCCATAAGAATTGTGTCTCTGTTGCCATCTCAGCAGACATGATCATCTCTCCTTGATTTCTGCACAAGTCTTTCCTAATCTACTGAGTCAGCTCTTTGAGCACAGGGGAACTAATTCACAAAAAGATGTGGCAGACAATAAGTGAATATATAAGTTAGTGCCCGGTGCTCATGATAATATCGACCACTTCACTTTGATTTAGTCTTGATATATATTTTACATTCTGCATTCGTTTGTTTTGCTCCTCTAAGGTACTGAATTTTTTTTTTTTTGACCTGGAACCCCGCACCCCGCCAACAACCGGGGGAGTAAACCCCTGGGCCACACGTCTTACCACCACACAACTGCAACTGTAAGTCACCCTATGACGAAGCTGGGATTCGAACTCTCGACCTTTTGCGAGAGGAAGAGAGCGCGAACCAGCAACGCCACCCAGGTGGGTGGTTAAGGTATTGAATCTTAGTAATTGCTTCTGTCAACTTCCCTCGCTCGACCGATTCGAACATGGCAAAGTGTAAGTGTGCATTCTTGCTTTATACTTTTACATTCTCTCTTTATTTCTGATTGAATCACCAGGGACAACAGTTCTCAAACGAATCACAAGGTTTTAGGGAACAGAAAAATCCAAATTTTTACAGCTTACTGACTACTAACAAGATGAATCTATGCAAACAGTCTGAGCTCTTCAAATAAATCCAGTCCATGCCCATGCATTTTCCTCAGGTTGATAATTGTTTCGCGACAATAAGAGATTGTTCTTCTATCCGTTCAACAGGAATTTAGCCTCCTGAACAACGTTCGGTGCAATTCCTGTAGTGGTAGTTGTAGCTACACATCTTTACACTTCGAATATTTTTTAGGAGATAGTATATTAACAAGCCTCCAAAGCATTAGACTTGGTTGGCACTTGACCCTTCCTTCCCTTAACATGTTTTGGGCGATCATCATTCATCAAAGATCTTCAAGGAGATGGAGGGATCGTGCTTTGCATCATCATTGCTGTCATCAGCTTTCTTCCTCTCCTGGTGAATTGGGAAGTAGTGTTGGACCTGCAAAATTAGATATGAAAAGGAAAAGGTAGAAAAAAAAAGCTGCTAATAGATCTGTGTACTGTCTAGACTAGGAGTAAGGAAAATCGTTCTACATGAACCAAGAACGTACATTTTTCGTCTGATGCTCTGCTCTTTCGTTTCCTCTGTGAATACTTGAAGAGTTCCCCGCGCAAAAACAAAAGCTAGGACTCCATTTACTTGGTTCTTTAATTGCTTTGTCCTGTGTAAGTGAATATAAGTGTCACCAGCCAAACCGAGTTGCATTAAATGAGGAAAAATATGAAAAGAACGGCCAAGGGCAAGTTCTACTACTTGAGAATGGGATATTTTTTGCTTGACTTTTCGATGCTGTCAAGTTACTATGCATGATTTTCATACTAAATGTTCAAGATTAACAAAATCTCATTTGAGAGAAGATGACCTCTAATCTTGCTACATCTGTACATTATTTTCCTAACCTACATGATTTTGCCCTGCTCTCTACCTTCTGGAAATGGCAAGAGAGACAGAGAGACGGAGAGGCAGAAAGATGATGCCTTACCTCCTTGCCTTTTGCGGTTTTTCCTTTGGTGCTCAATCCGGGTGGAGATGACTTGCGTGACTGTGAATTGCTTTTGCATGCGGACAGAAACTTTGAAAACCTGGTAAAAAGAATGAGATGAGTCAATATAACTGTGCTCTACTTTAACAGGATTAGGATAGGGATGTACCACAAGCAGTTGATGCTTCTTTAAGCAGAAGATGTGATAAGATGATCTTAATAGGCTTTTGTTTTTGCTAATGATTAATACAATCAACGTGCACAACGGGAGCATTGATCCTGTCTCACAATATATAAGCCCCTATGGGAAGATGAGGACCAATTCGAACATGTTTTTGTCCTCCAACTTCACAAACGAAAAGGAAAATTTGGTCCCAGAACATCCGTGACAATGCAAATAGCAGAAAATTTTACTTTTGTCGTCATATTGTTTTATGTACAGAACTCAGCAAGACAGGCTGAGAATTGAGATGACATTCCAATATCTAACTCCACCCAAGTACGGTCAACATAGTGAAATCCTCAGTAATACTATTCTGCAGAACCCGATATAAAATGAAATGCGATGTGATCATGGAACTTTGGAATTAGAGTCAAGACCACTTACTTAGTAGCAAGAGAGCGCCTCTTTTGGCCGGTTTTCTTTTCAGTGGCTAAGTGATCACCCAGTATTCTGCAATAAAACTCGGAAATGTTGAATGGATGTTGGAGATTGCCATGCTTTAATGATCGTATTCATTCAAACCAAAACAACAGAATTTGCCCTCTGCAAATAAAAATAAACAAGGCACCTCTTCCCAGACAAAGGAGTGGCTGAAGGGTATGCCGATGTTGTGCTTTTAAGAGCCTGCAGTCCACATAAAACGTATTCATTGTTGTGATATAGGGCAATAAGAAAAACCGACAAGGCTTATCATAAGAATTAGAGCAAGTGCCTGCAAGAATTTCTGCCTCTGCTAATATTTAGAGTTTCATATGAACCTCAAGTTCACCTACTACCAGCCATTCTGACACTCGCTTACAAAATTTATTTGTGAATCAAGGCCCTTCTCATTTAAATCACTCATTCCATATTTGTCACTGCTAGAAGTAGCAACACTCACCTCGGAGGATTTGGCGGGGGATGAGTCCGTTCTAAGCTCTTTCAAGGATTCATCCTTGGCATTTTCCACAATCACGACAGATTTATCAGTTAACTGTGATCCTCCATCCTCCCAGCTATCATTTTTCTCTGTCTCACCACCCAGATTATGCACTTGCCTTAAATTCTTGACCTCTTGGTTAGGATTCCCAGTTTCTTGAGAATCTGAGACATCACCTTCATGTCCCAAGTCAGCAACATCGCTCGAGTCTG